>JAMLFY010000002.1:42660004-43282823 GCA_030441495.1 Dalbergia oliveri | reverse complement strand
AAAACCCGTTTCTTATTAACTTCTCTCCGACTTGAAATATTCTCTTTTTCCTCTCCAAACGACATTGAAAGAAAAAGATGAAATAAAATATTGGGCTTGATCATTTTATCAGAATATGATAAGGATCAAAGCTAAAAGATTTGTTTTCATTATCCCGGTTCCCTTAAATTTAATCCTATTTCTATCATAGGGAGGAAGATTATGAATTTGAGGATTAAAGGGTTCCTCCACTCAGTGTCAAGTCTCCAAAATGAAATGCTAAAATAGCCAAACATGGATCCAACTCATGGATGGTATTCATGATGTGTATGTGTTTCTGTCCTTTTTGGTCAACTCAGCTTGTTTCTAAATTTACACACACATGCCTTCTTCCTTCATCCCTAACCAAAATCGGCAAGCCAACTTTCCCACATCCCTTCATAATTACCGAAAAACCTTTTTGACACCAATTCCAAATTCAGCAACCTCTTTGACCTTGTGCTTGAATCAAAGCTTAATAAGTGGTTCAACAAAAAAAAAAGCAAAAAAAGAAAAGAGTCAACTCTAATAAATAAAAGAAAAAGGAAGATGATGAATGAAAAGTGCAAAAGAACCTATGGATCCAAGAGCAATGCCAATAATAAGCAATGCAACAGTGTAAGGGACTCTTGTGCCACGCAGGAGGTGCCTGCAAGCAATCCCCAGAGCCAAACTGATGCCAAAGAAGATCACTGCATCTGATGGACTCTCAGTCTTCGAGGAAGCAGCAGCAGAAGAAGAAGAAGAAGAAGAAGAAGGGGAAGCAGCAACAGCCATGGAAAGGGGTTGCTGCTCCTGCTTCTCCATGAATCTGTAAGCAAGCAGTGATTCTGTCAGAGCCGCCAAAAGGTGGCAAACAAACTGATTATGATGGATGTTGTCTCTAATTTTAACCGGTTGTAGGCTCTCTTTTCTAACTTTTTGTTTTCTCCTCTGCAAAATAGAAATATTGGCTTTGTTGCCCTTACACACAAGTACTTGAGTTGTTGCCCCAATATAAATCAAGGCAAGGGCACGCATTGGCCAACTGAACCACTGGGCAGTGTGCTTGGTTTTTCACCACAACACGGTACCTTGTCTTTCTCTTGTGTTGGCTTTTATAGGAACACGCGTACAAAATGCCAAAACTCAACACTCATTTCACATATATATATATATATATATATATATATATATATATATATATACACTTTTTGTCTTCATTTATTAAATTTATTTAATATTATCAATTAAGTCCTCACTATTTAGGCTGTTCCAGGTGGCCCGTATCCATTCATAACAACATTATTCACAAATAAATAAATTTGGCTACTCTCTTGCAGGAAAATTCATTTTCTATTTCCATCACATTTTTAATTTTCTTGTGGAACAAAATATGACTACCTCACTCTTTTTTTCTGTCAACTTTGTTGACAAGTTTTAAATTGATAAGGAAAAAAAATGGATGGCTTGTAATGTATTTTTATAATTTATCCTTCATTAAATTAATTTAGTATAGTTAATATGCTTTATATTAATATTAGGTTTAAAAATAACCTAAAAAACAAGTTGTTATGCTTTATATAAGATATTAACGTTGATGTTAGTTATTAACTTTTTAAACGCTTTATATAGATATTTAAAAAGGTTAATAATATGCTTTATATTCATGGAAGCTAATACAAAATCATAAAAGAAATAACAAGTTGATTTAAAATTTAAATAAATTGGTATAAATAGTATTTTAATATTTTTAAAACATAATTTACTGAATGCATAAATTAACATAATTTTTATACTTAAAACTTAATTTAATCAAGATCATCAACAAATTCTCTATTTAAAGTATAACCGAATTGTGTAAAACTAAAATATCTCAACATACATAACCATGAAATCATCTTATTTATATTTTACATGTGCTACAACAATTTGAGAGAACATAAAGTTTTTCATTTTATAACCATAGTCATAATTTGAAAATCAATTCAATAATACTTGAAAACTAAATATACATGAAGAAAGTCATAAATTATAGAATTCAAATACATAATATGGAATTGAAATGTATGATTCGAATCGTAGGTACAACTCCAGGAACACTCTAATCTAACATAGTCCTAGACTAAGCCTCAATTGCAAAGTAAAACTCATAAGAATGCACCTAACTAAGTTTCATTATGGAATACTTTGAAGGGGCAAGATTGTCCTTAGCAGATAACTTGGTACCAAGGATCTTGTAGTCGTCCTCACTGTTGTTGTTATAGTTACCATTAAAATTAATTTGCACATAAACTAAATAAATACGAAAAACTCTAAAAGCTCTAAACTCGTATATTTCTCACTTACATCAACATATATAGACTGAAATCATGCCCAAGAGATCACCAGCTTGCAAACATTGTGATTTTAGAACCCACAGAATATATGTCAGGTCAATGTTCTAAAATCATATTTAATTCAATACTTTCAACAATGCATAACTAAAACTCTAAAAATAGTATTTCAAAATAGCATGATTTCATAAACATGACAATTTTAAAATCGTAATAACATATCTGTCAATGTAGATAAACATGTTCATCTTAACATTTTTAATAAATTATAACTGGGTTTTTAAAGACATGATCATGAAAATCAAAATCTTGAAAATATAGTAATTTCATCAATCCATAATTTGTGTCTTTAACAATCTTGGGAATATTATCTTATGTAAATAGCATAGGATCCAGGAGCATAACGAATATTACGCTATATAAAAATATTATTTGATTTTATAAAATTAGGCTTTATATTATTATATGCTATACAATTGGGCCTTACATATGTTTTTAGGTGTGTCAAATAGACTTTAAGTAAATAATTAAGCATGATAATTCTATTGACCCAATAAAATAGATAATTTATTTTATTTTTTAATTTAAAATTTTATTCTTAATTTAAATTTTAGTCTTAATTTATTTTATTGTTTTACCAAGTGTAGGCGTTTTCTAAGCTTTATAATTTTTCACGTGTAATGAAACCCTGGACCGGCCGGTTGGCTGAAATCCGGTGGCCGTTCTGGAACCGGCTCGGAGCCACCTTTTGACCCGGCCTTGCATCTCAGAACCAAGTAACTCTGGGGTCGACCTCACCGGTTCGAAATATAAGGGTAACCCGGCCGATTTTGTCGACTCGACCAGGGTCATGCAATTTATTTTTTTTTGCTTTTTTTGAAACGGCCCGTTTTATGCATTTAAAAAAAAAAAAAAAACCTAACGCCTAATAGCCTCTAAGGCTCTACACTGAACACACACACACCACACTCTCTTCTTTAGCCTCTGCTGAGATTGTAATTGAGGCAACCACAAACAAAAGCCACAAAACCTAAGTGGCTAAGGGAGATGAGAACTGAAGTATGAGACGCGCACACCAGGAGCACGCCGCGTCGCCACTCCCGTCTGGCCGGTCCTGGTCTCTGCTTGCCACGTACTGGCCCGCTATCGGCACAACATGGCGGCTCTGCTAGCCCCACCCGTCTCGACAGGGATCGCTCTGTCCCTCTACTCAGTACTGGCGCCGACGCCTGCTACTCATTACTCCCGCCTGAAGCTGAAGGCTGAAGCTTGAAAGTTGAAACTTTGAGAGTGAAAGCTTGAAAGGTAAGTTGTGTTATTTGATTTCCTTTTTGATTTCCTTTTTCCATTTTTTATGGTGATTCCTGATTAGTGTTGCTCGCTTTCTTTAAAATTAAATTATTATTGATTTCCTAAATTGTGTTGATTGATAAATGGCTGGTTAATGGTTATTACTTATTACTAGTTATTTGATTAGTGATAACTGGCTACTTTTTCCTCGGTTATTCCTGGTTATTTGATTTCCATTTGTTGTTGTTGTTGTTGTTTCTTCTTAAATTTGTTGTTTTAATTAAGTACATTGCTTTAGATGTCTTTATGCACAAACACCTTCATCACAAACACCATATCCCAAGAAGCATCTCCTTGAAGATTCTAGTAAAAGATCATATAACCATAGGGGAAAAACTGGTCCAAGCTTGGGGGCATTGTAAGCAAATTCCTAGAAAGATGGAAAAGTTGTTCTATCATGTCTTTATTGTAACAAGGTAATTAGAGGAGGTGGAATCAATTGATTCAAAAGTCACTTGGCGGGAGAGAAAGGACAAGTTGAAGCTTCAAGAAGGTGTACAGATATTCAAGCTCAAATGAAAAAAATATTGATGAATGTCGGAGCAAAAAAAGAAAGGTGCAAGAAGATGCAATTGAAGAAATGAATGAGTATGAGGAAGAGCTTATGCGAATAGGTGACAATCCAATGCAAGAGCCATATAGAGTTGCGTCCTCTGCATCTCAAAGGGGAAAAAATAACCTAGGCTCTTACTTTATGCCTAGAACCACACCTGGAACTCAACCAACATTGAAAAATGTGTTACAAAGTAAAGAGGTAATGGAGAAGTGTGACATTGCCATTGCAAAATGGATGATTGATGCTTCTATGCCCTTGAATGCATGTAATTCAGCCTATTATCAACCTATGATTGATGCTATTGCTAGCATGGGTGCAGGTTCTAGGGTCCAACCGTTTATGGAGTTCGTGGTAAACTATTGAGTAAATTGGTTGAAGATGTGAAAAAGATGATAGAGGGTTATCATGAAGTTTGGAAGCAAACCTGGATGCACTATCATGGTTGATGGATGGACTAATCGTTGTGGCGAACTTTTGATTAATTTTTGGTTTATTGTCCTAAAGAAACTATTTTCTAAGGTCAGTTGATGCTTCTCATGCCTCAAAAATAGCAAATTTATTGTATAAGCTTTTTAGAGAAGTAGTGTTAGAGGTTGGAACCAAAAGTGTTATTCATGTAGTGACGGATAATGCCTGCAATTATGTTGCTGCTGGAAAGTTGTTAAGGCTGAGTTTCCTAAACTAGTTTGGTCTCCATGTGCCGCTCATTGTGTTAATTTGATGTTGCAAGATATTGGGAAATTGGATGAAGTTAATGAGACTGTGTACATGCTTCTAAAATACTTCGTATTTGATGAGAAAGCATACAGATGGAAGAGAAATACTTCGTCCAGCTCCAACTCGCTTTGCCACCAATTTCATTGCATTGCAAAGTATTTTGGCTCAAAAGGATAGCTTAAGCCATGGTGACTTCTAGAGAATGGATAAGTTAGGCTTATTCCAAAGACCAAAAAGCAAAAAAATTTGTGGATCAAGTGTTGGATTCTAATTTTTGGAAAAAGTGTACTGATATTGTTAAACTCATGAGCCACTTGTTCGTGTGTTGCATATTGTCGACAGTGAAAATAAACCTGCTATGGGTTTTCTTTATCAAGCTTTCTTTAAAGCTAGAGATGGTGAAGAGGTTTCAAAGAAGAAAGAAGATAGTGGAGCCTTACTTAGCAATCTTAGATAGTAGATCGGATTCTCAACTTCGTAAAAATCTTCATGCTGCCTGGTTATTGGTTAAATCCAGCTTGTCGGTTCATTTGAAGAATTTGAAAAACACAAGACTACAACATCTGGCCTTCTTGATGTCATTGAGAAGTATGCTTATGGAGATCCTGATTTGCAATCTATGTTAACAAGTGAAATGAGGATCTTTAAAAATGATGAACAAGATTTTGGAAGGCATCAGCGTACGTAAACGAAGCATAGTGATGCCAAGTAAATTTAAGTTGTTATTTATTTTTTATTATTTATGTTGTAATCCTGATTATGGTTAAATAATGTGCACACTAATTTATTACATTATTGTAGATCAATGGTGGGAATCTTATGGATGTGGTGCACCAAATTTACAAAAATTGGCTATTCGTGTTTTAAGCCAAACTTGTAGTGCTTCTGGTTGTGAACGAAATTGGAGTGTGTTCGAACATATTCACTCAAAGAAGAGAAATAGGTTAGAGCATCAAAAGCTTAATGACCTTGTTTATGTTCATTGCAACTTGAGGTTACAAAAAGGTAATTTTTTTTTCATATAACTCTTTGTTTATATGAATATTTAGTTCTCCAAAATATTTTATTTATCTTGATATGAATAAATTGATGAACATAGGAATCAACTGAGAAATCAAAATTATGATCCAATTTGTTTTGAGGCATTTGAGGATCATGATTGGATATTGGAAAGTCCCGCCACTCTTAAACATGGATGAGTTACAAGCTTTGCATAATGATCTTGCAAATGTTTCCATCCAATCAACTGGTAGATGATATTGGTATATTTTTTAATTGCATGAAGCTTTTGGTTGTCATTGTTCCATTATCATTGTGGATTATTGTTTGTTAGTTTGATATATGTTGATTTGTTAAAAATAATATCATTGTAGATCAATTAAATTTGGAAGAAGATGATGATGAAGATGATGCACATGATAATTCCAATGAGAATGCGGATCAAGAATGAAGGCATTGTTGGTCAAGTTTCAGATTTAGCTGATGAAGAAAGGCCTCTTGACCAAAATGATTATGACCCCTTGACTTAATGGTTAATTTGAAACTTTGTTTGTAATGTTGTATTTTTATGACTTGAGTTTGTGTTTTTTGTGATGTAAAAACTTTATGAGTTTGTTTTAATTTCTTGACTTTGTGACTTTGTGTCTTTTGTTTTAAACTTTGTGACTTTGTTTAATTATGTTATTTATTTATGCTTTGTATTTGGAGTTTTAGATCTCTTAAAAAATGTCAAATGGCTAATTAGTTATTATTTTTATAATTTTTTTCAATTTTTATATATTTTTATTATTTTTTTAATATAAATCCGATTAAGGTTCTAATAATAGAGATTAAACAGTGACCCGAATAATTCAGATGCTTCAGAGTCCAAGTTTTAAAACTATGATTTTTCACCTCATAAGGTTTTGAAATTTCATTTTGTACCCGTTTATAAATATACCCTGAAATTGACCCAAAAACACAAATAGCAATTAAGATTATAATTTGAAGGACGATGAAACAATTCGAAAAAAAAGCCATGACGAAGCAATGATATAACATTCATTTATTATCATATGACTAAACATGTTCTCTCCTTTCTAATCATGTTAACTGATGATGATATTTAAAATAATCAATCATCAACCTCTTTTCAAATGTCATTAACCTCATTTCTTATATCTCTTCCTACTTTTAATTATGGATTTAATTTTAATGTGATGTCAACGTAAAAAATTTTTATATAATCATTCGCTTATATAATGTCACATCAGTAAATATAGTTAATAACTTCTTCCCACTAGTTTAAAAGTCATGCAAATAGAGAAATTTGATTAGATGATAGTATACATTTCTTTTATATTGTCGTGGATTAAAATGAATGATAAGAATATGAATTAATTGAATTTTGATAATTTAACTAATAATACATTTATCTTATAAAAGGTCGGCCAATCCCTTTGACATCCCTAGTAGTATAGCCATGATAAAAATGGGCCAACTTTAATAACAAATATTACCTGAACAAAGAAAAAAATATTGTGACCTACACTAAACTATTTTAAAACATTCCAACAAAATATCTTCAAAAACTCCTCTCATATATTTTCTTTAACTATTTAGGATGTAAACTTATTACATAATGAAATTAGTGAAATTCATTCAACAAATTTGAAATTTAGAGATTAATTCTGATAGACTATCAATATAAAAAAAGAAAAAAAAATTACGCTTATTTCTAATTACATATTTCTATTTGTAAGAATTATAAATAGTGAATAATTGAGTGAAATACTATTAATAATGTAATAAATAATTGAATATCTATATAAATTTTTTATACACTTGAAATATATTAAAATTAAATTAAAAAATTTACTATTCCACAAATAAATTACCAAACCGGAAATTGTTATGCTCAATTTAGTATGACCACAATATTTAAGTCACTAAATTAGGCCCAACTAATTCATACTAGCCCTAAACGTCCTCCAAAATCAACTCACACTTTGCGCCAAAAATAAAATTTTTCTCCTGACATAGTGCTCACAACAAATTGTAGATATGTAGAACTTGTTCATAATTTTCATAACATTACACCCATCACCTGCAGATACGGTATGGTTAATAAAGCTAACACAACCTCAAATGTAGAGTCCATCTAATGGTTTAGGATAGTGTGACCATGGTGGGGCTTTGTTTGAGAGGCCCAGGTTATATGCCACCTATCTTTTAGTGTGCGTTTAGACTAAGCAATTACATGGGAATGTAATTTTTGGGTTCAGAATTAAAATCGTTAGGCTAAAATATCTTGTTTGAATATTCACTTAAAAGAAATTGTAAAATTTAAGAGATTATAAAAAGAGATTTTATCTACCTAAAATTAAATATTTAAATTTTCACATAAAGAGAAAATTTTTAAATCTCTACATATATAAAGTATACGTTTTTCTTATTTTGATAAGTCTCACTTTTATTATATTATATTATAATTTCTTTATATTTATGAGATTTTTGTTTAATATTATTTTTAATTTATTTTGGTGCATTTTAAATTTTTTAATATTTAGTTTATATTATATGATGTTACATTTATGTATCATTTCATTTTATTTATATAACAATTAAATTTTATAATTCAAATTTAAAATATTTTGTGAATGAAATTTAAGATAATTTATAAAATATGAACTCATTATAATTGATTTTAGATCGATTAAATTTTAATTATTAAGAAAAAATCTTATTTTTTAAAAAACATATTATTTTTCAAATAAAATATGTTAAAATAATCAAGGTAATCTAATTACCTAGTCCAAACAAAGTATTTTACAGATAAGAAAATATAATTATCTATCCAAATAAAAAATTCAAAAATTGAAGAAAATTTAATTGAAACATTTTAATTTCTTAGTATTTTAAATTCTCTTGTATTTTAGAAATACTCCATCCAAACACACTTACTTTAGGTGAGAGGCATGTGTATTGTGTTTTGTTATAAAGATAGTAATTAGTTTGTAGAAAATATAATGACCAGTGTAGTATTTTTGCTTCAAATAATGTCCTTTCACTCCATGCCACTCCTTTTTATAAAAAGAATTATTTTCAACACTACTGTGCCTCATATTCTGTGTAGACACCCATTTATTACCTAAATTTTCAGGACCTTTATTTAACATTTTTCACCTTATTCTTCTATCCTTAAATTTGAATGAATATTCAAAGACATTTATTTTTTAGGTGTTAAAATAAAACACTCTTTATATCCTCAGTATAAATAAAGTGCACTTTTTTTTTGTTTAGTCTAAATCTATTGGAAAGGCTAAAATAGCAATCTAGAGGAGAAGAACCCACAATTTTTCAATAAAGTACACATTATTTTTTAAAAGAGGGATGATATTTGCACATTACCACAAAGTCGTTATACATTTACACCTAACACAGAGCAAAATAGAAGTATGAAATATGGAATGATAAAATAAAAAGGAAAAAAGAAAAAACTTCTCTCCCTCCAAAAGTCTTTGTTCTCTCTATTTTAACTCTCTCTCTCACCCACCTTACCCTCCAAAAGCTTTCATTATCTCTCTTTGTCATGTTTTTCTACTCGTTCGTCGTTATTCACAAGAAGAAAGAGGATAAACTCTGTTGGTAGTGTACAAAACTAATCCTCACGTATGAAGGCTTAGCTTCATTCAGTTGATTTTTTCATGTGTTTGTGGTTTATGTCTCAAGACATTGATGATTAGTTTTTTTAGAATTTTTTAAACGACAAAATAAATTGAGAATGACTCTACTAAAAGTTGAGATTTATTATATTTTTAAAAATGGAGTTATAAAGTTATAAATGCGTATTACGAAAAATTGTAAACTAATACGCAAAAAGTTGTATCACGTTCATAAAACATGTAAACCTAAAATTGCAAACCAATTGAAGACAAATACTAACAGTTTGAGGAAAAATGTAAAATCATATGCAGAAAAGTTGTAAACCATATGGTTTCACATTTTATCTTGAACATTATATTTGTCCTCAATTAGTTTATAATTATTCAGAACTTGGTTTACATGTTTTATGAACATGGTTTAAACCTTGCGTACCTGGTTTATAACTTTTCTACATATGATTTTACATTTATCCTAAACCTGTTTAGTATTTATCCTCAATTGGTTTACAATTTTTTAGAACTGATTTGCATATTTTATGAATATGGTTTGTAACTTTTTGCATATTGGTTTACAACTTTTCATAATGCGCATTTACAACTTTTCTAAGTCCAGTTTTAAAAAATTATAGCAAATTTTAATTTCTAACAAAGTCATTCTTTCTATTCGTTTTGTTGAAAATTCTGAAAAAAAAATTATAATCATTAATGTCTTGAAATATAAACCACATATACTTAAAAATCAAATGGAATGAGTTAAGTCTTCATACGTGAAAATTATTTTGTCCATTGTCAACAGAGTTTGATTCTCACTTCTTCTTCTTTCTGAACAACAACAACGAATGAGAGAGAAACGTGATAAAAGAGAAAATAAAAGTTTTTGAAGGGGAGGTGGCTGCGGAAGCAACGGATAAAGAGAGAGAATAGAAGCTTTAAGAGGAAGTCAAGGAGGGAAGTTTTTTCTTTTTTTATCTTCCCATTTTATTGGTTCATATTCTATTATTTGCCCTATAATAAAGTGTAAATATATGGTGACTTTATTGTGGTGTATAAATATCATTCCTCTTTCATAAAGCTCTCTAATGAGTACACATTTTTTAATCAAAAAATAAAGTGCACATTTCTTAAATGTGAATAACATACATATTAGAAAAATAAAAAAGGAAAATCTATCTTCATCATATAAAAGTAGGAGTGGTACTGCTTTGTTCCTTTTACTAGCACCATCATTGCATAAGCCTACAATGCCATGTCATTTTAAAGATTTACAATTCCAGGACAAAAATATTAATTACTTATAGATTATGAGATAACGTGTTAACACGTAAATTACTCCAGATTAAATAGGGTGTGAACGCTAGCTTAAATAAAATATCTAGTCTAATGGTGGATTGAATGAAGTCGACGCGATATTCACATCTATTGTTAAACATTACAATTACAATAAAAAGAGTGCTACAAACCTAGTGAAAAAGTCAGACACAATGCATTCAGTAGTACACAGTTCATCAGACTCAGCATATAATAAAAACATATTACGGACTATAACTTCAACTCTCTCAGTTCTTAGTTTTTCAAGACCAACATTACTCTAATATATTCAAACTATAAGTCCTAAGTCCCAAATTACAACGAGCCATATCAAACATCTTCAACACAGCAGTACCAATCCTGAAGTTAAACCGGTAGCATAGGAGGCGCGAAAAAACAGTCATAAACTTCAAGTCAAACTATTCCCATTTGACTCCATGATCCTGCCAATCTTGAACAGATTTCCCAGTTGGGCTAGCTAGTCTTGAAGGGAGATTCATCTTGGAACTCCCTCAACTTCGATTCTTCTTTGGTTTGGAGCCATATAAGAAACTTTCTAGTAGTTATGTTTCCAATGTATCACAATTGCCTGTTAACATGAGAAAGGAAATTTTAATATGATTTTGTGATATTAGGAAATATCAATAGCAGTTTTTCGATGAGAAAATCAGCACCATGATTTATTCACTTTCCCTGTGCACATTTATAAAAACCAACAAAATATGACATAATAAGCTATACTTAATAATGAAGGATATGGAAACAAAAGTAAACACAATTAAGTTTATGAAAAACAGTCCAATATATTGAAACCATAACTAAAACATGATTAAACTGTTCACAATATAATGCAAAGCAAACAAATATAGAATGGTAAAGAATTATACGAAATCAAACAACAGCAAAGATGAGGCTACCCACTCTCCTCACAAGTATAAGTTCTGCTAGAAGCTTCCCTACCAAGCCTCAAGCCTATTGCAGACTCCCAATAAAGTTATGTTATAACTTATAAGCAGTGGAAGTAATGTGATGGAAAGCAAGACCTCTCAAATAGGAAGAGAGCATAAGAGAGAGCAATGGTTAAATTGGAACCAAAATATGTCAAAACATGGTTCAATTAAAACCAAAGCCTTTCACATAACCACAAAAATCACAATTGAGCATATGCATACTTGCGTGTCAATAGGCAGGAGCAACAGAGGAGATTTGGTAACATTCATTAGCAAGAAAAACCATAAAAGTCAGGTAAGAGGGAAACCAAAGGAAAGGAAAGGAAAGGAAAATATTATACCGCTAGACTCTATCACTCCATTTCGAAACACAAAATAAGGTATTAATTGGATGTCTAATACGTCATCCCTTAAAGCTTATTATTTATAGTCTACACTAAATCATTGTAAAAGGCCAAATATATAGCAAAATCTACAATAAACATTGAAAATAACACAATATAAGGGAAAAAACAATTAATCTAGACTATGAAAATTGACCTTGTCGGACAAAGTGTGATAACCCAAATATAAAATTTATTACTATTAGAATTATTATTATTAATGTGGTAGACAATTTACATAATATGAGATGTATGCAGAAACACTCAATAATATTATAAGAAAAAATGTGTAATATGTTGATATTATTTTTATTATTATTATGTGATGCACGAGTCGGACTATTGTAATCACACTACACTATCACATTAATATCATATATATGGAGTGCACAGGTTGCACTATTATAATTCCACTATATATATATATATATATATATATATATATATAATGAAAAATGAAACACGATATGGTTATTTTATTAGTATATACGTATATAAAAGAGTTGAACGGAAATGCATTCTGAATTCATTGGACAGCAGTAGGACACAGATGCATCTCGTTTAGAGTTTAATATACACCCCTAATATATTTTAGATATATCATAATACTCCTAAATATTTTCTAAAACTCCTAACCGCTGAAAAAATTTTCCTAAAGAGAAGACGTGATTTCTTCAACTTTCTCAAATTAATCTCTTACGATAAGTGATCTTCATGGAATTTAGTTCTCCGTTGTTTATTTAAACTATAAGTTTAGGTCCTGTTAGACGTAGTTTTCACACAATATTTTTCTCCCTATCATTCCAAACTCAATTTAGGTAATAAAGTCAAATTATTTATATTTTCATTATATTATTTGACAATTACTAGTGTCATTCCAGCTCCTCAAAATCAAGTTGTTAGTGGAAGTATACTCCAAGTTACTAACGGTAAGTGGGTTTAAGCTCATAGCCATATTTTTTGTCATTATTATTATTTTTTCATATTATATAAATGATTTATAAAATTTTAGAATGATTTATGCCAAGAAATATGTCTTTATGAATTATAGAAATTTTAGAAAATTATTATTGTTTAGTTATCATAATAAATTATTATTTTAGAAAACTCATGGGACCATACTTGTTGTATGTATGAATTATATTTATCTTATTGAGTTAAAAATTTCATGAATCCAAGTATTGTATGAATTGTTAATTTTATTGCTATTAGTTTTTAGCCAATAAATAGTGAGAAACATATTAGAGAGTTAAGACTGTAGGATTGATTATTAATTTTAGTACCAATTGGTCACTAGATGACTAGTTCACAGTAAGGAACTCGTGTGGTGTCCATTTATAGGACCTAGTTAGGTGCCCATTAGATTAGTTATTGGCTTAGATTCAACTATCGCTCGTTAATTATATATAAAATATCTCTTATTTCTTTACTAATTATTGTTGTGAATTTAGTTAAATTATTGTTTCAGTATAGTTAGATGTAAATATATATAAAATGTTTCATATCAGTTGCATGTATATGTTATGTATATTTATTATTGTCCTATGTGGGTTATGAGTGGAAGTTCACTAACTAGTTTTGATGAACTCATCCTCTCTTTTCCTCCCTCCAGATACAGCTACAAGTTCTGTTACATCATAGGATCTCTCAGTAGTGTTAGGCTTCTTTGGTGAGTTTGACTTTGGAGTGGAGCTTACTTTTGGTTATGTTGGTTAGTAGTGCTCCAATAATTGTGTAGGCAAGATTCAAACATGTATTATATTATTTTCACTATTTTTAAAATTTCGTCATTTGTTTAATTATGCTTGGCTTTGCCCAGATTATGGACTTTATGCAGCTTTATGTTCAAGATTTATGATTGGAAATATTTTCAAATTTATAAAAACTTGAGAGATTTTGAATATATTCAATTTAATTATGCATATTAGACGTCACGTATCAGAGGCTTCCATGGGTCCAAGTCCTCACGTGCCGGTCACGTTCTCTAAGTGGGTCGTGACAAATTGGCATCGAGCAATAGGTTTTCGCTACATATTATTAGAGCAAGTGTCCACAAATAACATGACATTTATGAAAATGAAAGTGCGCCCATTTGCATTGATGTAGTCCTATTTGAGGTCTTTAAAAAAGTCCATCATGTTTAGGTTCGTAAGAGTTCGTTTTTTCTTGGTACTCATAGTCTTGTTATATGTCCTTCCTTCACAGTATAACCATGCTACCTGTACACCATTCACGTCTTCACGTCGTCGTAGAAGCGATGCATCCGGTGACGGTGCTCACCTTAGAGCTTTTGAACGGATGGTAGCAAACTTGACAGATGTAATGACCGAACAACTAGAGGCAACTACGCAGCCACCTCCTGTTCGAGATCCAGATGACTTGCCTTAAGCATTTAATAGGATGGACCCGCCCACCTTCAACGGCGTTTGATGACTGGGGATCCCCAAAAATTCCTAAGGCAAGTGGAGAAAATAGTTAATGTCATCAATTGTTCTCGGAGAAAGCGTGGAGTTGGAGGCTTCTCATGGGAGGCCAGCGGAGTTATGGTACAGGAGTTCAGACAAAAGTATGGGATGCTAGTTCTCTTTCTTGGGGGAGGTTTAAGGAAGCCTTTATGCAGAGATTCATATTAAGGCTGAGGACAGGATGCTCGAGGAGTTTTTAAAGCTCCGTTTAACTCCAAGCATGACGGTTCCGAGTATGATGAGTGTTTCACTTATCTGCACAAGGCAACCTCAGCATGATACCAACGAGATAGCTAGGGTGAGACATTTTGTTCAGGTTCTCCAAGAGATATGTTCCTCGGTTGCGCCTCATGTTGGGACCATGGTCTATGCTCAGGCGGTAGACACAGCGATTGGTCGTGAGAGTGGTTTGGGAGCGTCAGGCGATCTCAGAGGCCAACAAAAAGGCCAGGGTTCATGCCTCTTTCTCGAGTGAAGCAAGTTGGAGTAAGGGTCACCATGGCGGGGGCAGAGATAATCAGGGTAGGGCAACCTTCTCAGAACCCATCTTGGCACGCCTAGCTATGTCACAAACTCTGAGAGGGGGCGTCGCATAGTGGACAAGGTTCATGGCAATCATATCCAGTATGCCGGACTTGCGGGAAGAGACATAAGGGTCAATTTTTAGTTGGTTCCTCGTATGTTACGGGTGTGGCCAGCCAAGCCGCATGCACGAGAATGCCGATTTTTCAAGGAGCTCGAAGTCAAGGGTCGGCTGAGCCCTCCATGTCAGCTGGTCCCTCCAATCAACGGCCCGGGTGGTTTCATCACTTCGGCGGACGTGAAACTGGGGGAAGGAGCTTTAGTGGTAGAGGTCGGGCGGTAGAGGGCGGAAGAGGCCAGGATAATGGGGAACAACCTCGTTTATATGCTATGACTCGCAGGAATACGCAGGCTTCAAATGAAGTGATAACAGGTACAACAATAGTATGTTCCTTCAATGCCATGACGTTGTTTGACTCAGGGTCCCATTATTCTTATGTGTCCCTAATATTTTCCTTGAATTCGAAGATCCCTGAGGATCTTAAGAAGCCGTTTTTAGTTAGGGTACCTTCAGGAAAGCCTATCCTTGTTAAGGCGTGTACAAATCGCGCAAAGTCAAAGCTGGTGACATGGAAGCACTGGCAGATTTTATAGTGTTGGACATGTCTGACTTTGACGTTATTCTAGGTATGGATTGGTTAACCCCATGTCATGCCTTGGTAGATTGTTATAGTAAGGTGGTGAGATTCGAGGTTCTAAGTGATGAGCCAAGAATGTTTCGAGGTACAAGGTGTTGAACATCGACAAACTTGTTATCAGCTATGAGTGCACTATGATTGATGGAAAAAGGTAGTTATGGGTTTTTAGCATAATTATGGATGTAAAGGTAGATACACCTAGTTTGGGCACAGTTCTAGTGGCTAAGGAGTCCTAGACATGTTTCCTGATGATTTGCCAAGTATGCCACTAGAGAGGGAAATAGAGTTTAGTATAGAGCTTGAGCCAAGAGTTAGACCCATCTCTATACCCCCAATCCTGAATGTCTGGCAGAGTTAAGAGAATTGAAAGAACAATGACATGAGTTGTTGGACAAGGGGTTTATAGCCAAATACCTCTCCATGGGGTGCTCCAATATTGTCGTTAAGAAGAAAGACGATTTGATGAGGATGTGTGTGGATTCAGGCAACTAAACAAGGTGACAATCAAGAACAATACCCCTACCTCGCATTAATAATCTTTTTGACCAGTTTCAAGGGCAACTTGTTTTTCCAAGATCGATCTTCGATCAGTTACCATCAGCTAAAAATTAAGAATGAAGATATACCTAAGATAATCTTCAACACTCGATATGGACATTATGAGTTCTTTGTGATGTCTTTTGGGTTGACCAATGCCAAAGCTTTCATAGATTTGATGAATAGGGTGTTTAAGCCATTTCTGGATCACTTTGTGATTGTCTTCATTGATGACATCTTAGTGTATTCCAGGAGTAAGAGGAACATGAGCAACATTTGAGAATAGTTCTACAAACTTTGAGGGAGAATCAGTTATATGTCAAGTTCTCGAAGTGTGAGTTCTGGCTAGATCAAGTAGCATTCCTTGGACACGTAGTGTTGAAGGATAGTATTCTAGTAGATCCATAGAAGGTGGAAGTAGTGCAGCAATGGCCTAGACCTACAATAGTTTCAAAAGTTCATAGTTTCTTAGGCTTAGCAAGATACTAGGCGGTTCGTTAGGATTTCTAGAATCACTGTACCCATGACCAAGCTAACACAAAAGAATATCAAATTTCAATGGACTGAATAATGTGAAGATTTCAGAGGCTTAAGACATGCTTGACCACGGCACCGGTCTCGTATTACCCTTAGGGACAAGTGGCTTTTCATATCTCTGTGATGCTCTAGAGTTGGACTTGGCTTGTGTCCTAATGTAGCATGGTCAAGTTGTAGCATACGCCTCACGGAACTCAAGAAGCATGAGCAAAATTTCCTACGCATGATTTGGAAATGGCGGCAGTGGTTTTTCCTTGAAGATTTGGAGACACTACCTACGGAGAGACTTGTGAGATTTTCACAGATCACAAGAGCTTGAAGTACATTTTTAACGAAGGATTTGAACTTAACAACGCAGATGACTTGAGTTATTAAAGGATTATGATTATACGATCTCGTACCACCAGAGAAGGTAAATGTAGTGCAGATGCTAAGCAAGAAGTCAGAGGTAGTTTGGCCCACATAGCGCCTTTGAGGCGAGCCAGTGAAAGATATTCATAAGTTGGAAATTGAGGGAATTCAATTTGGCCTTAGTAATCCAGGAGCCTTCTAGCTTACATCAGGGCTCAGTCAACCTTGGTGGGCAGATCAAGGCATGCAGGGCGAAGATCCGAAGCTAGTTACGTTGGTTGAGGATGTTCGTAAGAGTGAGAATCCAGAGTTCTCATTGATGGAAAGTGTGTTTCACTTTGGAAACCTTTATGCATGCCAGAGTGGGTGAAATGAGGAGAAAAGTTATGGACGAAGCCCATGGTGCAGCATACTCAATATCCAGGATCAATAAAAATGTAAGGATCTAAAACGGTTGTTTTGGTGGGATGGTATGAAGAGAGATATCGGTGACTTTGTAGCTAAGTGCTTGATGTGCCCAAGTTAAGGCTGAGTACTAGAGGCTAGCAGGACTACTCAGCGATAGATATTCCATAATGGAAATGAGAGAAGATAGCCATGGATTTCATAGTTGGATTACCTTGAACCATCAAGGGGTTCGACTCCATATGGGTAATAGTAGACAGGATGACCAAGTCAGCATACTTTTTACCAGTAAAAACTACCTTTAGTGCAGTACAAGATGCTCAGTTGTATATAAACGAAATAGGTAGACTTCACGGTGTCTCATTATTCATCATATCTCGCGAGGGTCCTAGTTCACCTCGCGATTCTGGAGGACATTCAGGAGGCCCTTGGACACGTGTGGATTTGACCACAACTTTCCATTCTAGATCGACAGCCAATTCAAAAGACGATACAAACCTTAGAAGATATGCTCGAGCCTGTGTGCTAGATTTAAGAGGAAGCTAGTGCGATCACCTACCCTTGATTGAGTTCTCATACAATAACGTTAAGGTATCCAGATGGCACCATTCGAAGCCTTGTATGGAAGGCGTTGGAGATCTCCTCTGGATGGTTTGAGCTTAGGGAAGCTAAGTCTAGACCCAGATCTAGTTCAGGAAACCCTAGAGAAGGTTCAATTAATTCAGGGAGCGTCTTTTAGCACAGGTAGGGGCAGAAGTCTTATGCGGGATAAGGGTAGGTGCGACTTGGAGTTTGAGTTGGGGACCATGTGTTTCTGAGGGTCTGCCCTATGAAAGGGTAGTAAGGTTCGGTAAGCGGGGAAAGTTAAGTCCTCATTTTATCGGTCCATTTGAGATCTTAGAAAAAGTTGGAGCGATGGCCTATAGGTTGGCACTGCCTCCAGTTTTGGTAATACACCCAGTGTTTCATGTCAGTATGCTTATAAAATATATGTCTAACAGTCTCATATGCTACTCGCAAACGGTCCAAGTTGACAAGAGTTTGTCCTATGAATAAGAACCATTGCTATCGTGGATAGGCAGATTAGAGGCTTCGTTCAAAAGAATAGCCTAAGTAAAGTTATCTGGAGAAACCATTCTGGTGGTAAAGCGACTTGGAAGTCTGAAGAAGCTATGAAAATCAATATCCCTACCTTTTTTCCAACTTAGGGTATGTTATTTTAGATTTGGGATCCAAATCTCTTTTAAGGGTGGTAGTATATAATAACCCAAATATGAAATTTATTAATATTAGAATTATTATTATTAATTTAGTAGACAATTTAACATAATATGATATGCATGCAAAACATTCTAATAATGTTATAAGAGAAAATGTGTAGTATGTTGATATTATTATTATTATTATGTGGTGCACAAGTTGGACTATTATAATCACACTACACTATCACATTAATATCATATATATGTAGAGCACAGGTTGCACTATTATATAATAATAATGATAATAATAATAATAATAATACTAATAAACGTGATGCAAGGTGTGCACACTTACATTTTAATATAATTATGATTATATTATTATACTATTATATATATATTATTACTATTATATATATATATATATATATATATATATATATATATATATAAATTAATGAAACGCCAAACAGGATGTGATTATTTTATTATTATATATGTATATAAAAGAGTTGAACGGAAATGCATCCTGAATTCATTGGACGGCAGGAGGACACAGACGCGTCTACACTCCTAGTATATTTTAAGTCATTCATAATACTCCTAAATAATTTCTAAAAACCCTAACCTCTAAGAAATTTCCTAAAGAGGAAGATGTGATTTCTCTCAACTTCCTCAAATTAATCTTTCGGTAAGTAATCTCCATGGAATTTAGTCTGCTTCTCCTTTTTATTTAAATTATAAGTTTGGATCCTATCACATAGTTCATCAATATTTTTCATTATCATTAAAATTCATTTGGGTGATAAATTCAAATTGTTTATATTTTTATTGTATTATTTGGTATTTACTAGTATCATTTTAACTCGAAATAAGTTGTTAGTGGAAGTACACTCAGCTACTAACGGTGAGTGAGGTTAAGTTCACCATACTTTGGTCATTATTATTATTTTTTCATATTATATAAATTATTTATAAAATTTTAGAATGATTTATGCCAAGAAATATGTCTTTATGGATTATAGAAATTTTAGAAAATTATTGTTTTGTAATTATCATGACAAATTATTATTTTAGAAGATTCATGGAACTATACTTGTTGTATGTATGAATTATATTTATCTTACTAGTCAGAAAATTTCATGAATCCTAATATTGTATGAATAGTTAATTTTATTGCTATTAGTTTTTAGCCAATAAGTAGTGGGAAACATATAAGGGAGTTAAGAGCTAGAATTGATCGTTGACCTTGGTATTAAGTGGTTGCGAGGACCAGCTCACCAGTAAGGAACCCAAGTGACATTTATAGGACCTAGTTAGGTGCTTATTAGATTAATCATTGGCTTAGATTTCAACTATCAACTCAGTTAATTATGTATAAAATATATCTTATTTCTTTACTAATTATTGTTGTGAATTTAGTTAAATTATTATTTTAGTAGTTAGATGTAAATATATATAAAATGTTTGACATTAGTTGCATGTATATGTTATGTATATTTATTATTCTCCCATGTGGGTTATGAGTGGAGGTTCATGAGCATTTGATGAACTCACTCTCTCTTTTCTTTTTCTCCAGATATAGCTCCAGATTCTTTACATCATAGGATCCTTTTCAGTAATGTTGGCTTCTTTGGTGAGCTTCGCTTCGAAGTGGAGCTTACTTTTGGTTTTATCAGTTTAGTAGTGCCCAAATAATTATGTAGGCAGGATCTGAACATGCATTATATTTTCACTATTTTAAGAATTTCAATCATTTGTTTAATTATGTTTGGTTTTGCTCCAAATTATGGATTTGATGTAGCTTTATGTTCAAGACTTATGATTGGAAATATCTTAGATTTATGAAAACTTGAGAGATTTTGAATATATTCAATTTAATTATGCGTATTACATTTACGTTCTCAGAACTTAGATTTGGAAATCAAGTCCTCATGTGTCGGTCACATTTTCTAGGTGGATCATGACACAAAGCCTCACATGAAACAATATACCTCATCTGCTTTTTTAGGTATACAAATGGGGCAAAAGTCCATTATGCCTCATCTTTATTCTCCACTCCTATTCCTCTTCATCTTCCACTTTTCGGTCTTCCTGTGAAAAAAGAAAACAGTGAAGAAAGAAAATTTAAATTAATAAGAAAAGTATACATTTATGCTTTTAACCATAAAAAAACAATAAACTCAGCTTTCTTCACCTTCTGTTTGAAAATAGCTTGTATACCCTTTTTAACAATTTGGCAACCTGACCATTAGAATCAAACAGACACATCCTTCAGTTTTATATTGTCCATGATTTTAGGGCCTTTTTGCTGAGTTGTCTCAGAATTGAGTTCATCTCTTGAAAAAAAAAATGCATCCAAAAATATTGTATTCGAGAACCATCCAATGTAGAATAGTACAGTAGTGCAGGCACAAATATTGAGTTTGAATAACCAAAACTCACAACCTGATTTAGAAACGTAATTAATACGGGTATAGGTCCTCGCATAAATCTTTGGATAGTGTGACTCAATGAAAGCATAATTAGCATGATTTTTATAATTAAAACATATTTCTTCTAAATCAATATCAATTTCGCTCTCTGAAATATAATAATTTGGTTTCATAAAATTGAACTATTTTAACATACTTAATCGTGAACTTGTCTTATTCCATGATTTTAGTTAAAATCTAAAAATCTGTTTAATACTTAAAAACCAAATTATAGATACATGTCTAGCATATTACATAAACTCTAATAACAATTCACATTCCAAATTCAAACTAAAACTTTGAATACATATAGGGAGATATATATATTCTGAAAATAAATACAAAACCTGAAATGGGGTGCATGGTTACCTTACATAATTCCTAAACTCTAATCTAACATGTTCTAGACTAAGCCTTGCTACATAGTAAAGCTTACAACTGGAACAATTGCGTAAATTGGAATGACAATTGAGCCAAAAACTAAACCTGAAATTGTGAAGGGAAAGGGATAGTCAACGGATTCGATGAGTGGATTCTCACACACCACCCACACGACAATGGATATATATAATATACATGCAACGAGTAAAAACATTTTCATATACATATTACATACATAGTCCACTTGATAAAAAATTCATATATCTTTTGCTAAACTGTTTTGTTATTAACTGGAGCAATTAGTAAGGAAACGGAATAAATCATGTCATTTGGCTGGATGATATAAGTCCCTCACAAACTATATATCTCTAAGGTATAATATCGGTCTCTCGCGAACCGTGTCCTTTATGGACAACTATGCAAATATGAAATTAGTCCATCGGGATACATCTAAAACCTAAATAATCAGAGGCTGCCCTCGTGTATACTAAGGTTAACAACCTCTCTATTGGCATTAGTTCGCAACTCTGTTTCTCTCACTAATTTTTTATTCTAAAAGCTATCGTAATTGGATATTTTAACCCAAGATAACTTAACTGGATATTTTAAATACATAATCTGAAATTCCAAATTTTGAAACCATGGCAAAACTTTGAGATTTATTGTTTTTAGCTTTTGGTAAAGTCAAAAGGGTCATCAATAGACACATAATCTTTATAGATTACATTTGCTTTATGTGCCGTGAGCACTCTAAAAAATAGATAACAATTATAATGAGGTTTAGCTTTTTATTTATTTTGAATATTTTGATTTCAGAAGTTTATGAGATTGACATGTGGCATAAATAGTTAAGCTGTAGTGGGATTACAAACTCTTCACTGGTAGTATGTATAGATTTACTTTGGACATTCACTAAGCTCTTTGCCAATAACCCAATTAAGCTCATTCACCGCTAATAGTGGTTAGTACGGACCTTCAACAACATCTAGCCATAAACAGAAGTCAACAAAAAAACATCAATGGAAGTCAATTCCTCTCCAATCTCCATGAACTCATAAACAAGTTTCTAGTCCTTGCCCCAATATTGCAAGCCACGTACCCGTCGCCAAGCACTTCCACTCAGCGGGTGTTCCCGATCCAACCTGCCCGTCAACCTAATTTAACCAGAAGTTTATCAGATCAACTTTAGATGTTGAAAATTTGAACCAATACACTTTTCAAGCTGAGTGTGGGTCATAATTTAGATTAATTTGATCTAACTCAAAGTTAAATAATTCTTTTAGAAATTTATTATTTATAATAATTAGTAAAAAATTATAAAATTTTATAGTTCAATTAATATATTTGACATAACTTAATGTTATATTGATATGTTTTGAAACATATGTTGTAAAATATCTCCTAAATATAATTTTATATTTTACTTGTAAAATTTTATAACTTTACTTTATATAATATCCAAATCCTAATATATTATTTGAAGGTTGGGTTAACTCGTTTTGATTTGGTCACTAGTTAGATTATTATTAAATAAGTTAAGAATTTCAAAAATTACTCTAGTCTCCTATCATGAACTGATATAGCAATACATAATTAAATATTTATGTAAAAAACTTATATGCTGTCATTGCATAGAAATTAATCATTTAGATATTCCCAAATAAATATCTTCAATTAAAAATAATTAACCAAAAGGTAATTAACAAGTAACAACTTAAACATAATCTGTTGACTTGATTACCCATGGGGTTTAATTATCCCAAACTGAAATATAAGAATATTACAAATGATAATTCTTCCATCATTTTACTGTCAAAATTATATATCACTACCAGGGCAATTATGCATGAATACAATTTTTTTTTTTTTTGTTGCATGCATGAATATGATTTACCCAATATGATGTTGCCTACTTTGCCTTGCAGGATTTTCGTGGATACCTATTGCTAGAAACCTTATGTCCAACACTTCAGTTATCTTTGCCCTCTTATGTTGTGTATATGATGTTATTAGCAAGTGAAGCTAGTGCATCATTTGGATGTAACTGCTTTTAAGTATAGTTAACCCTTCAAGCCTTGTATAGCATTCCAACTTCAATCCTTTGCTGCAATGGAATCCGTAGAGCAGGAAGACCAGATCGACAGTTACTGCACATGACTTCATAAAAACCAAGCATGATCTTATCAAACCAGCCACAGTTCAGACCAACATAAAATCTCGTCTTTCCACGAACATGAACAACCCCGGCACTTCTTGCTTCTTCTAATCTGGAAATTTCATCTTCAGTCTCCAGAATCAGATGCAAGATTGCCAGAGCAGTTCTGTTTATGTTGTATCCAGCCATTAATAACTTGGCCTACAAAATCATCTTCTAAATTCAGAGCATCTGCATAGCCATACTGAATATCACAACTATACATGCCTTTGAGATTTAATTTCTTGATGACAATCCTCTCATGTGGAGCAACCTTGGGGACTAATTGATATCTAAGAGTTGTGAATATTGTGACCTTATGGAGGGATCTCGTGTTCTTTATGTAATGTCCAAGAATAGGAGTCCACCCATCTTGAATGTAAGTATAAAAAAAGCATATTCCGGGAACCCTTTGGACACTGGGGTCAGCTAGAAGCTCTTTAAGTCTCTCAAAGGTTATCTTGTGGGTTAACTCATATTCAATTTTTCTTTGTCTACCATAAAACCAACCAAACATGATGAGAGCAAGGATAATTGATATGGCAAAAGGAATCCATCCACCTTCAGAAAATTTGGTGAAAACGGCACTGACATAAACCCCTTCCATAACGAAAAACACGAAGAAGTATAAGGCAACCAGCACAGCAGGAGTTCTCCATATCATGATCATGACTAATGTAAGTAATACAGTGGTGATAAGCATCACTAGGCTCACAACAACACCTGAAATAAATGTCATACCATCATCAGAAGATTGCGGAGACGGGCAGTAAGTAGCAATTACTACTTGCTGATGCCATATAGTCAATCTATGTTTGTTTATAGACACAAGAAACTGTCAGAGTTGACACAAATTTTACAGATTGAGAAGAACCACCTCGTGGCCTTGACACACTTGTAAGTAACTTTATATACATATGTGATGTACCCTTGATGAATTTGAAATGCAAAATACTTGAGTGAAAATCGAATGGTAGCATATGAAAATAAAATGAATTTTTTTTCTCAATCAGGTTCTAACTATTTAATGTGATGTAAGCAAACAAAGGGGGCTTTAGAAACTGACATACCAAAAGCATTTCCAATTTGTTTTCCATCTCCAAAAATAAGTATGACAGCAACACAAAGGACCATTAGGCGTAGTTCACTTCAGGCAAGTAAACCTCTCCTTCTTTATTATGAGATGTGTGTACAACCTTTACTCGAGGAAAATAATCCAGCACTACAGATTGCTTGATTATGGAAAAGGTGGCTGATATTAATGACTGGCTAGCAACAACTGCAGCCGATGTTGCAATAATAAAGATAGGCCAGTAGACTGAAGTTGGTATAAATTTGTAGAAGCCATCATCATGATCATTGGGATTCTTGATCAGGTATGCTGTCTGTCCCGCATAGGTGAGAACTAAGGATGGGTAGATTGTGAATAGAAAAGCTAACTGTTACAAAAATTAGAAAAGGAAGAGAAATAAGGTAATTAGCTGAAAAGGAAGCATAACCTTAAAAGGGAGACAAAAAAATGATGAGAGTCAACCTGAATGGACCTCTGATTGAAATGACCAAGATCAGCAAACATTGCCTCAGAACCTGTCAACGTGAACAACAATTAAGAACGAACATATAGAACAAAAGTATTATGATCCGCACACCCATTATTCCATATACAGAAGAAAGGGGAACCTTCCTTTTCCACTTAAAAGTAATCAAGTTTTTTATTTCAGAAAGTGATCATGATATTCATATCAGAACAAGCTGGCTTGCCCTTCCGGACAATCATGTTTGGACATGTTCTAGTAGCTCCCTCAACATTAACGTGCAAGATTCTATTGCACAATTCTCAGATAGCAATATTATTTACTCAATAGCCTAACCTGCTATAATAATATGATTTAACACACAAAGAAAGCAGTCCTTGAAAGATAATATTCCCACTTCTACATCAATGATGATATATCACACAATAATGATAAGATACATACATACCTGTAATGCAAAGCACAGTACCACCAAGCAAAAGCCAGCCAGATTTTCCATTTCTCCAAAAGAAATGGACAATATAGTGGGGAGATAGAGCCTTGAATATACTAGGATAGTGGTGTATGATGCTGTAAATTCCTACAAGTGGGGTGCTCAAGGTCCATGCACCCATTATTGGGGAAAAGAGGAAACTCACGCGCGATGTACCAAATTTTTGCAACAAGAACAGAACGATCAAGACAACTGCAGAGAGTACTTCCACGAGTGCTGCAACAGCATGAGCAAAAACAGAAATTACAGTTATATAAACCAGGATGGCAAATTGTATGACAAAGTTAACAAACTCTAGTCTACTATGAAAAGCCGTCATTATCATAACAACAACCTTTGATGGTTTCATCAGAACTGACGTATCATTTTTACTAACCAAACAGCTTCATTATATCTGACGCACAACGAACAATGATATTCAAATCATTAAACTATTCATGATTGACTATGATGGTCATAAGATTCTTTTCCTATCTTGGTATCTCCCTGAGCACTAACCCTAAAAGTTTAGATATGCATCCTGCTCTATAGTTCAACACAATATGAGCAAGAAAGGCTACGTTTTTTAAAAGGACATAGTATCCACAAGGGAAAAAAGCATAATTCTCTCAAGATCAAGAACGTGACACAGACAAAAGTTGTCATGTTGGTTCCAACTTAAATGGCAGTTATGAAAGTCAAGCAGGCTATATAATTTTTCCATAATCTCTTCCTTTGTTGCAATATTCAGAAGTTATATCTTTGTATTTTTGTAAATAACTGTTGAGGATGCTGCTGGAAGCTAGTTCTGATGACATTTTTCTGCATCACATAAAATTAATTACACCAGCTTGTTATTGGAAAATTAAAACATAAGAAACTCACCATCCTTTCACGAAAAACCCCAAAACTTTGCCAAAAGAAGCCATCAATATCAAAATCTTCCAAAAGTTTGCCTGTATTTTTCATACTATAGAATCTGCAACTTAAGCTCACAATAAGAATGTGTAAACTCAAAACTTACATTTGCTTACTGAGGGAAAAGGCGCTCTTAGTCCATCCATTGCTGACAACACTAAGAATAAATTTACAAAGCTGAATAAGAATATCTTAAATGAGAAGAGCCACCAAATTATTTTGAAGGGGGAAACGTGTTCTTGAGCAGACCTGAAATAGCAGGCGTAAGTATGCCATCACCTATTAACATGCAAGTGCCTAACATAGCAACGAAAAGTAGTACCCTTCGAGCAACTATGCTTCTTTCAAACAATTTGCCAAGCCAAGTTTGCGTCTCGGTGCCTGTCTGAAGGCTTGAATATTTACTCGAGTTCAAATGCACTTGCTTAGAAGGCAGGATTCCAATATTCAAATGTTTGCAAAGTAATGAATACAAGGCAAAAGTTCCACCTGCGATTCATTGTTCTATCTACATAAGTCACTGAATCCAAATAAACACACACCAATGCATAAAAACAATGGTCGAATGCATGCAGTTTTTCCCTGATCCAAACAATGTTTGCCGTACAAGCTCAAGGTCACCCAATAAACCAAAGAACTCACACCACTCTGTCACATAATCCCTTTAATTTTCCCTCGAGGAAATAATGTTTAAACATCCAAAACTTCACTTGTACCCAAAAGCAGTTAGCAGCACTGGGCCTTGGCAAGACCCTGCAGCTTGGGTAGAAGTGTCATGATCGGATCATGGTGCTCAGTAATGGCCAAATGGACTTGAGTAACAAAAGTTACGTACTGACTAACAGATATAGCTTTTGGGCCAGTGGTAAGCACCAGATCCAACATCAACCTGCAACCTTAGTTGAACATTACTTGAAACTTGAAAGATTCGAATCTTGGATATATATCACTATAAAGAGGACTTCACCTACTTCACCCAACTAACTAACTAACAAACCAACTAACTACCAACACCAGTTTTAAATTTGCTTGAGCATGGGATCGTAATTTAGAAGGAGCAATTAGAAATGGAATACATACATACAATACAATACAAGTGGTCGTGGGATCATATACAGTAGTGTGTACCTTCGCCGTGGTCATCAGCTTTGATGGCAACGTTGGCGTACTTGACGAGTCCGATGAGAGTGAGAGTCCAGAACATGATGCTGAATATCCGAGATAGTCGTCCTCCGTCGGAGACTTCAACGGCATTGAAGGGTACACGTAGAGCGGTGACGTCACCAGCCCACCAAACACCACTCCAAGTGTCCTGTAAGCAAGAACCAGGGTCTCCATGTTCATTTTCTTCTTCTTCCTCCCCTTCCTGTGGATCGGGAGGAGGAGCAGCAGCGGCGGCGGCGGACTGGAGGTTGAGGACGACGTCGTTTGGCGGGGGAGATCATGCGTTGCCATTTGTGCAGACAGACAGCAGAAAGTCTAAGTGCGTGTGGAGAGACTTGGAAATTTGGAAGTGAACTGCCTTGCCGCCTTGGGAACTAACCTCAACGACACATGTCCATGACCCTTTTTAAGTCTTCTTCCACTCTTCATCATGGCTTTGTATAGACAAACTCTGCCATTACTAGCACTAGTCTACTTGCTGACTCATGATCACTATTCCATGTCTACTGCATAGGCTTCTACCTAACTTTGAAACAAATGATGGCCCATCATAATTTATTTACCCACTCGAGCGGATTGAATCTTGTGACCTCTTATTTATTGTCAATTTATAAACATGTTTGTTTTAGATTTTAAAAAAATTATTATAATATTTAAATTTTATATATAATTAAAAAATAAAAATTAAATTTTTTAGAAGTAACTAATTTTAGTTTTTATTAAAAAATTGAAAATTAATTTTTTAAAAGTTTTGATTATTTTTTTAAAATTATTTAAATATATGAAAAGTGATTTTTTTGGATAAAAAAGTTATTATTAGCCAAAATAATCACAAACAAATGCACCCTATATTGCATTATTATACTTGATCTCCCTATGAGGAATTTAAATTCAACAATTTAAATTAAAGTTATTGAATAGATAAAGTATATCATAATTGTTGGTTTTCTTAGATATTCAATTGACAATAGTAACGAATATGCTCTCAGTATAGAGCTTAGTTTAAATAAGATGTTGATTTGCATGTTTTTAAAATTTTAGAAATATTGTTCATAACTTATAGTTCAAGGGTAAACTATTATTTTCTATGATAACATTTTATTTATTTGATTTTAACATAAATTTAGTTTTACATTTTCTTAAGTAAGATTTAACTCTCAAAATAAAAATCACATAAGTTATATTATTATGAGCTATAAAAGTAATATAATAACTAAGACTCTAACTTTATAAAATTGGATAATAAAAGACAAACATTGTCATAATAAACTAAATAAAGTGTTACATGAAAATAACTTTTTTTAGAATATTATGTTCACTTTTTCTTTAAAATTGATCACTAAATAATTAAATGTAAAAAATATTTTGATTAAAAAAATCAACTTACCTTTTTTTAACTCAGAATAAAATTTGTCTCATTCTTTCAATTTTATTTTCAGCTCGTTTCTACTAGTTTTGTTTTGTTTCGTTTGGTTTGGTTTCATTAATTGAAAAAAAAAATTCTAATGTAAGGGTTGAATTAGTATCATCTTATATATCTTTGTGAATGTTTTAAATATAAATGAGCAATTTTTATAAAAAGTAATTTTTCGTTTAAAAAACTATTTTTCACAAAAAAAATGAAACAAACGCATCTATGTATTTAAATCATAACTGATCACAAGATTTTAAAAAATTATTATTTTATATAACTTGAAAGGTATTATGATAAATATTAAATTAAAAATTAAAAATTTAATTCTAATATACTAACAATTTAAGATATTTCGTTCCTATGATTCAATCAAATCATTCCATTTCCGGACTTTTCAAATATTGGATATAAGAGTTTGCTATATTTACTTATATGTATGGAAATACATACTAGCTTGAATGATAATATAAATATTTTTTACATTGTTCATATATTAATATATGAAAATTAAATTCAAATTTTGATTGTGTTTTGTTTAAAACTCTTTTTCAGGTGCTTGATGATGCTACCTTCTGTAGTGGGATTGAGCCCTATTGTACTACTTATAAAAAAAATTACTAATTATTAAAATCATGCCTTTTTTTATAAGTGCGATATGAATATGCCAACTGGGATTGAAGAACAAGTTTTTAGTTAATTATCATCAGCCGACCAGGAGAGAGGCATGCATTCCGTGTTGTGAATTTGTGGTGGTCGTGTTGCTTTGTTTGTACGAACAAACCAAAACCACAGAAATTCGGTTGACACCCTTGCGAATGCCGTCCACCCCAACAAAGCACAGAGAGCGAATGGTAACACCACTCTCGAGCGATTTTACTCGAAGGTGCAACGATAACAAAGAGCATATATATATATATATATATATATAAGGGCATTTTGTAACCAAAAATAAAAAAATACAAGGGCATTTAATTTGGTGGATTCACTTTTCATTATTAGAAATGCTATTTGCTGGACTTTCTTAGCATTTGGTTGTTTTGAGAGCAAAAAATAAAAGTAAATATTTTATAAATAAATTTTATATGTAATCACAACTTTAAATATAATATTTGACCTTATTTAATAGGAAGTTGAAATTTCGATAATCATATAAAATATATTTATAAATAAATCATTTATATGATTAACTGGCATTGATATTCCTATAAATTAAACATTGAGCATTTTTTTCAAGAACATCCGACTAAATGGTAGTGGCGGCAAAAAAGGACAATGCTTCAATGGCAATGGTGATGTGAGTGACTGCAAACATAAAAATAAGGATAAATTATATCAATCTTTTTTAAGGTCTATTAAAATTATACTATCTCTCTTTTAAATTTTAAAATTATACCTATCTCTCTTCCTTTATTTAATGACAAAACAAAAACGTCCCTTGACAATAAACAGACGTCAAGCCTGTTAGTTGCACGTGAGAAACACGTGTGTAATTCCTTGCTTGTCCTTTATTATTATTTGTCCAACACCCTTCAGATTTATTCTTCTTCTTCTTCTCTGCAATCTTGCTCCCCTTCTCATCCAGTTAGTCATCCCATCAAAATCCTTATTCCCAGCCACCCTCAGCTCATCAACTGACCTGTTCCCAGGCATATCCTGCAATCTGCATCTAAATTCTTCACCCAATAATTATGGTTCCCATTCAAACCAAAAATCTTAAATTCCCATAACGAACAAACAAAAAACAACTCAAGTGCAATCTAGAGCAGTGTTGCATTTCCCACCAAATCAAAGAATGACCTTGGTTCTTGGCCCTCAATTTCAGTGGCATCTCAATACAACACGACAAAGTTATTCTTCACATGACCCAAATTTTAAAATATACACTACAAAACTGTAATTGAAGTATTGGACACAAAGTATTAGTTACATGGCCACTCCTAGATGTCTATTACCACTCTCATTTTCAATTATTTTAGTTTGTTTGTCTATAATCCCTTTTTTCTTATATTTTAATAAAAACAATAATTTAACACTAGTTATTCATTATTAATCAGAATTTTATATTAATTTATTGTTGTTAAAGTTTATCATGACATCTCTCTATAAAAAAAAAGTATCATAACATTTCGCATTAAAGTTAATTAAACTACTTATAATATAAATATTTAAAGAATTTAATTCAGCTTAATAACACACATCTTTTGTAAAATATTTATATGAAAGTTTTCATAAAATATTTCGAAATCAGTTAAGTAAACATATCGTACGGAAATAGTTTTGAGCTCCAGTGGAACATCCTCGTTGTTGTGGTTTTTTTTTTTTTTTTTTCTCAGTATACCTGAGGAACATCATCCTACATGAAATTTTATTGTGTATATATTACCGTTAGCTTGTTGGAAACTTTAAAGTAGTCGAAGATGAACTGGTTCATCGACTTGAAGGCGAAGGAGAAGAAAAACCTGAAAGAGCAATGCCCCATCCTTGCATTGGAGTGTCACAACTTCTCCGAGGCCGATAAGTGGGGCCAACAGGTCATGCACGAGATAGCCCGCAAGGTCAGGGAGATCTAGAACGAGGCCCTCGGCGAGCAATGCGTGACCTCAACGACGAGATCAACAAGGTCATTCCCGAGAAGTCCCACTGGGAGCGTCGCATAGTCGAGCTCAGTGGTCCCAACTACGCTCACCACTCCGCCAAGGTGACCTACCTTGAAGGGCAACATCGTCAACGTCCCCAATCCCAGCGGCTGCCGCCTTGACTACCGCTACTTCGGCGCCGTCAAGAAACTCCTTGACGTCCACGAGCTCTTTTTGAAAGAATGGGGGGTAAGGGTTTCTTTAAGTGTTAGCATAAATTGGTCATTGGATATGGACGGGTGACAGTGGTTAACACCGTTTGAGGGAGGGGAGATGAATGTAATTTTAAAATTTGGAGGTGGACTTCAATAGACTTCAAGAGATTGTTATAATTTGCCCTGAAAATAATCGAATGACTCTTAGAGAGTGAATGTGATATGATTCCTTTGCTGATCTCCACGTGTTTCGTGTTTAGCTTAATTTCCTATTTCGTGATTAGTTTATTGTAGAAACTAAGCTAACCATGAAATGTGTTAAAATTAAAATGATCCATATTCATAATTAAAATCATATTTATACTTATTAATTTATAACATAGCTAATTACAATATTAACAATAATTTATTTCTGATTTAACCATGTTTTCTGTCTATAAATATAAAGTCATTTACTCATTTTGTCTTAATCATTCTTAAAAAATGTTTTTTGTTTTTGACTCTTGTTTTGGTAATTGTCATGCTTTTGGTTTTTGTCGTTCTATGTTTATGTCCTTATAAGTATTTTAAATCATGAATTTAATCTTTATCAAAATTAAAAAATTATTTTTATCTTTATATATGTTTTAAGAATATTATATTATTGACCTTTGTAAATGTCACCATTTAATAGTATGGACAAAATAAATAATATTATAAATTATAAAAAATAGCTAGTGACCAAAGGCTAAAATTGTTTTAGAAGAACTAAAAATCAAAATGATGTATATTTACAAGAATTAAAAGCGATTCAAAGTTTTATTATTCTATGTAACTTAAAATATGATCAATATTGAATAAAACTAATCATGTTTTGTGAATGGATCAGTGTTAATAGATATTGGTTTATCATTAATTGAAGGGAACTACTTAGTACCTTATTAACTTCAATGGGTATGGTGCCTATTTGTGCGTCGGGCGCATTCATCTTTGTTATAGAACTAAACCTCACATCCTCCTGTTCATCATGTCCCTCGCCTCTTCGTCCTGGGCTCTTATCATCGATTCCATCCCACTTTGACTCGCAAAGTGTTGTTGCTGTTCTGGTCTTCGGGCTCCATGAGGATGATTGGGAGGTTGCATTCTTTCTATTTTGAACTGATTCGAATTGTTCGAATTCATTCAAGCTACAATGTTTGTTTTTTCTTTTTTAGAATTTGACGATCCAAATTCATCTTTTCTTTTGTTTCTTTCCTTTTTCTTTCAATTCTTTTTAAGAATTGAGTTGGTGGTGATGATGGCGCCAAGGGACATGGCACGCGAGGCACACAGAGGAAGTAGATGGAGTCTAGGGAGAGAAGGAGCATGTCATTGCCTTTGGATTGATGAAGAGGAGGTAGTCGCGGTGTCCCGGCGCACCAAAGCTGGTGGAAGGTGAAAGCATCGATGAAGGCGATTTTGCTGTGGTAGGCGTGGGAGGAGATGAAGGTGGTGATGTCCAAAGAGTGATTCTGTGGTGAAAATGCTCTTGTAGGGCCCTTTACACTAAATGGCACGTTGCTATTATACAATGAGTTATTTGGCAGTAGGCATTGACCATAGGAGGTATATGAGCAATGGCCTTAATTTAAATTATGCCTATCATTCATTCCATGTAGTTGGCATGTGAGAGTGACACAATAAAGTAAAATATTATTGAAAACCTAGATTTTTAGGATTTGAAACTAGCATATTATGATGAAAGTGTTCTTCAAATTGTAACTTGTATGCTGTGATTAATTTATTTAGTGCGTAAATTACTAATTAAACAACTTTTATTTGAGAATAACTAATGAATTTAATTTCAATGCATCGATGCCTAAAAAAAATTTATAGCATTAATTAATTTTGTATTATCATATAAATAAATATGATTGATTTTTACATTCATTAATTACTTAAAAGATTATGTAAATGAAATAATTTTATTGAATAACAGTGAACAATTATTTTATATTATTATTTTATTAAAATTAAACTCATAACTTATTATAATTAAAATTTCATTAAAAAACTTCACACATGCTTAAAAGTAATTTTGGTTTATGCTCTTTAAAATTCAAAAGATTAATATAACCTTAATATATTTAATAATTATGAAAGTATAAAATATTTTTTAGTATCTATTATTATTATTATTATTTTGAATTCTAAAAATAACTTTATAATATATTTATTGAACATAACTATTGTGACTTCTTATTGAAAGTAACTTTTATATTATTTTATAACATTTTAAGAGTTTAATTTTTTTTGGTCAAAATTTCAAGAGCTTAGTCAAAATGCATAAAGAATTCAAACCAATACTAAATGTCTTATAGTCTTTTTTTTTTTTCAACTAAGATATTAAGCGATACAAGTGAAGATGAGAGTCAAACTCTTAACGTCCCTTACTAATTGAAACATGTAGGAGTCTACCATTATATTGTGAATAGGGATGGAAGTAGGCTCGTAGCCAAGGGCTTTGGCTTCACCACTACGTTAAGGTTAATTAGCATGATTTATTTATAAACAAGTTAGATTAAGGTTTCAAGAAGTCTTTTTAGCTAATCAAGCCAGGCTTTAGGCTATAAAAATAGCCTCTGGGTAACAGCTAAGCCATTTTATTATTATTATTATTATCATCATCATCATCATCATTTAAATATCTGATAATCATAGAAATATTTTAATCTATTTGAAAATATATTTTTTAACTAAAGTGTTTTAGTCTATTTTAAAATATATTTTTTGATATATTTAGTAGTATCTTGATTTATTTAAGAATAAGTGTTTTAATTTTTAAAAATATTTTATAACCAATAGGTTCTAATAGGTTTAAACGGGACGAACTAAAAGGTTAAGGTAAGGTCGTAAAAAATGCCTATGTTAAGTAATGGGGGGGCTACAAAGCTCTATTTTTAAAAATATAAACAAATCTATTTAAGCTAAAATATACCTCGATTTGACCTATTTCTACCATTAGTTATATGTGGACTCGCTTGCTAAAAATGTCTTATAGTTTCCGTGCATTTACACTTCTTCTTTCGTCATGATGTGCAGACATTTTTTTAAAAAAAAATGGTCGAATCATGACGTGGAGACTTGAAAAAAAGGATACGTTTTCTTGTGGGTCGTAGAGAAAAAATAAAAAAAAAACGGAAAAGGATGCGTTTTCTTGTTTTTAGATTGGGCTTAGAGCTTTGGGTGGAGAGGGGCTAAAGGCCCCAAAGAGAAACAAACCACTGCTAACAAGGAAACATGCCCTGACACCAAATAAAACAAAGAGGAACATGATGTATGACCAAAACAAGAAAATGAGAACACACAATGGGGCAATAATGTTGCCCCGGCCAAAATGCAAAACATAGTCGGTAGTCGAGTGATTAAATACTCCTTCCTTTTCATCAATAGTCTTGCATTTGAGTTCAAGCTAAGGAAAAATTAGTATCGAAAGAGTTATGCCCCTGTAGAATATCAAATGATCAAATAGAATTGCCTTTAATAAAGGATATCTATACAAACCCCAAAAAAAAAAAAAAATGTATACTCAGGACAGTCCTGTTTAATACATAGTATAATAATGTTTTATAGTATTACCTAATATTATAATGATAATTTTTATCAATGTTTTGTTTTCACATATGATAATATAATATTATAATATCAATAGATTTATTCTATAGCTATATGATTAATTCTCAGCAGAGGCTAATAACACTTGCTATATATTTTCACTAGTCAATCCTAAATTAAATTAAATTTACTCTTTTACGTAAATGTCTTACCCCATCCATTGTTAATAGTAGCCGCCAGCCATCGCCCCACCCTCACCCACACCCATTGCCAACAGTAGCCAGCTAGTCATTGGTTACCACCTGCCACCGCTATTTGCTTCCCATAGGTAAGGCTGAGATATCCAGATTGTGATTCGCGGAATCCAATTTTACTTGCGTCGCAGAAAAAATGACTATATAATTTTTAGTCGGTCAATTGTGGACTTTTTTATCGTATCGGATTAAACCATAGGCTAAAAGTGCCTAGCACATAGATTCGCAACTAACCACTAACTCTCATAATTTTTTAAAAGCTTAAATATATGTTACGTCATATATAGTAAATTAGTAATAGAGGCCCACTACACCACTGGCCCAACCCAAGCAATACACGGTTATGGCCTATGGGCAGCGACCTTCCCTCTCCTTTTTTTATTATTTTTTCTCTCATTTAGTCATTTTATGAACACCAAAGACTAAAGAGTAAAGAACTAATTAGAGATAGAAAACCTGAAACCCTAGCTCACAACTCACACAGCCGCCGGCCTTCACTTTATTCTTGGTCTCTCACGCTCTTTAACTCTCTCACCTTCACTCTCTGACTGTCTACCTCTCTCAGCTCTTAGTCTCTTACGGTCACTGCTTCAATTCACTTACTACCCAGCCACTGTCAGGCACCAGCAACCCAACCACTGCCACCGTGCAACCTCGAGTCGCCTGTTACGTTGCCCGTTCAGTCGTGATGCTGAGACGCCTCCGTGCCTAGACATTTCCGCCGCCGCCGCTGACTGGTTTATATGTTAAAATTATATAAATTTAACATTAAAATTATAATAACGCTTTGATTGGTTTATATGTTGTTGTTTTTAACAAATGTAGCATATCTGGCCTGGTATATCTTATTAAAAGATAATCTTTGGAGATTTTTTAATTTTAATATTTGCAGCATTTGTTTTAAAATATGTAAGATGTGAACATTATATTTTTATCTTCAATTTATTTATTTATTTTTTTTTTGTGTGTGTATTTAAATTTAAATTTAATCTCAGTTAACTAAAAAAAAAAATCAAAATCACTAAATCAAATCAAAAAAATAAAATCAGACCAAATTTTAATTGGCTCAACCCTAACCACTCCAAAAATCTTCTACTCTTCTCCTTATATAATAACCATTCCCATAAAAAAAAAAAGGAAGGCCGTAGCAAAAACAGCTACCGGTATACGCAAATCATAACTCTCTCCCGTCACCTCCATTATCACCGGCTACAGTGATCATTCCCAGTATTCCCTTGTGCCGCTGCCTTCTTAAGGTCTTTGTTACTCTTTGTTTTCACGCTATTAGAATTGAGTGAAGCAGGTTTGGTCTTTTTTTTAGTCTTATTTTTATTTCGTTCATTTTTTGGTTAAGTCCGTCCTTTTTTTTTTAGTTTTTTAGTTATTCTTTTGGTCTTTGGGAACTAAGATATTTATGTTAGAACTGTTCTTTTCAATTTGAAATTAGAAATTAGGATATTTTAATTTCTAGATCTGCTTTCTTTTAAAATAAAAAATAAAAATAAAATTTTTATATGTATAACAGTTAATTTGCCAATTAAAATTCTTTACAAATAAAATCAATCAACACATTTTATTTTTATTTTTTAATTGAAATCCAAGCCACGCACTTATTTCTACCAAGACGTGGCTTTGAGTTAACCTCGTTGCAACTGGAGGATACGTCGACGTCACAGCGCTATAAAGCCAAAATTAATTTTCTTCAAATTTTGTTCTCTTCTTCTATTTATTATTTATTTATTCATTTATTTATTTATATATAATTGTTATATTTTCTTTTAAAAGGGAAAAATAAATATTATCAAGTTATAAGTTAATTTGCATAATGAACTATAAGGTAACCGTATTTATATGGATGTATTAAGAGTGCAAGTGAATTAAATTTTTACCCTTACCTAATAATAATTAGATTCAGAACTCAAATCTTTTAAAAAATCCTTCCAATAAAATTAAAGGTTTTCCAATTTTTCAGGAATTAAAATTGGTGGCAATTCAATTTTAAAATTTATTTCGTTTAGGAATAATTTTATTTGTTGTTATTTTGTTATGGTGCTCTCCTGGGACATTATTACATAAGAGTTAAAAGGTCAAAAAATTAAAAAAGTAAAAAGCAAAAAAAAAAAAAAAAATGCGCCAAATCCCTGGAGCTGCATGCTTATGCGAGGTGAATGCGGGACTAGTGTAAGTGAAGTCCATTTAAAAAATGGACAACCCTGGTTCGGGTCTAACTATAAGGGTTGTAGGGCAAGGAACAAATTAAAGGATTCACATCGTCTAGCTCTACCACCAGTCAATGCCATGACTCACCATTGCCTATCCACCTGTCCAAGGCCATGTGACACATAAATAATTGATAGTAAAAAACTTATACAAAGGATTTTCTACTATATTAGACCTTATATTATCACGTCCTATATAATGCACCAGGGCCTTAAAATAAAGGACAAAATTGAAGAGAAGGTAAGGTACAAAAGGCTTATCTCACCATTATCTTATATTAAAATTCTTTAAATAATACTTATAAGTATACTAGTTATCAAAAGTGGATCCTCTTATATATTATGTAAGAATCTCACATCACCTAACCGCCATGTGTAAATTTTTTTGATTGATTAAATATTCTTGTGGAATCTGTAATGGGATCTACTTTCCTAATTAATAGTAAAAATCTATACATAACAAGATCATATTAGCGGGAAAGAAGAAAGATGCCACAGCCGTGACCTTTTCAAACTGAACATATTACGTTATTCCACGGTATCCGGATTCGTTTTGGCTACCCATGCATGGATTATTCTATACCAGACCATGTCCTTAGTTAATTAATTTCTAGACGACAGAGCATTAAAGCAACCGTGTCCTGTCCTGTCCTTTCCCTTTGATTTTGGTTTGAGCCAAGCCTAACGACCTAAATCAACGAAGCACGACCCATTCAAAGGCTCATGTAACCCGAAGCAGATCTAGAGCAAGAAGAGGATGCACTATAATATGATGAGCTAGGAGAAATTTTATTTACCCTCATAATATCATATATCATTCAGACATTTAAAATCAATGCATAAAGAATGACCCAAGTTATAATTTTTACTTATCATGACTAATTAGTAATCGATGAAAAATTTATTATTTACTGATTCTCTAACAACATACTTAAATTCTAACTACAATCATCAACACTTATTCTACATTTTTTTATAGTCAAATTCATTAAAAATACACAAATAAATTCATCACTATAGGTTAAAATAACACTAGGACATGTATACGGCGGGACTTTTAATTTAACCACCTCATTACTTGACGTACAAAAAATAAAGTAGAAAGGTGACTTTAGAATGGGTCTTCTCACAAATACAAAACACATAAACACATATATATGGCACACGCATTGGCTCTAATCTTACTCGGTTTACGCGGACTCAACACCTTCATATTTAAATACGTCGGCACTCATCACCCCACTTTCCATCTCTTAGTTAATTCTCTCTCTTCTCTCTCTCTCTCTCTAGTCTCTATCTATCTATCTATCTCTTTGCGCCCACCAATACCATTACAATTGTAAGGAACGGAACATGGCTGGTCGAACTTCTTCAGCACCTCGGTTGATCCCAAAGAGGGGTCAGGTTCTGGAGAGGATCCTCAAAATGCTGTTTTCTTGCATTCTTGCGCGGTGCTTCTTCATCCACTGCCTCCTCGGAATCACATCCTCAAAAAACAACAAGAAGATCAGCTTCCTCTTTAGTGTTCCCAGCAACGGCTTCGCGTCCTTGATTTTTTTTTTGTCCCTGCTTTTGATCTTAATTTCACTGTCACCTAATCTACCTAACAGGATGACTTCGGACAACTCGTCGAAATGGACAACGTATGGGTCCAGAACATTTAATTTTGTCTGCATCTTTACTGTTTTTATAACACTGCATTTGGTCTTTTTTTTTCACCTTTTTTTCTTCGTTTTTGTTCTGTTTTGTATTCACTATCACAAGATAGAGGGAATAAAAAATAAAAAAAAATGTGCACTTTTTCACTTTGGTCCGGCCGGGGCTTGGGGATGGGATGGATTTTTCAACATTTTCGGGATGTGAAATTCTTACTCTTAATTATCAGTCAAAAATGTAAATTTGAATGGTAAATAGAAATATGTTGAATATGATTGTTAATCAAAAAGCGGGTTCTTTTTCTCCATCCGGGTCGCTCCTAGAGAGGAGGGTTTTTCTTGTCCAAGTCCCAACCTCATTTACCTACATACAGTTACCTTTTAACGAGCTCCGACGCAAGAAAAGGATACATCTTCTATAAATAAAAAAGGTGATTGCCCACGTGCCTGTTACACTCAATGTTTATGGTGTAGTTAATATTTAATCACATTAAAATATGGTTAAATGAAAAAAAATAATGTGGCTAAATCTTCTTTAGCACAAGAAGTAAAAGCAAACATAATCCTTGTCCAATTACAAGCTAAACTCCATTCAACTAAAAAAAGGAGGAATTTTGATAATATAAACCAACTCAAATTATTCTTACAACATCAATGATCCAATTTAAAAAAAAAAAACTTAGTAAAGGAAGAACCATATACTAACTTAATAATATGCTATTTTTGTGGGTTTAGCCACATTTTTTTGTTTAGCCACATTTTTTATAAATGTGGTTAAATGTGATGAAATATCCTATTTCTTGTGTTGAATAAGTTTTAGTCACATTATTATTTTAGCCATATTTTAAAAATAGTTAAATACAACGATATATGAGTATTGATTACAATAAGCACCTAACAATCACAAAAAAAAAATAAAGAGGGAAAGGATACATCCAAAAATTAATACTAATTTATTATTATTTGTAGTACAAATTTGACAGCATTACTACTGCTACTAATATACCAAACTTTAATTGATCCTGAAAGATAATTAAAAGTGGACCAATGAATATCTTATGGTGTTTGAGGATTCCGATACAAAAGCCGCACGTGGGAGTGAATCCATGATCATTGGTACCGTTGCACTTTGAGGGGCACTATGAATTCCATGTGTTTTGGGCAATGTACTATCAATTCCATGAATCTTGTCTTAATGCTCTAGTCATAGGATTGGGGCCTCTCCACAAACACCGTGCTAGCTGGTGGAATTTACAAATTTCCGAGTGTGCACAATTTGAGTTATTAAAGTTATAGATTTTAGATCTTTTCTTCGTCAAACGTGATCTATATTTAGTGCTGTTGAAAAGTTAATACTATTGGAGATGGATGCATGAAACAATAGTTCTCTTTCCCATAACTTTTCTGAATTTGATATGCTATTAATTAATATTAACAAAACAATCGGAAGTCAGTAAGTCCACGAGCAACTGCATGCGTATGTAGTGGGTCTAACAATAATGTTTTTCAACATTCAATTTCTCAAACACCCAAATGTACTCACAAAATATATTAATCAATTTATATTCTTCAGGATTTATTCTCTCTTCATCACATCTACATATGATAATATATATTTATGTGATGTTAAATAATATTAAAGATGGGTCGCAAGTCTTCCAAACTAACACTTGCGAATTCATTGAGGCACTTGGCTTGGGAGGCTTCATGATGAAAGCCTGCGTCAATTCACATGGTATCCGAACCTGTATTTTGTGAGCACACGCATGGCATCCCAATTGAGTACAGCATCAGAGTTTGTCCGTTGCGTTGAATAAGTGGAATGGCCTTTTTTAAATGTGTAAACATACATGCCTGGTCCAACAATAGAACGATAACATTCCATGCAGATCTGAAGCCCATACGTCCAGGACAGAAAAAAAAATGTGTCATGCTTGGCATGGACCAAGCCCACAACTTATGTGAGAGTTCCATGCAAGAATGCCCCGAACATCATAAAATCTGCCATTCACAACACGGTCTTGTATGATTGTATCAGAATTTCTTTCTTCATTCTTACAGCTTTGTATGATCAGATCAGGTGGCGTTCTATAGTTAGATAAGACTACCCACATATTTATCTATTTAGTAAATTTAATATTTGAATCTATGACGACATGCCTGATTAAAAAATAAGGTCTGTAATGGAATAAATAATTGCTTAGCATTATTTTGAAAGAAAAAAATCTTAAGATTATAATATCAATTCAATTATAAAATGATACGGGTTAAACAATTTTAAACTGGTTTCTGTCTGTACTGAGTTGACATATCGGATGAATAAAACATTATATAACTTCTCCATCTCTATGATATCTACACATAGTGCTTAATTTTTGGCTTGATGCTTTTGAATTGGTCTTTAATATTAGTAAAAGAATTGCGTGTCACACTTTCAGATTATGAATGTAAATAAACTGATAAATCATGAGATTTGCTGAAGTCAATGCATATTATTTTGGTATATGTGCATACTGAAAGAGACTAAAGTTTAAGTTCCAGCTTCTAAGAGAGTTGACGGTATTATTGATAACGATAACAGAAACCTATTTTTGAATTAATTTCTATAGGAAAATATACACTTAACTGTATATTTGACTTTCTGAAAAATAAATCCACGTTGGTGCTTGGCAATTGTTGGACCGTAACTCGGGGCTTGATGAGAAGATTGGGCTCATAGGCTAGCTTTCGCTCTCAGCTGAATTGGGTTCAGGGTGGAGTATTATATACCAACAATGAAACAGTGAAGGGTCAACCCAACCTGAACCTTTTGACCTTTCTAAGTTTCAAGTTTGAATTGAACCATGACCAGTTTGAACTGAACAATCGAACAAAATAAGAAAATAAACAAAAGGAAATAAAAGAAAACAACTGACCAAAAACACAAGTATGAATTGGAATCATGCATAAATCCACAATATAAATAATGTCAAGATACCACTGCACTACTTTGATTGGAGACTTTAATTAACTACCTCTAGCTACCATAACGTAGAGGAAAGGTCCCTTTAGAATGGGTCTTACTCGGTTTACGCGGCCTTCACGCCCTCGTATTTAAACAACGTCGGCACTCGTCACTCCCCAGCTTTATTCCCATCATCTCTCTCTCTTAATTAATTTCTCTGATCTCTCTCTCTCTCTCTGCGCCTACCATTCCAATCATCAATCTACTACCGGTTGTTAACGAACATCATGGCTGGTCCAACATCAGCGCCTCGATTGATTCCAAAGAGGGGTCAGGTTCTGAAGAGGGTCCTCAGAATGCTGTTTTCTTGTGCCTTCTTGTGCTGCTTCTTCTTCATCGTCACATCGTCATCCAAAAACAAGAATATCCTCCTCTTCAGCAGTACTGTTCCCAGAAGCTTTGCCTCCTTGATTAACTTTCTTCTTCACTTTGAATCCAATTTTTTCACCTAACTACAGAGACAACTCGTCGAAATTAAATGGACTTTTGGTTCGGGTTTTTATTTTGTTGGGCCACCACAACTTGTTATACTTTAGCTAGCTATAGCAGTGTATGTTCAACATTAATTAATTGTGTGCATCTTGTGTTTTAATTAATTCAATGTGTTAATAGCACTGCGCAATTCTTTTTGTTCACCATTGTTTCTCTCCCTTTATGTTTTTGTTCTGTTTTGTATACTCATTATATAAGACAGACAAAAAAAAATAATAACAAGAGAAAAAAGTTGAGCACCTTTTCATCATCACTTTGATCGACCCGGCTTGGAAATGTGATGATGGATTGACATTTTTGGAATGTGAAATTCTTCCCTTAATTATCTCTCAACAATATCATAAGTAAATTTGAAACGGCAATTGAAATATGTTGATGCATATTATTGGGTCTCTTTTTTCTTGATCCAACCTCAACGAGGCGAGCAACGTAACGTGTGAGTTGTCGAGCAAATACAACCTAGCTAGCTAAAACCATTGCTGATTTGATTTGATTTGATTTGATGGTGTTTGCGGATTCCGATGAAAAGAGCCAAGCCGCACGTGGGATGGGAATGAGTTACGTTGGTGATCATTGGTAGCGTCACATTTCGATCGGGCAGTGTCACGCACGTACGTACCACCGAATTCCATGAATCTTGTACACATAATGATAATGCTGTAGCATATATATAGTAGTCATGGGAATGGGTTTGGATTAAGGTCTCTCTTTTTGCCTTGTACTACAAATTAATGATCCTTGCATTGTTTAGTCCAAGTTTGCGCATTTGGCTGATCTAAGTGCTACTCTAAGGCAAAAAGGAAAAAAAGAAAGAAGAAGAAGACGAAGAAGAAGAAAGAAAGCATGTTGTAGATTGTGAGACATCTCCATGATTTGAGTTTTTTTCTTTTTTTTTAATTAAATGATTTGAGTAATTTGAAGTTATGGTATATGTCTTCATTCATATAACTATAACAACTTAGACAGATTTTCGTCATGTAAGTATGTGTAAGTAAAATTTGTCTGACTGTGTGTTACTCGTTCTGTGGATTTAATTTTGTATAGAAATTAACTGAAAGATGATTCGAGGGTGTCACGAGTCACGACAAAGTCAAAATGATCGATCTCAAATTTCAAGTCTTTATCAACCCTATCCAAAACAGAAAAAGTCCTTGCCAACATTATCAACCTTTCATATTTCTTCTGACAAGCTGTACTATGTTCTACTTGTGGATCTTGGACCTCTTCATGATCATTTGTATATATTATTTATCACACCTGGCCTATAATTAATTATGCAGTGAAAATTTAATTTTGGATAAGAATAATTATGCTACATGTATAAATTTTTTTTACAAGATCTATTATTGAAATCATCGTAATTATTGGATTAAATAAAGTTATATGACATATCATTTTGAATATAAAATTATGATAAAATTTTTTGGTTTTCTAACAGTTTTAATTGAATAATTAAGGATGAAATATTATAGGTTTGTCGTTCTACTTTATTTTTTCTTAGTTTGAATTGCTAATCTTAATTAATAGAAGATAAAGTTTATTTTGTACATCCAAAAGGATAGACACCTTAGAAACCTTTTTCTTGACAAGATATATATGTAAAATAAAATGTGAAAACCCATATTAGTTTTACCTTTATTTTCTTACGGGTGCTCATGGTATAAATGAATGAGGGTGTTGTGTACAAATAACATTAGAGACATGAGGCACTTGATGAGTCCCAATCCCAAATGCGTTAATGAAGCTCAGTCAATCCACATGGTATCATAATTAGGTTTTTTTACTGAAATAAAATAAAAAAGATTATATATGGATGTGTCATATTTTGAACTTTATGTACATTTACAATTATTTTATTAGAAATCGATTAACTTAAGCTATTTCAAACATTGAAACCCAAAGGAAGCGGTCTATGCTTACTCGATTTCTGTGCAATTTTTCCCAAAGAAATCGATCAACACTTGGGTGATTCCATTTGAGGTAGGAAACGATTGGGTGTTTTGGTTGTGGATCGTGCGGCTGGAAATTGTTCGCCTAGTACTGCATGCGTGACACGTGGCGAAATCAGTTGATATAGTTTTTTACCACAAGTAGTACCAATTCTTTATTTGGGAACTGTTGGCCTTCATGCAACTGATTCACTCCATATAATTCCATTGGGTCACTATCATCCAAATGATTCACTTGCATTGCTTCAAAATTTAAACTTGAATAGTGATCAACTCATTAACTTTCAGAGCTGTTTGAGTTTGGGTTGTTGACGATTGCCATGGGTAAGAGGCACTACTTCCTCATCTATCTCATCTTCAAACAACTTTGTAAAATTTAAAGTATATTTAATAATTCATACAAAGTTTTGCAATACTAAAATGACAACTTACCAATACTAATTTTTTAAGGTGTATAAGATATTAATATATTTAAATAAAATGACAAAACAACATTAGATACTTTACTTTTTAACTTAATTTTATTTTTGGTCATATTTATAGAATATTAAAATAAAAAGGACAAAAATATTATTATGGTTGAAAAATTTTATTAAAGTAAAAGTAAAAAACTTAATCCAATTTAAAGACTATTATTAAGATTAAGATAATCAACTTATTATATAATTTAATTTTTATATTTATGTAATATGTTTCATAAGAAAATTAAATAAACAATATTTTCATAAAATAAATTATTACATTAGTAAAATATTTCAAGAAAGTATTATTAATAAAAAAATATGTGTAGGTTAAAAATAATATAATTGATCAAGTAGTTTATAAAGGAGGAACATAAGTATTTTTACAATTAAACAAAACATCATTAGCCAAAATTAAATAGCCACTCCACAATTAAATAATATAAAAAATAAGATATGATAGCATATTTAAATTTATTGGACCAAACCTACAATTCAAATTGTATACTAAAATATAAAATATTACAAATATTAAAGTATAATAAAAGTAGTTTGAGTTATTACCTTCATTCGGGTTCTCTTTGGAATCCTCCTCATTAGAAATATTATCATAACTCGAATTTGGTCGATTTGAGCCAAATCATTGCCACATTCACCTCCAAGTCATTCTCATTTTCAGGCGTAAAATTTTCATTCTCATTGGATTTGACATTCCTAATGTTGGAGCAAGCTGGCTAATGACCCTTCAACAAGTGCGGTTAGGAGCAAATTCCCCAGTTTAAATTCAAGTCTCCAAGAGCTACGAATACCTTCATGACACTAAGATTGGAAATTGAGCATGACAATTGAATATCATCCGATGTCATTCGTTAGTTTGAGTCAGCAACTTGTGAAGATAACGTACCTTGCTTTACCAACAATGGATCCCGATACAACATGATTATTTGCTTGTTTCAATTGTAACTTGTGAATGATTTTCTCATGAAGCTCAAATAGTCATGACGAACAAACATGCACAGGTATTGGATTTGGACAAGGAACTTTACCCCATCTTGTGTATTTTATACTATTTCACAATAATAGTGCACAAAAATATAACATTTTTTTGCCATTTTTTCCTCAAAAAACCTCACAAAACTTGAGCTAATCTCACAGCATTTCGATTTCTTCATAGAGAAACCTAAAATGTGGAGTTTATATAGACACGGAGAAGACAAGAGTCGCGATATGAAGGAGTGAAAGGGTGAGACTACAGGAAATCGGTTAGCTAAAGTGATTTTGTGTATTTTTCTGTCAAAAATCGGTTAATAGTTAACCATTTTGATAATAAATACACAGAATCACTTGCAACTAACGTTTTTTTGGGAAAAGAAATTAATCAGAAGTCGGTCAATGGTGACCGTTTTTTTGTGTTTTGGGAGTTTAAAATAACTCAATTATGATTTTTCTAATATAAATAAAAGTGTATATGTATACATAAAGTTTAAAAGAGTTTTCGTATATAATTTTTTTTATTTTATTTCAGTACAAAAGCCTCGAAATTAATGATGTGTGCAGGATGTGAATGTTGCTTCTTTGCCCTAAATAAATTAAAAGAAATGGTATATATGCGTACTTAAAATTTGGATTTATTTTAGATCTATTAAGACACAGATAAATATAAAGGTAATTCGATAGAAAAAAGCAAAGACAATGAACTCATCTATTCTTTTCTTCTTTGGGTCAAGACTCATCATTTCTATATTTGTTTGTTTTAATGAATATAAATTCAAATTTTGAGTGCAAATATCATTATCATCATTGGTTACAAATTAAGTCCAGATCACAGTGCTGGCAGCCTGGCGCATCCTTCCAAGTTCCAGAACATAACATGGGCATGACGCTGGCCTGCGCAACCACAGCATTTTGTTTTTCGGGTCAACTGTCCCAATCCAGTGTGAGAGTTGCCACCACCGTCATAAAATTTACCATCCAATTTGCAACACTGTCATATTCATTTCTCTACGGAGTTTCCATTGTAAACAACCAGCAAAATCTATGCTAATTAGTAGTATGTAGTACCTTAAGCGCGCGTTGGTTAAAAAATTAAAAATATAAAGTTTGGATCGAAAAATTAAAATCATTACATTTCTAATGCATTGGAAATATTGGAGATAAGCAACAATTTTTTTTTCATTTTTAACAGATACTGTTAGTACATTCTTTAGCAAAATTGTACGACCAAAAAAAAAAAGAATGAAAAAACCATCAGAATTTTTTTTTTGCTTTTAATATATCGGGCGGGCTTCTAGTTAGATTGTCCTTCTTATTGATTTTTTTAAAATAATTTTAATATTTGAGTCTATGACAACGTACCTGATTAAAAAATAAAGTCTTTTTCCGTGAAATAAATTAATGCTGTAGGTTGAAATAAATAATCGCTCAGCATGATTTAATCCCTTGAAAATTCGTCAAGATAATGAAATCAATTCAATCATAAATTGATACCGATTAAACATTTTTAAACCGGTCTATGTTGAGTACGATGTATCGGATAATTATAAAAAATTATACATTTTTCTCGTTATCTGTCTAGAAGGACAATCTTTTGAGGAAATCCTTCACCTAACCTACATTTGACTTTAGGAAATCCTGATTGTTGTTGGACGTTAACTTGTGGTTCCTCTGTGAGGTTTGAAGATTTTGCTCATAGGCTTTCATTCTCAACTGAATTGGGCTTAGGATGGGCTATAACAGTGATTGTTTTTCCTTTGTTTACAAAAGTATATCACAGCCTCAAGCAAAATAGTAAGGATCGACCCAACCTGAATGTTTTAATTAATTGGAACACTGAACAGTGGTTGACCAAAAACTGAAAAACCAAATTGTTGAAAAAACAAAAAAAAAGAACACTATATTTAATTAACAAAATTATGATAATAAACCCAATTTCTTTCAGTGGCCTTTTGACGTCAAGCTATGACGTTTCTGTAGTCATATTGAAACATTTTCACTATTTTTTTTGTTTGGGGTTAGATATTGAGGCCATTATTAAAATCAGATGTGAGAATCTTAATTTCCACCGTAAAGGATCTGAAAAAGCAAAAGCATAATATATTCTCACGCATATTTTGGATTTTTCTTTAACCGTGTCCTTTTGTTTTTCCAATCTCATACCACTATATTATATGTAAAGAGAGCAACAGCCAAAACGAGAGAAGCATCCATGTTGCAGATATTAGCACAGTCACGAAGAAAAGCTCACCAACAAGCATGCATGGAGTTGACAATGACAGTACGAGAAACAAAAACCCATTTCTGCGCTGAAAATGACTAATTAAATCGCCAGAAACCTTCAGAAATAAAATCTAGACTTGTCACAACAGTTAAATTTGAAATGAATTTGCGCAATTGATTTGAAAATTAATTTCAATTTGCCACTGATTTATCATCACTTAAGAAGTTATTCATGTTTTAGTTACGTTTTTGCATTGCGTGTATGTTAATTTCTTAGGACATCAGCGAATTATATAATGAAAATTCTTTACGTGCTAATTGAATCAATCAATTAATCAATTAAACCTCTTGCGGCTGTTACTAGGACGAGGTTTGAATAAAGCGAATTAAGATTAAGGTGTTGGTGTAGTAATTAATTAAATCATGATGGTGTGCTTCTCAGTTTTAGTGATAGTTGAGCTTTATACGATGTTTTTCTTTTTTGGTCGTAGCTTTAATTTATACGATTCGCAATGTAAGAATTCAAAATGCACGAAGTGTGTTTGGTTCTTCCGCGTTGAACCATCACTGTACGTAATTGCAGACTATTTGCCCATAAGCGTAGGAAAACCAAGGAAAGGCAATGCATTTTTGTCAAAATCATCGTCTAATCCAAAGTCATTCAGTTTCCTTAATTACTTATGTATCCCATCCTCTTGCACTCTCCGTTACTCAAGCCTCTGCCAACACGTATGTTTTATGGTTCTTTTGCTGTGTTATCCAGCCGAAGACTTAGTACCATACTTAGACAAACTAGACCTGCTAATTGATAACATAAAAGAACATAAATGACCTAATAATACCACTGCAAGCAGTTATGTTATTTTTCTTTCGAAAAGGTAAGTAGTCCGAAAACTAATATTTATTGTGCATGCTTTTACTCGGTAGAAACTAGAAAGTTAAAAAGTAAAAATACGAAAAATGTTAGATAACAAGAAATATATCTAAATTTACTTGTATAATGATGCACTAATATATTTATTTTTCTTTTTAGATAAATAAGTTGATTATATATTTTTTATTTAATTCAATGGCCCTCATAATTTTTGTTAAAGATATTAATAATAATATTTTGTAATGTGTTCTCAAAAAAGGTGTTGATTTAACAATTTTCATTAATGAACAGCTTCATACGCCTACCATAAATATAGCGCTGCGCTATGTAATTGTTTCATTGCGACTCTGATATAGGACGGAAAGTATCAAACTTTAAGAAAGAATTTAATAAAGCAAAGCTAACCAATCCTCCAAAGTAGAATATGTTTCTTGAGCATATAGCTTCTACGTACTCTATTATCACATGCATCGCTTACTATTGCAAATGTTAATAAGTTCTTATGAGTATCTTCATCCATATACAGATATGCTAGTTCCCATGGTTTTCTATACGATTTATTACAGGACGAAAACAGAGGCACTTATAATGAAACTTCCGCAAGGCACATTTATATATAGATGAGTGGTGTTTCTAGTCTTTATATAAACTGATATAATAGTGAGAGGTTTAAGAGGTATACATAAGGTTTTAGATTTAAATCTTATTAATGTAACTTTCAAAGTTAAAAAAAAAAACTGACAAGGAAAAGAAAGAATAAAGGAAGGAAAGCTCAGTGCCAATAAAAAATAATAGTGAAAGGCTAATATAATAGAGGACTGATACGATCTAATCTGAGACATAAGAAAGAAAATGTAAGATGCAATCCATTCCTCTAATAACGAATAATATAATGAAGGCTAAATAAACAATATTCTCAAAACTGTTATATAATGTCGCGGTCTTAAAAAAAATCCAAGAATAATTTATTAGAGGTCTCGAGGATATAATAGTTTTGACAATAATGAACCGGAAGCTATTAAATAAAGGTATTAAGACAAGTGAATGAGTAATAGAATGATATATAATAGATAGATTGTTGAAGAAAATCCTCCTTTGTGAAAATTCTCTAACACTTATATGTATACATCTATGCATGGTGATTCTATAATCTAGATTTTAGAGTGGAGACTCCTAAAAAATTTTGAATACCTTTTCTTCTTGTTCATGACTGCTGGAAGAATCCAAATTACAAGCAATATATGCTCAAGAATTTTTTTTCCCTCAAATGAAAAGAAACTAATGTAAAACCAAGAGTAAATTTTAAGATAAAATTAGATAAAACTGAGAATTCATTTTTGATGAATTAGCGATGTAGAAAAAAAAATTATTATTTAATTAAATTATTTTATTTGTATAATTTTTAAAAGTATTGGTATAAAAGGCAATTATATATATTTGCTTGCTAATTTGATTATATATAATTGAATGACTTTATTTATATGTGGCGTGATACATCACAATAAAATTCATTAGGTAAGACAATAACAAATTTCTTAAATTTTTTAGTTGTTTGTTTATATTGATTCAGTAATCCGAAATTGTTTTGAGTATGTTGCTAGTTTTAGTTTATTCTATATAAAATATAGTTATTGAATGAGTAAAATATAACTCCTATTTTGAGAGATGATAATATTACACTTTTCCTTTGTCTGTTTTTAAAATATATACTATCATCCCTCTTAATTTCAAATAAGTTATACTTTAATCCATTTTCAATTTTTTTTTCATAAATATTATTTTTCTCAAATTTATTATTTTAATTTTCACTAACTTAATAGTTATACTCATAAAATAAATCAAAAAATTATTCTCATTACCTTCTTCATAATTCATCTTTATATGCAATATTCAAAATAATTGTATTTTAATAATATTAATATTGTAAAATTAATAGATAAAAATTTGTAATTTTTTTAAAAAATAATTGTTTAAATAATTGTTACTGTTAGTTATTTGTCCTTTTAGTATAAAAAATTAAAATGATATATATATATATATATATTTATATATTTTCTTATTTTATTATTTTAATTTTTGACCAAATAAAATAAATAATGGATGAAAAATTAAAATGGATTAAAGTATAGATTGTCTTAATTTTTTGGAAAAATTAATTAATTTATCCTCTAATTTATTTTTTATTTTTAAATTCATCATCTCAATAATAAACATTTCAAATTCATCATCTAATAAACATTCTAAGTAATAAATGTTTTAAATTCATCCTTTAACTTTTATAAATTGAACATATTTATCTTCTTCTTAAATATCGTTTGTTGCATTAAAAAGATGGATTTGAAAATAAATATGTCACAAAAGATATCATATATAATATTTTTATCAACTCATGTGCTAGATATAATTTTTAGTCAATATGATTGATATAATTTACAAAGAAGATAAACATATTCGATTTTTAAAAGTTAGAAGACAAATTTGAAACACATTAATTAGAGGGCAAATTTGAAAACAAAAAATAAGTTACATCATGAATTAATTAATTTTGTCTAATTTTTTAGGAGAGATGAGTATGCGTTTTATAAATTGAAGGAAGGAGAGTATAATGCGACCATCTCTCAATGAAAGGGTTGTACTTCACTCTTATTAAATACAAGTTGCTTAATTAAGGTGTTGATGTTATGAACCAGCACCATTTGATAATTAATAGTAATCAGCTTTCAGTTTTAAAACATATTTTACTAATGTGATAAAATTTTAACTTAAATGATGTGTTCCTCGACCCTACAATCTATTCTTGAGTAGACAATCATGAATCATTATTTTCTTTAGCGTGGAACCCACTTTCATTCATAGTGTGTTTCTTTAATTATGGTCATACATTTAAGAATAGAGAGGAGAGGACCCTGACCTGGGCCATTTGTTCTATCTACCTTGCAACGTGTGATTCTTTTTCTTTGATTTTGGACAAAATCATCTTGAAAGATATTCATTATTTAAACGTCGGAAATGGGAAAGATGTGTAATAGTTCCCCCATCACGTGAAAACTTAGTGTATTCTTTGTCATTAGCAAATTAATACTAGACTTCGAATTTTTTAATTATTCAAGTTAAAGCTAAGTTCACGAATATCAATCAATTTAATTACATTTTAAATTTTGTTTAAATTATTGTGGCAACTTTTACCTAGCCATTTTAGTAAGAATAATTAGCTGAGAAGTGAGATCATATCCTCAATTATTTGTCAAGTAACACAGCCAAATGCTAATCTACGCGCTTTATCACTGTAAGGATTAATTTGGGTTTTTCTTATTATCCTGTCTTGAGCTTGACACAATGAAGAAATGTATTCTCAAACATTTTCATTTTTCACATAATATTTTATACTTTTTTTAATTTAGCTATGAAGAGCATATACAAGGTCACTTCTCTATATATGCACCAATTAGATTGATTTTCATATAAAAGTCACACTTATAAAATATCTGTAGTGCAAACACCATACTTTGTAAAATTAAATATATAAATGGTTTAACTTGTCTTCCTGTTTCCAAGGCCTACAAAAGCCAACACCATCGATTGCACTAGTCAACCACTCAAACGAATGAATCCTCCCTCTTCATCCAGCAATGAAATTGATGACAGATCCCCAGTTAAATTGCAACAAAAATATATCTTTTATTTTTTTTCTATACTTTACTATTTAAAATAATAACTTTTCAAAATATTTTACGTTATTACGTATGTTTTTAAAAGTACACTAAAACATATTATAAGTTTTACCGTTGAAAAAAGCCTAAGTCCATCACTGTGTTGCCATGTGCTATGATCCACTGTGTTGCCATGTGCTATAATCCTAGTCAGGGAGTCATTTCATCATAATTTATAGTCATCATTTGGAGCGTAACTACTATGTATGGTGATTAGTTTCCCATCTGCTGCCACGGAGAGATTTCTAAGCTTAGAATATATTTGATTAAAAGGATAAGAATGAAGTATAAATTTTTATAAATAAGTTTTATATATAAAATTTATTTATAAAAGATTTGTCTCTAATTTTACTCCTCAATAAATAACTCTTAATGTCTAAAGTGGATTAAAATTTCAAGTGAAGTTTCTTATATTCAAAATATAACAAATTAAATATGTTAAATTAGTGTGATAATAATTACAAAGATTTTATGTAAATCTCACACAATATTATAATGATAATTGATAGATGCCAATTAAAGGGTCCAAAAATGTATTTCAGTAAGGAAAAAGTCAGAGTGGACTTATTTCTAAATAATAACAATGTATCGGTTGCAGTATGAGACAAAACCATGCATAATAGACATCTCCCACTCAATGGCTCAACCCTCCACCAAATACATATATATATATATAAAAGGTCAGATCATATGTTGAAGACTTTAATTTTGTCGTACAGCTGTGTGACATTGTTCCCCTCAAGTGAGGTAGGTCTACAGATTGGGTCATGAGATCAATATATATACCACTATATGATGTGCCAATGGATTGAGTTTTGCAGCACAAACACTAAATATATGTATTAAAAGAATAGAATTTCAAAGTGGGATAGTGGATCTACACAGCATGCATCAGTGATCGATAGTGACTGAAATTTGGTTTTGAAATTAGTACTGATGATTCAATTGGTCTTTAATGGGTCCCATGTTAGATACTGTCCAAAATCTGGATGTTTAATATTGATCCGGGTTTGACCTCTAAGGCAAAACGCCACAACATTACAACTGCGCATGAAGAATTTAGGCCCTTTTAGTGCTAACAACTACATTATATAATATTAACTGCGGGACTAATGATTGAGGTACTATTTCATGAGATTCACTAGAGACTATTCTCCATATTTGTCATATAACTTTTTTTGTTTAGTGTGCACTATTGTAATGTGAGGACCTAAGCCTATCGATATGCACTTGATTATAATAGTAAGTTAATTAGCAAAAACAAGAAGGATTTGTTTACATGGTGTTACAAATAAATAATTATTAGTCAGACAATCTAACTATAGGGCTATGGGATATGTGTGTATATATTTGAGGCACCTTAATTTAAATGTGGGAGGTGAAATAGTAAAATTAAGTTTTGGCTTCAATTCTTAAAAAGAAAGACAAAAATCTTGGGAACGTCGTAGCTATAGCCTATAGGTCGTCTTTCAATTACCAAAAGTCAATTTAAACCTTCGAATTTTGAAGTTGGTAATTAAGTATAGATCTGTTATCTCTTTTGTCTTTGTCTGTATCGTAAAAGTAGAATTATCTTATGAATAAAGAGAAAGGAAGAGAGAATATATTTGCTTCTACATTAAATTTATAAAAGCAATCCATTATTCTGGTTCCTCATATATATTTGAATGTAGGTGTGTATGTGTTATAAATGAGACGTTGGATTTTTGTGAATTTCATTAGTAGATTAAATGGCATAAGTCCTAAGCATTTTGGAGGTACAATGTCTAATTACGGATGCGATGAATTGTTCAAATTGGAAAAAGAGATAAAAAGAATGTGCTCGCTGCTCTTCTTCCATGTCTGTTTGGATAATCAACTGCTTCTATCTTCACAAAAAGTCTTGTGAAGTTCAACACATATATATTATGACGCGATGTTTATCAAGCACAAGTGCACAACCAGAAGGGTGCATTTATATACATTATGTAAATCTAATTTTAAAAGATATATTCTACACACCTTGAGATGCATGTAAATGCATTTCACTTGTGTATGACCATACAACATATATATAGACATAGCCTTCCATCCCTGACAGTAACCAAAAGAAAAAGGTATGGGGGTTGCAGAAACAATGCCATCTACTGGTGTGCCTTTGTCTAAGACCAAAAGTCCTAAACAGTATCAGAAACCTTAACTCTATCGTGCTATCTTTTAAGTTCTATGCATTCTTTTTCTTTTTTATTTCTTTCCCATAATTTAATTTTTCCTTTGTACTAGCTAACCAGACAACAGACAAACAACACACTCAAATCAGTTTTCAGCTCAAATAATTGTTGATGTTGGGCCTCAACCTCTGATCGCAACACAGCTTTAACATACTATATTATCGTGTATGCACATACATTACGTTACATTACATTTTCGCTTTCCATCTTTTTACAATTTAGAAGGACTGAAAACAAAGCAAAATCAGGCCCGAAAAGCTGCTTGCTGCAGGGTTGGAGCAAAAGCTATAGCTAGCCATATAACAAAACAGTGGTTAACCTTTGGTTCTGATAATAGTGATTGTGCCTCTTCTTCCTTGTGTGTGGATTCTGGTAAGGGCCACCACTGCTTTCCCTGAAAGGCCTGGGCCGTGTGCGGACACGCATGGCCGACACGCAAAGTCCCCAACTGGGTGCCTCACTGGCCTTGTTGGCGCCATTAGGATCCTCTCATTTATGTCATTCAATGTCACATCACCTTCTCTCCCTCCTGGCTTCACCATTGCAAATGGATACACTACTCTTGTTCTCCTTGTTATCACCTTCTTCTTTCCCATCTCATCATCACCTATATATAATTATATATATAATTATGATCACACAAGAATATAATTAGAGTTTAATTAATTTCTATGCAATCCAATTACATCATTCTATTTGGATGACTTTTCAAATAATAGGTATGAGATTTAATCAATTTTATTGATGTGATAATAAATGATTAGATGACAATATAAAAAGATTTTACAATGGGAGTGCATAGAAAGTAAACTCATATAATTAAGCATAATGCGTATATATCAATACATAATTATGGTTATTTTTTGGGCTATGACGCTATGTATATAAGGAAAGATAAATTAAAGAGGGTATTAGGAAAAGGGAATGAATATATGAAAGTACTATACCAGCTGGGTTAAGTATGGTGGGGTCTGTGGCTTTGGATGAAACCGGTTCTTTGTAGGAGGATGCGGATGAATTTGGAGATTCAGAGGCTGATATTATTGTCTCTTCTGGTGTCTCAGTTTCTGCTATAAGAATGTTTGGTTCCTCGCTGATTCTGCTCCTAAATGTGCTTATGTGCTCATCTGAAATAAATATAGTATCATATATCAGATCAGAAAAGGGTTAGCAGCACAACCAACACCAATTATCAATATAATTTTCCTTTTTTCTTTTCTTTTCTTTTTTCTTTTTCTTTGGGATCCTTTTTCTCAATAATTAATTACAAAAGTAACATTATACTCTTCTGTGTGTTTTGATTGCAATAACAATATTTTGAACTTAAATTGATCATCCAAAGAATGTAACAAATTATAACATATACAATGCAGAAAAGAAATACCTGAAAATCCACAAATCCTTTCTATCTGGTTCATGCAGTAGAAGTTCTCTACTGGTTGGTGCCATATGGGGTTGAAGTTCCAGAAGCTCTGAAGTTACACATAATATTCAGACTCATTCCAAGAAGAAAAGAATTTCAAACTGATATAAATAAAGTACTGAAAAACTTAAATAGCATATTTAACTCTTCTACATTTTCAAGATCATTAATGGGACTCTTGCAATGTTCATCATCAGCATATGGCAGCAACCGTCTACGTTTGGAACGTTCACCGAATTCAATCAAAGCATCTTCGAGATACCCAGTTGAGAAATCAGACTCTTGAGGTGAGAATGATGGTTCAGTTCCATGATCCATAGCTGGCACTGCATGTTGAGTATCAACAATCATTGCAACACTATAAGTATAAGCATATATTTTCGTTACCCAAGGAGGCATCATAGATAGAAATATAAAGAGAAAGAAAAGTGATATACTTAAAGACATTTTGTCCGCGTTGAGAACTCCAAGGCTGTGATAATCCCAAGCTAGGGAAGAACCGAGAAGGCTATTGCTAGTAGCGTAAGCTAGGGAATGAAGCTCATTCATCTTTGTAATAGTAGAATAGTAAGGTGTAAGTGTAACAGTATGTGACTCAGTGCCTACAACAAAATGATGGGAAATGGGTCTATTTATGTACAAGTTGTGAAGAAAATAGAAAAAGCTATGGAGACTTGCCATGTTATGAGTTTAAGGCACAGTAGTTAGGAGTCAGTCAACGCAGGCTAAGAGGAAAAGTGGATGTTTCTTGGGATTCTGAAAATGTGTTCACTTTAGATTTTTTTTCTCTTATTTTGAAATTTATTTCCTTGGTTTTATATGTGGGGGACTAAATAATTGCAAAGGTATCATATTGTGCTTCTGCTCTTAAATGTAAAGCAAGAGGGTGAGGAAAAGACATGCCCCCAAAGAGACATAATTCAAATTTCAGCTTTTCCTTTTTGTGTTTTTCTTCCTGGACCCTGGTATGGTTACCAACCGTTTCTCTTTTGCATCAACCTTTATTTTTTTTTCTTGTTGCAAATTCTCTCACTCATTGTGGCGGGTCATACCAGTCATATCTTCCTTCCACCACTTGGAAAATCATATTGGTTGGTGTCATAGAACAAAGGGGTCCCACCCCAAATGGCATGCTGTTGAGGGGCCCAGGTGAAAAGATGAGTAGAAGAAGAAGAAGGAAGAAATCATGGGTTTGGTGTCATGGACCACCTTTTTTATCCCATAGGGTTTGAATGGCTCAATTATGTGGAATTTTTGTTAGTCACAGACATTGTAGTTTGTGTGGATATTGATTGTTGCACACAAAATCAAACGGAAGCCAAGGTGTCCATACGTGTGTGGTTCTTCGTGTCAAAATTTATTGAATATAACAAAGGTTTCTGTTCACAATTTTCTGGGATTATTACTTTATACTACCATCATCAAATATGCATATTTAAACTTATACACTTTATTGAGTTTAATTTTAATGTACAATTTTATAAAATATTATTATACTGTTATTCAATAAAAATATTTTATTTGTATGATTTTTCAAATGTGGGTGAAAGAATCAACAATTATGACTGATATATAAATATGATTGAATGATGTTTAATAAAGTTTATATGTTAGTTCATAGATATATATATATATATATATATATATATATATATATATATATATATATATATATATATATATCACAAGTTGTTCAGCGAGGACAACATAAGAAATCTACTTTGTCCATGGACATCAGGATTAGAAGTAAATGCTTATCAGTCTAAAGGAAATTTGATTCATTTTCACAAAAGCGCATTTTCCATTTACATTCCCAGCAACAATTTTTCTGAGTAATATATTAACTTGAGTATGAGTAGATGAAATGGGCAAACAATTATGATGTCGAAAAATTAAATAAGTCGGTTCAGGCATTAATGAGAATGGGAGATTTAGCTAATGGAATCCAAGGCGTTGAATCAAATTTTAAGTGTAGCATAGGACTTTTTAATTGCTTGATACTTGTAGGAAAAAAGAGACAAAATAAATTATATCTTGCCCTCTCATTTTTTTTAAATATTAATTAACAAAAAAAAGTGTTTAGTAGTGTGACCTAATATGTCATGTATTGTTTTACATTGAAATTTTGTGGCCTAATACAGAGAGAGATTTTTTTTTATAGAGTATATAGAGAGAGGGATTTAAAGTGCAAATAAAGTCACTTACTTTCATCAAACTTTGACTAAGCACTATATTTGCTTCCTACCAAAGGTGTCTTTTCTAACAAAAGACTTGTCCTCTCATAATAGGGTACATGAGACCAATTCCCTGCTAATGGAATGCTAAATTGAATAGTACCAATGATGCTCACATTAGATTTGACAAACTCCCCTTCCACTTATCCTCACTTTTGTGAGGATATTAGGAAGTGATTATTTGTATCTTAGCGCTGTTGCCATTTTTTACTTGTTTATCATTCATCTGTAACCCAAACAAAAAAGTGCAAATAAAGTGACCTAACTGAAATACAATTTCAAATTGCACACCAGGAACTTGAGTGCCTTAATCTCACCCCACACTTCCACTAATATACAATGTCCCATTCATCTCAAGTTCAAAAACTAGTTTCTAATTATATTTCATCTCATAGGCTGCTTTATATTATTGCATAACGGCTATTTTTGGAGATTGAATTCAATTAAGCCAAAAATCAATGGGCAAGTGTGAGGTTGGTATGGGTTGATGGTTTTCTTTGTGGTAGGTATTAATAATGTTGATTTCCCTCAAGGTTCTTGTCAAAGTTACGATTTCTCTCACTAAAAATGATTAATGGTAAAACGACATGAGTTCTTATTTGGGTTTCATCTTGCTTCAATCAATAGGCCCCATTTGCTTTAAGTCTCCAAATGATGTTGATTTAACCAAAGAATCGAGGCTTACTTGATAGAGAAAGAGGGTTTTTCAGTGCTGCAGTTATCGATAATAATCAGATTTAAATCCCAAGTTTTTTTTATTATTATCGAAGAATATTTAAAAAACAGAAGCCACAGCATAAAAACACACTATTACACTCCTAAAAACAACACCAAAGAGAGTCATTTGATTCATGGATTGTAAGCAATGGTCTCCACTTGTACAGAGTGTAATTTGCCCAAAATCTAGGAAGAACTCCTTCGAACTACATGCAACAATACCTACAATGACATTATCAAGTAAATTACCCCATACACAAATTAGACAAAGCGGTGAGCCTTCCATATAATTGGAAGGAAACAAGTAGGGGAACACTAATCAAATTCAGATAAGAATGTGAGGACACTAATAATAACAATAATAAAGAAATAATAGAAAGCTTCTATCGGGTCACATGCCATACTTTTCAAAATTGTAAAAGAAATGACGAAAAAAAATGGTTGATATGTGTGATTAATAAGCTGCGTTTCAAAAGGGGGATAATAAAAAGAAGGAAGAATGGAAGAGTTTAAACTATTTAACATAAGGGTTACAAATTTTTCCGCATGACAGCATGTAATCTAATTGTATATCATCGCATAGATTAAATGTTCTTCCTACTTTTCATTCCTACACTTGTTAACGGTTATTAAGCATTGTACATTTTCATATGCAACATCTTTCACTTGAAACATAACTTGAATTCTTGAGAAATGCAGGCATACTTACAACGGTGGCATGAGCATCTTAGTGGCTCAGTCCTCCATGGCAGCTCCATCTTGCTCTTTGTCAATATCGAAGTCATCATTGCTCTTCAATTTGCCACAAACATTGCATTCCATGACATTAGATGGAGTATCACCCTGTGGGTTGTGGAGCCAAAGTTCCCCCGCAATTTGTTCTATCACACATGTACTTTAAAAAGAAATAAGCATGTGGGAAATCATTGTTATCTCCATTGGGATTGTTGTCAGTGTTTGAGGCTGCTGCCATATTTTCACATTGGTCCTCATCCATAACCTCTTCTTCATCCTTAACATCTTCTTCATCCTCCTCAATGCCTTCAACACTGTCATTATCTGACCAATTTGATTCGATATTACATCGATCACAGTTACAGGTGAAGCCATAGTCTTCCATCAATCTCTTCTGCCTGCTAGAATAGTTTTCATTCACAGGGAAGTAGCTCAAACAGATCTCCCTACCTTGGGGAACATCATGAATCATCCTAATAATAATGTCAGTGTTATGGTTGTCATCTGGTAGATTAGTGTCCACGTAATCAAATCTGCAGGCATTTGGAAGGCAATCATGGTTAAAAAAGGAGGCATAGGGGTAGATACCATAAGCTCGAACAGACCTCTCGTCATTATCATCAGAGAACGGCTGCATCAAGCCAAAAGCATTGTGCTTGTCCTTGGCCAGAAGTGCAGAAGAGAGTTCCAAAGAGAATCCATTCTGGGGGCTAATGAGAGCAAGTGAGCAGAGGGATGAAAGAAGGGGGTGTAGGAACTGAGCTGCAGTAAGGGTGGCATCATCAGGAGAACCATGAAGAGAAAGAATAATTTGAAAGTCCGACGGGGAGACATTGGCGAGATTGTAGGCAGCAATGAGAAAGCGAGCCTGGACTTGGAGCTCGTCGGGCTGTTCAAGCAGTGGAGCATTGGCTCGGAGACGAGATAATGCTTGACATACCCAGGAAGAATGGGAGGAGTTCAGTGCCTTTGAGAGACAACTTGAGCTGCAAAAGCGATGATGGCAACATGAAGGGCACAAAACCGTGGATGATGAAAAACCTCCCAGCAAAGACGGTGGCAAAGTTCTGAAGCAGTGGTCACAGAAGGAGTAGGACGATGACAAAGTGTTTGAGATCCAGGGCAAGGCAGAATACAGCAGGATAGGAGAATCTCTTAGGACAATTTGACCACCTTTAAGAGGTTGAGACAACCATTCCCCTCCCTCTTCCTTGTATCTCTTCCACCTTCAAAAGGGAACTAGGAGCAGCCACAGACATTAGTATGTATTTTCCAAAAGCCAATTCTGATTTCCCAAAATTAAATGGGTAACTTGGTGATGCTGCAACTTTTCCCCTGTTCTCTGATAACTTCAAACAAGTCAAAATAGCCAAGATTTTCGCAGCAAGTTATCATTCTCCTGAAAGCATTGTGGTTAAGTGTACAATAACACAGACAAGTAAATTCCAATAGTTTTCCTTTCCTTTCCTTTTTCTTGTTGGATAAAGTGCAAATAAATCAGACAACACAATCTGAATCAGTAGATCACATTTAAATGCGAAAAAAATAGCAGCATAGCTGATTACTAAAGCAGTGATATTCACAACTGAATCAATTTAATTTAGCCAAGCATACAAAGGGAAGTTTTGGGTTTTGTCTGTTACTAGTTGCCACTTACTACTATAAACAGAACGGCTTGCTACGGGAGTCTCTTTTCCTAAGCTTCACCACAATGTGTGGATTTCATTTCTCTAATACACAAAGTCTCAAAACAGAACAAAATTCACACTACCCATCCACCATTTTTTTTTTTTTTTGAAAAAGAAATTAACAAATCACCTGAATGCCATCCTTCATAAGCAAAACAATGATAATAATATTTAAAAAAAAAAAAAAAGTGCAGGTGAGTGCGAATACCTGTGCAAGAGTGAACGACACAGGAGTATTCAATTACTTACCAGTGTAATCGTTGCTAACCCCTTCAAACAATCGGCATTCCATTTCCCCCAGGGTTTTGTTGTGTTCCTTTTTTGGTCGTGGGCCCGGGCCCCAGCCCAGGGTTTTAGTTTTTGTTTTGTTTTGTATGGCTTTGCTACACACCTTCATCATCAGCACTGGTAAAAGGGCGGGCCAGGCCCATCACATTTGGGCCTACGATCCCCCATCATTCAATTAATAAAACAAAACATGTGGGCCCTAACAAGTGGGTTGGCCAAGGTCCAATAAGGAAATAAACACATAGTTACCACCGTCATCTTCCCCTGAACCCTAAAAAATCTTTCTTGCTTCCCGAATCTGCGTAGCGAGAAGCAAAAGCAGCAGCAGAACCAGGGAGAGAAAGAGAGAGGGTGAAACGCCGTCGTATTTGCAAGGATGAGGCCGATCTTGATGAAAGGTCACGAGAGGCCATTGACGTTCCTGAAGTACAACAGGGACGGGGACCTCCTCTTCTCGTGCGCCAAGGACCACAACCCGACGGTCTGGTTCGCCGACAACGGCGAGCGATTGGGGACTTACCGCGGCCACAACGGCGCCGTTTGGTGCTGCGACGTGTCGCGCGACTCCATGCGCCTCATCACCGGCAGCGCTGACCAGACCGCCAAGCTCTGGAACGTCCAGACCGGGCAGCAGCTGTTCACCTTCAATTTCGACTCTCCGGCAAGGTCCGTCGACTTCGCCGTCGGTGACAAGCTCGCCGTCATCACCACCGATCCCTTCATGGAGCTCTCTTCTGCGCTCCACGTCAAGCGCATTGCTAGGGACCCCGATGATCGTGAGTTCTGTGCATCCGATTCGGAGAATCATTTTTTTTTCGTTTTTCTAATTAGGGTTTTGAAGGAGATGCTGGTTTTGATTTTTTTTTCTTTTTCTGCAGAGAGTGGGGAGTCAGTGCTTGTTCTGAAGGGGCCTCAGGGAAGGATTAACAGAGCTGTTTGGGGACCGCTGAATAAGACCATTATTAGTGGTGGAGAAGATGCTATTATTCGCATTTGGGATGCTGAGGTAATGATGCTTTTGTGTGCTCGAATCCCAATTTGTTCTGATGAATCTATAATTGATATGTGCTTGCTTTAGATCAGATTTTTGGTTTTGGTAGCAGGGGAGTTAGTTGATTCAAAATTGTATTTTTTTAAAATTGAATTGGTTTTCGAACTTGCAGACTGGAAAAATACTCAAAGAGTCAGACAAGGAAACTGGTCACAAGAAGACGATCACATCGCTTGCGAAATCTGCTGATGGTTCGCATTTCCTCACTGGCTCCCTCGATAAGTCTGCTAGGGTATGGACATTTTAATTCTTTTATCTTTTTCCTTTTTTGAACCTTAGATTGACATTATTTTGTTTTTGCCTAACCGGTTTTGTTTTCCCTGGTTTTCTTGCAATTAATTAGCTTTGGGATACCAGAACATTGACACTTATCAAGACGTATGTGACGGAGCGCCCCGTCAATGCAGTTGCAATGTCACCTCTTCTTGATCATGTATGTGCCTGTGCATTGTAATGTTTCACTCATGTTATGGTATTCATATTGTAGTGTAATGTCAAGGCAAGTGATTTTACTTTTTGTTTATTTGATTATCATCTTCATCTTTCAGAAAGATGCAATATAATTTTATTAATCTTGTTAGTATTACACCACAGTACCACACCCCAATCATTTCTTTTGGGGGTACACAATTGTGAATTTATTACACCTAAATATCAATGCATTATTGGATATCGTGATGGTTCACTAGTTCATGAAATAGATGCTCTTCCAAAGATACTGGTAGATGGAAATTACTCAGTGCTTCTATTTCCCTATCCCTTATTTTTCCCTGTGAATGTATTATCCCAGCCCTTGTATAGTCTCTGAATTTTATTCCCTTTGTTTCTCAAAGGTGGTACTTGGAGGTGGTCAGGATGCATCAGCTGTTACTACTACTGATCATCGTGCAGGGAAATTTGAAGCCAAATTCTTTGATAAGGTAAATTTAGTTTTTTTTCCCCTTTACTGCTTCAAGTTCTGTAGTGACGTAGGATGCATGGTTAATCTGCAATTCTTCATGTTCATTTGACATTTGCTACTTTTTGTTTGTCTAGATTCTTCAAGAAGAAATTGGTGGTGTCAAAGGGCATTTTGGACCAATTAATGCATTGGCCTTTAACCCTGATGGAAAAAGGTATAGTCTGGGTTCTTCACCTTTCTTCTCGATGAGTAATCATGGCATGTTTTTATTGTTGGAATTGTACCATTTATTATTGAGTTGCATGTTAGTTTGTGGTATATTCATTGGAAAATTGATTACCATGATTATAATAACCTCTTAAAGTTTAATGGTTTGCCTATAAACATAGTTTATGATATGATTTTGCTGATCCCCACTATGTGCGAAAAAGGCTTAGTTGTTGTGTATATTCTGTATGCAAAATTTCTTCCGCATAGCTGTGAAAAGTATTGACATATATGAATATGCTGCTGTTTTAATGTGTGTCACCATCTAACCTTACTCTACTGTGTGTTTTTGTGTGTGTGTGTGTGTTGTTAAGCTGCAGCTTTTGGTGTCGAGATTGACATTTACATTAACTATCACCTGGATTGCAAACCCCTATATTGTAATTGTGATTGATAGGGCTTACATTTTTTTGCCAGGCATTAGTTCTCTGGATTATATAATAAACATGAATGGAACTTTGTTGGTGCAATATTCGTAACATTATCTGAAAGAGATATCCCATTTTGAATGCCGTAATGTGTCGCACGTTATAACCGAGTCATGATTTCAAATCATATGTGGCATTTAGTTTTTTAGACATTGTACAATATATAATATATATGTTAAGTACGTAGTGGTCTGTTTTTCGTAGTACTCTGTGTATCTTAAATTATTTAATAATTGTGTTAAACCGGGTCTGATAGAACAAAATTTCTAGCTGGATCACCTTTATCTGTATTGATGCAGGGTTCTGAATTACTCTTATCTCTTTCATTTCGTCATTGGATCTTACATATACTATTTGTTTTTGTAGTTTTTCAAGTGGAGGTGAAGACGGTTATGTACGGTTGCATCACTTTGACCCAGATTATTTCAACATCAAAATATAGGCTTGTATGAGTTTGTTTTTTAATATTAGCTGCGTGTCCTAGGAGAAGTTAGCCGGCAATTGCTTGCCCATAGTACAATGGAAATACCAGTGTGGTTACGCAAGCCCATCTGTTGTAATGAAGACATGCCTTAAATTTTGATCCATGTTTGTTTATTTTTACTTTACGAAAATCATGGGTTCACTTCTCTCCACTGTTTATCTATGCCTCGCGAAATTAGAGTCAACAACTCTTGAGAAGTAAATCTTTTATCAGTTTTTGTAATCGTGGTTGAGTAGCAATAGAAATTTATTCAATAAGCATTTCAACTAAAACCAAAATCAATTTTAATCTACTCATAATGCCCGCTGAGCCTAGTATTTATATAGATTTAAGTAAAATTAAAGAATACGTTGACCGCACAAGCAATGCAAAATAGTATAACAAAAATATTTTCTTTGGCTTAATACATGGAGGTTATTTGGGAGCTGGGGAATGGGAAATGGGACAAGATGAAGATGGGGACTGAACCCCATACCATCAAGCCAGTCATAAGATTGGATCGATTGCTGTTGCTTAACAATGTGGTTGGCATGGTATTGTTCTTATTCCGAACATCTTATCGTAAAACAGTGGAAGATGTAGTCTTTCTATCTCTATTCACGAACTAGACCTTTGATAAAGACTCCTACGATAAGCCTTCTTTTCTGTTTGTACCGGCTAGCAGACACAAAGTACACCAACATATTTAAGAGACTGAGTGCAGCTAGAAGCCAGAAAAAATAGTCAAGATGGCCCTCATTCAAATTATCTGGCAACCATCCAAAGCTTCCATCTTCTGTTGTGAGGGAAGCAACAATAGTGACAATCAAAGAGCTCAGGTAATTTCCTAAGGAATTTGTTAGCATTGCCAATGCACTGCAGAAACTGCGCATGGCATCCGGTGCTTCCTCATAGAAAAATTCATGTTGTCCAACAAAGTTGAATACCTCTGCAGCACCTAGCAAGAAATATTGAGGTATCTGCCACAGTATACTAAGTGGCACAGGGACATCTTCATCAACTAGTCCAAGCTCTTTTGCCATTTGTAACCTCTTACTCTCCAATATAGCAGCAGCTGACATGCAAATAATGGAGAGAAACAGGCCAATTCCCATCCTTTGCAATACTGAGAAGCCCCTCTCATTGCCAGTGAATTTCTTTGCAATTTTGACAATCCCTCTGTCATAAATGAGAACCCAAATAATAACACCAATGATGTTAAAAGTTGAAAGAGATGCTGCAGGAATTGTGAAAGAAGCAATGGTCCTGTCCATCATCTTCCCTTGTTCAACAAACAATGAAGACATTTGAGCATAAACAGCACTGAAGACTATTCCTGTTGCCCAGATCGGAAACATGCGGATCAGAATCTTCAGCTCTTCCACCTGTGTTACCGTGCAAAGTCTCCAAGGATTAACTACTTCCTCACTCTCCTTTTCTGCATCTGATTTCACTGCAGCTTTGTCAAGGCACCTGAGACAAAAACAAAGCATTGTAGCAGAGTTTTTAAAGGCATAAATGAAATTGTGGCCAGATACATTAGCTTTTCAATGTATCAAAATGGTACTTTCCCACCACGACTATTAATAAGGAATGGAGGCTATATGACAGTTATCATTTTATTTTGACATATATTTTGGTATTCATATTATGCAAACAACAGTTTCTATGATTGTGCAAAGGAACACAAGTACAGTATAATTCAGTACTAAATACTAGATGGTTGAAAGCTTTGACATACCTCAATCCATCACTATGCTCAAGTTTAATATTTGCTTCAATGGAGGAATTCTTCATTGCTGTTTCATAGAGGAGACTACTGTCCGGAGGAACCTCCAACTTCCTCTTATGTGAAGAAGCAACAACCACCTGACAAATTCTCGTAAGAGGACTGCCCCCTGGCCTTTGAAACCTATAGATGGGTGTACCTAGAAAGAAAACTATGATTCCAACAGCGATAAATGATGTAGCAATGCCATATCCAAGGCCCCATCCAACATTTTCTTCAGTCCATACCAGTATGGTGGTTGATATAAGTGCACCAGTGTTGCTAGTGAAGTAGTTCCAATTGAAGAATGATCCTTTACTTGCTCTTTCCTTAGGATCTGTGTCATCAAACTGATCTGCTCCAAAGGGCCAAATACATGGCTTGATCCCACCAGTCCCTAGTGCAATCAAATAGAGTCCAAGGAAGAACACAACACTTTGAGCTAAAGTTGCTGATGGGCAGACCGAATCAACACATTCCTTTGGCTCCAATGATGGAATGAATGCTGAAAGAGTCAAAATGCTGATTCCCTGTAAAAATCAGTTTTTCATCTAAAAATATAATGACAATATAAAAAGGCAAAGACAAATAAGCAATTAGCACAGGTAAGTAACAAGACTATCATAGTTTCAGTTGAGATTACGATGACATAAACTCCATAGAACACAGCAATTGTCCAATATCTTCCCCAGTATGCATCAGCCAAGAAGGATCCGATGAGAGGGGTAAGATAGCATGTTCCCTGAAAAGTGGTAACATTTCTTGCTGCAGAAACTGGTCCTTCATGCAGTCTAGTGGTGAGATGAGTGACAAGATTACTGGCAATCCCATAATAGGCCAAACGTTCACAGAAGAAAGTACCTATATCAGAGACAGATATGTAAAATACTGAGTGTATATACTTTTGGATACATGTCACAAGAGCAACAAATAAAACAGCTGAGCACCTAGAACAAAGGGGCATGCTTTCCATGTCCCAGTTTCCCTCTTCACAGCAGGCTCTCCTTTGTTGTCAACTGACCCATCTCCTGTGTGAACACAGGCTTCATTCTGCAAATAATAACAATAATCTTAATCAAGTGCACAGAAGATTGATTGAACTAAATCTGTGCCATATACACTAACAAGCACAAAAGCCTCCGAGTGAAATTAGTGGCCAGAAACCATGGCTTCTAGTTTATATTTTACATATTATTAGCATGCTCGTGTCACGCTAGAGCTAGGAGGTGAATGCTAATATGTGCAAGCTTTTTTCATGTCAGCATGTATTTGAACCGCTTTACAAAATTTGATGTCATTTGATAGATTGATAGCATAAACTGACAGATTATAGTAACTGGTAAGCAGAACAGAACCTGCGAAAGGCCATCTTCCAAAAGCGATCTGTGTTCCTCCAAATGTTCCATTCTTGTTCTCTGCTGTCATAACACACCAAGATATGAAACAGCTGGCATATATGATTGCAGCGTATCCGCTACCAAAGGTTCATCTTTGGCGTTGACATAGATTCTTTGGGAGAGTTAATCTTCATGAATTTACACATGTGAATTACTTTATTCTTTAATTTTTAAAATAAATCAAATTATTTTATGATATTGAAAAATAAGTCAAGTTAATTTCTTATTCTATCTTTATTTAACATTTTATTAATTAAATGATAATTTATAATGTTAAGTGATATTTTGATATGTTACATATTATTTGAAATATAATGAAGTTTAAAATGATTATTTTTATGTTTAAGATTACATAAAATAAATTATTTAAATTTAATTCTATTTAGATGTTATAAAGTATGTGAAAGTATTATATAACATTATACATCATCGATTATTTGATGTAATGTTAGATAAAAGTGAGCTGAAAGGCTAATGACGTACATTTTGTAATGATAGGACTAATTTGATTCATTTTAAAAGTCGAATAACTAAGATGACTCAGCATAAAGTAAAGCTAAAATAAATATTAATTCTTTTTTTGTTTGTATTTTATTTTAGACCAAACTACACTTATCTTTTATGAGATTTGATAAAATTATATTTGTTTAACACTGGCTCTCTTTGCCTGGACATATTATGCAGTTTGTAAAGGGATATGAGAGTATAATAATTTCACAAATTCAAATCAGGATGTCAGAGTGAAGAAGGAGAATGAATTTCATTAAATCTCAATGCAATTGAGCGTAAGTTGCCGTGTAATAAAATGTTTTATTTTAAGGCCTCTAGTTATCTTATTTTTGCTGAAAATTCCTTATTTAGCGGGAAGAGGAAACACCAAGCTCTCTTGCCTTAACCGCAACGCAAGCACTCTTATCAATTTCTTGCCTTGACCATTGTTACAAGGTTCAGGATTCTCAGTAATCAAAACCAGCCGTTGATGAATTTTACAGACGGTCTCAACGGTCCACACCCACTAGACAATACATACGGATGGTAGGGGCAATTTTAATGTCGCACGAAAGCCCCTCTTTGTCAGTATTCTATTTTTATAACCATAAATAAATAAATTTGCTTTTGGATTATTATTATTATTATTTTGTAGCTAAAACTAATCTTTTTCCACGAAAAGAATTTTTTATATTTAAATAATTTTTTAGAAATAATCAGAATATTTAAAAAATTTGCTTTTAACCTTTTTTCCCGTAAAAGCTTAAAAAAAAAACTAACTTCTAAAATAAAAAATTGTGTCCAATTTCTTCAATTATATATAATATGTTTTTTAAAAGAGTCAAAACCAACTCACCTTAAAATAAATAAAAGCCTTCGAAGAATGGTAGGTAAAAAGCTGAAAGTCTGAAACCCACCAATGTGAGATCTCGTTGGCCTTAATATAAAATTATACTAAATATTGCATTGGATGTCAGAATCGTTGTTGCTTAAGTAACTAACCTATAAAATTAGGAGTCAATAATTGAGGTTGCTTACAGCATGCTTGATCAACAGTATTTTTTTACTACTGGGTGAGTCCCTATGTACATGAGACAACGACCTTAACTTATCACAATAATTGAGAGGTCACAAGTATGCATAAATATCAATCTAACATTAAAGCTCATCAGTGATCTCGAAAATTTTAGCATAGATACTAACTGAGTGGTCAGATAAACTTGCCGTGCTATACAAAATCTTGTTTAGAACTGTATGGCGAGGGAATAACAAAGAAAATAAGAGAAAATTCTTAGGATATTGATTCTAAATTTTATTTAGCATTGATTTTAGTGGCTATGTTTTATGTTGTGTTGATGAGCCAGTTTTTTTTTCTGGGTGTTCATTCTCCTTGCTTTTGTTCTCGTTAATTGAACACTATGATCATAAACCATAGAATTTACACGAGATCAATCTTTCATTTGATCCTTAATAATCTGGTGTCGTACAAGCCATTAGGATGGAGCAAGCGATGAGGGGTTTTGGTAGTTTACTAAGAGATCATAGGTTCAATGTGAAGAAAGTGAACATGAACCGCTAACAATTTATATACATGAGTATTAAGCAACCTTCTGACCATAAGCCTTCAAGAGAGGGTGCAGGGTCTGTTTACAATGACAGAAGGTGATATCAGAACATGCTTCCACTCCTGATAAATGCTTGAAGGATCTTAAAAAGCCTTCTTCAGCTTGTACCTTTTGGCAGCGACTATGAACACCAACATATTTAAGAAGCTAAGTCCAGCTAAAAGCCAGAAAAAATAATCAAGATGACCCTTGTTCAAGTTATCTGGAATCCATCCTGGCTTTCCACCTTGTGTAGTAAAGTAAGTTACTACAGTAAGAATGAAAGAGCTCAAGTAATTCCCCAATGAAAAATTTAGAAGTGGTAGCGCTGCACATAAAGTCCGCATAGCATCTGGAGATTGATCATAGAAGAACTCAAGCTGTCCAATGAATGTGAATACCTCTGATGCCCCCAGGAAGAAGTATTGAGGTGTTTGCCAGAGTACACTAAGGGGTACAGCAACAGGCGTATCAACAAGGTCAAGCTTCCTTGCGAGCTGCAGACGCATAATCTCCACAACAGCAGCTGCTGACATGCATAGGACTGAAATAAAAAGGCCAATGGCCATTCTTTTAAGCATGGAAAAGCCCCTCTCCTGGCCTGTAAATTTCTTGGCAATTGGAACAATCATCCTGTCATAGACTGGGACCCAGAAAACAACACTAATCACATCCAAAGTTGAGAGGGAAGCTGGAGGTATGTTGAAGGAACCGATACTTGTGTCCATCATCCTTCCTTGTTCCACAAACAACGTTGACATCTGGGCATAAACGGCAGAAAAAATAATTCCGGTAGCCCAAATTGGAAACATGCGGATCAAGATTTTCAATTCCTCCACCTGTGTCACACTGCAGAGTCTCCACTGATTAAAATGGTCAGCACCGTTGATATCAGCATCAGATACTACAGCCGCTTTATCAAGAAACCTTCATTAAAACAAAAATGAAATGGAGTTTAAGAAGGTACCGAGCAGGAAGCCCTGTTTGCAGTTGGCTTGAAAAGGAAAAAACACAACCAGTCTAAAGCATGTAAGAATACTTTAGCCATTATCAATTATAGATTATTAGTCAGAAGAAAACAGGAAAATAAATAAATAAATATTCTGTTTGAGTCCCACATCGCTTAAGAATATGACCATGATAGCCTTTATCAAGATTTTGGGCAATCCTCCCCCATGAGCTGGCTTTTAGGATTGAGTTAGGCCACTCAATTCAAAGAAGGTATCAAAATCTATCATGTTATTGGGTCATTAGCAGATATCCAATTCTACAAACTTCACGCTCCAAATGTTTTGTCCTAGGCATGAGGGTGGTTTGTTTGAATCTCATATGCCAAGATGACTTTTATAAGAGTTTGGAAACCCTTCCCCGTGAGCTAACTTTTGGAATTGAGTTAGGCTCACTCAATTTTAAGATGATCAAATTTTAGCAAAGGATTTCTTGATGCACCGAAGACATTTTAAAAGGAAAAGGAAAATGTTTACATGCAATGTATCCTACAAACTGTCAAAGACAATATTCATGAAATAAGGGAAAGGAAAAATGTTAAAAAAAAAAAGAACCTTCCATTAGCTTCCAAGTTGAAACAGGGGGTAAGACAGGGATTGATATTGCTCAATTTTTGTACCTGCTATTACTTGTGGACAGTTGACACAGCCTAGCTGAAGTACTAATGATGGAAAAAGAAGCAAACAAAAAACATTATTGTCCCTCAAATATCTACATCCACGTTTTAGTCTCTAAATTTATTTGTGTATAGCAAGTTAATCCTTCTGTTATATTTCCTTTCTCAAATTAAATGGTAACCCTTGATGTGGCACGTGAGTGTCTGCATGTACCTTTAAATGCAACATGGCAGGTTACTGCAACTGCCCAGCCATGCCCTCTTCAGCCATGAAGCAATTTAGATAGGACACCCCCACCTTCATTCATTCCTCAATTGCAGAGAAGGGACGGAATCATGGAAACCATCAGGGAGGAAGCATCTAACAACAAAAGAAAGATAGGAAGCTAGCTAAACCTTACCTTGAAAACCTATCCTTACGGCTGCTATTCCACAATTAATCTGCATATCTGGGCTAGTAGAAAGTATGCTGCCGGGAATGATTTAGCATATAGATCAACTAAAGAGTCTACAGTACATTAAAGAAAAGTAGAACTTGGGAAGAACTAAATAGAGGAAAATGCATGGTCTGATTTTCTTTTGTTTATTTCTTCAGTTTAGGTGGCTCTGAAACAGATTTCAGTTTCAAACATGGCCTTAACATCTTCAAATATTGCACTAAAGACAAAATATTCGGCCATGGCTAAAATTGCTGCCAGGTTTGAACTTTGTACCACAAGTTGGTGCCGATCAGCAGGATGCTGCAGTCTACTTGGCAACAGTACAATGAAGAAAGAGATGTTATACTTCACACATGCACTATATACAATAACTTTAAAGAAAGATACTTCGGCCCAACCATATAAACCAATATTAGTTTAGAATAATGGTAACTCTTCTAGCACATGCTGCAAATCTTATCTTTCTTAATAGCTAAATGAGAGATTACCATGTAACATTCCAATAATATCTTTATTCATTTTTTTTCTTTTTATAATTCTCTAAAATTTAAAAATGAAAAATTAACCCTCACCTTCTCCTTTCCCTCTGTAATCCTCCATCCAAACATGCACCTAGGGGGCAAAACATTGGACCATGAATTTAAGCAAAACAATGAAAAATGTTCTTAAGTGGCGGTTTTTCAAATTTCCTAAACAAGATAGTGGCTGTGGGGGCAGGGCTGCGCATGAGGAATAACCTGCCCATGGCATTTGACAGTAGATGTAGGCACTTAACATGCTACATTGCTACATCTGGGTTACCATTTAATTTGGTTAATGAGAGATAACGAAAGAATTAACTTGTTATGGGTTTTAAAATTTAATGAACTGAATTCTACACATAAAATTTAGCATCTCAATTGCGAATCCAGGATATTTTCAAGGAAGAAGTTGCCTATTGGAAGAAGTAACAATCGATGAATAGTCAAAACTTTTGCCTCTATTGTGACAATGAAAGAAGCTATTAACAATGACAGAAAATTCACAGTAAATACAATTACCTCAGATCATCGCTATGCTCCAGTTTGCGACTCCCTTTAATTGCAGATCTCTTGTCTAATTTCTCGTACAGGAGACTGCTATCCTCAGGGACAACCAGGTTCCGCTTTCGGACAGATGCTACCACAACCTGGCACACTCTTTTAATAGGGCTTCCCCCTGGTTTTTGAAACCTATAGAGGGGTGTGCCTAAAAAGAAGCTTCCAATAGATAATCCCATAAATAAAGCAGGAATGCCAAATCCAAGACTCCATCCTGCATTGTCTTGAATCCACACAATCAAGGTGCATGATAAAATAGCACCTAGGTAAATAGAAAAGTAATACCAGTTGAAATAGGATCCCTTCTTAACCTTTTCCTTGGGATCAGTGTCATCAAACTGATCTGCCCCAAAAGGTAACACACATGATTTTACACCTCCAGTTCCAAGTGCAATCACGTAGAGACCTAAGTAGAACACTGCATGTTGTGCAGGAGTGGCTGGAGGGCATACAGAACCCAAACATTCAGCAGGCTTCAATGTGGGAACAGATGCAGAAAGAGTCAATGTACACATCCCCTGCATGAAGCAACCATATCACATATTACATGTAAACAGAATCAAACAACAAAACAAACAGCGAAAGATGTATGGAAAACAAAATAATGGAAAACGTAACCAATATAACATGCTAATGTACACAGATTGTTCTAAATATTGAAACTATAAAATTTCCGAAGTGATAATGTATTGGGAATTATATTCAGTGCTCAATTTGAAAATCCTTAATTCTGAAGTGGGATCAAAGACATGTTCTTTCATGGTAAGAAACTTACATTAGGGCTATGTTTGGTTGGAGGGTAAATATGGGGGTAAATTTTTTATGATTGAGCTTTATGTGTAATTTTACACATAAAACTCAATTATGGAAAATTTACCCCATTTTCACCTTCTAACCAAACATACCCTAAGAGTAAAAGCAGTGTAAAAGAATGAAGAAGTTTGGATCATACTGCACTCAAAATTGGTATTCTTATCTTTCCTTTTCAGAATTTCTGAGAGCGTAATATTTGTTTTTCTTACATATCCTTCACTTTTTGCTAATCATCTACAATGACATAGAAGAATTCTACTCCACATGCAAACAGGACTAAGAATAACTTCCCCGTATTCTTAACCTTTCATGAGTCAAGTACTGCTGTACAAAAAAGAAACTCTATCTGAAGTATGAGCTCCTTTTATTAATATCTGTCAAGAAAAGGGAGGTGTGTGAAAGAATACTTGACTAGGAGAAAAAAGCTATCTTAGTCTATTACCATGAAATAAATAGTGGAGAAAACAGCAATTGTCCAGTATCTTCCCCAGTAAGTATCTGCCACAACAGCTGCAATGAGAGGTGTAAGATAACAAGTGCCCTGCCAGTTGGTGACATTTCTTGCAGCTGAGGCGTTTCCTTCATGTAGTTTGGTGGTTAGATAGGTAACAAGATTTGTTGAAATGCCGAAGAAAGCCAAACGTTCACAACACTCATTTCCTGTGATTTACATTACACAAAAAATGTCATAAACAAACTAGATTATTTGGTAGTAATGCAAAAGCTTACCAAGAATAAATGGACAAGCTCTCCAATTGCCAGTGTTATGCTTAAGAACTGGCCTGCCTTCAGAGTCAACTGAGCCATCTCCGGCGTATTGCTTGCCCAATTCATCCTTCTGAACAAAACAAACAATTGTATCACATAGAAAACAACAACTAAGCCTTTTCACACTAAATGGGATCAGCTACATAGATCAAGCAACGTCATAGAGCTTTGTGCTTTTGTCATATATCACATTCATGTTAAATCCGTTAACATTTAAATCTCTTCCAGTTATTTCCTCTATAGTTTTCCTTGGTCTCCCTCTATCTCTATTTATGGTTATATATATATCACATAGAAACTGCCACTTTTTTTTTTTTTGAAAAAATAAAACCGGAAGAAACACGAAAGGCAATAACAATAAAAAGCATTTCTCCTTTTTTTTCCTCTCTAATATTGACAAAAAGGATAATTTTGTTTCGGTTACTATAAACAAGACAATCATAAGAAAACCACAAACTAAATCTAGCAGACTGACAACTACCAAGGGGCATAGGAACAGGTAAAAAGACAGAGTGACTAGATAGTAGATTTGAATGTCAAAGTACTCGACTTCCAAAACTGAAATAAAAATAGCAAAAAATTAACAATAAATCCATTCTCATATCCAAATAACACCTTCAAAATATAGAGTGAAAATGGATGATTGAGTGCTCATATTAAAGTGTTGAATAGACTAAAACGTAGTATGACGAACAAGCAATCACGTTCCAGATACAAGGCAATACAGTTAAAGAGAGAGAGAGAGAGAGAGAAAAAAATGACAACTAGCATCTTCATGCCATGGCTCTTATACAACTAGCATCACAAGTCAAGTCATGCCGCGAGGATTGGTTTAGTGACGAGGGGTTTGAGTAGTACGCATAACAATTTATGCTAAAAAAAAAAAGTATCAGAGTAAAAACAAAAAAGCATCACAAGAAGTAAAACACGATAGAACTTGTCAGCAAAGAAAACTAAAATGAGTTGATGGACAAACATAGATAGAGAAAAGCGAAACCTGAAGAAGACCCTCTTCCACAAGCGGCGTACCATCATCATCCTCAAAGGAACCCATTCTCTTTGTTCACAGCACACTCACTCTTTTTTCCTTCTTCTTCTTCACTTGTCTGTTTCCTCAGAAAAAGAGGAGAAACTACATATAAATGAACGAGAGAGATAGAGTGACGTTATTGGAGTTTGTGGATAAGAAGATAGAATAGTTCAAATATTCTCGGACTAGGCACAAGAAACGAAACCGAGAACAAAGACAAAGCGCACGCATTCATAGAGATCATGGGGTGGTGGACTATTACAATAATAATAATAATTGATAATATATATGGTGTTTATGCATCTTACGCAACACGAGTGTGACTGCGAGACAAAGCACCAAAGTCACTGGCTCACCACAACTATATACTATAAGCTATGAGCCACAATTACGGAGCACTATTAGCTAATTCTCAGAACCACGAATAAAATATAACCATTTTATGTCTACCAAAGTTTCAAGTATTGAAATGAAAGAGAGGTTTAAGGCAAGGGAATAGATTTTCATTTTACCATCGATAGGAGGCAAGGTGGAACCTAATTAAAAAAAGTTACTAATCAATAATATACATAATTTTGATCATGTTAAAATTTTCACCCGAGAAAAACATACAGGTTTAAAAGAAGGGGAGCTACCCAAGCATGGAAGCAAAACCAATGTTGAAATAGTTTCGCAGTTTATAGACGTCGCTGTCGAATTAACATGATGCACCTACGAAACTTGTTGGCCACTCCTATTCCTATTCCTATAACACGCGAGAGAGAGACCTTGCCATCTTTAACAAGAAATAACTAATGAAAACGTAACCGAATGTCACTTTATTAAATTCTGAAAATATGACCGAAGCGTTATGAACTCAAAAAGAAGTGCCAAATAAGTTATCTAATGAGACGTAATCCTACCTTCATATTGAAAGACTTTTCTAATTGGAGCTAGAGAGAGACTTTTCTTTTTCATCAGTCACAAATTTCTTTATCACTTCAGTTCTTTATATTTAAAATAATAAAAAAAGAAGATACGTTTTCGATGCAACTCACAAAGCGATCAGTCTTTCTGGAATTAGGAATCTTTATCTTCCAAATTTATAAATCAGAACAAAGAATCGTTCTTCGAATTCCCTTTTGAGGGTCATGTACAGCAACATCGAAAACACAAATTGAGAGTACAGAACAAAAGAAGTACAACCTCAAATTGAGCGTATTTCTTTTAGGTGAATCTATGTTATCCAGGATTTAAAACAATAACTAATCCTCTCAAGGTATAGAATTTATAAACTGGATTTTACCTCTGATCGCGAACTCTTTCCATATATACTGTCAGAAATATGTTATTTTTAGCATGAGGTAATTTTTCAAAATATGGAAAATACGTTATTCCATCACACGCCATATGCTGCTAGTTCCTATTATTTCTTTTTTTTTTTTTCTGGTCAGAACAGTTCCTATTATTTCTGTCAACCAAACTGTCGCAAATCACTTAATATTCTGTGCCCATTTGCATACAAGGCCTAGTTGAATTGTGTCGTTGAAATGTTCAATAGTCGCGCCAGGAACATGGCAAATTGGTTTTGCACACAATTTGCATTACACGTGTAATTCATGATTATTAACCTTTTTCACATCACTAGTTCTGATTGATTATATCACCGGTGCTAACATGCAGCTGCTACTTATTTCATTGTAGTTCAACCTCCTTGCTTTTTGTTCAAGTTAATCAAACACTCAGATCATAAAGGATGAAACACACAAAAAAGGGTCATCAACATTGACTATATTACACGTGACTTTAGCATGTAGAGGAACTAGAAAGCGAACATTATTACATTAACTGCAGACAATTGACCTAAACGTGTAGCAAGCAATCTTGTTGCCCTAGTAGACTTAATTCATAAGAAGGGTCAGGGAATGTATTGAACCTGGCATAACACAAGACTTCCCTCCTTAAGTGGAAAAAGAAGAGTACACAATTGCATATTTCACATACAGAACAACCATGACAATGACAGGAAGAAAGAAATATCAGAAGATGTTCCTCCAACTCCTAATGAAGTGCCTGGAAAATCTTAAGAAGCCTTCTTCTGCTTGTAACCTTTTGCGGCAACTACGTACACCAACATATTTAAGAAGCTAAGTCCGGCTAAAAGCCAGAAAAAGTAATCGAGATGACCCTTGTTCAAGTTATCTGGAATCCATCCAGGGTTTCCGCCTTGTGTGGTGAAGTAAGTTACTACAGTGAGAATGAAAGAGCTCAAGTAATTCCCCAACGAAGTAGTCAGAAGTGACAGCGCACTGCATAAACTCCGCATAGCATCTGGAGATTGATCATAGAAGAACTCGAGCTGCCCTACAAATGTGAACACCTCTGCTGCGCCCAATAAGAAATACTGAGGGATTTGCCAAAATATGCTAATGGGAACAGCAACGGGTTCATCAATGAGGTCAAGATCTTTCGCAATCTGCAGACGCACGATCTCCACAACAGCAGCAGCTGACATGCACAGGACTGAAATAAAGAGGCCAATTCCCATCCTTTGCAACTCTGAAAAGCCCCTTTCCTTGCCTGAAAATTTCCTTGCGATGGGAACAATTATCCTGTCATAGACGGGGACCCAGAAAATAACACTTATCACATCAAAAGTTGAGAGGGAAGCTGGAGGAATGCTGAAGGAACCGATGCTTGTGTCCATTACAGTTCCTTGTTCCACAAATAATGTTGACATCTGAGCATAAACAGCAGAAAAAACGATCCCAGTAGCCCAAATTGGAAACATACGGATTAAGATTTTCAATTCCTCCACCTGCGTCACAGTGCAGAGTCTCCATGGATTAGAATAGTCACCAGTTTTGCTCTCAGCTTCAGACACTACGGCTGCTCTATCAAGGCACCTTCATTAAAACAAAAGAACGGAGTTTTAGACTGCAGAAGACCTGTTAATAGATGCCACGTATTAAAAGGAAATGTAAATCTTCTGCAGTCTGTAAGGATACTATTGTCATTATCAACATTAGAACAGATCAATTGGAGGACAAACACCAACAAATTAAAATTTTAGGGATGGATTTCTCAACTTACTATAAACTTACAAAAAGAAAATTGTTTATAAGCAATATAGTCGAGTAGCTGACAAAACAATCCAAGACAACAATATTCTTACTAAAAGGGAATGGAGAATCATGAGAACAATGAATCTGACATTAGCTTACTTAAATTTGAAACCTTGAAACAATATAATATATTTCTCACCCCTCAAGAAAGAAAAGAGAAGAAACTTCAATTAGACAAGCAAATAGATCTTGTACAGTTGTTTCTCACAGTCAAGAATAGACAACAATTGTGTGCAAGGTCAGTCATGAATGCAAAATCAAAAATGTTGACACATAAATGTCTAATAATGACTAAATTGGCAACAAAATGAGGACATAGTAATTTGCTAAGCAACAAAATACTTGCTTTCATATCAAACACTTACACTGCAACATAAGCTTACAGGTAAAGTGAAACGAGCAGCAGAAAAGAATTTCTCATCATATATAGATCTCAAAACCACTGTAATTCATACATAAACTACCACTCAACAACAGCATTAATAATTTTATGGAGGGATCAAAGGAGATCAGCATGGAGGTGACTGTTTACCCATGACATTCTCAAACACAGTTGTGCCTTGCTGATATTTACTGTAGATAATTGAAAGGTGATAGGCTAGCTTGTGTTAATTAAAATCTTGCTTCTTAAAATTGTAAATTAAGCAGACCTATTGGATAAGAATATGCATAAATTCACCCAAGGCATAAAGGGGTGATGAAACTTGGAGCTCCAGCAGTCATAATACTTGCAGTAATTGCCTGATACATGCTCCAGCTTTAATGATCATTGACAGCTATGATTTTTAAAGGGAGGATGACAGTTTATGGGTAACACAAAATGCGAGTGTCCTAGACCAGAAAGAGGTGTAACAGGGGTTATAGTAAAGCTGGCATTGCTCACTTTTTCATATCTGCCACTCAGGGATAATGACACAGAAGTATTTATATAAGAACAGAAGTAGGAAAATTGTCAATAGAGGTAGAAGAGTCAAGTTGAACAACACAGATGTCCTAATCCAAAACCCTATATAGAGCTTCACATTGAAGTCTTGACTAAATTTGACAGCAAAACAGATAAATAAGGTTAGTATGCATTATTGATAGTTTCTACTGAATATAACGTCCCAACCATTCATTACATATACCTTTAGTAAATTATAGCCATCTAGGTTCATAAAAAGGTCACATGGTAGTCAGATGACTTTTCATATGATTCAGAGTCAGAACAACATTATTGGCTTCCACTTCAAACAAGCCTGTGAGATAACACATTAATAAAAATGATGAACTTTGATTCATAAAATATCCTATCAGGACTCTGATGCTACCATATTTACCTTATGTAAAGAATTAAATAAAATCCAAAATCAACCGTAAACCAACTGAGTGAAACTAGATGGCCAGATAGACTTCTGATATCTTTCATGTACTCCAAACACCATATATAAAGCTGTATTTGTTATCCTGTCCTACCAGGCCTTGGCTGGTGTGCCAATCAAGTTCTAAAAGTACTGGCCATTAAGACCTTAACACAGACTGACTTCTATTTCTATAGCGTTTGATCAACACTAATATTTCACAATACTGTCAACAATTTTGAATTTGGCAGGAAGACAAACTGCATTCAACAAGAAATTGGAAAGTTAACATGAGTGACAAGATACTGCTTTTCCTATATTGGACAATGAAAGTTAATAACACTACAACAGCAAGCTCAAATTAAAGAAACTTACCTCAGTTCATCACTGTGCTCCAGTTTCCGACTTCCTTCAATTGCAGAACTCTTGTCAGGTGTCTCATACAGGAGATTACTATCCTCAGGCACAACCAGATCCCTTTTCCGGACAGATGCAACCACAACCTGGCACATTCTTGTGATAGGGCTTCCCCCTGGTTTCTGAAACCTGTAGAGGGATGTGCCTAAAAAGAAACTGCCAATAGCTAAACCCATAAATAATGCAGGAATCCCAAATCCAAGACCCCATCCTGCATTGTCTTGAATCCACACAATAAAACTGCTTGATACAAGGGCACCTATGTTGATAGAAAAGTAAAACCAGTTGAAAAAGGATCCCTTCTTAATCCTTTCATTGGGATCAGTATCATCAAACTGATCTGCACCAAAAGATGACACGCATGGTTTAATTCCACCAGTCCCAAGTGCAATCAAGTAGAGACCAAAGAAGAACACAGCATATTGTGCAGGAGTAGCTGAAGGGCATACAGAACCCAAACACTCTGCAGGCTTCAATGCAGGAACAGATGCAGAGAGAGTCAATGTACACATTCCCTGCATGAAACAGCCATACCATAGATTACAACATGCACAGAAAATTGAACAAGGAAACATGTAAAGCAAAGCATGCATGGAAAACAATGATGACAAAGAATACCAACAGGCTGATATAAACACCAATCATTCCTATTATTAAACATAAATTGTCTCAAAAAAGATAATGATTTTAACCATTATATTCAGTGCTCAAGTTGAATCCTTAATTCCCTTTTAAAAAAAAGTAATTCCACAATTCCTTATTTCCATGGTAAGAAGTTTAAATTTGGAGTAGATATAATGCAGTGGAAGGAAGAAGTCTGAATCATAGAACACTCAAAATTGGTCACCGATTCTCCTTTATCCATATTTCTTTTAAAGCAGAATATTGGCCTTTCCTCCATACCTCCCCATTTTCTAATCATTTACTCTAACATGTCTAAAAGGATTCATGTTCTACATAGAAACCTAGAACTGATAATAACATACTACCATCATTAGAAATTGCAATATGCAAGTTGCAAAATAGTGTATAATGCATGTGCCTTGAATGTGCCCACAAATCTTATGCAAAGGTGAAACATTGGCATAATGCAGGTTTGTATTTTGCTTCAGCACTCCAAGAAGTTGTGTAGGATGTTTTCAGCAGTATATCAAGAGAGAGACGTAGGTGGAAAATTATTTGACTAAGAGAATAAAGCTATCTTAGTTAGCAATTACAATGAAATAAATTGTGGAGAAAACAGCAATTGTCCAGTATCGTCCCCAGTAAGCATCTGCTAGAACAGCTCCAATGAGAGGTGTAAGATAACAAGTGCCTTGCCAGGTGGTGACATTTCTTGCAGCAGAGACATTTCCTTCATGTAGTTTGCGGGTAAGGTAGGTAACAAGATTTGTTGCAATGCCATAGTAAGCCAAACGTTCACAGCACTCATTGCCTGTTATTCATATAACATAAAAAAAGGCAATCAACAAAACAGATTATTTGATGCATAAGATAAGAGTAATGCAAAAGCCTACCAAGGATAAATGGGCAAGCTCTCCAATTGCCAGTATTCTGCTTAAGAACTGGCCTCCCTTTAAAGTCAACTGAGCCATCTCCTGTGTATTGTCTGCTCTCTTCATCCTTCAAATACAAAATAGACAATTATAACACACAGCATAAAACCACTTCTGGTTTAAAGCACCAATAAAAATAACACCTGAATTCACCCCTTTACAGCCCAGTTGTCCTTTTCATTATCACAGTACTAATGTTTACTCTGCATTTCCAAATGATTATAATTTGAAGTAAAAGTGACAGAAGCACTGCTTCGAATACTATTAAATTGCAGATAAAACAAACCAATACCTTCAGTGTTTGTTAATAACCCTAATCTTCACAACAAGGATAAAGTATATAAAATTTTAGATCAAACATCATTGAACTGTGTCCAATTTAGTACAGATGAGGTCCGAAGGGCAGGTCAACATCACACCAATCAAAATGAACTATAATTAAAAGAGTAGGTAATTTTTTTATATTTATTATTTGTTCAGCTAATCCAAACCTAATGATTGACCAATTATCAGCAATTCAGCACAAGAAACAGAAGCAAACAGGATTCATCTTTTATCCTTGTCCAATCACAAGCTAAAACTCTATACAACGAGAATAAAGGGACGAATTTTGAGAATCTGAGCCAAGTCAAACTGTTCTTACAGCATCAATGATCCAATTTAGGGAGAGAAAAAAAAAACTTAGTAAAGGAAGAACCATATACTATAAAGTTAAAAGGGATGAACCTGAAGAAGACCCTGTTCCACGAGCGCTGCATCATCATCAACGGAACCCATGTCTTCTACTCTCTCTCCTTCCCACCCTCTTTCCTTGGAGCACAGAAAATGATGAGAATAGGATTGAAAGAGATATTTTTATAGCAGATTTTTATGGATAATAAAAATAAGCAAATATCCTCGGAATGCTGAAAAAACGGCGAGTTTGTTTTTAGCAGCGTCAAACTCAAAAGATACTTATTTATTCATCAACATAGTCATGGTAATGGGATGTGTCAGACACAGGGGAAAAGGAAAAAGAACGAAAGAAAGAAGAGATGCAACTTGGGCGTTTGTGATAATGAATAACTGAAATGAAAGCGTGAAAGTGAGAGGTTCCGTTTTCGAAGGTGAGCAAACGAGGAAGGAAGCAAACCCAGGTCTGAAATTGAAATTTCGACGCCAACAACCTCTTTTAATATATAATAATCAGCGATTTTTACTTTTATGCGTAAACAATTAACAATTTTATTGATAGATAAATTAGCTTATAAAAAAAATAATATTAAGATTCTTATAATTATAAAAATTGAGTCCTATTATATTATTTTATAATATGTGATTATTGTGCTTGTAAGATATTAGGATCAGGATGAAGTATAAGGAGGTGTTCACTATTCCTTACAGTGCTCTTTTAAAAAAATTATTATGAATTTATGATATTAACATTATAGTGTTCAGAATAAGATAATGAAAAATATAAGAAATTTAATTCCAAATCATATTTCTAAACTGTAAATAATGAATACGGTGAAATATTGAAATCGTTTGGCAAGGAATTTGTAAAAATAAAAATAAAAGAGTATATTTTTGTTAGTGTTAATTAAGATTTATGGGTTTCATATAGATTAATAATTAAAATTTATGTCTGTATTTAATATTTTTCAGGTGAGTTTGAAACATGTATGTCCTATTTTTACAATTATAAAAGATCTTAATATTAATTTTTTTATTATCAAGAATCAATTTATTCATTAACAAAATTGTTATAAACTATAATATTATATTTTTACAATTATAAAATATTTCAATACTAATATTTTTTATTAGAAACTAATTTATTCATTAATAAAATTGTCACCTGCTTTTTTTTTTTTCCTGCCTATAATATCGCTGTGAAAACAACCAACTCAACAACGACTTGTCGTCCAATGCACGAGTCAATAAATAAATCAAATTGGTATATTACTAAATTTTAAGCTATTTTAAATTTGCACATATACTTGTATTGTTAAGTACATTAAAAAAAATGTCATACACAAAAAAATATATATAATGTTTGATATTTATGCTTGCCATCGGACCATGTGATTAAATGAAACTAATTATTTTCTAGGAAATTGTACTTTATATTCTAAACTATATGTCTGCTTTAAAATTGGTGGTTAGTGTCTCTCCTTAAATACATTTACAGTATACAAAAGAATTAATCATTGGTCTTAATGAATACCTTGAAACCACCTAAAAAAAACTATATGTCTTATGTATTTTAATTTCTAAATTTTAAAATTGAGCAAATTAAATTTTTACAAATATACATTTTATTTAAAGTAAGTGTAATACCCCTGAACTTTATAATATATACAAATTGATCCCCTAAATTTTCTAAAATGTACAACCTAATACTCTAAATTTTCTTGAATTTGTGATATTTTTCTAACAATTAATGAAAAAAATAATGAAATGGTTAATTTGCATATTCAAGGAAGTTCATAGACCAAATAACATATTTTTAAAGTTTAAGGTCTAAAATATGTTTTGTGAGATAAAATTAATTTTTCCATTTATTTATGGTGAAAATTTGATATTTTTTAGTAAGTTTTATTTTCTACAACAATAATAATAGTTTAAAGTAATAACAAAAGAATATATAAAAAAAAGTAATGACAAAAGAATAAAGAAAATAATTTAATTTTTTTATATATAAAAAGGGCCCCAAATCACACTAAGTAATTGTCTAGTATAATAATCGCTTACTGTATAATGGATATTTTCTTGAGTTTCGTTTTTCTTTGGAAGTGAGTGATATTTATTGTTTGATTTTTTATTAGGCACTAATGTAAAATTATCTCGTATTTTTGTCATGGGAAATGTTAATTTATTCAAACTCTATAATCCAAAAAGATTATATTCCATAAACGTGTGGGAATCTTACCTGTTTGATTTAGGTTTCAATTTTCAATTTTTTATTTTTTAGTAATTCCTTCATAAAATTCTGAAAAATGAAAATAAAAAGTGAAAACTAAACTTTATAATTTTGACAATTTTCAATATTTCTTTCACAAAATCTTAAAATTAAAAAAAAAAGCCCTTATTAACCCAAACTTGACCCAATTCATCTTTTACCAAATGGGCTAGCCTATTAGTAAAGCTTTCAAGAAGGGCCAAGCCACTTTGGGTAAATAAATTCCCAGAAAAATATTGGCCTAGCATTATCTATTCAAGTCATAAAATGGCCCATGGGCCCATTTTTGTCTTGTTCATTTTTTCTTTTAATTTTATAGAATGAAAGTATGAAGTATTAGTCAGTAGAAATCTTATTTTTACTTTATATGAGAATGATAAATGAAACTTGGTTTTTTTCAATAATTGAACTTTAACAACTTAGCTTGATGTAAAAGTGAAATGAATTTAAAAAATATATTTTTGTCAATATTTGTATTTAGTTTAAACCTTTTTAAGTAAAAAAAATTTGGGTAAGAAGTTCAAATTCAAGTAATAATAGCTCATATATATAGTTAATTATCTACTCGGGTCATTGGCCTAGCCTAGCCTAGCCCAAAGAAGGAGGGGCCCATTCATGTCGGTCAAATTGAATTTGTTGGTCAACTTTTATTTTTAATCTAATTTTTCAGCCTAACCCACACATTTTTTGAGTTATTAAAGTCTATCAAACTCATTTCAATGACTTTACCTACCAGCCACCCTATTACCTTGGAGCATATTAAGCCCTAAAAAAATTAAGCTGAGAAGGAATGCTATGAGCTTTGGATGATTAGTCAATGGAAAATAGATCCACCACACTTAAAGCAAAACCCTCTAAAATATCTTTATTGACATCTTCTACAGTCAAACATTGAATCCCCACTTCCATTGCTAGCTCCAGCCCAAGCACCACACATCGCTTATGCTCTTCGCACCTTGCTTCTTTTCGATTTAACTGCTACAAAACGCCCATTCTAGTCCCAAACCACAATCGCAATACCAATTGCTTCCTCATCCTCAAGCAAAGCTATATTGGTGCTGACCTTGAAAATTCCTATCAATGGTGGTTCTTAGCTTTTTAGTGACAAATTAGCAACTCAAGTGTTGACCTTGAAAATTCCTATAATATTATTTTTAAAATATCATTCAAATGTATGAAGTGTAATTTTTTGTTTTAGTGAAAAAAGTAATTGTAGATGTCCAGAATGTAACATTCCCTTTGCATAAAATAATTTGCGTGATATCAATTTTATTTTCTATATTTGAATTAAATATTTTATTTTCAATACTTTATTTTGTATCAATATTTATTTTAAACGATAGATCAAATAGTTAAATGACAGACATTAACCATTTAAAATATGACCATAAATTAATAAAGACAAACTCAAAATGTGTTGGAAATAAAATTTACTAAAATATAGAAAAAATATTAAATTAAATGATAAGAGTATAGTGTGTAATTTTATACAACTAGATAAAATAAGTAACTATAGAAGTAGAAAAAAAAAAGAAGAGGAATTTAAGGTGATTGGACAATGCATTTCACACCACTAATTTACCACCTGTAATAAATGTTGTGTTGGCTTTTTAAGCCTAAACAAGGAGGTGCAAGAGTGCAAATGAATATATGTGTGTGTATCAGTGAAAAGAGTAACGAAAAGATAGAATGTGAGAAAGTGAGAGACTAGTTAAGTGTGTTAGTGTTAGTGGAGACAGAGAGAGAAGGTGAAAAAGAAGAAAGAGAAGCGTAACCTAAAAGAAGAAGGAAAAAAGGACAAGAAGAATACAAATGCGCAATGTAAAATTATTGTGGTGTACATACATCATTCTATCTCTACAAATGAATTTATTTTTATATAAAAATAAAACTATAACTACATCTATTAATTATTATTATTTTATATACCATCTTTTCATATTAAAGATGTTCATTATTATTATTATTGTTATTTTATTTTTATCATTCCTTTATATTTATATATGATTGTGGATCTAAACACTGATTAAAACAATAAAAATCACTTAATTAAAAATATTCTCTTCTCTCTCCTCACGATTTTGTTGGTTTACCGTGCTTTGGTTTTTTCTTTTTATTTTATTATTTAATTAAAAAGATTTACTTCTCTCCTTATCAATCTAATGTGGACTACTACCGCTTCAGTTTTTTTTTATTTTACCTTTTCTTTATATTTATGTTGCTTATCATTTAATTCAAGTTAATTTAATGTTTCTTTTTATTTATTTGATTATTTGTTGTAAATTATTTTATTATTCTTCCATTTAGAATTTCCTACACAGACTATATAGTACTATATTAAATTGAGTTGTCAATGTTTATCGTAATTTTTGTAAGAGATCTACATTAAAAGTAAAATATCAAATTTAATACTGAAAATAAGTAAAGGTTATCATATATAAATCTGGACTACCAAATTAATTATGACTTTACGATGATAAAGACCGACTCATGGACCTTGATGAAAAGTCAAAAGAAAATTTAATCAAAATTATATTAATTTTAGTCCATTTAGAAATTAATATTTAGATTGACAACTCTATGATTTGAGTAATTTTATTGAGATATTAGTTTATTTATCATGCTTATATTATTTCATTTATTGTGCACTTTCTTTATTTTAACTTTATGCATTAATCTATATTTTGTGCACTTATTTTAGTTTATTATTTAATTCTATGTTTTACTATTTAATTTGTTAGTATTATTATTATTGATTAATTTATGAACTTTTATTTAAGCTTCATTTATGGATTAAGTTTATGTATTTCTTATTGTGAATTTATGCATAATGATAATTAATTAATTTAAAAATATGATGTTCAAAAATTGTCACTAACCGTTAAAGGTGAGAGATTAATATAAGACCCTTTTATGTTTGCCTTGTTAGTGTAACATGAAAGTCTAGTTTTGTCATCACGATGTTAAAAAGCTACACCAAAGAATAGGAATTCAAGAGAAAGCCTTTGATTATGTGTGAGACAAGCTAACAAATGAAAGTAAAAACTAAAGTAAAGAAATCATAATTCTTATAAGATTTGCATGACATGTTCTATGATTTCTATTACGTATGCTATAATAATTTATTCTATCATGAAATTGTAGACCCATGTATTTTCTGTGTACACCTAAAATCAACCATTGTTCAAATGTTTATAAAAATTATTCATTTTCTATTGAGAATTTTTCAATTCTCATTTTCCTTCTATTTATTTTTGGTGGTTTTTGATTAGTCGAGTAACGCTAAATGGAAAAGCAAGCCTAGGAACTTATAGATTTATGTTTAATTAATATGTGGTTTTCTATTATAAAATTTAAAAATGTTTAGTTTGTAATTAATGACATTAAGTACTCATGTCGTAACCTTTTGCTTATAAGCTTTTCACCTAATGCTAACAATTGTACTTTGTGTATAAATTTATATTATTAGCTTTTGTATGAATGAGTGTTCCACAATCCTATACAAACGCACCCTTATGTGATTTCAGATTCCCTGTCATGATCCAACTTAGGAATGTGAGGCACGTGGGAATCTCATCTTCACGTAAATTTCGTGACCTCTAAGTCTCTATATGCATAGAATAACATACTTTTTATTCTAAGAACATAACTTTATCTAAATCTTTATCCAAAACTTTACTCAAAACTTGATATCTGGAATTATAGAATTGAAATACTTGATATATAAAGCTCTGAAAAATATTTTAATCATACTCTGAAAATAAATTTAACACTTGAACTGAATCGTAAATTCATCTCTAAGTTATCACATAATTCTAATCAAAATCTACAATGTCAAATCCATTATTGAAATCTGTGAATATATACATAAATGTTTTTAACTCCGAAATTAAATACATAATTTTAAAATAATGCATGGTTTGAATCCTACCACATCTCTTGGAACATTCTAATACTAACATGGCTCTAAGTTAAGCCTTACTCTTAATAAGACTCACCACTGGAAACAACCACGTCTCCGAGCGGAGACTGAACAACATCTATACATGCATCTATGAGGAGGAAGGAGAGGTAAATCAACAGACTCAATGAATGAGTTCTCACCTATAACCACATGGGATAATAACAACCATACAAACATCTATGTTCCTCTTATAACGTGAGACTGGCTAATATGAATAAATAAATTAATTATATTCAAAATATCTCAAGTTTAATTAAATTCCATGATTCTGAAAATATTTCCAAAACATAAATCCTGAATAAGCATCTGTAATAACCATAATCTGGGCCGAAGCTAAACATAGTTAAATAAATGACTGAAATTCTAAAAATAACTATAATGCATATCTGGATCCTGCCTATACAATTATTGGAGCACTAACTGACATAATCAATAGTAAGCTCCACTTCAAAGCGAAGCTCACTAAAGAAGTTGTACCACTAGGGAGGATCTTGTAGTGCAACTGAACCCGTAGTGTCTTGTATGGGAGGAAAAAGAGAGGGGTGTGTTCATAAAAACTCAATGAGTGAGCCTCCACTCCAACCTATATGAAACAACAACAAATATATATATATATATGAAACATTATATATATATATATATATATATATATATATATATATATATATATATATCCTGAAAATAATAATTCAAATAAATCCATGGCAATAACTAATAAAGAGACAGGAGATGTTCTGTATATAAATATCTAGTTGAATAGCTAAATCTATGTCAATGGCTAATCTGATGAGCGCCTAACTAGGTCCCATAAATGGACACCACATGGATTCCTTCCTGTGAGTGAGCTAGTCCTCAGTGGACCACTTGGTACCAAGGTTAACGATAAATGGAGCCATTAACTCGCTTTGTTTCTTAATATTTATTGGCTAAAAACCAATAATAACAAACTTTATGTCATCAAACTGAGATTCATAAAATTTTCTGCTAATAAAATAAATCTAAATCATACCACAAGTATGGTCCCATGAGTTTTTTAAAATAATAATTTATCATGATAACTACAAAACAATAATTTTCTAAAATTTTTATAATCCATAAAGGCATATTTTTTTGCATAAATCATTTTAAAATTTCATAAATAATTTTCATAATCTAGGAAAAATAATAATAATGACCAAAAGTATGACCATAAACTTAAACCCACTCATAGTTGGTAGCTAGGAGTGTGTTTCCACTAATAACTTGACTCTGAGGAGTTGGAATGACATTGGTAACTGTCAAACAATATAATGAAAATATAAACAATTTGACTTTATCACTTAAACTGAGTTTGAGATGGTAAAGAGGAAAAATATTGTGTAAAAACTATGCCAGATAGTACTCAAACTCACAAATTAGATAAATGGAGAAGGAACTGACTAAATTTCATGAAGATCACTTATCAAAAGATTAATCAAAGAAAATTGAGAAAAATCACGTTTTTATCTCTAGGAAAAATTCCTTAGCGGGTAGGATTTTTAGAAAATTATTAGAATATTATGATGTACCTAAAATATACTAGGAGTATATAACGAAACTACAAAGGAAGAAAGAAAGAACAAATAAAATGGAACTTGCAAGCTATATTGTGTTCGTTACTACTACCTCTATATATATATGTATTATAATAATATAATAATAGTATATTTACTAATCAGGCAACACGGGTTTCATTACTATCTATATAATAATAATAATAATAATAATAATAATAATAATATATACAATCTCATGTACATTATGTAACACGGGTTGCATTTATATATATATAATAATAATAATAATACCAATGATAATAATAATTCATATAATACTAAATTTTGTATTTAGGATATCACATATTACCCCTTAAAAGAGATTTAGTCCCCAAATCTAAAACAACCTACCATGAGGTGGAAAAAGGTAAGGGTACTTGATTTTCATGGCTTCTTCAACTTCCCAAGTTGCTTCTCGCCAAAATGGTTCCTCCAAATAACTTTTATTGAGGTTATCTCCTTTGAGCGAAGCTTTTTAATTTGCCTATCCACGATGGCAACTAGTTCCTTTCACAGGACAAACTCTCATCAACTTGGACCGTTGCAAGTGAGCGTGAGATTGGTCAGACATATATTTATTGAGCATCCTGACATGAAACACTGGGTGTATGTTTGATAAACTGGAAACAGTGCCAACCTATAGGCCACTGGTCCTACTCTCTTTAGAATCTCAAATGAGTTGATAAAATGAGGGCTTAACTTCCTCCATTTATTGAGCCTCACTATCCCTTTCATAGGGGATACCCTTAGAAACACGTGGTCTCCAATTGCAAACTCCAAGTCGCGTCTACGGTTCTCTGCATAAGACTTATGCCAATATTGTGCTAATAAAAAGCGCTCCCTAATCAACTGAACCTTCTCTAAGGTTTCCTGAACTAGGTTTGGGCCTAAGACTTAGCTTCCCTAAGCTCAAACCACCGATGAGAGACCTATAATACCTCCCATACAAGGTCTCGATACGATGCCATTTGAATACTTTCCTGGTAACTGTTGTATGAGAACTCAATCAAGGGTAGGTGATCATACCAACTTCTTCTGAAATCTAGTACATAGGCTCTGAGCATATCTTCTAAGGTTTGTATCGTTCTTTCTAACTGGCCATCAATCTGGGATGGAAAGCTATGGTCAAATCCACACGTGTCCCAATAGTCTCTTGAAATACCCTACAAAATCGCAAATGGACTGGGACCCTATGTCAGATATGATGGATAATGGGACATCATAAAGTCTGACTATTTCGTTGATGTACATCTGAGCATACTGCTCACTAAAGATAATCTTTATCGGAAAAGTGTGCTGACTTGGTCATCTTATCTACTATTACCCATATGGAGTCGAACCCCTTGGTGGTTCGAGGTAACCCAACTACGAAGTTTATGATTATCCTTTCCCACTTCCACTTGGAATATCTATTCCTGAAGTAACCCTCCTGGCTTCTAGTGCTAAGCCTTGACTTATTGGCACACCAAGCACCTAGCCACAAAGTCCGATATCACTCTTCATACCATCCTACAGGAACAACTGTTTTAGATCTTGATACATCTTCAGCTGACCCTGATGTACTAGTATGCTGTACCATGGGTTTCTTTCATTACTTTTCTCCTTATCTTACCCACTAGGCACCCATAAATGGTTCACAAAGTGCAGCATACCCTTGACATCAATTGAGAACTTTGTATTCTCACCCTTACGAACATCCTCAACCAACTTAGCTAGCCTTGGATCTTCACTCTGTTAAGCCTTGATCTCCCACCAAGGTTGATTGAGCTCTCCTGTGAGCTAGAACAGCCCATGTATCACTAAGGCCGATTGGAACTCCCTCGAGCTTCCAACTTATGGATATCCTCCACTAACGCGGTTGTCTTGGCGCTATGCGAGCCAAATTGCCTCCGACTTCCTGCTCAAAGCATTTGCCACTACATTTGCCTTCCTTGGGTGGTACGAGATCGTATAATCATAATCCTTTAACAACTCAAGCCATTCCGTCTTAAGTTCAGATCCTTTTGTTGAAAGATGTACTTCAAGTTCTTGTGGTCTGTGAAAATCTCACAAGTATCTCGTAAAGGTAGTGCCTCAAAATCTTCAAGGCAAAAGCGACTCCGCCATTTCCAAGTCATGCGTAGGTAATTCTTGCTTATGTTTCTTGAGTTGCCGTGAGGCATATGCTACAACTTGGCCATGCTGCATCAGGACATAGCCAAGTCCAACTCTAGAAGCCTCACATAACAGAAAAACCACTGTCCCCGAAGGTAATACCAAAATTGGCATTGTGGTCAAGCATGTCTTAAGCCTCTGAAACTCTCTTTACACTCTTCTGTCTATTGAAATTTGACATTCTTTTGTGTCAACTTGGTCATGGGTAAATGAACTACCTGTAATATCCTACTAAGTCTAAGAAACTATGAACTTCTGAAACTATTGTAGGTCTAGGCCATTGTTGCACTGCTTCCATCTTTTTGGATCAACAGAATACCATCCTTCGACACTATATGTCCAAGGAACACCACTTGACCTAACCAGAATTCACACTTCAAGAACTTGGCGCATAACTTATTCTCCTTTAAAGTCTCTAGAACTATTCTAGATGTTGCTCATATTTCTCCTTATTCTTGGAATACACTAAGATATCATAAATGAAAACAATCAAAAGTGATCCAAGAACGACTTAAATGCCCTATTCATCAAATCCATGAAGATTGTTAGGGCATTGGTAACCCAAAGGACATCAATAAAAACTCATAATGTCCATAGTGAGTCCTTGAAAGTCGTCTGGGTATATCTTCATCCTTAATTTTCAGCTGATGATAACAGATCGAAGATCGATCTTGGAAAAACATGTTGCCTCTTGAAGCTGATCAAAAAGATCATCAATGCAATTTATTTTCGGGGTTTTGATGAAATTAAATTGTCGTGATATTTCAATTTTAATTCTTAGTTAAAATTAATTCCGACCGTGCGTGTGTTTTCATTCTCCAAAATACAGCCTTCAGATATGAAGACCTCAAAAAATTCGCTCGCTTACTTTATTTCGCTGTCTCTTGTTCATCCCACAGTTCTCATCATCACCCGCGTGAGCGAGCTAAAACGGATCCCCACTCCTTATTTTATTTTATAGTGTGAAGAAATTGTTGCAGTGTTCTTGCGAGCGTGGGATTTTGGGGTTCCAATATACATCCCAAATAACTACTTTCGAGCCTGCAGTGAGTGAAGCATGGAGAGGTCAGAATCAGAGGCACCGATTGTGCTTCTGGAGCGTGCATCACGCGCCACCAGAGGCAAGAGGATGACCAAGCTCCTCGACGACGAGATTCAGCAGGACGACGTGTTCTGGAACCAGGACGCTCTCAAAGACGAAGAGGATGACCACAACTACGAGGAGGAGGCCGAGGTCGCCGACGAATTCGACAGCGACTTCGACGACGATGTATTACGATTCTCTATTCATTATTATTCGTTTAATAATCAGATTAGGATTAGGAACTAACTAACACTCTGTCTAATGACTGATGCTTCCTGTTAGGAATCTGAACCTGATGAACAACCTGAAAACGATGCTGCTGATGAAAGGTTCTGTATGTCTTTTCTTGATGATTAATTAGGGATTCTTTTACCAGTAATATATGAAACATTGATTATTATTATTATTATTATAAATTCTCAATTTCAGGGTGCATAAGAAGAGGCGGCTAATATTTCCTGGGAAGACATTGGCGAAGAAGAAGAAGAAAAAGAAGAAGGTTTTGGCTAAGTTGGAACATTCTCCCAAGGAGGATGAGGATGAGGATGATGAGCATGATGATGATGATGATGATGATGATAAATCAGCGCGACGGGCTGCTGATGGGGAACACCATGACGGCCCCGATGATGCAGGGGAGAGGATGATCAGGAAGTCCACCAGGACTGCGGTAATTGTTCGGCAAGCTGAGAGAGATGCCATGCGTGCCCTGCAAGCATCGATGAAGGTTGGTAACTTGGTAGTGGTACTGCTCAAGTGTGCTTGTTTATGTTATATCAATGTGTTCCCTGTTTGTTTGCTAGGTTTTGTTATCCCTTTCGGCTCTTGTTAATTGGTGCGTTTTGGGGTTTTCTTATCTGCAGCATTCAATCAGTTTTGAACATTAACAGTTAGTGATAGTCAGTATTGATATTATTTTTCAAGCGAATTTCAAGTGGTCTTTGATGTATAATTATCATAAGTTATGCTCAATGGTTTGTTAATTATATTCTATACGATTGTGTTACCATTAGTACATGGCCTGCGATATTAGACACTGAGGCAATGTGGCTTGCGTTCTGTGATCCTGGTCTGAAAAATGGTGTTCATTTTCCAGCCACAAACTGTCAAAAAGAAGAAGGAAGGTGAGGAGAAGAGAATGACACAAGAGGAGATGCTTTTAGAAGCTGCCCAAACAGGTCAGGATTATAACATTTAACATCTGTTGGTTGCTTTCGGCGATAGTTTTCTTGCTTGAGCTTCTAAAGATCCTTCTCATTTTCAATTGTAATTTTTACTTCACAGAAATTATGAACTTGCGAAACTTGGAGCGCGTTTTGGCTAGGGAGGAAGAAGTTAAGAGAAGAGCAATTGTGCATAAAACTGTTTATAATGGACCACAGATTAGATACATTTCAAAAAATGGTAAGAATAGTTCAATGCTTACCAATATTGTCTTTGTATACTGCATTTTATATTCATTTGATTTGGTAATATGATTGTTGACATTTTACATATAGCAATCTGTTAATTTTTCAGGCTGTTCATATTTAGAGTTCACTAAGGGGTCCTCATTTCACTCAGACATTGACACAACACCTGTACAATGTGAGTCCCTCATATGCTAGTACCAATAGCAGATTCATGACATTGACAGTTTGGTTCATTCTTATATGAAAGAATATTACGTATTCTGTTTCTTCCATCCATGAATTTTACAATATGTGAAATTAAATTCCCAGGGAAACTGCTGTAGCATTGCTTCTCACATTGTGTTTCATTGGCTAACTAATTGGCTTTTTTTTTTCCTGAATAAATTTAACTTCATTATTAATTACAACGTGTGCATGCCCCTAGGTTTGGATTTCAAACCATACCTTTTGTTGTTGCAACATTGCCGAGATAGCATTATTTTAAAGTGTTCTTTTACGTATATTATTTTATTTGTATTTGTTTTCAGATCCAGAGCAACCTGTTTGTGCAATCACTGGTTTGCCTGCCAAGTAAGAGCTCATTTTCCAGTTTGTAGTTACTGTTATTCTTCACCATCCTGGTTATGATGAGAGAAGCATATGTGTGCAATTTGGAACTGCTTGATAGTATTTTTTCTCCATACCACATCTAATGGACATTGTTTTGGGTTCTACCTCTCTGTTATCTTTTGGTTTGTCTATTTAGGCCTTGGTTGTGTTTCTCTCCCTCTAATAGGATTTCTTGTTTTACTTGACAAAAAGAGCTCAATTGGCAGAATAAGTCCAATGTTACATGGGGCAAGTAGGTGATGCCAACCTGGTATCTTTGATAGGGTGACAAGTAGTATAAGGTGAAAACTTTGAAGAGGGAGACAGGGATTGAGGTTTGGAGGGTGTTCAATAGATTCTAGCTCTAATGTACAGGTAGTTACTAGGTTTTTTGAGGAAATTTTGATTGGAAGCATTTTGCTCATCATAAGAGTAACTTGGAGAAACATTTTGAGAAGGTTAGGACTTAGGAGCGTATTCAGGCTGTGTATCAATACTTAAAGATGCTCGTAGTCTAGAAGATTTTGCTTTGGCCTTCTATGGGAGATGTTAGGATATTGTGAAGGGTGATTATTATGAAGGTTTTCTCTGACTTCTAATGGTTAGATTGGTAATGTGGTGATAGTGTGTAGTTTTTTATCACCCTTGTGCCAAAGTGAAGTTACCACTTTCCACAGATGTTGGTGTATTGTTCATTATGATAAATAAAATAAGACTCCAACTACATTCTTCCCCTAGTGCCTACAATATGTTACTTTCTCTAATGTTTGATCTTTTAATTTCAATTGCTTGCTGACATTTAGTATTAGTATGCTACTGGTTATGAGTTGTGTTTGGACTTTAGGCTTGAATTCATGTTATTTATATCTTATTAAGGCTCATGGGTTTTTGTGGTGGTGGGAAGTTTAAGTTCATGTATGATTAAGATTTTATGCCCGTCCTTTGTAATATAAGTGATGGTGATCTTTTCGAAGTTCGATGGTGCTTTCTTTGTATGGAATTATCAGCTCTATGAATCCTGCATTGAATTGCTTTCTTCTAGTTTGTTTGTTGTAACCAAACGTGAGGTGTTATGCCTAGTTTACTTTTTCTGCATTTTCTGGACTTTTCTGCTGTATAGTTCTATGAATTTCTTCTCTTCCCAAACTTGAATTCCTGTTCAGTAAGCATTAAGCTTTCTTATTAGAATCCCTGCTGATTCTCGCTTGGATTTTCAAATTCCCGTATGCCTAACTCACCCTTGAAATCGTGGATGCAACCATTGCTGTAATTGCTATACAGTATCATTAGATCATTTGAAAGATTTTCCTTAGTTTATTCCTGCTATATCAATCATATTGCTAAAGAGTTTTCTCTGGAATACTGTAGGTACCGTGATCCAAAGACTGGGTTGCCATACGCTACTAAAGAAGCTTTTAAAATAATTCGACAACGGTATATGACTGTTCTTGATTGCAAATCTTTCTCTAAATGCACACGTATCTCTCCTCAGTGTTCCCTTTTCAAATAGACTTTCAACATCATATGTTTCAATTTGTGATTTTTTCAAAAATAAGATTACCGTCTTGCAAAAGGATTGACTAATAAGTATGCTTCTGTGAATTATATTTTTATGTTTGGCTTATTATCTCTTGTTCTTTCTTTCCTGAAATGATTTGGTCCAATATTCCAGAGAAAGAAGACCTCTGACCAGTTTATCTGGAAAGCGTAATACTTTAGTATGAAAATCCAAGGCAATAAGCACTGATGCCATCCCAAGAGGGAATGATTTTTGGATGAAATTGATGCACAACTTTTATACTCTGGATCTTATCTTAATTTATTTATTGCTTTTATTTTCAACTACGCATTACATATATTGTGATTGGATAGCTAAGGGTGGGTTTTGGCGATATTAAAGATATGAATTGTTTATTAAATGATATTTTGGGACCATCCTAGCTAACCATAAGAGGAAGTGGCAAATTACATGTTTTTATAGATTTATCTTGGCATTCGCTTAGAGCATCTTGTGGGAAGCAGGTAATGAAGTGATTGTTCGGTAATTTGATTTTAATCAATATTCTTTTTTGCAGTTTTCTTGATGAAAATGCTAATAATAGAAAGGATATGGACATGGGGGGCTTGTATGATTCAGTTTCTGGTTGTGGTTTTCCGATTAAGCGAAAGAGATCGACGATGCCAGACAAAAATGTACATCAGGACTTTCGTCCCTTTGCTCGCTTCCGTAGAATTCCTGCTTCTGAAGACGAAGCTTCTGACTAGCTCTACCTTGGTGGTTGAATTTTCTTCTCGTTCAGCTTTAGATTCTATTTTTAATTATCCACTCTCTTGTAACGATGATGGATGATTTTAAGTCAAGTGCATAATCATGAAAGAAGTCATGGTTGATCTACTTCTAGTAGGTTTGGTTTTGCTCTTGGAGCTCCAGACCATGATTTTGGGGTTCCAAAAGAATAGTCAAACATGCTATTCATGAGTTACAATATTAGTAACCGATTGGCAAACAATTATTGATCCACCATGAAGTTTGAAAAGTTGTCCTTTTGGATTTCTTTAACCTTAGGATACGGGTTAGAAACATCTTTTTAGAAATTATCCCATCTCTTTTTATCTCCCCTTAATTACACTTAAGAAAGATTAAGGGTAAATTATATTATCTTTTCTGAGATTTGTTAAAATTCAATTTACCTTCTTTCTAGTTATCTGACCTACCTGACCTTTTTTAATTTACCCATTTTTTGAATGAGTTACCAAAATTATCCCACCCCTTGCTCACACTCTCCTTGTCTCTCCTCACTGTACTGACCTTCTTTGAGTACGATCAAGACTGTCTAATCTTTTATTTTGCAATTGCACATTGAATTGAAAAGAAAACTCTGGAAGTGTAAGGGAATCGAATCATAGTTTCTTGCACTCTTCAAGATTGATCATAGCCATCACTATATTTATGAAAAATCAAACATCAAAACTATAAATCAACGACATTCAAGAAGCACCGCCTTCATACCATGTTCAAACCACAAGGAAATCAAAACATTATAACATCTTCGATGATAGCACACTCAAATTAATATCCGTGCAGCGATGTAGCAAAGAGAAACCTTCAAAAACATGAATTGAAGCACCATGATCCTTATTCACTGATTGCAACACTAGGATTTTGTTTAGGAATATCTGAAAATGGCGACAACAATGGACATCAAGATTTTGTTCTTTAAGTTTATATTTTAATTTATTTTAGTATGATATGCTAATGGCTAAGATTGGTCTCACCGAGGAGCCCCACCAAAACAAATTGGAAGATTTGCCTAAGCCTAAAGGTCCCATCACGGAACATGTGCGAAGAGTTTTTTTGTGCTGAGGAATGGGGAGGAAATGAGAAGAGAGAAGAGGGGAGTGTGAGGGATTGAGGGTGAGGGAGGGGTATTTTTGGTAACTCATGCCAAAGATGGATAAGTTAATGGAGATTAGTGTAAGTTTGATAACAAGAAGAAAAATATATTGAATTTTGACAAATTTTACAGGAAGTGAGTGTAATTTACATAAAGATAAATGATGTGTCAAAAGTTTCTTGTATAATTTTTTCACTACATACAAATCAATGCCTAACGTTTAAACACCTCATCACTTAAATGAAAAAAACAAATATCAGATTTGTTTCTTTAAATAAAAAACAATAAAAAATTAAATGTCCCTCTGCGTTTCCGCAAGCAAGGATTGTGGTTTCCCTTGCCCATGGACCATGGTCCTGTGCCACCTCCACCTCCACCTCCACCTCCACCTCCTGGCCGCAGAGAATCCAAATGGATGATGGAATCACAACATCAACATATGATCAGTATATAGTAATAGTACAGCTCCTTTTTCTGTGTGATAATCGCATACACAAAGTTAAGGAACTCATTCATATGCAAAGATAACCAATAAGCACCTCTGTTGGGTTCCATTAGAGGGTAAAGAAACGAAAGAACCACACAAACATCACAGCATAAGATTTGCTCATATATATGGCTCTTTGTGGCTCTTGCGTTTGTTCTTGGGGAGGGCAGCCTACTGGAGCAGGAATTTCAGGTGACAATGGAAGACAATTAGCATTGGTTAGTGGCTCCATGGTTGCCAACGACTGTGTGCTCAGGGAATGCAACGGGTTAGTTGTTTTTGTATTGTTTTTAATTTGAAAAAGATGCATATGATTTTTTTTTATTAATATTTAAGAGATCACCTTTAATTTGTATGTGAGAGCAATAAATGGCCAAGATTGAATAAACATGACAATTTCTTGTTTGAAGTAAAAAAGGAGAGGATCCAAATCCCCTCGGTCACACTTGAGCATGATATACCGAAAATTCCTCTTACACGTTGTAATTGACATAATGAGCTGGCACATCGTTGGGATATTTGCAGCTTTATGAAATAGAGAAAATGTTTACAATTTTCCAATGTAAAGAATAAGAGACAAGAGAGTTAGTAGTTGGCTTGTTCCGAAACAAGATAGACTTCCACCGTTATGAAGAAACCTACAATATATCATCAAGGTAACTTGGAATTTCCATCCCAAAATGAGTAAGGTGTGAGAGGGGTGTATTTGACAAGTTATTACAAGGGGTGAAGAATTAAGATCTCTGTAGATTAATAATAACTTGGAAGAATGATGATTGATAAGCCTTGGAGGAATAGCTGAACAGCCAGAGAGGCGCCAACATGATACTTGAGTTTTTATGGACTGAAAAATATGCAAATGAGTTGCCATTGCCCATAGAATAAATAAATTACTAAATATGTAATTTGATCTTTCAATGAAACATTAAACAAATCTAATTCCAAGTATTATAGATAATTAATTTGATTATTTATTGGTTAAAGTTTAATTTAATTTCTTTAAATGTGAGGTTGAAGTAGCTCAAACAAATCAAAGTATCAAGTTCATAATCTTTTACTTATATTATATGTATATGAATTGATATATTGATATACTAGATGCTTAAAATATTAATGGCCATAAGACCTAGCATCATCCATAAAAAGCTCATGATCAAGCAGTATACCGTTGCTAACTATACGTATTTATATTTAAGTATCTGTACAAGTTGAATAGTTGAATTGACTATTGACTATTGAATCGTATCTTAACACGTATAATTGTGACCGATTTGATTTTGATTTGATGAAGACAAGCTCATTTAATGGGATCGAAAGCCTGCGCTTTTCCTCGATCTATCTAAACATGATATACTTCTTGCTTTATTGAATGAATCGGTCATACATATATCACTGTATTTTAATTCTACTTAAGTCTTTCTTGGTAGACGATCTTTTATTTCCGGTCAGACGAAGGACCTAGTAGCCTCCGCCTCCTAACTAAATAGTAAACTAGTTCAAGTTCAACCGTCTGACCAAAATTCAAGAACAGCGGTTTTAAGCACGAGATTAAATTGCATAATTCCTTACATCGATACCTTCAACTTGCTCAAAAACCACTAATCAAATTTCAGCAAGTCTTAAACTTTCTTTGTATAAAAACAAGAATTACACGTGTGGTGTATTATTTTTTTGTGCATAGACAGATAGGTAAAGCCAGCAAATTAAATGGGTCATGGGAGGCACCTGTTTATAATTAGAAAATCAAATAAAACTAAGATTTAATTTATATACATTGTGTAAAAAAAAATTATACAAATACTCAATCATATGAAAGATTTATCTGATATCTTATAAAATTTATAAATATCAATACCTACTATATAATTTATGGTTAAAAATTTATTACATATTTTATTAACTAAATTTATTAATATTTTAAATATTCATAATTAAATCATAATCTTTATATTTAAAAAGATATCAATATTTTTCATATAAAAAACTATATATATATATATCAAAATTAAAATTATATATTAATAGAAGACAAGATTTACATGATTACGTGTGGGCACCGCCAGGCTTGGATTTTTGGTTACTCTACTCTTAAAGCAGAGTGCCCCAAAATAAGAACGACAAACCGGCTATCACCGGTCAGCACCCTGTTCTATCATCATCATTGCCCTCCACTCTTTTCTCCTTCCCTTCCCCAAAATTATTTCCCTCTCGCCGGCCCTGTCCACAAACCCAACAAAATTATTTTCTTCTTTTTCTTAAAAAGAAAAAAGAAAAAAAGAAAAAAAAAAATAAAATAAACATTTGAATATTTGTGACAGGAACTATAATAATTGGGATTAGATTCTGGTTCTTTCTTCTTCTTCTTCATCCTTCTGAGGGAGATTGAATTGAGAACTCTCCGATTCGTAGAAGAAGAAGAAGAAGAAGATTCGACTCCATTCCAGATGGTGGCCAGAGGCGTGCCGGCGGAGGCGGCGGCGGTAGTGGCGGCCTACGCCCTTAACCTGACGGAATCGTCGAACTGGTGGCACGACATCAACGACTCTCCTGTCTGGCAGGATCGCACCTTCCACATCCTCGCCGTCCTTTACGGCATCGTAGCCGCCGTCGCCTTGGTACTTCTCTCTCTCTCTCTCTCTCCCCACCTCCAATCCAACCTCATCCTCTTTCTTTTTGTTTCGTCCAATTTGGGGATAGGTTTAGGGTTTTCCCTTCAAAATTAAGATTTATTATATTATTAATTGTAATTATTAATATTTTGTAATTATAGGTTCAACTGGTTCGGATACAATTAAGAGTGCCGGAGTATGGATGGACCACGCAGAAGGTCTTTCACTTTCTCAATTTTTTGGTGAATGGGGGTTTGTATCCTTCAAATCTTCTTTTCCTATTTTTTTGCTTTCCAATTTTTAAATCTGTAAATTTTATTTTTTATTTTATTTTTTTGCTGTTTCTGGTTTTGCAGTTCGATGTTTAGTTTTCGTCTTCCGTCGGAATGTGCAAAAGTTACAGCCAGAGGTAAGAATGGATTCTTGAGCTATTTTTCAATTCTGACATGCAAATAATGAGTGTGAATTATTCATGATTATAGCATCTAATGGGCCTGGCTTTTTCTATGTGTAGATTGTCCAACATGTCTTACTTGACATGCCAAGTCTTGCTTTCTTCACAACTTATGCGCTTTTGGTCCTGTTCTGGGCTGAGATTTATTACCAGGCAAGTTTAAGAATTTGCTGTCGATTTCCTTCTTTAAATGGCATTGCATTTTGTTATTACGATGGCCTAATTAGTGATTTCCTACTTTGATGTTAAATGTTTTGCAGGCACGTGCCGTATCAACTGATGGACTCAGACCAAGTTTCTATACAATTAATGCTGTGGTTTATGTTATTCAGGTGAAAACTCTTGCCCAAGATTTCACTTGCGGCAGTGCACTTGTTGTCTAGGTTGCACTTCATTTTTTGGTGGGTGGGGGGCAGCTAGAGCTGTGAAGATGGGTTAGCCTGCCTTACCTTAACCTGACCTGTCCGAAACTGTTTCTCAATGGATAAAAAAAAATCAGCCAACTCCCACTTGACCGAACAAGCTCACCATTCCCACAAATGAAACTGTTTTTCCACTCCCAATGTTTCTTTCTCTATGTAAAATTAATTGGAAGACAAACCTATGGATGGAATGGCATTGCGCTAGTGGTAGCTGTAGTTAAAATGTTTTGGAAGTCAGTTAGTTGGGCTATCTACTTGCATAGATGAATTGATTTCCCGTTCCTTGCAACTAAAAGTTGTAAAATTAATAATCTATAATATTCAAATGTATTGAACTCGTGTCATCAGTTCTTCTGCTATTTGAAGTTTTGAGTAGCTGTTACGTTCATGTTGACTAGTTTGAATTTGTTGATAACTCTTTCCCCCTTTTAAATTGGTTTCAGATCGCTTTGTGGTTGGTATTATGGTGGAAACCTGTCAGCGTGCTGCTCATCCTGTCTAAGGTGTTCTTTGCAGGTTTGTTGTCGGAGAGTAGAGATTTTTTTGTGGTGTGAGTATCAGATTTTTATTAATCATGATTTTAATGTTCTTCCATGCATATATGTTGCAACAGGGGTCTCTTTGTTTGCAGCCCTTGGCTTTCTTCTCTATGGTGGAAGGTAGTTGTTTGTTCCAATTTTCAACTTAATGTGACGTGATTTGGATCTTGTAATAATTGCAACCAATGTTTTCGAACCCAAACCCGGACATTGAACCAGTGCATGCAGAGGCTTGAGATTTTGAGGTCCAATCAGGGTCAAAACCAAGGTTGAATCGAGGGTTTCAGAGATGGCTACATCATTGAGGCCAAAAGTGAATCTTATCCTTGAGCATATTTAACAGCAAGCAAAACCATTTGAGTGCATTGTGCTCCAACCAAGTGCACCAAAAAACTGGATAAATTGCACACTACCTTAGAAAAAAAAATGATAGAACCTACTGCGGTCAAACTAAGGTTGCATCAGGGGTTTCAGAGATGGCTACTATTGTAACACTCGAGCAGAAGACCAGTGAGGCCAAAAGTGAATCTTATCCTTGAGCATATTTAACAATTAACAGCAAGTCAGCAAGCAAAACCTTCATTATGAGTGCATTGTGGTCCAACCAAGTACACCAAAAAACTGGATAAATTACACACTACCTTAAAAGAGAAAAAAGGAAAAATTGATAGAAACTACCTCAAATTATTTGCCTCTTTCTTTTGACCAAAACCTTTTACAGATTGGAAGTAGGATTCCTTTGCTCATCAAGAACCCCAAACAATTGTTCCAACAGAAAGTAGCTACTTTGCAATACAGCCCAGACAAATTGTTTGACCTTGGAGGGGACCTATAGATTTCCAAATGGGTTTCTGTTTGGGAAATTAATTGATTGGAGTTATCATCAGTTATGTGTCGAACTAAGGCACTTATCAAATTCTATTCTTAGATTAAATTTCGAATTTCATTTGTACTTGAATTATGTGTATACATATTTAGAATCCTCTCATTGCCCTATCCACTTTTTGTATCTCATTCCTGAGTGTCTTCCTTGACAGACTATTCTTGATGCTGCGACGCTTTCCTGTTGAATCCAAAGGTCGACGGAAGAAGCTGCAGGAGGTATTTAATTTAACCAAAAAAAGAAATTAAAAAAAAAATTCCTAGATCCCCTCCCTTCTCTCCAGAGTTAATCCACTGATCTTTCTAATGCAGGTTGGCTATGTGACCACCATATGCTTTTCATGTTTCCTTGTCAGATGTGTTATGGTCAGTTCTTTTTTCTTTATGAACTTGGTGATTTGTTTTGCTTTGTTTTTGAATTGAGTTTGATCATATTTTATTGTGTCAGATGTGCTTCGATGCATTTGATCAAGATGCTGATCTTGATGTTTTGGACCATCCCATTCTAAATTTTATATATTACCTGGTGAGTTTGTTTGTATTCCTTGGTTGTGGTCCTTCTATTGCCATATTCCCTACTGTTGCTTATTGTTGCACTATTCAACTCATCATATCTATGTGGGTCCATTTTTGCTGCATCTGGCTCTAGTTCTGAGCTCATTTTTGAAAACTCTGACATATCCCTTCCCTGTCTGAATATGTCTGACTGGTAAATTCTGTGTATTTTTGGTCAACCTACCTGGATTCAACAATTCTATCTGGCATGTGATTAAGGTTAGACTTGATTTTGGGAAGGTTGTTTTTACCTTAAACCTAATTGTCAAGGGGACATAATCAAGACATTGATGTTTCAAAATCCTATTCGAAAGCAGATAATTGACCAAAAAGTGCTTTGATGGCCATTTGAACAGAACTGAATTGTTGTTATGTATCAATAATACTGCAATTTTTCCCATGCTTTTTGAAATATTTGTTACAAGTACTTTACATTTGGTCTAGAAAGGGTAATCCACGGAAGGGGTGTTTGTAGTACTTGTGGTAGGTGTCTCGGCTACTATTCTTCTTACTTTCTTCACAATTTTGCTGCAGTTAGTGGAAATATTACCGTCTACTTTGGTCCTTTTCATTTTGAGGAAGTTGCCACCCAAGCGCGGTATCACACAGTACCACCCAATTCGCTGAAAAGGTTGAACATATGGAGAAAACCTAGTAAGAGGGTCTCATTACTCATTAGTTTTTATCTGGATGTTTCTCACACTCCAAGGATAGTTTCTAGAGGGCATCAGTCAGTCTTTTCTATGTTGAATGACAGCTAATATCATGGGTTTTAAAGTTCTCCCTTAAGGTTTGTAGATTTTGTAACGTGACATTTTATGGATTGTCATGAGTGTTGGGCTGTGTTATATATTGTGATATTTGCAATGTCTCTAGGAAAATTCGGTTGCTTTTTGAGGTTCAGAAGTTTAGCACTATGAGCAACCATTTTGGGGAGAACGGGACTCAGAAATATTTGTATAATTGAGTTTCAAGTCCTGTTACTGCTACAAGTTGGTGAAATGTACTGTTCCTATAATTTTTTCAGTCACTCTACGACTAATTACATTCAATTGTTTTACATATTCGTACTTTAATTACTTCTTTTAAGCTTAAATTTCTTTTTGGCAAGGCTTTTATTTCGGCAGATTATATTCTATGTTGGTTGAGTTTTGGAATTTCACGGATGTCTCACTAAACATTTGTGGCGAAGCATAATGAATATTTTCCTTGTTGAAACGAACAAGCCATGTTTGAACACTCAATATCAACAAGATTATCAACAAGCCACAGAAAACAGAAGCATTTAAAATTCGGAACACGGTAGCAAGGAACCTATAGGAGATCAAAGAGTTCATACCCGAGACATATTTGCTTGAAATTTGATGATGCCATGAACCCGAAGCCTGCTCTTGGTTGCACGATCCGGAGGCTTTAGCTTGACGAGGAGTCCAGAGATGTGGTGGTGGATCTGCTACTTTAGCTTATGATTCTATCTTCAAGTCGGTATTAGTATCAAATATCAACCAGTCAGCACTTGAAGGAATGTTTGGTTTGACTTCGTGCCACTTAAAGGAATGGTAGGTTTGAATAATCCAAAGTATATGGACTGAACTTAACTAAAAGAACGTTCCCGTTTGTTGATATCTCTCTGGAAATGCTTTTAGATTATTATTTTTTTTATTAAGGTTATGCTTGTTGTCTCGGGTGAAAAATGAAGTGTACGTTTCAGAGGGAAAATTGTTTCACGTTTGGTTGGCTAATCTTTTAAAGAGACATTTGAAAAATAGGCATATCTATTTATAGTATAAGCATATTTCGTTTTTTATATCAAGTGAGTAAACAGTATAATATTTATCCGCTATCATTTATATATATTTTTTCATGGTAAAGAAATCACAGCATTCAATGTGATACGCACAAAACAAAGAAGAAAAAGGTCAACTGATGCTAATATTTTCTCCTATTGATGTTGAGGAGAAATCAAAAGAGCTAACAACTACAAGTAAAAACCTAAAACCTTTTCATCACTTCTTTTGCAACCGAATTTTAACCATGGAATCTGACAACATTAAAAAAAAGGGGAAGTGAAAGAAAAGACATAATGAGCTTGGGGTGTGAAATGTGAAACACTTTAAATCGAAACAATGCAAAAATTCTAGATCCACATATGCCAAAGTTGCTTCAAGAAGATATCAGACAAGGAGAAGAGAATACGTAATGCAGAAGCACAAAACTATACATATATATCAAGGAAATGGGGGAGGTAATGTAATTGACTATTTATCTCAGCCTTGAGTTTGTTTGTTCTCTGACCTTATTACCATGACACAATGCAAGCACTTCCATATACTAACTACCTAACCACCGTGCATACAAAGAAAAAAGAGATATAAGGACATAGAGAAGCATGCAGTCAAAGAGGAAAACAAGTGGGAAACCATACACAAGTCACACACCCCCACCAGAGGCAAGATTCCTTACGTACTCCATACGCTTGGCGATCAAAGCCTGTCTAGTTCTTCATTAAGAAATTGATTAGGGTCAAGACTAATTGACCATCAAAGTAGCAAAACTTTCACTGATCGTCTTGTTAAAGGCTTATTTAAAAGAAAAAGAAAAAGAAAATCAGAAGAATAATTGGTATAACATGCACATGATCATGAATCTATCATAACTTACTCCTTCAATTTTCTCATACTCATTAAGAATTTGAGAGCCCCTTTTTTTTTTTCTGTGAAGTTAATCCTTACTCTAGAACTGCCAAGTTCTTTCTGAACATCACCATTTAACCAACAGGTCAATCTAGGTAAAAACTGCATAGTGAATGTGAATATTATTATCTACTTTCTAAAGTTACAGGCTTGCACTCTGCATGACACTTGTAATGCGGAGAGCATGGCAAAATGCCCCACTGCTTAAATTAAAGCATCCACTCAATCTGATGAAAACACAGTAAGAATAAAAAAGGGTTGATTAATACAAGAAAAGAAACTAATAATGATACCCCACCCAGTTCTACAAGCAAATTTTAAGCAGAAATGCTGCTCGGTCAGAAAGAGACCCTAGAAAAGCTGAGATCCACCAGAAACATATTCATATCAAAGGGCAAATGTTCAATCAGTTCCTCAGCTATTCCAAAACTAGCTAGTCATGACACCAATCTTCTTAGCAAAGTCATCCCCATCTTCATCTTCCATGTATTCTTGCTCAGGATTTTCACCCTCATCAACTTGTTCATAGTCATAGTCCCCCTCATCAACTTGCTCATAATCATAGTCGCCATCCCTCTGATCATCACCCTCATACTCCTGATCCTCCGCGGCATCATTATAGATCATTCCATCCTCATATGTTTGACCATGATTTCCATCAGTGTTATCAACGTCTCTCTCAATTGTGTCAGTGACCTGAAGTTTGGATGATTCTTCATTAACTGGCAAGTGGTTCTTGGCATCTTCCTTTGTCTCGGGCAATGCTCCATTTTGTGTGTTCATGACAGCTGTACCATCTGAGTTATTGATAATTTCTCTAGTCTTCTTGTCAGATGCATTGCCAGATACACCAGCACCAACTTTTCTTTTCTCCTTCAAAATTTCACTAAGAGGCTTTGGACCATCAAATTGAAAACCATCTTCAGATTGTGAGTGTTCCCCTAAACTTTTTCTCTTTCCAAGTGATTGCCGCTCCTTGTTCTCAGTGCTCCTCCCATTTTTAAGCTCAGCAAGGCTTTTTGGCCCAGTAAAATCACTGCTTCTGTCCCCCATTGACCGATCCCTGAAGTTTCTCCGATCCTCATCTTGCACCCTTCCTCTAATTCTATCTTGAAGCCTTCCCTGGTGAGGGGCCTGCAACCTTCCAGATGACAATCTGCTCCTAATTCTTCCTCTGTCTGATTCCCTCTCAGAGTGATCGTCGGAACCATTTGCTGGAATTTTTATTCTGCCTCGGAAGCGATTGCTAAGGGAACTCTCATTCAAAGGTAACTGATGTGAATCCTTCTGCAAGAACCGGTGACTTTGTTCCTCACCATGGCTCTCAAGGGCATACTCATGAGTGACAACAGATTTCAACCCATTGACCCTCCTGCGCTTGGATAGATGATGTCGGAGATCTGAGACCTCAACATTGTCAGGACTGTCAGATCTGCGGTTAGACCTCCTTTCTAAATGGGTTGATGCCTTTATATGCTGTTCCCACATGTATGGGTCTTGTGTGTGATCATATGAGTCATAACGTTGGGCACACGAAATCTTTCTTGATCAATATCAGCCCCTAAACTATAATCAGCAGAATGTCCCAAATCATATTCATTCAATGAGTCTAAGTTCCTTTCATCGGGACCTCTTGCTTTACCAAATTCATCTTCACCATGGTAGTAATCAGAATTCCTGAGTTCATCGGCTACAAGAACATCAAACCCAGGAGAGGATTCTCTGAGGAATTCATCACTGTCTTTACCATTGTGGAAAGCATGATCATCTGACACGCGCCCTTGATTCGGTCGATTAGACCGGCTATCGTAGGCCCATTGGTCACTGGTGGAGCACTTGTTATCTTAAATCTTGAAGCCTCATTATCAAATCCTGCAGATGGTGGTGGCACGTGCTTCTCCTTTGGCAATTCAAAATTATTTTTCTGTGGAGTAGTTTCAACTTTTTGGGCAGATTTAGCTTCAGGACCTCCAACTGACTTTACAACATTTCCTTGAAAACTTTTCTTTTCTTGTGTATGTTTTTCATTACCACCAAATGGCTTCTTGAAACTAGGTGCCTCAGTTCCCTGGCTAGTCAATGGGACTGGAGTAACAACTTTATTGCTAGTGCTAGCATTTGGTCCGTGCAAGAAGGCACATCTGTCACCTTTTAAGCAAAGCCCCTTTTGGAAGAAAATGCAAGGGACAGGTTGTTTACTAGAATTAAAAGGTGCATGTGCTGCAGACGTTGGAATCTGTGATGGGGGAACAGATGGTCCACCACCAGCAGCGGCTATCGGTGATCCTAACAATCCATCAAGAGGCTGTAAAGTAAAACAAAATACAATCAACAAAAGGCATACAAAAAGAAACTTAGAGCAGATGGCAGGAAATAGTTCATCAATTGACAAGAAAGCATAAAATCTGTGCATTTAGACAATCACCGGATGACGAATGAACATTTCGGATTCAAGCAATTGCCATTCAACCAATACCAGCAATCTCTAGGATTAACCCGAGCATACTCACTATGGCGGTACTCACATTCATTTCCCTGTTCAAATAAAAGAAACGCAAATCAAAATCATGCCAGCAACCAAGATCCAGAGCACAGTTTGAAATGTCTCACCAGCTTTCTACAACTGATAACTGATACTTGCTCTTTTAACATAAAAGAAGCATAAAGCAAACCATAGCCATGCCTATACAATCTAATATAATTACTTAATTTGCAAAAGCACAAGAAAAGAAGAGTCATTTAATGCAACAATCATAAAATCACACTGTTATTTCACGTGACGGAATATATTCACTCATAACAACTTCAAGGGCATCTCAAAAGGAATAGCCAGCAAAACCAGCAAAACGAAAATCTTGCTAACAGGATATTATGCATGCTAATCTATCATCATGACTCTCACATGTACTCCTACCACTGCCAGCTAGTTGTTTTTGTCCATTACACTTCTTACTTTAATGAAAAAGTTCATCCACTATGCTAATTATAATTAATGCTTGCTTTCAGATGCAACCAGAACATCATCAATAATAATACTGTCACCAAAACCAAAGAACAATAAAGCAACACAGCTTGATTGATCTAATCCTCTCCTATATTTTTCTTATAATTTCCCAACTGGATCCAAACGATTGATCCAACAAAAACACAACAAAAATTTAAAAAAATATAAAAAAAGAAGAAGATTCTCTTAGCAACAGAGTCCAAGGACCCCCGTTCTCCCTCATTCCCCTTACTTCATCCAATAAACAAAAAAGATAACGCCTAAAGAGATCCGATTAATAAAACCATCATCAATGAGAATATCACAAAACTAAGAAACGCAATCCACAAAAGAAATTTTAAAAAAAGTTACAAAGTCTATCAACAGAATTCTTCATAACTACCAACAACTATAACGATTATTTGCAAATTCCCAAACAAAAAAACATAAACGGCCACCAAAACCCTCCTTTTACCCAACAAATATCGATTTTTTCCTATTGAAAAATAAATAACAATCGCCAAAAAACTATTTGCCGAAACACCCAAATCTGAAACCCTAAAAGGGTAGAATTTGCAGAAAGAGATCCTGTTCCCAAACAGATACAGCCAGAAAAAAGTTTTTTTTCTCTTCAAATTTTGAATTATGAAAATAATAAAGAAAAGGGTGAAAAAGGAACCTTTTTGCATGTCAAAGGAGATGCAAGAAAGTAGACGCAATCGGTGTTCCTCTTCAAGGCCTCGTCTTGTGCAGAGGAAGGAGGTTGCTGAGGCTGAGGCTGAGGCTGAGTCTGAGGTTGTGGGTGTTGGGCTACCATGGCGGTGATTGAAAGCACCCCCCAACAGAGAGATCGTGTGAAGGAACAGGAGATCGAATCGAATCGAAGAAGAAAAAAAGGAAGCTAGATTCGAATACCCTTTTGAGAGAATAGACGGATCCAATCCAAGTCTCACAGAGAGGAGAGAACTAGAGAGAGAGCCGCCACACAAATTGTAGGGTGGAACTTTTAGAGAGAGAGAAAAAAAAAACTACAGACGAGAGAGAAAGAGAGTGTGTGAGTAAGTGAATGTGATGGGCTTTAGGCTAAGGTGGTAAGGCTGGGGTAGGCCGTGTTTGTGTTTGTGCTGTTGTTGTTGTTGTTGTGTTACCCTTTTATGGATTAAATATTTTTTTCAAAATAAATTTAGGTCTGCTGTGTGCTCTGTTGTGTTGTGTGTTAATGATTCGATTTCGATGTTCATAACCAAAAGTTTAATGGGACACTTGACATTTTTCCATAGGTTGCTCATCTCTCTCTCTCTCTAATGTTAATTTATGGTTTTTTTTTTTTTTTTTGCTATCAAACAATGGAGTGAGTGCGCTAGCCTCTTTGTTTGAGGCCTTTCTAGTCTAAGCAGTTTCGATTCCGATTTGGGTTTGAGTTACATTATCTAGTGTTTTTGGTTGCCTGTTACGTTATATAGTTTAGAACAAAATTGTGTTTTTATTTTTTTTAAAAGCTGCAATTCGGTGCTGACAAAGCGGAAGAAGTGGCATTTTCATCAATAAAACAAGTTTGAAACATTAATCATTTGATTTTTTTTCTTTGGGTTAAATGATTTTTTTTCTTGTTTTGTATAGTAGTGTAAAAACTAAAAACTGTCCTGGCATAATTTTTTTGTTGCAATGAAGATATTATGAGCAAAACTAACACTTGTTATTCACTCCACACTTCTAGCATTTTCGTAGAATAGTATCATCAATCTTTCGATCTAACAAAATTTGACCGAACTGCAAGGATGAGACCACGTACAAATTCGTAAAGTAAGAGGCTATGTAAGTTTGATTAAGGGTGCATTTGATATTTAAAAAATATATCATAAAACTTATATTTTATATATAATTAAAAATGAAAAGATATATTTTTTTTGGTAAAAAAGTGACCCATCCAAACACCCCTAATTAATTTTGACCCGGTTTCTTTCTTGGTAGAGGAAATGCAAGATTCTAGGACCGTTTGGATAATTTTTAGAATTCTTTAATTTATTTTTTAAATAAATAAAATATTTTAAAAGGTAAAAGTGGTTTTGCATTTGAATACAACTTCAATTTATGTTCAAATATAATATTTAAAGATCTTTATTTATCCTCAAATATATTTTTTTATATTAATATAAAATATCTTTTTCCAAAAGATGAAATTTCTAGTTTCTCAAAAAAGATTTTTTTTTTACTTTTTACACTATTATCCAATTAAATCCTCTCATATGATTGGATGGAAATTTAAACAAATTTTTACACGTATCAAAATTAAACTAAAAAAATACAAAAATATCTTTTTTATAAAAGAAGATTTTTTTTACTAACATAATGGCATCCAAAAGAGCTCGCTAATCAATTCCAGTTGCACGGTTTTCTTCAGGAATCAAAGTTGTGTATATGATGGAGACCTTAACTCAAATTTCATTTGTGTTACAACCCAGAGTAATGTCGTTTCCTAAAAATATAAAATTTCAATGCAAGAATGTCTGGCCTCGTTGCCTGTTGCCTATTGGTATCTCTTCATGTGATCAGGCTGTAGTGGTTGATGTTCAATACCTTCCCAATTTCCCACATAGATTTGGTTGGTTTTCTGCTTTACCAAAAAGGAAAAGAATCAACAACAATAGAATTGGATCCACCTTCAACATCAGAGTTTTTATATTATGATTTAATAGTATATAAGGCTCATTATTAAAAGATTATGTTTTACTTTGTACGTAGTTATTGCCATGGTAAAAATATTTTCATGATGTGGGTGGGTTATATTACATTACTCAATAATAGGGTAATAGTGTATATGAGATCAAGAATGTATGATGCAAAACCCACATCGCATTAATAAACTGCTAATGAATATTCATCTCACATGATCAAGATAAATATATCTTTGACAAAGTAGATGTTCAGTGCACCTTAGATTCTTCAGATCCTGATAAATTTACCCAAAAAAAATATGGATCCTTTTTGAAGCGTTTATACTTTATATTGAGAGAGAGCCATGCATTAATAATTAGTATGATGTAGTTGCACTTAAAATCATCAGCCACAAAAGAAATTTAGAAAATAGAAACTAGATAAACTAGCACGCTACAGCGCTCTTCCAAGTTGCATTTACTTTGCATACCAATGTATCATCTTACACCATCAAGGAAATACAACAGGCATAAGTGCATATAACTAAAATGATTGCAGCAAAAAGCATTGCATACCAATAGTATAAAGAAACGCTAAAAAGACAGCCTTTCTTTAAGAGCACCATCTGCAGCAAGAAAAGGATAAATATGAGGAAGGGACATGACCAGTTCTTCTTATATAATCTGCTTGCTCTTCAGTTTTTGCAGCTTGATGATTTCTATTGGCTTCAGCCGCTGCTCGCTTTTCCTCAGCCTTGTGCCTTACGGCTGCTAATTTATTCATGAGCTTATCATGTGCCTTGCTCCGTACTCTTTCCACCTCTACCTGCGACCAAAGTATTACTGTTACTTAGACTTGTTGCTGGGGCTGGGGATGGAAGCCGCCATTGCTTATTTCATTTTCAACAGACCAATATCTTGATTCTCCTGTTATATGTATGTGTTACAAACAACACACGAGTTTCATCAATGGTTTTATTCCTAACATGCCCTTTCATGCAAGAGCTCTTAAGGCTTGAAGTGCGCACAATGCATGCAAAGACCTTCTCCATCTAAAGTTCGATTTATTTACAGCCAGGATGGCATGGTTTACCACTCATATCAGCTCTAATATCATCATGTCAAGAATCAACTCTCCTAAAAGGAAGCTTTTCATTGATAGTTTTAATAAAAACTACAAATGAAACCATTGGGAAAGACCTAAATTTAAATAGCTTATCTACAAACACGTTTTACAATAGGATGCAATAATGTCATCTAACCCATGTAGCCTACCTCACCTAGGGGAAAAGGTTTTCTTGTTGTTAACGTTATTGCCATTCTCAAATCAATAACACAAACCAGGGCATTTTATTAAACAGATGATTTTTGCCATTGATAGGCTGACACATCGATCCTGACAACATCCAAAGGGGTTACCCCAAAAAAACAAAATGAAACATACATGCCAGAAAAAAGTTGTAAAATAACAAATACCTCAATTTTCCTCAACTGGGCTTCTGTTTCGCTTTCTGATGATTTTCCCATGCCTGAATTTTCATCTCCTCACGCCTAAATCTGCATAATAGACACCATATTCCTGCCTCAGAAAATTTAGAGTGAAGCAAAACAAAGTAATATAACCTATACAATTCTGAAATGGGTTAGATGCTCATAAAATATAGGTGTCAGGTCCCAAAAGTCCAGCCAATTATATAGAGAAGTTTTATTCATCTTTCATTTTTCCATATATAAGAAACACATTCATAGAGGCAACAAGAATTAAACTCCTAACCATTTGGTTATAGAGGCTCTAATAGCAGGTCAAGGGCCAATTATCCCTAAACCATAAGCTATTAAATAGAGGCATATTGAAGATTTTATATCTCTAAAAAGAAATAGAAGTTACATGACAGAATACCAAAACTCAATAAATAATTTTAACATTCCAGAGCATATTTATAGTAAATTCACCTGGCCATGAACTTGGCCTTCTCAGCCTCCTCCCATGCTGCTGCCCGTGCTTCAATGACACTCTTGGCTGGTTGTTCACCTGTTTTAGTTTTCAGTGAAGTCGATGCATCCTTATCCTCTTCTTCTTTGCTAGCCCAGGCAGCAATGTTTGTTTTACCTAGTTGTGTCCCAAGGACCATTATTTCTTGCCTGGTTTTCATTTGTAGCTCCTTTTCAGACAATTCATGCTTGTTGGGATTCAGACGGTCACTAGATGGATCAGTTAAAGGTGATGCAGGAGCAGCTCGGCTGGGAGTAGAAGGCCGGGAAGAATTTGGGCTGCGTGTTGGCGTTGTTGCCCTCACAGGTGTGCCTGTTCTTGATGGCTCCTGGCTAGCAATAGGGGTCATTTCTGTGCCCATATCTCTCATTGATACAGACCGAGCTGTTGAAGGGGGTGGAACAAATGTTGTTGCACTCTGAATTGCAACAGATGAATTATGCTGGCTAAGACTAACTGCCAATATCAAATAGCAGAAAGAAAACGACAAAACAAAGAACTTGCAAAGTCAGTTATACGTGTGATGATATCTAAACTAAACTCGGCATAATTTATTTATTTAAATGCTTCAAAAGCAATTATATTCTTAGTATTAGCACCTTCAATTTATAGATAGGATACCATAGACAGAAGTTTTTGAAAACCATAACAGACTTTCTTGAGCATTCTGGTTAGAAGAGTGAATTCACATCTAGTTCTTCCAAACCTTTAACAGTTAAGTAAGTAAAATTTGAATTATCCACAAGAAGTTTCCTTGTATGGAAATCTTTTTAAAGTATGATTTCTTAAATTCTTCTAAATAATAAGATTCTTGCAAAATTACGAAAGATATAAACATAATTGTGATTAACCATTGGTGAATATATGGAAAATCTAATTCAAGAATCCAATGATCAAAGACAGGCACTATGATAGCCCTTATTCAACCTCCACACAAAAATGTGAAAAAAAAAATGTCCCTAAGAAGTTGATTCAACAAAAAGTATGAAAGCTTTCAGTTTGTTGAACTCTTAGGCTCCTGGCTCCACTTTCTCAATATACATTCAGCTGGCATTACATTTGGGAAGATGATTTTTTATTTATTTATGAGAACATTTGGGAAGACGATTATTTCACAATCCATCTCCCTATCTAAGTTGTCTACATATTTTATTTTAAAACTGTTTCAGTGCCATAGTAAAGAAGTAGGAGTCATTTTTACTGTATATGCACTTTGGTGAAAAGTGATCTTGTGCCCATGAATAATGCATAAGAGAATAATAAAGCCATAAATCAAGCACTTCAATTGTGATGCAGGACAAAGGAAGGCATTGGATTCAACATATCAAAACAAATTTCTTTGGAGAACTAAGGGTAGAAGTTAGGGGAGAGAGAGCGGGGGGCAGCATTGCATTGGGCGTATCATGTATGTGAGTGAAAGAGGGATTTGCGGGCAATAGGAAAGTCGTGTAGAGCTATATTGGTGGCTCTTAGGTTGCTATAAACAGTTTGGTGTTTAGGCAGGGAAAATATCTTGGTTATGGTCCTTAGACATTATAAGGTTAAAGTTTCTCCTCCTACTATAGTACTGAAAAAGTGGGTACTGCAACCATTCAGTTTTTGGTAAGTACCTTCCTAATTAGCATTCAACTAGGCCATGTTTTGAAGATGGCACCACGGGCAAAAATGAATTTTAGTAGTGTATGCTCTTCCAATAGTACTGAAGGGCTGCAAATTTCTAGTTACACCCAAGAGAAGGAGATGCATCACACACCTAGCACTTGGGATTTTCCCAGGAAATTCCATTCTTCATTTTCTATTTTTTTTTTAAAGTTAATTACATCATTCAAACAGGATTTGTCAAACTTGGAGACCAAGTAATTCATAACTTGAGGACCATGTTGAATAACTAGGTTCAAATAGACATAAGTGAAAACCTGTAGACCCTCAAAATAAATAACAATGTAAGAAAACACACAATACTAAAGCCTGTGCAAATAACCCTAGGCCTGAAAGTAATTTACTAACAAAGTTAACACTAATCTGCCTAAATTCTGATTACATGCAATGAGATGTTACAGTCAAGCACAATACCAAATCTGATCAAATCAGTGAAAATTTTTGGATCTTTAAGCTTAGGTCCTCTGGATTGCAGAGCCTGCATCAACTGGACACAATGAAAGTAATAAAAAAAACTACATACATTTTTCCTTTTATGAAAATGGCTTAAAAATAACAAAATTATATATTTTCAATAGGCAAAAAGTATGTAACGACTCCAGAGAGAATTCTTTATCAAGAACAAAAGCTTACCATAAGAATCTGCAATTGCATAAGGATCGGCCGCCCAATTCACAAACTTCTGTCCACTTTCCACCATCTTAGTTTGATTTGTATCAATTTGCTTGGTATCCGGCTCATCCAAAGCAATTTCTCTTTGGTCTGGAACTTCAACAACAACCTTCATTGATGATTGACGGCTTCCATAGCCAAGACCACCAACCTTACGTGGTCCACCTTGCCCCTGGGTAGGTCCAGTCTTTGGCCGGTTTGATGTTGGACTGGCTATCCATTTCTGGGCATCATCCCATTTAGATGGTGCTGGTTTTGAGAATGGTCCCACAGGCAGTCTCTGCGAAACACGCTCCGCCTTTTGAAACTCAAACATTGGTGAGGGCATGCTCATATTGTCATGCCCACTATCATAATCCAAGGAGGGGTCTCCTAAGATTCTGTGCCTTGAAGTCACTATGGCATTATCGTTCACATTACAGTCACCACCAACTGCGTCTAAGCTAAAGGTGCGAGCTATACCTGAAGTTGAACATTCAGGAAGGACACTCACAACATCGACATCTTTACAATGATCAGAACCGCTACCACCTATAAAAGATATGTCTCTTTAGAAGTAGGATTATTGAAATCAAAATACGATGTACCATTCAATCATAATACAACATACATAGACGTCAATGTTTACAATATCATAGTACAAACCAATCAAAATACATCTGAATTTTGTAACCAGAAAAATACATCTGAATTTGTTGAAACTCTTAAACAAAAGATATACTCAAGGTTCAATCAGTAGTTTTACCATAACCTACTGAAATACCAAGTACACACCTTTTTCTCCATTTTCTTCTCCCTTTGTGCATCTGATTTAAATCATAGTATACTGCTAAATTTCCAGTGATGAAACAAAAAAACTTAAGGAGCAACATGAGTGCTTCATAGTTCATAAGAAACAACACAACGTGCTGAAGGAGAAACCACCACACTCAGCCAAATCACAAATTTTGATGAACTCAACATCTTAGATTTACTATTTCCCCAACCTTCTGAGCAGCATTATGTTTCTAAGATTCAAGGAAACCATAAAACAATCACATGAAAGAGCATACCAGATTCATCCATGTCTGGGTTTAGAGATCTCGTGGTGAAAGTGGTATGAAGCTCCTCCTCTTCTTTCCTCTTCTTCTCCACACCCAGTAGCATGCTCCTCAATTTCCCTGGTGAAAACCCACCACCACCCTGCAAACCCAAGTTACCATAAGACCAAAAGGCAAGTCAAAGAACCTCCCAAAAAAACAGATCAAAAGAAGAGCTTGCACTTTGCACCAAACTCGAGGAAAGTAAACAACTTGGAAAATGATACTTAGTTTCCAGGGAGTATATAACAATGGGAAGAGTGAAAGATTAACACTTGAAAACCAAACCCAAAAAAAAAAAAAAAAGCTAATGAGAGAAATTGAGTACCTGAGGCTTTTGGATCCTTTCATAATCCATATTTGACAAATGGGGAGGCCTTGTTGGATCAGAAAATGCATTCTTCACGCATAATGCATTAGCATTAGTTTGTGTGTGTTTCTATCTCTGCTCAAAGCAAGTAAGCACCTCTTTGGTTGAAGCTTGAAGTTACAAAGGTGACAACTGACAAGTACTTTGGCTTCTGTTTCAGCTTGCAATGAGCACAAAGAGAGAGAGAAGAGTGAAAGGGAGTTGAGTTGGAAGAAAAGAAGATGCAACACTTCACTGTAACATGTTGTGTTGTACTGCTTCAGCTCCCGTCAGATGTTTTTGTCTTGTGGTCCGACTCCTATAATGTAATCCCTTTTGTTACTTCTATGCAATTATTACTTGTCTTGTATAGCAAAGCCCATCAAATTTAGTAAGTTTATTGATAGGCAAAATGATATATAATTATATGTGATGACGGTAATCATGTTACTTGCCACATTATTAGATGATAAAGTAACACTCACTTAAAATTAAATTTACACGAGATTTAAAGTCAGTTTTCTTTATTCGGGTACAATTTTGATATTCATTTAAAATTTAGAGCTCAAACTTGTGCTATGAAAATTAAATTGAGAGATAGCGTGTGTGTGTGCTTTCTTAATCACATAATGCATCAAACATATGCAATAAAAGACACGCTTAGTATTTTTCAAAAATATATGAATTTTATTTTAGTTAATGAAAAAATTGTATTTTCTTCATTTTGTACCCTGTGCAATGATATAATAATAATAATAATAACAATAAGTTTAGGTGAATGAATAGGAATTTCAATAATGGGACAGGATAAGGTATTGCATCTTTTTTTTTTTCTTTTAGACGTGATGTATTTCATCTTCTTGGATTGGCACTTTAATACATGTACATGATTTTTCGTTTTCAGTTGTAGGGTCTCATCCCTTTTGTTTTGGATGAACTTACTTAAAAAATGCTTTTTAAGTTGCATTTTTTGAAATATATTTTAAAAATAGGGTTTTGAAAAACTAAAAAGCATAATTTAAAATAAAATTATCTGTTTTGTAAAAAAAAAAAAGATATATTTTTTTCAAAAGAAGAATTATTTATTTAAAGTGTTAAAAAATAATACATCTAGACGAATTTATAAAATACATTAATGGCGCCGTGGTTGCCTTGTGTGCAGGGAGATGCCCCTTTTTTTTCACTTTTTTCTTTTTCCATTTTTGGTCATGGGAGAGTTCGATATCCCCAACCTAATCTCACTTTAATGGTTTCATTTCCCTCTGCAGGCTTCCTAGTGGCCCATCTTCAATCGGCCCCACCTCAGTCCATGATATCTAGTCAACACAAAAATACAAATAAAAAGCACACAAGGCTAATGCCTGCACAAGGTTGGTTTGATTTTCGTTATGGTAACTCTTTATCTTCTTAGTTTCTTTTGTTTTTTGTTATTATTATTTGGGTTTTTCTTTGTTTTTTGCCTCACACTCTCACTAGACGAGGTTAGTGTGATTGCCTGTCTAGCGAGTTTTTTTTTTCAGTAACAACAGTATTTGAGTCATAAAAATAGAGTAAGACTAGGCTAGTTAGTTGCTCACATATCAAGCAGCTTCGAAACACCGCATTAACAGGTGACAAATCAACTTCCCATGTCAATGTTCATTAGTTGAGACTATTGTATTTTTGGGTGTATATTCTCATATCTGCGTGTTTAACACGCTTGTCCAACACACTCAAAACTTCCACAAGATGCAACCCTTGTTAACGGTGGAAGACTAATCACAAAAAGAGAAGGAAAAAAAAAGAAGAAGAATATAAACGTAGGGAGTTCATACATAGCAAGTGTGCTTGTGTGAGCTTACTTTTGTAGAACTGACTGTGCATTTCTCTAATATAAGATAGCACCCTATAGAACAATGCTCTTATTGATTGGATATCTCTAAGTTGCCTAGTGTGTTAGGAGTCCTATAATCTCGTGGATTGGGTTGTTATTTGTTTTTGCTTCCTCCAAGATAGGCCTTATTCATATATTATGAATTGAACTTTCATGAGGGAAAAAAAAATGAGGCTAATGGGCTACACAACCAAAAAGAAATAATTATTAGTGGGGAGGAAGCAGCTTCACTCGTCCATTGTGGTGGTTTGGTGTCTTCTACTTTTTTTTTGTTTCTTTTTATTTTTTTCCTCATATCTTTACTATATTAGATTTGTTTTGAATTTTGATTTATCTTTTGGTGACATCCTTTTCATAACAACAATATTTAAATCATGAGCTATAAAATAATACTCATATCTTGGTTTTATTGCTATTGCTCACACTCTTAATGGTTTTGGATTACTCTTTATGACACTTGATAAACCAACAACTATGTTGTGGTGGTTTTTTTATACTTAAATGCTTTGTTTGTCTCATGGCAAAGACTAATGCGGTAACTAATGAGTTTGTCACCATTATGGTGACAAAATTATAGTTTTTTATATTTGATTTCAACGGCTAAGATTTCACACTCTTCTATTACTTTTGAAATTAGAAATCAAACAGCAAGAAAGTTGGAAATCAAAAAATGAAAATTGCAGTGTCACCCATCTTTGATTTTAGAAAGTTAATTGTAAGTTAACACCTGTACTTACACTAGGGTTAGGCATTGGGTAAAATAATGGCAATAACGAACCCCTTCTACTAGTTGGGCTTGTGATGGCAGGGCCAACAAATCCTCGAAGCGGCATGTGACAAGGCCAATGGTGAACACAATCTTGGTCCTTTGCGTGCTGCAGAAGCCATTCTTTCTCAGCTTGGTCTTCATCACGACATCCACCTTGATCGAGCTCAGATCAGTGGGGGAAGAGGAAACAACGACTTTGAGGCTGGCTTCATTGTTGTCGGAGTAGATGACACCAGAGGAGGAGGCTATTCCATTTGACGAATAATATATTTGATTCGTCTTGTTTTTCTTTTTCTGGTTGACTATGAGGGCATCAAAGGACACAAGACAAAGTTAAGTTTGTAAGCCCTGTGTATTATTGTTTAGTGTTGGAGATGGGCATGGTGTAATACAATGGATCCACTTCCACTTTGTTTATCGGTGATTGTGAGACATTTTTGTAAGCATCCTTTGTGGCTTTATCGGTGATGAAAGTTCCTTATAATTTGGATTGTCTTAGTAAGTTTTGGGAACCTTTTAAAATTTATCGATTCATTGTTAATTCAAGACTGGGACGAAGTGGGTGTTAGCACTCACCACCGTTCAATCCATTATTATTAAAAACAAGGGTCGTGGTCACTATGTATGAGGAAGATGGAACAACATTGAAGGAGAGCCAAATTTAGGTTGGTGATGAAGAACTTGATAAAGTAGTTTTAGTATTCTCAATTTCAATACTAATGTGTGTATTTCCTTTCTCTTTTAAGATAGTTTCATAATTATAAATCGACCCCTTACTTGTCTATTATTCACTAGAACCATGTGGTGCACAACTACATAAAGCACCACATGAGAACTCACCTTGTTTCATTTGCACATTCATCATGCCTTTGGAAGCTACGAGTTTTTATGCGGGAAAGCAAGCTTGTAGCAGTATCAGATTTGACCTTAAAAAAAAAGGGTAATCATAGGAAAACTCAGAGAATTCTCACTTCCACATAGTAGTCTACCTATGCAAAAAAATTCTCTTTGGATCATATTATTAATGTAAAGAAAGTTTGAAAAGACCAAAAAAAAAAATCTATAATCAAGTTATAAGTGAATCGAGAAGCTTAGAGTGTATTTGGTTTGTCCATTTTCTATTTTCATTTTCAAAGAAAATAGAAAACACATAAGAAAATATGTTTGGTTTGGTTGTCAGGAAATGTTTTTAGTGAAAACATTTTTTAAAAAGCATGAATTTGGAAATGCCGATTTTACGTTTCCAACATTTTCTATTGTATCTACTAAAAATATTTTCATTGAAAACATGGTGGTACTACGGTAAATATAAGAAAATTTCTCTCTTTTATTCTGAAAGTCAGTCTAATCAGTGAAATAGTACTAATGTACATTATTCAAATTTTTCCTTCTAAGGTTCACATACGGACGAACATACTTGTTCCTATTTTAATCAAATTAACAAAAGGATTCCCAAGTAATTAGGCGGATGATCCAAGTCTCTTTTGTCTTTTTTGTTATTTACCAAAAGAAAAATTAAAAATAGATTAAGTCCACCCAACTATATCAAAAGTTGCCACTATTCCACCTAACTAGCTATTACACTTGATGCATTATTATATTTAAATTTTTATTTCTTTGATTGCATTTTATTTTATTTTTGTATATTTCAAATAATTATTTATTTATTTATTTTTACTATTATTACTACTACTACAATTTATCTAAAATCAAATACATACCAACAGGTTTTTTTTAGAAGTACTTGTTTCTAAGGTTAATTATTACTTGTAATTGATTTTTTTTTTGGAATAACCAATGAAATAATATTCACTACAGTGTTTAATATTTTATGAAGTTATTTTTTATGTTTAGAAATTAATTTAATAGATGAACCAATAAAAATAATATATATATATATATTATTTAATACCAAATATAATATTATTATCTTAAATTTGATTTGGAAAAGTATAGCTTGAAAATAGACAAACCAAACATATTATTTTCACTTTTTGAAATAGAATATATTTTTATAAATCAAACATATTTCTTAATTTTGAAAATATAAAAATGAAAATCCTTTTTAAGAAATGAAAATAAAAAATATTTTCATAAACCAAACACACTCTTAGCTTTATAGTTAATGGATAACATTGTTGTTACTAGGGTAATATATTTGCCTAATACATGGCTATAGCATGTTCATGTTTAATTGTCTATCTAATGAAATGGATTTTCCCGAAGAAATATATGATAATTATTAATAGAAATTTGAAGTATTAGATTGATAATAAATAATAAATTAGAAACATCTTTTAAATTTTTTTGGTAGATCAAGATAAGAAAACTTTTCTTTTTTATGTGAAAAGAAAAGAATGCCATTGTTTTAACTAATTTTTTTAAAAATTAAAATGAAATGACAATAAATTACGAAGAGTGACAGTCTACTAGACTGGAAATCTATTTTCTTATTTTCTCCGAAATATTTCTCCAAGGAGTCACCGGTTGTAATTTTTTCACTTTTTGCCGTCATTGGTCCATCCAAGTATTCAAGTCAGCATCATAAACCTCAGCATCCCCCATTTCATAAACCCTAACAAACAACGTTCACTCTTCCGCCATCACAATCCCCATTCATCCATCTCAATCTCCATTACAATCAAGCAATGAACGCTTCATGCTACACCAACCCCATTCTCCCAAAATGAAGAATCCAGCTGAAGATGCTGATTTTCCTCCGCAACCTCTTCCACATCGGTCGCAGCAGGGCCTTGCCCACAGTAAGCTCTTTCTCTTCCTCCTTTCCTCAAAACCCTTCATACCCATTTCCCCTTATCTTCACTGCTTCATCACCACCCTCTCAAAATTCGATTTTTGCTTGCCCCGTGTTTTGGTTCACTGGCTTTCTCTGTATTATCAGATACCCTTTTGCCTCAAAACCTTCTTTTGATGACATTGTTTCTGAGTCAGTGCGTAGTTTCTTGCAACAACAAAGTGATCCCCAAATTGATAGAATATTTGATTCGGCATTGGCACCAGTTTTGGTGTCCAAGGTTTTGGTGAAGCTTAATGGGGACCCCAAATCAGCATTGAGGTTCTTCCAGTTGGCAGGGACTCGAGTTGGGTTTCGTCATGCCAAGGAGTCCTATTGCATCCTGGCCCACATTTTGTTCTGTGGGAAGTTCTATCTTGATTCAAGGAAAATCATTAGGGAGTGGATTTTGTTGGGGAGGGAGTTTGCGGGTTGTGATTTTTTTGATATGCTGTGGTTGACCAGGGATGTTTGTAGGCCTGGGTTTGGAGTGTTTGATACTTTGTTTAGTGTTTTAGTTGAGTTGGGGATGCTTGAGGAAGCTAGCCAATGCTTTTGGAAGATGAAGTGGTTCAGGGTTCTGCCAAAGGTGCGGTCCTGCAATGAGCTTCTGCATAGGCTTGCAAAATCAGGCAAAGGGAATTTGTCAATAAATTTTTTCAATGACATGGTCGGGGCTGGCCTTTCACCCTCAGTCTTCACATATAATATAGTGATAGGCTATTTAGCCAAAGAAGGGGATTTGGAAACTGCTAGGAATTTTTTTGTTAGGATGAAACAGATAGGTCTTACACCAGACACAGTCACATATAATTCTCTCATTGATGGGTATGGAAAGGCAGGATTTTTAACTGAAGCAATCCTCATATTTGAAGAAATGAAAGATTCAGGATGTGAACCGGATGTGATAACATACAATTCTTTAATTAATTGTTTCTGCAAATTTGAAAGAATTCCTCAAGCTTTTGGGTACCTGCATGAGATGAAGGAAAGAGGGCTAATACCAAATGTTGTAACTTACAGTACACTAATTGATGCATTTTGCAAGGCAGGCATGATGCTGGAAGCAATGAAATTTTTCGTGGATATGATACGTGTTGGTCTTTCACCCAATGAGTTTACCTATACATCTCTGATTGATGCAAATTGTAAAATAGGTGATCTGGAGGAAGCATTCAAACTGGCAAGAGATATGTTGCAGGCCGGACTTGGGCTAAATATTGTCACGCACACTGCATTACTGGATGGCCTTTGTGAAGATGGTAGAATGAGCGAAGCAGAGGAATTATTTAGGGCATTGTTGAAAGCTGGAGTTGCTCCCAATCAGCAAATCTATACTGCCCTTGTTCATGGATACATCAAGGCCAAGATGATAGGGAATGCCATGGATATTTTAGAGGAAATGAACAAGAAAAATCTCAAACCAGATCTGTTGCTGTATGGAACCAAAATATGGGGTCTTTGCAGCCAGAATAAGATACTAGAATCTGAGGCCGTAATACATGAGATGATGGATTCTGGTCTGGGTGCAAATAGTTATATACACACAATCCTTATGGATGGATATTTTAAGATTGGGAAAACCACGGAAGCGGTTAATATATTACAAGAAATGGAGGAACTGGGTATTGAAGCAACAGTTGTAACTTTTGGTGCACTAATAAATGGCTTGTGCAAAAAGGGATTAGTCCAACAGGCTATGAGTTACTTCGAACGCATGACGAGTGCTGGTCTGCAACCGAATATAATGATATATACTGCTCTAATTGATGGCCTTTGTAAAATAATTTAGTTGAAGCAGCAAAGAAGCTGTTCAATGAAATGCTAGATAAAGGAATCAGTCCAGATAAATTAGTTTACACTGCTTTGATTGATGGGAACCTGAAGCATGGAAATCCTCAAGAAGCTTTGAGATTGCATAATAGAATGGTTGAAATGGGTATGGAGCTAGACCTTCATGCTTATACTTCACTAGTCTGGGGTTTTCTCACTGTGGTCAAGTACAAGTAGCAAAGTCATTTCTTTATGAGATGCTTGAAAAGGGCATCATTCCTGATGAGGTTCTATGTATTTGTCTGTTGAGGAAATATTACGAGATAGGAGATATGAATGAAGCTCAGCAACTTCATAATGATATGACAAGGAAGGGCCTAGTTACTGGGACTCTTGATATAAGAGTTCCCTCTGTGCACTTGAGAGGGAAAATATATCTTACATAATTGGTTTACAATTCCTTATGTGAGCTGCCCACAATCTAGACTTTCATTTCTGCCAGAGTTTAACAGCTTTATTGAAATGAATTTGATGCATCATTTCAAAATGGAAACGACGAAATCCAATTGATGCATTCTCAAGGCACTCATCATGATGTAAATCCTGCAGCTTCCGGGACTTGCATTTCAGTATTCCTATTCTCATGTGATCATCAAGCTGACTGTAACATGATGCTTTCCTAGTTTGAAAAGATTTTTCCCCTTCAGCGAGTGATAAAGATCATAATTATAGGTATTGGACTTTTTACTTGTATTTAGATTTGGTTTTTCTTGTTACTTTAATTACTTGATGCAACTTGTCATATAGTCTGACTCATTTTGTTACAGTGCATTTACTTTTAGACCTGTGTTCTGAAATTGTACAAGGCTACAGGTTGAGTGCTTCCCAATCAAGAATCGATCCTCATAGAATCAATAATCAGAACAACAAATCATTTTTTTGGAAGATGCAGAGGAGTTCAGCCATAGTGGATGCTCTTTTCACCACTTGCACATACAAGGTGTATGTACTTTCTTGGCATGTTAGTGATTATAATAACTTAACTCATGAACCATAGTAATGATCTCAAGTATCTTTGCTAGATGTTGGTCATGACGCACTGTACATAAATTTCTTTATCAGATATAGGTGATGGGCAGGAATTCAAAGCCACAATAAGAGATGGAATTGGTAGGAGACAGTATATAACATGGGTGCTGCATTTAGGGTGTACAAGGATTAACACTTATCCTTGTTGTACAGATCTGCATTTCAGAACGATAAATTTGAAGAATTTGCAGTGGAAGCATCATACATTTGTTCACCTTTTTTCAGCTTAAAAACAGTTATTCATTACTTATCAGTTATTTCAGTGAAGGCTGATGTTTTAATGTTCTAAAGTTGGCATGAGATGGCTCCTTCAGTTGACTTATGAGGTGAGAGACTCCCATGATGTCGCTTACACCTCTGTCTTATAATTTTTTCCTGGAGAATAAATTCCTCTAATGCCATAACTTTCAAATCTTTAGGTTAAGATTGACTAACACAGTTACAAACTTTTACTTCAGAAAATTTGATGAACTAATGCATGTTATTCACAAACTTGAATTTATTTGTTAATAAATGTTTTTTAAGATTGTGCTATCTGCGTAAGAAGGGTTCTAGGGGAAGAGTCCTCCATTCACTGGCACACTTGTTAAATGAAAATTTTATTGGTAGTTTTGTAATTATGACTGGAGTAAAGCTCTGCCATTTCATGTCTTCTGTCATGAAGTCAAATTGCATAGGATTGACTAGGAAATGACTACAGATAGCGGGAAGACACGGCTTATCGAATCAGTTTAACATTATTATATTGAAATTCATGAGATAAATGCGGTGTTAAAGTAGTGAATCTACTTGTGATTGTCATGAATCTCTTTATTTTTCAACAAAGAGATTGATCTCTCATGTTTACTCTAATGCCCAACAGTTTTGTTTTCTTTGTTATACTTCAGAAGTTTTCACTCAGTTGGAAGCTGAGGAGCTTCTTTATTCACCTTGCAGGGTCACTTTTCATCTTGATGCCATGGACAAGGCTGGTTACATTGAGTGGGTGAAAAGGCCTCTTGCAAGAAATTTGTGGTGGACCTTCCCAATTGGTGGACAGATTCAGGGTTCCCAGGTTCTCTTCCCAATCTTGTTTCCAGCAAAGACACAGAGAGATTTAAGGCCTCACAAAATTAGTGGTGTGGCATTCAAATGGGTGGACACATACATTTTGGGTATTAATAAAGAGGGGAGGTTGCTTCATTTCAAGCTGAGGACATGATAGAAGCTTAAGTTACTTAAAAGTAACTAACCAATAAAAGATTGCCAACAAATGTTTTTCCTTTAGTTTTGTTGTGGGGCCTCAGTTGTTGTGTTTATATTTCTTTCAATACAGGAATGGAAAATCAAATGAAGTCAGTCTTTTCAGTCGTGCTTGGTATGATCAAGAATGATATCAAATGACAAAGTTCCTAACTTTCTTATTTGCAATTTGGCATTAATGGTGTAAAGATTGAGTGTGTTCTTGAAGTTATTTTAATTATTATTTAAATTATTTTGTCAAATAATACTATGCCTACAACTTAGTATTGTATTAAAAATTACTAACATGTTTTGAAAATATTTTAAATAGATATCCAATCATGTATTGTTATATTGGTTTGAATGTTTAACTTAATCACCATAAAATGATATTGAATGACAATGCAAAATTAGCTTTATACTGATAGTTTCTCAAAATTAAATTCTTTTATTAATCCTAATTACTTTGAAAAAATCAACTATCACTTAACTTTTTGAAAATATTAAATTTTAATTTTTATGAGTTTAATTTTTATATAATGACTATAAAATAGAATTTAATTAAAATGACAAATCATCATGGATAATTATGAAAGTATGTAGTTATTTTATATGATTTGACATTTTGAAGAAATTCTATTAATTGATAGTGTAAAGTGTATAAAAATTAGATCCTATTTATATTCAACAATTTTCATTTTCAACATATCCTAATAAAATACTGACAATAATTCGCATGATGACACTGGACAGTAACAGTGGGTGGTGGTGGTGGTGGTGGTGGTAGTAATAGATGGCATTGAATAGGGTGATGATAATGGCTGGAAGATGGTGGCATACTGATACTGGCATATGAGGTGACAAAGGTGGGAGCGATGATAATGACAAAGGGGAGGAGATAACTGCACGGCTGTGGTAGATTGGACGATAGATAACAATGACAATTGAGGAGAGTTGGACAATAATTATAGCTGAGACAGTCATGGCAGGTGAATGACAACCACGAGCACTGACGGATCAAAAAAATTTAGGTCAAGATAAAAATAATACATAAACATAACATGTTTTACATAATTTTTATCTTTAATATGGAGTCAAACATAATAAATTATTGAGACCAAAATATATATTATATATTCTCCTAAAATAATTTTCACACTGTAGTGGGGGCATGAGCCCCGAGACTGTATACATGGATCCGTCCCCCGCCACGAGGCAACATGGTGCTGATACGAATCATAGAGCGATTTTGGTACAACTTTTTTTTTTTTTTTCTTTGAAGTTTTCTTTTAAATAATCGAAAATTTAAGTTGAAGGAAAAACAATCCATGTTTTGAAACTAAAACCCAAATCATGAAAATATATCGGTAAAACACTGACCATGCGAATCATCTTCTGTTGACTATTTTTTTTTTTTAATTTGTATTTGATCAAGGAGTAAAAGTAAAAGTTATATAAATAAATTTCATGTCTAAAATAATATATGAAACTTGTTTATATAATTTTTATTATTATTTTTACCCTTTAACCAAAAATATAATCATATTATCAAATATTATGATAAAGAATATTTGTTATGTTTACGTTCTTTGGTTATTTAGCTTATTTATTTTGAAAAGAATAGTGATCCTCTTGTAGCAATGGTTATTCGCCAGTAACATATGTTTCTGACTTTCGAGTCACATAATTGGTTAAAAAAATGCACCAAAATGAAAAACATCACCTGAACAGAACTTTAGGGTCATTTTCCCGTATATTTCTGTTCAAACTGCCATGCTTCGGAGGCCAGCTTGCTTCTGCTGATTGTTCTTTGGAACAAAATCAACCAACCAAATTCTCATATTTTCAGCTGAGTTAAACACTGTCCACTATTGTAACCAGTATAAAGTAATCCATAAGAGTTCTTTTATTAAAAGAAAACACAAAAATAAAATCTTGATGTCAAAAGAATCAAAATAAATCTTGATTGAACTACAATTGAACTGCATATTAGCACAAAATCTTCCAATTCAATCTACAATACATTCAGGAGTACGCTTGGATTTCTTTGCATTTGTACAATCAAGGGTCAGAAATATGGCCCATGAATCATGATCCAACTTATCGATGTCGTCAATTAGTTCAAATGTAGTCAGTTTGAACATTCTCTAACTTAAACAGCAAAAGGTCAAACCTGCCAAAAGTGCAATCCCGAAACAAATATCTACAAATATTTACCCAGATTACACCTTTCAAGTGAAATCTGCATGTTTTCTATTTATCAGGCTAAATATATTTCCAAGAACAAAAAAATGCTATCAAAATACACCTGTGATCAAAAGAATGATGAGGACAAACACAATAAGGGGATGGATTAGCAAAACTTGTTCAGATTCCTAACCTCTTTGAACCACATTCCGAGCAGAACTTAGATGTTTCCCTCAAATATGGAGCTCCACATTCATCACAAAACTTTGCTGGATTTGGCGGCTGTATTGTAAGCAACATGATATACTCAGCAAATTGTGAAGCATTTATATGAAATATCAAAATCACAAAATCCAATTAATCTGCTCATGTGTCTCATATAGAGCATTATAGAGAAATCTTATTTATTCTGTCAACTTTATCATGTCCCACATTGACTACTACAGACACTTAATACGGCAGATCATAGTTAACCTTGGTACTTGAAGTCCTATTGAGGAACCCAAAACAACTATCTACTTGCAGAGCTATGTTCCAATGTTGAAACAACTTGCAAGGGATAGACTTCAGACAAAACAATATAGCAGCTGAGTACTAGCCCAGCAATATTAGAGATGTGAGATAAAATGGCATACGTAAGTTTGTCTCCCATGTAAATTGAATTGCAAAAACATTATCCCCATTTGATAAAAAAAGGTTTTCACCAAATAAACTTACCAACATGTGCAAGCGTCCTCCAACATGGCCACCTGTGAGTGGTTGTAAGCAAGTCATGTGTTGAGACATTGATGTCGGGTGGTGAGCATGAGAAATTTCAGATAGGTGAGAAGGGGGACCACTTTGATGGTTATGAGAATAGGGCCCTGCATGATGACTTTGGTGCATAGTTTGACTGTTCTGGAGAACTGGGTGAAACTGAGGTTGCTGTGGCATCGATTGCAAGGGATGTTTGCAAGGGCTTTGCTGCTGATTTTGTGGCTGGGAGAACAAAGTTCCCGTGTAATGTTAATGCACTTGAAATATATTTAAAAGGAAGTGACAACGAAAAAATGTCCCAAGAATCAAGATCCATCCCAAGCACAATCAAAGCTAAATATAGCATAATCAAGATGGTGGCATGAGAAAAGGGTACACAAACCCAGTTATCAGAAGTGCTGGAATAAAGGGGAGAAAAAAAAACCAGTCCAGAGCTTGATTATAATTTTTATTTTGACTGTTCATAGGGCAAGAGTGGCAGGAATCACCGCAATAAGATATCAGATGACATGTTTATATTTGATGCAAAATGGTATTACTGATATCATCCACAGCCCACACCCACATGCTATAAAATGTACTAACTCAACAAAATCAGCAGTCACAAATCGTCCCATCTGAAGACAAACCAAGAACAAAAATATATATATTAACTTATATATCACTTACTGAGCGAAATCCTTGAGTAGTAGCCAATGTAGAAGAGTTGTCTGCTCCAGGAAAACTCTGTAAAAAAAAGTCAAACAATGAAACGCTAGATGGAGTTTGGATACAAAGAACTGCAGCAATTACAATTTTTTCAACCTCTAAATTATCACACTTAGCCTAGCTAGTTTCATTACATATCAATCACTATCCTAGAGGCAACAGATGACAAAGCACATCATATTCATAATCAGAGCATGCTTGTTAAACTTGTGTACTGTGTAATGGCCCAAATTTAGAAATTGCAGTTTAGACATTGCACACCAAAAACTGCAGTAGCTCATCTTTTTAGGCATCTTAAAAAGGAGCACTTTATTTGGTAAAATGAGGCACATAAACACTTACAGGGATATCAGGGATATTTGAAAGTGAGATTGATGCATTACGCCTAAACTTGTGTCTTGGAGAGTAAAACTTATAGTCACTAGCTGAGATAGCTACTTCGCTACCCGTCAATCTCTTAAACCTAAAAGAAAGAACAAAGCAAGTCAGATCAAGCATGTACCCCTTGCAAATTCAAATAAATACCCCATCTCAATCTTATCAAAACTATTTCTCATGTTAGATTCATCAGCAGGTTGAGAATAAAGTAATAATGGGGCTTGCGAACGTAACACAAATCATCAACAGATCAAATATCTTTGTAAATATCCTTTCTTAAAATTGCACAGGCAAAACTACGTTTGCAACAAGATGAATGCCACTAGAGAATAATGTTTGGTGTATAACAAAGTTGTACAACAATATTACACCAATATTCACAATGTTCTTTGTCTTCTAGTGCATCAATATTCACTCTCACTAAAAGACAAAACAACATTGTGAGTGTTGTTGTAATATTGTTGTACAACTTTGTTGTATACCTAACACTACTCTTTGCACTTTCAACCTTGGTCCATTCGCATTGTTCTATGCATATAGTTTTACATATGTGGAATTAGAGTGAGGGAAAATCACATTAACGCTTCAATGAACTAAAAACAGGTCTTCTATTAAAGGGAAAAATGTTATTGAACTCTTACCCAAACAGTCCTTGCCAATCAGAAAAGCCACACCACAATTGAACGAGTATAAAGGAAAGGCAACAATGAACCCTGCAACACTCAACTTACCACTCAGCATCATTAATTGGCATGGCATTGGGTTTTTCAACAATTTTTAAACCATTGACTACCACAAATCGAACTCGCTTCTCTTCTTGTATAACTAGTTCTGGGAACCTTGTCCTTGTCTCCATAGAAGTTGCCAATTCTCTTCTCTTATATGTACATGGTCCTGTCAAGGGGCAACTCAGATAAAAGACATTAAATGTTAAAATCAATGCAACGCATACAAATTCTAATTAAAACAAAAAGGAAAAATTGGCCAAATCTCTTCTAAATACAAAGGGTACAAACCTAAAAATATTTTACCTTTTTTAGGAAATTTCTTAGCCAGTCTTCTATACAAACCACCAGCCGCTTCAAGGGCTACCCCAATTGTCTTCTCGCGAATGCCATTCAAGGAAGCAAGCCTAATATTAACATCATTCACTAAACTTTCATACATATTGGCCACATACATCAAAGGCAAAGCAAAATTCGGGTCCCCTTCATACTGTATCTCCCTCGACCTCCTCTTGTTCAGCTTATCTTGCCCCGTATACTCACCAACCTCCGGATCAGCCACTTCAATCACATGATCACCAACGAAATGATCCACAACAATATGCAGAAACCTCGCCCTCGCAGTCTCAATGGGTGAAACATCTAGCACAGAATCCAATTTGAACTAAAATTAGTTTCACCTCAAACTCAATTTTTATCACACCAAGAACAATTTCCAGAAGCTCAAATGCTCAATTAACCAAAAAAAAAAAAACCAACAGAATTTTACCCTCAATGGTTAAGATATCATAAGGGCCCCTCGAAGACTCGTTGGTTTCCAGGCTTGAGCGATCCTCGTCAACCTCCACGCTGTGAAGTGGCATGCAACTCCTATGGGACTCGTTCATACAGTCCTACAAGAAAAAATATATATATTGCAAAATTGAAGAGTTTAATGCACTGGAGAAACTGAAATAGTGTGTGCGGGGGTGGGACTCACGACGGCGGCGTTGTCGAGAGCGGCGTCGGCGACGGAGTCGCGGTGGACTTCGGCGGCGGAGGCGATGTGGTCGATGGGAGGGGGCGGCCCTGGCGTCGACGGCGTTGAGAACGTGGAGAGGGCTCTCGATGAAGGAAGAGGGGGAGTTCAGGTTGTAGTGTTGCACCGGAACCCTAGCCCCCATTTTCTATTATTATTAATAATAATAATTAATACTTTTATTTTGGAGTGGTTGTTTGACGGGGAAAATGGAGGAGTTGGTTGTTTCAGCCAAAGTCAGAGAGAGAGAGAGAGAGGTACTTCAGTGTGCTGAAGCAGCTGGAGCTTAGTGGCATCACTGCAAATGAGTTTGAGAGAAGAAGCCATGCCATGGTCATGAAGACAAGAGAGAGGGTTAGACTGAGAGTGAGAACATTTAACGGCTATACGGAGAGAAGAGAAGGGGGAGTCCAAAGCTGAGGTTGAGACCGTACCTGAGGTTTCCGACGCTCGAAGCGGTACCCAAACCTAACTTTCATCTCCGCACCACCCATCCTCTAGTTTGAGACGCACCGTTGACTCTGCTCTGGCCTCCACCTCCCTATCCTTTTCTTTTTTCGTTTTGAAAAAATAAAATAAAATTGAGCATAAATAATAGCACAGGCTCGGTTCTTTTTGTCCCTTGTGTCCACCTCACCGACCTCAGGCTCGGTTCTATGATCCAAGTTCGAACTGTAGCTTCAGCATCCAAGCCTCCAAGTTCCCCCATTTAATTCATTCTTTAAAACGAGTGAAATTAATTTATGATATTACAAAATATAAATCATATTAATTACTTAGTCTACTTTTATTTAATATTTCTTTAATTAAATGATAATATCAGGAATTAAGTGATACTTTAGCATTTATTATATCATCTAAAATAAATTAAGTTTAAAATGACTAATGTTGGTGTCTAAAATTATACAAAATAATTCATTTAAATCTCTTAAGATTACATATCATTATTTAATTGATAAAATATTAAATAAAAGTTGGATAAAAGACTAACTCAATTTATATTTTATAATATTAAGAACTCATTTTACTAATCTTAAAAATTAAAAACTAAAATGACTTACAAGTCTCATCTCTAGGATTAAAATAAATATTAACTTGAAAAAAATTCTAAAGTTTTTTTTCCAAAAAGGAAAAACAACATTTACTTCCATACTCCAAAATATACTTCAAATCTTTTTATCTTTTATTATTTGAAAACACTTATTTTGTCACCATTATCTGAAAATGGTAGACTAAATAACCTTCATGTAACACCATAAATTTGAAGAGATAAATGCTCCGTACTATTTTTTTTGTGATAAAAAAAATACATAATGAGTGGATGATTCCCACTTTAAGATAGAAAAAGCCTCCAAACTCATAAAACAATACTTACATTTACTTTACCCAAGGAAATTTTTCATTCAAAATGCTCCAAAGTCGAAGCCATAATTTAAATAAAAGCTACTCTCTTTGAAGTTTTTTGTCGAAATCATGATTTTGATTTTCTAAACAGAAGTCTAATCACGCTGCAAGTTAAATTACCATCGCTTTCAGTTACACTAAATAGAACTATTAATCAGGTTAGGTTGTGGCTCGTTTGAGCCTATCTGTTACAGGCCAGGTCAATTCAAACACATTTAAATGAATAGATTGATTCGCCTCACATTGACTAGCAGAATCACATATTGCTGTGAAACTGAATTTTTTTCGCCTATATCTAGAAGATTATATCAATCATCATTCACCAAACTACGCTTTAACCTAATTACGTCACAATATGCAAACTTCAATCAAGCGGTTGAAACTAGTGAGTTAGCAACGATAGTCGATATAAGCAAATATTTCATGCTAATATTTCATCCGAGTCTGCTCATGACACCACAAAATATTCGCCCATCTTGAAGTTCTATGACAGGCCTTTAAAATTATCACCATTCACCAGACAACACAAATTATTTAAGCTACATCGAACTCATGAATAATTTTACGAAAAGAATATTAACCATAATGTACAAAGTATAACAAGAAATATAAAAAAAAAGCCGCAACTGAAAATGGTGAATTTAGCGTCTCCCAGATGCCACTGATTCGGCCGAAAAGAGATACTTTACTCGCGAAAGAACGGAATCATGTGCAGGATCATAAGGATGGTCTTTAGAAGGGATTTCAAGTATTGCAGGAACGGGCTTGTTATAACTATCAACCAGAAACCTTATCATATTCGCAACCTGCATAAGGAAAAAGAGCATATAAGATCTTTTAATTTGTTCGAAATATGCAGATAAACTAGCGGGGGAAAGAAATAGCTGAGTCATAGCCCAAGCTCGCTGATATTTTTATAGCAACGTAATATGACTTACATATTGGCTAATCAGCACAATTGCAATATCCTCCCTTGTTGTGAATTCTTTGAATGCATCCTCAATTTGTTTTACAGTTGTTTCTGAAAAACCAAGCAACGAGATAAAATTTACAATAAAATCAACTTGATTTCAAATTGACATTAGAGTAAGCTGGATTCAATAGCTGACACTATCTAAAGGCCAAAAATTCCCCAAAAAAAGGGGAAAAACGTTAATGCTCCCTTGTAGATCTGTAGGAACCCAATTATCCTGGTCAACCTCATAGTTTAAGGATATATACTGATAACTAGTGAGAAGGAAATAAAAATGACCCATGCACAACAAAATCAACAAAAGTACGATATGCAAGTTTTTTAGATTACGAGTTTCTATACCTATGAAATGTATTCTCTATCCTTTATATGTACTTAGGAAAAGGAACAAGCAGTTTCATGTAGAAATTTGACCTTTCTATATATTGTATCCTACTTTGGAGGGGTACCATTGGTATTCTTATGATGTATTCAATAAATTGTTATAAGCATTTATAAGAACATAGGCATATTTTTTATTAGGTATCTAATATCTATCACAATCTGGGAGTGACTTCACCATGTACAATTTAACAAGAAAAAACATTGTAGTTTAGGAGAGTTTCAGTGAGTAAAACATAGTTCAATCACATACTTGAATCCACAATGAGGTAATTTGTCTTTCTACGCAAGTCAACATTTCCCACTCCAGCCAACAGAAACCCAACTACAGTATCCTGTGTAAAATAAAGCAGATATCATAAGCATTCAAGATGTTTTATTATTTCAATCAGAATGAAAAACAATCAAGAAAAAATATACCAAAATGGAATGGTATACATGCAGGTAGCAATAAATTCCCAAAAACACAAGCTTAAAGAATAAAATGTCTCAGTAGTAGCTCTCAATTTGACCTCTTCACCCATCTTATGGCTTGCAAACAAGACTTGCCCTCGTATATCCTCAAACACCTTTCAATCCACTGATTATCTAATTGCCCTAAGCCTAACCTAGTAATTCTTAAGCCTTTTGCTGTTCTAGACCAGGAACACAAAGAACAGTGTGCAATTAGGCAGAGGCGGCGGAAAATCACTTTATGCTGATAGCGAAAAATAAATATCTCCAAGAATATTGCAAATTTCTCGCAGCCGACTTATAAACATATTAGTCAGGGTATTGACATAGAGTACAGACAAGACAGCTAGAAACTTCGCATATAATTCTTTCATCATTTAGTGTAAATGGACCCTAAATCAATATATCACTTGCTTTAACGACCAACTTTTAGACCATGTGATCAGAAGCAACAAGAATAAGACAACTCATATATTTCACAAAATAGTCGTCATTCTTATCTCATGATTTAGAGATCAAACATATTCTATTTTCTGAGTCACAATTTGAATTATTGAAGTAGAGGCAGTGAACATGTCAAAGTTAATTGCCTCAGTAATTATTTCAACCTTTGCAAACTAAAATTCAAAATTGTTGAACAAAATCTAAAATGCATGTATCATGAACAATCACATAGCTGTTGCCCTGCAGTAAAGACTATAAGGAAGTACGTACAACATTGCTGCACCCTTACCTCATCTGCAATCATGGCAATAAGTGCTGAATTGCTTGTAGGAATTTGAACTCTGTTGGCCATTGATTTGACTGAATATGACAAACGAGAAACAACCATAAGGACGGAGAGACTGTTAAAAGACTTAAGCAGCCATAGGTATTAGACAGTGAATAGTATTGAACAAGAAAATGCAATCATTTCTAAAACATGTTATACACAATTGTATCATACTATCCATTCATCACTATGAATCAATTAGGAACCCTCTTAATATCGGGTTGAAATTTTCAACAATGGGTTTTTTCCATTCATGGAATACCAAAGAGACCCCAGCTTGAAAATTGCAATTCTCAGTCAACAACCACAGATCTTATAACCTTTACATGCGACTCATCGAAAACATTATGATCCCATACTTTTCATTTCTCCCAATCACAACAATGGAATTAAAAAAAAATAAAATAGGATCTACAAATTGATAAACGGAATACGAATTGGAGCACGTGTCAACAATCTGTTAGCTGTTAAAAGTGATATAGCGAATCATGAATCGGAATTCCATACAAGAAGATCGAAGTAACCAGCATCATCATCAAAAGAACTAAACCGCAAAATTTTCACAGCTCAGAATATAAGAGAATTAGAACTCACCAGATCGGAAGGGCGGAAACGGGGGCAGCGGGCAGGACGGAAGAGTTGAGAGGCGTACGGCGGGGCGTGGCCGACGGGAATGGTTGGCGGAAGACGAGGGAGGTTGGGAGGTCTGTGGTCTGGTTTGGGGCAACGTGCTAGTCGCGTATGTTCATAGCAACTCTTTCCCTTGCATCATTATTATTATTATTATTATTTTCCCACTAAATACCAAACAGGTCACTTAGGTTGTATTAGGAGACAATTTAATTCTTCAGTTTTGAATCACATTTATCCTCATATTTAAACAAAAGGAATAAATTGATCATTCTGAATTTCATTCAATTAAAAAAGAAAACAGTTCTTCAATTATATTATAGAACTTATAGAGGATCAATTGCTCTTTTTTTATATATGATGGCTAATTTGAGATTTTTAAAATTTAGCTAATTTGTAAACAAATTTAAAGGTTCCTTTGATATTTAGTCTACTATATTGTCTTTTTTTCATTTTTTTTATTAATTTCTATGTTATCGATTTTTTGCTTTTTTTTTTTAACCAAACCATAAAAAAATAGTTGTTTATGGGTATTGAATTTATTCACTAATATACACTACTTTTTTTATAACAACCTTATGTTTAACAGTTCAACGCATTGCGTGTAACAGGCAAGAATATAATACTTCAAACAGTGCCACGTATTACGTTGTTTACAATTTAGGAGGTTGATTGATGCACCGTCTGACCACTTACACATGGCGTTTGACAGCTAGACCTATTACGTACATTTGACAATCAAACAAATTACATGCAAAATGCTTAATACATTGCACAGTGAAACGCATTGCGTGCCCAGATGTGTATAAAAGCGATACATGGTCGAGGCATGGACCACAAATAATGTGTTTTTTTTTATAGAGAGAGAATTGTTAGAGAGAAGTTAGAGATGATTTCGATCAAAGTATTGAGAGATAAAGGGAATAGAGGCTAAAAGTGCAAAATAGTTGAGAACAACAATCTTTATTGCAGAATTTAGTGTGAATACACCTCGGTAAATCTCGATACACGGGTAATTTAATGTTTTAATTTTGTTTCTTAGTATTTTTCCAGTTAAATAATTTAATTTTATGTCATACTGTACTGCATCTTGAGCGATCAACATGGACAGCTGATATGAGTTAGGATTATTTGCTTGTATTCTTCATGTAACTTGTAAAGAATTTTGGCATTAAGCTAAAAGACTTATAGATAAATAAACACTAAAAAGTATTGAATTTTGATAGCACAAATGGACTTTACCTTATGAGCTTTAAATAATCTCACAATTATAATGAACAATTATATAATATCTCCCATCTATTTTTTTTCCAAAGACACTAACAAAAAAAAAAAAGAAACTCACACAAAAAATACTCTCTAATATGCACTTCACCTTTGGGCAAGAGTGTTTATATTGGATTCTCTATGTGCAATACATCAAATTGTTGGACGTTTATTTCTTGCATAATATGATTAGCCGTTAGCTGCTTCTAGTTTTTCTGTCCTCATATAATATGTGTGATAGTCTAAAGTATTGTATGCGTGGTGATAAGCCCACATTTTTTGCTTGGCTATGTAACATATTGCTATTAAAAAAAATAGTATAGATTGATAAATGATGTTAAAAACAATTGAATATGTAAATAACCAATTTTTTTCTTTTTTCATAAAAAAGCCTCGATTTTTCCTTCTTATTTTATTATTAGTTCTTTTCCTTCTTCTTATGATGCAGATATTGAAAATTTTCAATTATATTTTTGATATTGATTTAATCCTGCTATGTGATTCGGTGAAATAATTATTCTCTTTCAAATTTGATATTTTTAGCATCAATTAGCTAAATAAAAAATTATTTTAATATCAATTACCATATAAATAAATTAATTTTGATTGTCAATCATAATGATTAATTCTCAAAATTAATCATGTAAAAGGAATAAAATGATTTAATTAAGTTATTATAATTCATCTAATAGTGAAAGATTTGAGTAGTATGCATGAAGTTCTAGATATAAAACTTATTCCAAAAAATATAATTTCATAAGTAAAAAATATTTAATTAAATAGTAATATAAACAAATTTTACACGAAGTTAAATTCGACAAAAAAGTTATGGGCACTTGCATGTGCAAAAATATGACCAATAGTGATGTGTTTGTAATACTCAACCCAAAATTTCTCAAAATTTAAATATATTGTTAGTGTGCATATTTCCTTTTTTGGTTGGATAGTGTGCACATTGTTTACATTGTTTTTTAATTAAATTCTTCTATTTTCATAAATTTCTTAACAGTTAGTATGAAAACCATCCATACATACGTTACCAATATATCAATATATAACCGCATAATTTTTATGAGTTAATCAATCAAAATTACATCATTGTTTATTTGGTCACATTTTTATTCCTCAACTAAACATATAATAAGAAAAAAATATTTTTTTTCTAGAAATTCTTCTAATGAGTCTTTGAAGTCTTACCAAAAAACATTCTTATGTAGCACCCAAAAAAAAAAGAATACATTATTATGTTTCTTTTTCTTTTTGTTTTTTGGTGGAATTTTTTTGGCATACACCCAAATAAAACAAAGACTAAAATTCCAATTTAGTTCATCAAATTTAAAAAATCTCATTGTGGTCCCCTAATTTTACAAATGAAACATGTTAATCTATCCGTCAATTGTCATCTAAGTTATATTTTGTAAATTTATTTACGTGTCCTGTTAATTTACATGGTAGGTCTTAACTTGTCATAATTCTTTAAACGAGTTGTTTATACATTTTTTTCATCTTCTCTCATATTATAGTTCTTTGGTCAAAGAAAAATTTTAACTTTAAGGGTATGTTAAATGAGTGAGGCAAGTTGTCTTTTATATAATTATTTAATTATATATTGTCCTATCGCAAAATAAATTAACCATTATCCCATTAATTCAAGAACCATGCCTTCAGAAGAATTTAATTGGATAATAATATAATATAATTATATTATTGATATATCTAAATTAAACCCCTAACCTATTAGAAATTTCAAATCAGAAAAATATTTTGTTTAATGACAAGGCAAGTTTTGCAGACAGTTCATAACTAAATGAAAATTAAAAATGAATAAACTGGGAAAGGAAAAAAAATGAATAAACCTAGAGTACACTAGCCCTAGACAGCCCCAGCCCCACTACACTGGTACACATTTGATTTGAGTGAACTACTAAAAAAAAATTCAACAAAATAATTAAATAAATGCACCCAGAAAGCCACACACACCTACCCACCCACTTACCAAACGTGACAACATAGACCTTCAATTTTAAATTGAACTTCAAAGCCCCCCAAAAAAACGAACACAACCCAAAACCTAACCCCTTCCTTCACCTTCTCCACCCAAAAAGGAAAAAGAAAAAAAAAAAAACCAGCATCATCGTTCACTCCACCCACTCCCATAAACCCTAATTCCACCATGTCTTCTTCCACCTTCGCCACCGCACCACCCTCCTTCTCTACCTTCTCCTCAAACCCCACTCACCCACCCCCAAACCTCCGTTTCCAAATCCCAATTCGCCGCTCCCTCCCTCGCCTCACCGTCAGAGCCCACTCCTCCAATCCCCCCTCCACAACCTCCACCACAACCAACCCCATTCTACGCAACCTCAAAACCCTAGCCGGAGCCGCCGTCTTCGTCGCCGCCGTCGCGGTCAAATTCTCCTCCCTCCCCGCCCGCGCCGAACCTCCTCCAGTCACCGCCACCGAACAACATTCCCCTCAGTCCCTCGAAGAACCCACCACAGCAACAACCTCATCATCTTCCCCATTATCGGAGTTCCTCGAAACGAACGAGGAGGCCGTCGGCGCGCTCAAGTCTCTCCTGCAGCGGAAGCTCGAGGCCGGAGAGGACGAAGAAGCCCTCACAATCCTCAAACGGTTATGCTCCGCACAACCCGACGTAACGGACTGGAAGTTCCTAACCGCAAGGCTGATGAACGAAACCGGCGACGTGGAAAACGCGCGCCATGTGTATGAAGAAATCCTCGCCACGAATCCGCTATCGTTCGAGGCTCTGTTCGAGAACGCGTTGCTGATGGATCGGTGTGGGGAAGGTGAAGCGGTGATGAGGAGGCTGGAGGAGGCGCTTGTGGTGGCCGAGGAGAAGAACAAGGCGAAGGAGGCGAGGGATGTGAGGTTGATAATGGCGCAGATTCAGTTCTTGCAGAAGAATGTTGATGAGGCTTTGGGGATTTATGAGGAGCTGATTAGAGAGGACCCTAAGGATTTCAGGCCTTATTTTTGTAAGGGAATGATTTATAGCTTGCTCGATAGGAACGATGAGGCGAAGGAGCAGTTTGCAAAGTATAGGGAGTTGTCGCCTAAAAAATTTGAGGTTGATGGATATTTGAGGACCCCTTTGTCTAGGATGAAATTGTTTGGTTCAGATGAGAGCTAGAAGTAATGGAAGTTTCCAGGAAGAAAGTTGAGGTCTTTTTGGCAATTGAAATAATAAGGATGGTGAATGGATACAAACATAAACAAGGGCATGTTTGGTTTTCGTTTTCATTTGTCTTTATTTTCTATGATTTTTGTTTTCAGGATTTTTTTGGGAAGGAAATGGTGAAAATAGAAAACGGGATTTCACCGTTTATTTCATAAAGTTCTGGAGATAGTAAACATAGAAAATAAAAACAGAATGGAAACAGAGCCAATGTTTTGGAGTCATTCTTTTTCGGGAGAATATTGTCACCGGCATGCACCTAAGTTAAGTTCTTTTACTTTTTATATATATAAGCACTCCTAAGATGATCTTTGGGTGTAACTTATCTGGACGTTTTACTTGAGAATGATAGAGTATTACTAATAAGGATGACAGTGGAGTTGAGCTCTACTACACTTTTGCAGTAACTCGGCACTTGCTTGTTGTGGCCTTGTGCTTTTTTCCATGTTCCTTAGATGTATGTAATTTCCTTCTGGTTTTGCTGTAATTTATAAATCTGTACTGCTTCGGTTGGGTAAGGGTAAGTTGGTAACTTGCGTAAGCTAGTGACTTGTGAATGAGAGCACTTGATAGTTGATAACATAATTGATGCTGCCTGAATTTTGATCTGCACTTATTACATGGGTGGTACCATTGACTTGCTTTATTGCCAAACTCTCTGTTAGGTAAAGTAAACTTCATGCCATTGGAATTTCTTTTGCATGCTTCCCTGTGTAAATGTTGGATATTGTTTTGCACTTCTGCTTTTGCCCGTATCACTTATCAAATGCATCATGTTGCTGGTTTCTCATTAATGATTCTTGCCTTCCCGCATCCTATTATGTGCAGGATAACTGAATTTTTTATTTGTAAGTTTCTTTTGAGGCATAAGAAATAGTTTCCTTATCGGAAGTTATCTACAGAACAGGACAGAGAACACCCATCCAATCGAAGGCCATAGCTCATCGGTTGGAAAATGGCAAACATTTTAAAAGGGTATCCCGATATTACCTGCTGAACCAACACTCATGTTTCTCTTCATGTGTTCTATTTGGTACTTGAAAATGGGTCTTTATGTTATGACAAAAATTTCAAGCTTGTTATGGAAATCTCATGCACCTTTCATGAACATAAAGCGAGGCTTTAAGTTTCTTTTGTCTTCTTTATTATTTCATTTAAAATGTAGGTATATTATAGTTTGCCCAGTGATTAGACCTGATTTCTTTATGAAATTTTGTGATTTGAAAAGTGATACGTGCTTCATAATTCCTCTGTTTTCTTTTTGGGGCTCACATTATGGGTGATCAGTAAGCCAACCTCATTACACAATGTTTCATATTTACGCATCAATTTCAAGCATACTATACATCCGAACAATGATAGAAGTATTTTGAGACAAATTGCAAAGGTTGTGTTCGTCATTATATGGAACTTCAATGCCAAAAAAAAAAAAAAAAAAAAATTACAAAAGAACATTCAAGGCTTGATATCTGTCTTGGTAGTTAATTATTTTATGTACAACAGCCCATGGTGCTGCATGTTTCTCAATTTGCTTTTATTCCTAGTTAAGATAAACGAACGTATGTAATGGTCTGAATAAATATTTTAAGCACCTAATGTGAGAAGCGGTTCATTAGTATAAACTTTCATCTACTTTTTCATTATGGATTTTCAATGAAAAATTACTATGTATACACTTTTTCCTTGTGTTGATTTATATGCTGTTATATTTATGAAGTTAATATTTTACTGCAAAGCTTATATATTACCTGCCGCATCTGCCATTGCCGCCTATTGGGGGCGGAATTGCCATTGGGCAGCCATGCTTATGTTCGAAAATACTGATTAGTACATAACCTATTATAAGTTTTTATTGGGTTTATTATCACTTGTTTATAAAATATCATCAAATTTGGTCTAATTTGAAAGTTGATTTAAGGTATTCTATGTAGAGACCTTGAAGTAGGTTAATAATTAATAATTTAAAAATTTCTAATATTAATAAATGAATATTTTTTTAATAAAATCATTGTTATAATTTGCATAAAATAATATACTATATTAATATATCATTGATACATTATATAAATATCATCTATTCTTAATTACATATCTAAATATAAATTAATCAATCATTCTTGTAAGTGCAACAGACTTTTTCTTCAAAAAATTTAACTTATTCACGACATGTATGTTTTTTATATTTTTTTAAAGGTGTAATAATTATATTTTCTATGGAATCGTGGGATATGTGATCTTAAAATTATTGATGGCAGTAGAAGTGAATTATAATCACTAAGTTTGACTGTAATGTCAAGGGTCTTATAGCAACATGAACAATTTCTAGAGCAGAAAAAAAAGATGCCAAGAGTCTTATAGGTACATTCGTGATCAAGGACTCTCACAAATGAATTCAACAAAATACATAAGATCTGTGCTTTTATATTAACCAAAAAGAAATTATATCAATGTTAACAATGTAAAAGCTTGACCGTTGGTTTGCATATATATCTTTTTCATATAACATCCTTTTCATATATTTATTTTTTCTATGCAACATAATTGTTTAGGATATAATGGCCTTGTGAGTTGTGAGTAATACTGGCCCCTTTCTGTGATCCTACACCAGAAGATTAGCATAACCTACGTTTTTATAAAAGGAGACTATTTTTAAATTTATATACCCTTAAATTACTTGTTTGAGGTTTACAGCAAGAAAAACACAATCAGAACAAGCCACAAACAGACAGTTCCAACATATTCATCACTACATCTGTATCTACAAAATATCTGACAAGATTTTCACAAGTGCATTTTCACTTCTTACCCTTTTTACCTCCCTTGCCTTTCTTGGATTTGTTTTTCTTCCCTTTGACATTTTCCTTGGTGTTTCCGGGTCCTGAGTTGATGCCAACTTGAGAAATCTTGGACATGTTTTCTTTTGGTTCCTCCGAATCATTTTGCACGTGCTCATCATAGCCTATTATTGCAGCAGTGCTGGCTTCCGATGGCTTATTATCAACAATGGCAGTCTTCTTGCACAGCAGAAACAGCTGATTCAAGATGTGCACTACTTTTGGTTGTCTTGAAAAAATTTTCTTCGACAGTTCATCAATATCTGGAATTTGGTTCTTCATCAATGTATCACTGGAGAAGAGGCAAAAATACAAGGTTAATAATAATGAGCAAAGTTTTTTTTTTTTAATACCACAATATTTAAAATGTACTAAATTTGCTGCTTTGACAGAGGAAACCCAAAATAAAATTGCATAAGAAAATATACGACATGGGCAAAGTTACTTTCATAACTTACCTCACACTCAATGTTGAAGAAAGTTGCTTCATTTCATCAAGCAACCTCAACACCTCCCCCATTTCATTTTTGTTTTCGAGGTTAACAGGGTTTTGGGGTAAGCTTCCACATATTGAAGAAATTAAAAGTTCAATGCAAGGATCCAAAAAATCCTGAATAATGAGTTAAAAAAAAAAGTGACAAGAATATATTATGCAAAAGAAATGGATTTATAGTAGAGACCCTTGATAGAAGTGCATTTCTAACTTACTTTAAACACAATGTGGGAAAAAACCAAAATACCTTCAACATAATGGAATAGTGAGACACCCTATCAAGGCGTGATTCATCAACTGCCAACTGTAACTTTTCCAACACATCCCAGAAGCCAAGAACATTCTTGTAAGTTTCATGTTCAATGCCACTATTCGATGCCTGATCTGAACTGTTTGGAAGTCTTGAACATTTTGTTGAAGGAAACGCATTTGATGATGCTGCCTCTGCTGTAACTGCTGCAGTTTCCAGACCCACACCGTCAACTCTATTTGGAAACAATACTTGCAATATTTGCTCTTGTTGCTGGCGTATTGTTAAATCAATAAACACAGCATCTGGACACACAATTTTTGAAGAATTGTTCCATAACCTGGCTATTACGAGGGGATTGTCTATCACCTTAAATGCCTCAGCATATACTTTCAAGCCCAGGTGATTCCTGCCTTTGCAAAGAACATTATAAAATTCCAGTGGCAGTTGTGCAGTCACATGGCTCTTGTCCTTCCACAACAAATCACGAAGTATAGCAAAATGCTTCCCAGAGATGAGATGAAGCAAACACATTGAAACAACCAATCTAAGAACAAACGATGTGAAATAATCTTTCCCATTTATGTTCGACTTTCTAATCCAGTTTTTGGTACCATTTGGATCATTAAGAAGCTGACAAATGACTTGAGCAATAAACCTGTGGACATCTTCTACACATGGCTGTGCATTAGCCGTTAAACTCAAATTTGGAAGGGAGTTTCCATCTTGGTAAATGAGCCATTCAACGAAAGATGACTTTGTGGCAAAAATGAACCCCTTCCAGCAGGATGTTAAGAGCAGAAGGCGTTCAATAAGATAGATAAAACAACTGGGAGAAATGTAGTCAACTTCCATTATCCAATCTACATTGTAAGTATACTGCAAAGCTTCATGAAACTTGAACAAGCAAACCAGCTCTTTATGCGCTTCATTGCCCTGTGAAGTTTCCTCTGTTGGATTCCAAAGCAAGCTCTGAATGAACTCTTTCCAGGCTGGATTATCTTCAAATCTTGTTACAATTTTTACAAATAGTTCCTTTTTTAGATTAGCTGTACCAAGAATCATAACTGCCACCCGTCCAATTTGACCATAAGTCAACCTGCCCTTTTTAATGTTCTCATGGATGACGTCTTTCACCAAATCCTGATACATCTCAGTCACCCTAAGAGAAATCATGTCTTTGGTCAGGGAATTCTTCCAGTCTAGAGGAACGTACTGAGAGAAACAGTCAACTGGAAGTCTGAGAAATTTCTCCAATGGTTTCAAGTTAGCTTGGCTGTGGTTAAAACACTTGGCTCCACACATAAATTTGGAGACCTCGTAGATAAGCATTAAAGACCTGAATTGACAACGTTTGGACATAACTTTACTAGCTGAAAACTTGTAAAGTGCTGCAAGGTTGCGCAAGACATCCATGCCAACAGAAAACAATTCTGAACACCAATAGCTCTGGGCAGCAGAGACTAAACAATGAACATCAACAGAAACAAGCCTTCCATTCTTCTTCAGAAATCTATCACCCATTTTTATCACCCAATTAGCATCCGGGATGAGCAAAAGGTAAAAGTCATTTAGATTAGAAGTCTGCTTTCGTACACCCAAATAATTCAATGCAAACATTCCATGACTACTATGCTGATGAATATCTTGGGATTTGAAACCTGGAAGATACTCCAATATGTGAACCATGTTATCCTTCCAACATGTCCAACAGTAAAACAGGGTCTCCACAGAAAGCTGATTCTTCAACATCATTCCTTCCACAGAATCATCAAACGCATTGTCTTGCCAGACATACTTTGAGGAGTTAAGCTGAAAATGAAAATCCAGAAGTTTCCACAAACACAATATTTCACCTCTCACACTTCCATACATGCGAGAAGATTTCAAATGAATCATTATCTTGAAAATATTACTATTCTCATTTGATAATATTTCAGCTTCAGTAGAAGCAAGCTCATAAAAGCTGCTTGACTCTTCCTTTGCACATGATAAGGCTCTTTTCAAAAGCTCAGCCTTCTGTGAAAACTGCTTCAATGGCCATCCTTTACTCCCCTCAGACCAAAGAGAATTGGCAAATACATAGAAAAGAAAACGTTCATAAGCTTCAATGAACTTACCAGCTTTTGCCAGCAGATCAGCCTCGCGCAGAACGTCACCCATCATCTTAGCAATATTCGCTGCCTCAATGAAATTCCCTAATTCCTCTTCTAACAAGAGGAGCTCATCTAGTAAACTTAATGATCGTAAGAACTCACGCTTCAATTCCATTGAATGAAAAGCTCGAACAAATTTCATCATGGATCTGGTATCTTTACGATCAAAATAATGACGAGCACAACTTTCAAGAAACTTCTGTTCCATTGTGTATAAGTCCTGACTTCCAACCATACTATGGTCAGCAGTTTCACTATGCTTCCAGCGTTGAATGTAATCTAAACCAATGTCAAACAACCGTCCTTTTGCACAAACAGTCAAACAATCTGAGAAGAACCTGCCTCTAGCATACACCTGAGCTGCAGTTTCAAAACATCCAGCTAGATAAAAGCAATCCCCTGCTCTTTTGAAATCAGGCTCCTCACATTTCTCCAAATAAAGCTTCCCTGTAAGCAGAAACAAAATTAATCTTTTAGAGTAGAAGTTCACAAATCTTTTAAGAGAATGCAAAGGAAAGTTAGGAGCTAAGTTGACATTTAATTATCCAACTCTATCCTCACATCAATTTTTCTTTTATCTCTCTTCTTTATTCAAATCATAAATAAATAAAGGACAACAACATGATGAGCTCTATGGTATAGACTTAGGTTTGTTTATTCCCTCCTCCTCATCATGTCCATCAAATGTTTTTTATTTAGATTTGCATGCTATGCTTGAAACAAGTGCTCATTAATGGTTTGACCATAACTAGAAAGTCATTAACAGCTTCAATTATCCAAGTTATCAGTAGTTCTGTACTAAAATATTGATCATAAAAGCTTTTGATGATAAACGAATTTATATATAAAAAATTAAACAAAAAGTAAAACAACGCATAAATTTATCTATAGTGATACAAAATACCATAACTAAAATGAAGGATTGCCAAGAAGAAAATTGTGAGCAGCTGCAATAGAAGCTTTGTCTGAACAGAAGTTATTAGTAGCATAATTGATCTTAGTTTGACTGAAATTCATAATAATCAAAAAAGAAAGCCAAATGAATTTCAAGCTAAGCACATGACAATATATTTAATTCCCTTTCACACATGATAGATGTTAATTCCACACTTGTTAAACCATCGTATTAAGTTAGTTGCAATTCTTTCTCACTAATGGGTAAAAAGAAAATTACTCAAACTTAATAAAACCGCAAGATTTCAAGGTAAGATTTATTTATTTTTTTTTAAATTAAACAACAATCAAAAGTTTGACTGATTATTGTGAAACTTTGAGAAGTATTAAAAGAAATCAGCATGCATCCAACATTGATAGAAAGTTACTTTTTTGCCGATACGGAACAATAAGCATTTGCCAAAATTCATTTGTGTGCAAATGAGACATAACTTACCACAAATGTACAACAGAATGGGCAAGCTGTCTCTAGCGGCAGTACAAAATTACGTATTAAAGATGAGTTAAATAACTTAAGGACAATACTTATGACCCAAGACAAAGATTTAACACACAATAATGTGATAGAGCTGAGTTCACAAAAGGGCTCAAGGTGTATCAAAGGAGGAAACACAGGGGTAGTTTGGGGCAAGGGATGCTTGTTGCGTTGGCAGCTGCAGGTGGCCCCAATAGTGGGCCTGGTTAGTAAGGTTTAGGAAGCATGTGGGGTGATGGGTGTGGGGGATTTTCTATTAGAGGAAAAGGGGTATTTGTTGGTAGTGGGGAGGGAATACTTTCTCTTAGGCATTTTACCACTTTTGGAAAGGGAGTGACTTGGTGCTAGAAGCTTGTTTGGTTGTTGTCACTATTCTATTGGCTTTTTCCATTAATAAATACATCTCTATACTTCCTTCTGTACTTGTGCATTGTTTATTGTTTCATTATCATATCCTGCTTGTGTGCTACTTGTGTGCTCTATTATTTGGTATCAGGTGCACCTTCCTAGGTATCGTGGTTACTACCAACGCCTGATGAGTTATGGACAACAGAGTGGATGCTTTGGAGAAGAAGCGATCAAGTTGTGCAATTGCTGAGTGGACCTCGACATGTGCGTTCGCTTGGCCATTCACCGACAAGGAGGTTGAACCATCGCTGAATCGACTGATCAATGGAATGGGGTTCTAGAGGGGCGAAGGGTCCCATCACTCACCTTCTCCCTATCACGAGCTTGGCGCTTCACGGTCTCGGACTCGAGGAGCGGAGCTCCCCCCTCTCCCACGGTGATCGTTGGCACCACAAGTTTCGGTCTCCTGGCATCGCCCACCGGACTCGTCATACGAGAGTCCTCCACAACGAAGATGAAATCGCGATCGAAGATGGAGTTGCCGTTTCGCGGGTGATGATGCGTTGGGCTGATTGTTAAGATTGAGTGTTACTTCTCTATCAACATAATTGAAGGGAGGAACGCATGGAGGTTGTAGTGTTGGCATTAGAAGGGAAGGCTCTTCACTGTTCCAAGCTTGGGAGGAACAGACATTGGTTCCTTCATGGAGATCGTTCAAGGAGAGTTTGCTTTGGTTCAACCAGGGGTAGTAAAAGTCCCTTATGGGCCATTGCTAAGGCTGAAGCAAATGGGCTCTATAATGGACTATATTGAGGAATTTGAAAAAGTGTCTAGGCCCATGAATCATGTGGACCGTGATATAATGAAAGGAGTATTTGTTAATGGGCTAAAAGGGGATTTGAGGCCTGAAATAAAAAGTCTGGAGTTGGGCTCCCTTGGTGCTATTAAAGACAAGGCCCTTATGCTGGAAGAAAGGAATAGAATAGAGTGAGTGGCTTGGGCCCTCATGAGAAAGGGGTAGCCTATTCAAAAGGAGGGCATCTTACACAACCCACTAAGTCTATCTTTCTCAATACTCATCGTGCAAGTGGGAGCTTAGAAGGGGTGTGTACAACAACCCTCGCGGAATGGGAGAAGCTAGCACCGAACAGCGGCAACAGCTATGGGAGGCCGCCGGAGGAGGAGTTGCAGGAGCGCAGGGCAGGGGTTGTGTTTCAAGTGTGGTGACTAATAGGGGTGCAACCACGTATGCAAGCTTCGGCACTACAAGCTCGTTCTTGGAGGACTCGGATGGTGACTATTCCGACGGTGAGGAAGAGTTCAGGGAGGACATTGGCCCTAGCCAGTGGCAGAGCTTGCGGCGAAATCCGTAAGCCTTACTTCAGGAGCCTCGCGGTTCACTACCATCGATAAGTCATTCAAGGTGCAAGGCAAGATGGGGGACTGAGGTGATCATCTTGGTCGATATCGAGGCAGAAGGGAATTTTGTGTCTTCCCTAGTAAAACGCTTCAGCTCCGATCGAGGAGATTCCTTTTATTGTAGAAGTGGCCACCAATGAGACTCAACGTGGGTTAGGAGTGTGTGAAAATCTCAGCCTCGAAGTCCAAGGTACTCGAATCATTCAATCTTCTTCATTCTCAGCTTGGGAATGTGGATGTTGTGTTGGGTTATGAGTGGATCGCGACCTTAGGGACATCAAGGCAAATTTCCAGAAACATATGATTTGTTGGACTGATGACAATGGGCGACACTGCTTGGTGGGATCAAGCTAGACAGGAGAGGCTTGATCGAATGACCTTGAAAGCCTTGCGTGAGATCCTGAAGGGTACTATATCAAAACCTGAAGTGGGGGAAAGTGGTAAAAAAAGAAAGAGGAGCAATGGGAACCTGAGGAGATTCTCCAACTTTTAGAGGATTATGACGATGTTTGCAAGCTGTCGGAAGGGCTACCCCCACCACGCACCCACGATCACGCCATCAATGTGAGGGAGGAGCCGCGATTCCGCATATCAGGCCTTACAGGTGCCGTATTTCCAAAGAACGAGATTGAAAGAATCATTGCTGAGATGACGACTTCGGGATCATAAGGCCTAGCATCAACCCATATTCTAGCCCGTTATTTTGGTTAAAAGAAAGATGGGAGCTGGAGATTCTATGTCGACTACAGGGCCCTTAACAAGGTGACAATCCTTGACAAATATCCCATACCTATCATCAACGAACTCCTGGATGAATTAGGGAGCAGAAGTTTTTTCTAAGTTGGACCTGAAGTCGGGCTACCATCAAATTCGAATGAGAGAGCAAGACATTGAGAAGACAGCTTTCCGTACTCACGAGGGACATTATGAATTCCTCGTCATGCCATTTGGGCTCACGAACGCACCTCAACCTTCCAAGCTCTAATGAATCAGGTATTGAAACCATACTTGAGAAAATTCGTCCTTGTTTTCTTTGATGATATTCTGGTTTATAGTCAAAATCAGGAGATCACTTGGGGCACTTGAAGAAGGTATTGGAATTGTTGAGGTAGCACCTCTATATCAATTGCAAGAAATGTTCCTTTGCAAAGCCTGAAATCGAATATTTGGGACATATCATCTCTGGACAGGGAGTGAGCCGATCAGAAAAAATAGAGGCAATGGTGAAGTGGCCAATTCCAACTGACCTTAAAGGGCTGAGGGATTCCTAGGCATTCCTGGGTATTACCGCCGATATGAGAAGGTAGCATGGCCATTAACTCAGTTGTTGAAGGGTAATTTTCAATGGAGTGAGGAGGCACAAATGGCTTTTGAGAAGTTGACGGCGATCATGACATCCTCCTGGTCCTTGCTGTTCCAAATTTTGGGAAGACATTTATTATTGAAATTGACACTTTGGGAAGAGGAATAAGTGCCATGTTGATGCAAGAAGGGAGACCCATAGCCTACCTTAGCTAAAAATTGTCAGAAAGAGCCCAACAACGATCAGTTTATGAGCGTGAACTCATGGCCATTGTTATGGAAGTGCAGAAATGGCGACATTATTTGATGGGGAGAAGATTTGTCGTGCACTCAGATCAAAAAAGCCTCTGATTTTTATTGACCAACATCTCATGGGAAAAGGCCAACAGAAGTGGGTCACAAAACTTAGGTATTGATTTTGAAATTGTATACAAAGTGGGCAAGGAGAATGGCAGCGACGCTTTGTCCGAAGAATTAACTTGGGTGCCATGTCTTCTATCACATTTCAGAACTGGAAAGGCTTGGAAGAGGAGGTGCAAGCTAATGGGAAATTGAAAGCAATATTGCAGGAACTGATTAGAGGTTCTGAGGCTCAGGAGGGTTTGAGTTGAAGAGTGGGAGGCTACACTATCGAGGTAGGTTGGTTATTCCTACAGGCTCTCCAAGAATTCCTATTTTGTTGCAGGAATTTCATGATTCAACTTTAGGGGGCATTCAGGATTTTTCAGAACCTACAAACGCCTAGCTGGGCTGGTTTCGTGGGAGGGATGTGAAAGGAAATTCAGAAATATGTGCAAGCTTGTGAAGTTTGTTGCAAGAACAAGTACCAGATCCTCTCCCGCTGGCTTGTTACAACCACTACCCATTCCTTCACGAGTGTGGGAAGATGTATCAATGGATTTTATTGAAGGGCTGCCAAGGTCACATGGGGCTGATACCATCTTGGTGGTGGTGGATAGGCTCTCCAAGTATGTACATTTTGTGGGCTTGGCCATCCTTTTTCCACCAAGGATGTGGCCAATGTATTCATTAAGGAAGTGGTTAGATTGCATGGGTTCCCACAAACTGGTCACTAAGGGACAAGATATTCATGAGCACTTTTTGGGCAGAATGTTTAACAGGCAGGCACCAAACTAAAATATAGTTCAGCATATCATCTGCAAACGGATGGGCAAACGGAAGTGGTAAACCGATGTTTAGAGACCTATTTGAGATGCTTTTCAAGCACTAAACCCAAGCAGTGGTGCAAGTGGCTGTGCTGGGCAGAACTCTGGTTCAATACTACCTTCCACTCCTTAGCAAATACTTCCCCCTTCAAAGTCCTTTATGGCCGAGAACCTCCTACTCTTATTAGAGGAGACTCTTTCCCTTCGCCTGTGGAAGAAGTCAACCAAATGCTTGCTGAGAGAAACGCAATGTTGGATGAGTTAAAGTGGTTTCTTGACAAGGCTTAGGCACGTATGAAGGTCCAGCTAGAAAAAGAAGAGAGGTGGAGTATGAGGTGGGAGAACATGTTTATCTCAAGGTTCAACCATACCGACTGAAGTCTCTAGCTAATAGAGTCAATCAAAAGCTAAGCCGCGACATTATGGCCCCTTTGAAATATTAAAGAAGATAGGCAAGGTAACGTATGAATTGTTGCTGCCTCCTACTGCTCAGTACATCCAGGATTTCATGTGTCCCTATTGAAAAAGTGCCTAACACCAAAAGCCAAATGCCAACCCCTACTACCAGGTCTTTCGGAGGACTAGGAATTGAGATTGCAACCCGCGACATGCCATGTAAATACACAAGGAGACAGTGAAGTGTTGATCAAGTGGCAAGACATGCCTGAGTTTGAGAGCACCTGGAACTAGCTACTAACATCAAGCTCAGTTTCCCTCATTTTCACCTTGAGGACAAGGTGGTTTTTCAATCAGGAGTGTTGATAGAGCTGAGTTCACAAAAGGGCTCAAGGTGTATCACAAGAGGAAACACAAGGGCAGTTTGGGCAAGGGATGCTTGCTGCGTTGGCAGCTAGGTGGGCCCAATAGTGGGCCTGGTTAGTACGGTTTAGGAAGCATGTGGGGTGATGGGTGTAGGGATTTCGTTGGAGGAAAGAGGGAATTTGTTGGTGGTGGGGAGGGGAATACTTTCTCTTAGGCATTTTACTACTTTTGGAAAGGGAGTGACTGAGCTCCTGAGTGCTCAGAGCTTGTTTGGCTATTGTCACTATTCTATTGGCTTTTTCCATTAATACATACATCTCTATACTTCCTTCTGTACTTGTGCATTGCTTATTGTTTCATTATCATATCCTGCTTGTGTGCTACTTGTGTGCTCTATTATAATGCTAGTTGAACAAGTGACATACAAATGCAACACCAATGCTGGGTTTCAACTCTTAGCACTGCATTAGTAAAATGAACATTCTTTGTCTTCTCCTGTTTTCAAGTAGGTTCAAATCTGCAACCTGGGTAACTTAACCCAGGATAGTGGACATGACCATGTAGGATAAACCTGCGTCTTTGTAGTAATAAATTTTATAATGCCTAATTAACAAATCCTTCAAATTCAAAGGCTAAAAACAATTCATAGCAGATGACATAAAATTATAGACATGGATGTTAAACTTCAAATTCATACCAGCTCTTTCATGATCCCCCAAATCAGAAAAACACTGAGCAGCAATATCAACCATTCCTATTCCTTCGAAAATTTCAGCAGCTTCCCTAAGGATTGCATTTGCATCCTCAGGATTCAGATCACGCAAACGGTTTGCAGTTGCCCTAAGACCCGCAGCTTTAGACTTTTTCTCCCAGTAAGAGTCCCCGGCTCTTTCAAAACACATTGTCGCCATCTCATAGTTATTTTGATTATAGAGCTGCAAAGGAAAGTAAGAATCATATGATATTGGTTAGGAAAAAGAACTGCCACACAGAACTGGCTCACAAACTATAGACCTATTTGTGATATGCCATGACATCATTCATTAGGTAAGCAAATTATAATCAACAACTTGACAAGACACCAATAACCAATGAGTCAATCTATATTTTTAAAACTTATACTAATATGTTCAATTCTTTATCTTGGAAGCACAATGAATATGATGCTTGGTTACAAAAACAACCTTTATGCCACGTGACTTCCATTCTTCAGGACTACTTGCAACTTTCATTGCTTGAGCAAGCGAATCATCCAATTCTTTGAATTGTACAAGACATTTCTTTTTCCAATAGTCAAACATTGGCCTAGAGAATTCTTCTGTGTTCTCACAAATCCACAATCTCTGTCTTGTACGAGTTATGGCCACATACAACTGCTTAAGTTCAGAACACAAAATATTGTGTTTAGACTCATTAAAACTTGGATAAGGCTTAAGTTCCTTAGGTTCCAGCATATCTTGTTCCTTCATGTACCCATATAACACCCTCCATTGATTTTTCAAAGGTGAAGAGCCAAAAAAATTGTAGAGCAATACATCCTGGAAAAGGACACAGAAGATCATAAAAAAGACATAACATACACAATATAAATAAATTAAATAAGATAAGTATATGACAACAGACAACCTGAAATTCCAGACCCTTGCACTCCAAAATGGTTAACACAAGTGCTTGTTTCCCTACATATTCTAAAATTTCCTTTCAGCAAGATCATCTCGTACCAAAATTACTTGTTCTGCTCCAAAGCCAACAATTTTCCCACCTATATGTCCACTATTTCCAAAAATAGTTACAATTGCATTTTCTCTATTTCCACATTCAAGAACAACTGGAGATTCACCATATATCAAACTGGTCTCGGGCTTCAAGACATCAATAGAATGAGGGAAAAAGCGAAAAAGAAGCTCAATGGTGCTTTGGGATAGTTTTAGCACTCCAGCATGTGTACGAAAGTTTTGATTCAACAAGAAAATATCTGAAATTTTTCCTTTCTCCTTTCCTTGATTATATGTGCTTCTGGATTCTAACACAAATTTCTTGTAGAAGAGAGACCTTATATCCTGGAATCTAAAATCAATTCCCCTAGCTATCGTTTGTGCTGTATCACCACAAAAAACAAAACCCTCTTCTACATTTTGACACACATATTTAAATAAAGCAATTTGACTCATTGTTAGATCTTGCACCTCATCAATATATACATAGTGCATTTCATCACCCTTATATCTGTTAATTTTGAGTCTACGATGGAGGTCAATTACAATATCAGCCAAGTCAAATTCCCCTTTATCCATCTTCATTCTTTCATAATTGAGATAAATATCATATATAATCTCTCTTTTCTGTTTGGTTAAACTTGAAGCTCGATTTTCAGACAAGGAAAGATAATCATCACGGCTTAGCTTGCCATCACCACCATGCTCCATGGCTTTTATACCACCTTTTATATGTGATATGATTTCAATGAACACTTTGGAGCAATCTAGCTTCTTAGTGTATTGGGAATTGAAATGAGGCCAATATACTGAATCAAACCTATCATAAGTCACCTCCTTATTTCTTATGAATGTCTCCAAAGCAACAGATCTTACACCAAGGTTTTGATTATTGGAAGCTAGGTCACCGAATCTTTCAAAAAAGGAATTCCCCATAGTTCCATCAAGCATCATTAGAAACTTCTGAAATGTTATCACAAGTGGATAGGAGTTGGCAGGCAGATCAATGAAAGAATCTGAAATATTCTTGAACTGCATTAATGTATCAACATCAATATCTTCCTCCATAGAACTGTTGTTGACAGAGATATTGCCACCACATATAGATCTGTACACATAATGTCTAATAATATTATATACGATCCAAGTCATGCATAAAATCTATGGCATAAATGAAATTTAAAAGAGAACTCAGTTAAAGTACATGATGACCAAATTAATATTAAGGACTTGGACATGCAGACTTATAATGGGGACTACAGTTAAGTAGGGGGGATGGTGTAAAATTTTCATTATTTCATAGTTTCTTAAATAGAAAACAAGATAAAAATTATAAATTGATAGAAGAAACATTCCATATTCCTTATCATGCAATTCACAACCAAAACAACAATTATGTTTCTTGGTGTGTCATTGTCAAAACTAGAGCAGGACCATACATATTATCAGATCAGATCAGAAAGGGACAATAGTTGGTATATTTCATCAAACATTCCATCTTTAGACTTAAATAATAAGTGAAGGTTTTTTCCTATCAAAAACAATCCTTTGATCTGAAAACTACGTATTTGTAAAAATTATTTAAATCAACAAATATACATTATAAAACAAAATAAGAAAACACATTGCTCAAAGGATAAAGTAAATTCCATTTAAAATTCTAGAAATGACCACTAGGGACTACATTTGATTTCTTATTTACTTTATTATGTAAATATAGTGTATGTAAAATATTATTACTTATAATAGAAGCTACTTTTGATGCCAACAAAAGCTAATAATTTTATCAAAAACTAGTGGATAACAAAAATTAAAAGAAAGTTGTTCTTGAATTACCAGATTTCATTACTTCCACTACAGTTTTCTTTCCACATGTATAAAAGGTGATAGAGATAGAACACGAATACATAATGGTAAGGTGGACTCTAAAATAGATTACAGCAAAATAGTAAGCTTATGTCTAATTCAATAGGACATTTAGAGCTTATTTGGTCTTAGAATATTTCCTATTTCTATTTCCTGTTTTCACAGTTAATTAAAAAAAGGTTACCTAGTTTTCAATTTTTGGATTTTTTAAGGAAAAAAATTAAAACAACAATATTTTGTGAAAGCCAGAAAATCTGAAACAGGAAACATGTTGAAAATAAAGAAGCACATAATTTAATTTTAAAAATAGGAAACAAAAACAGAAAAGTTTTATAAAACCAAACAAACCTTTAGCCTATCATTCATTTGAAATGGAGAAAGAAAAGCAGTTAGTTTATCAAAGAAGACGCACCTTTTCAATCGAACAACATGATGTTTTACTGCTTGACATAATTTAGGACTCACTGTTACAAATAACTGATGTAAAACAGGCCTATCAGTCACAGTAGAGCTCTCTTTATAATCTTGATTCAAACAAGGAACTGCAGCACTGGTAGTTCCATATGCCTCTTCAACATACACGTGGTGCAAGATCTCCTTTTGAAATAACTTCATGGTCAAAATAGTGGTCTTTCCAGTACCTGATCGACCCAACACAAATGTGCTGTTAGGAAAGAGGATTATATCTCGTTCCTCATCTGTTACTTCAAATGGGAGGTCCAATTCATTGTTGTTACGATCAGAAAGCAAGTGGCTAACCACAACTGATGACAAAGAATAGAATTTCATCAATAGCAAACTCTCCTCAACCTTTGAATTCTCAACATAAATTCGTTGATCAGCACGAAGACTTGATTCAGAATCATTTATATTATTTTGTAGATTCTTAAATCTTACGATCTCTACAGACTTTTCCCAACTCATTGGAATCTCCTTACTCCTATAAAAGAAGCAAAACAAATGACATCAGCCATCTGTACTATCTTGGGCATAATGAAATGCAACTTAAAGCACTTACCCCTCAAAGCATCTCTCATTGCAACGACTTATAAAATCATCAGTATAGCTTCCAAATATATTATCAAGACGCTTCACTAGTTTAGGGATATCCTCCAAAGGCAGTACATCCCATATCTTTAAAACTTGCATATACCTTGATTCTTTTACAATGTCCCTTGAACAAAGGACATAGAGACCTTCAACCTTAAATTGCTTCAACATTTGTGATGAATTCCCACAAAGCACGTCCATTTTCATCCTTTTAGGTCTCCACCCACTGGAAAGTTTGAGCAAGAGGTTAATAACGGACTTCTTTTTCCGCTCTGATCGCAGCTTTTTAAATGATTTAAGGAAGTTATCGCTGAAAAGAACCTGGCATCCGAACCAATCAAGCAGATGATGAAAATATCAACAGCAGGAATAATAAGTCAAGTGACAAGATTGAGAAGCACCAAATACCTTCCATATGGAATTCCTGAAAAGGACACTATCAGCATTAAGCAAATCATCTAATTGCTCCAGCTCTTTCTTAGCATCCCAGATAGTTTTTGCCAAATCCTTGTCTTCGTCAGCATTAAAGAAACATTGACGCCTTTTAGCATCAAGCACCAAAGCTTTCCAAACATTTTCCTGACTTATTAGGGTTCTTTCACAGCCCAAAATCCATAGACAGTGCCTGTTGGATATCAAAGCAACAATTACTCTGTAAGAAAAAAGCCAAAAAAATAATGCAAACTTAAAAGAATATCAAATATTAAGCTCTACCTAGCCCTTGTAAGAGCAACATTAGTCCTGTGGGGACTGGAAATGAACTCAAGTGAAGTGCTTCCATTAGTTCTAACAGTTGATAATATAATAATGTCTTGCTCCCCACCCTGGAAGCCATCAATTGTCCTCACATTCACAGAAAATCCATCATGCTTATCATACTTCTGTCCAAGTACATCTTGAATCGCAACAACTTGGGCAGCATATGGAGACACTATGCCTATGCTAAGGTTCTCCTTCGAGTCAAGCCACGCTGCATACCAAGAAAAAGAAAACAAATCCAAATTCAGAAAAAATTGCACACTAACAAAGCAATTGTTTTTAAAAAAGACTCATATGTCTTGTATATTTCACCTTTCACCATGCTCGTTTCTGCGATTTTCTTTGGGCAAATTGTCATCGTAGTAACAATTTAAAAACACAGACATTGTTTATAAATACAAAATTGTTAATACAACCAATAATTAAAATTTCAAATTGAAATATTACCTACTAACCTACCAACAAACATCAAGCCTTAAGATCAACAAATCTTTCTTTTCTGACTAGTATACTCCTTGCGAGAAATAAGAAAATGTGATAATATTATAGATTACTGCCGAGAATTAAATAAAAAGTCACAAACCTTTGAAACAATTTTTAAGTATATTCATCACAACAGCAACCTCAACCAGATTTTTCCTGCTTCGTCCAGCATCATCAAAATCTTCTCTGCCACCAACTATGTTTATAAAGGAATAAGGGCCAAACATTGGCCCTGGTAGATATTGCTTTCTATAGTTCTTCCTCTCAACATTTGGAGCATCAAGAATTTGGTTTAAATAGAAGCGTGCATTTGGAAAGGAACTTATTGCCGGATGCATCCTATATTGTATATTGAGAAAGTGATTTGGATGACCCAATGAGCTCAGCCTCCCAAATAAGCTTATTCCAAAACCAACTTCAGAAGAAACCTTGATAGAACAATGACAATCATAAATATTAATTAGTGCTGGAACCTTTCTAGGATTCAAAAGGTGGAGAGGAGATACAAGGATATTAAATATAGCAAATGAAACGTTTATTCAATATGCATGAAAACATAGAAGCATGAACATACTTTACTTTCAACCATTGCCGGAAGCTGGCATTCATCTCCAACAAGAATAGCATGGTTTATGTTTGGAAGTAGCAGAGGAATAATAGATTCACATTCCTTTAACTGTGCAGCTTCATCAATCACCAAAATGTTTAGTGGCTCCATCACAACAGAATGCAACTTAAAGGAACTAGAAGCAGTGGAAAATATTATTGAGGATGTTTGCAAACAGAACTGTTTAATTGTTTCTTCGTCCACAAAAGTTGGCAGGTTGAGTACACCAAGTGAATCTTTAAGCATTCTTAAAGAAGACAGGCATTCAGTTCTGCTCTTGTACAATGAGTATGCAGCACCCACAAATGGCTCAGAAGAACTATCTTGCCTTTCTGAAGGAGAAAAACCTCTTCCAACACTTCACTGTCAATATTACTTGAAACAACAAAGCTTGAAATGAATCAAGCAAATGAATGAGGCAGCCCATATTTCCTAAGTTATGTTCAATGGAACTTGTGGCCACATGAGTACATAAGACGGAAATACAGTTTCTCAGTGGTGATGCTAAAGAAAGAAACCTTTCTCTCACAAACTCAAGAAAAGATTTGCACATCCCCTCACTACAATCTGAAGAGTTTTCTTCTTTTGTTTTATCAACAGTTTCATCATCAATGTTCTCTTGCTCCTTTTGCAACTCATTCTCCATAAATATATGATAATTTGAAACGCAATTTTCAAGAAGATCAATCATTGAAGCAAAAAAATATTTCCAATTACTACATGTTATGAGCTGCTTGACACGATGATCCAAATATATGTCTTGAATGTCTTCACCAACTTTAAGCCGCTCATGATTGCCAAATAAGATCATGTCTCCTAATGCACAGAACAAAGCATCAGGTTGTCTATCAAATGATTCTCTCACCATGCTCAAGAATCGCGATGCCACTTCTTTAATGGCAACATTTGTTGGAGCACAGACAAGACTCCTAAAGTTCATTTTCCATAGAGCAAAGAGAAGTGTGGCCAAAGTTTTGGTTTTTCCAGTTCCTGGTGGACCCCAAATGAGATCCACAGTAGACTTATGATTGCAATGAGAGGAATAAAGGCATTCACAAATTGCCTTATTTTGGGACTCATTCAGCTCAGTTAATAAAATATTTTCTGTCATTTCTAGATCATCCATCTGTGGAGAGCAGTGATCACAAATTTCTTCAACCTGCTTCCCAGCTTACATTCTTCAGTCGTTGTTATAATCAGTTTTTAATATAAGTTCTATTTTAGAGATGAAGCACAGTCTATGTAACAATTAACAAGAAAATGTCTTCATATTTTTATAAACAATTAGCTAGTTGGTGTGAATCTTCTCATATATAAATAGCAACACAGCTTCCCTCTATATGCTTTCTAACAGTTCCTATTTTACCTGTCACCAGTCTATCTTCAAGTCATATAATCAGTTCTTTAATATAAGTTCAATTTTAGAGATGAAGCACAGTGTATGTATCACAATAAATAACACAGAAAATGTCTTCATATTTTTATAAACAATTAGCTAGTTGGATGTGAGAATCTTCTCATATATAAATAGCAACATCAGACCCTCTATATGCTTTCTAAACAAGTGATGCAATTAACTACTACATGTGGTCTTGACTTTGGGCTGTGATCGTGTTCCTCCTTTAGTATTTGATGTTGTGAACTCTTGTACTTTCTGTGACCAATGTCTATTTATGATTTTGACATTTTATTTCTTTAAAAATAAGTTATTTGAATATTTCAAAAAGTGATGTATATTATTTGTGATTATAGTAATTAAGATGTGATAATAAATATTTTCCATTCTTCAGTATACATATATCAATCAATGGCAACGACCGCGCTTTTATTGTTTATTTATTCTTTTCGTACAGCGAGGGACCAGGCTCAATGGATGACGACGTTGCCACTTTTTCTTTTGCATGCCTTTTGCTTGGAAAACAAAAACAAACCATTGCATCTGTTGCACAATGGATGACGACGTTGCCACCTTTTCTTTTGTTTTTTTTGTTTTTCCCTTCATTCTGACATGAAAATTATTATTACTCATATTGTATATCTGGAAATTAATAGATTGGAAACTTTTTCACCAAAAAAGGATTTTTTTTTTTACTTTTTTATTTTCCTTTTAAGTATATAACTACTTATCATGTGGCACTAGTTTAATCATTTTAAAAACAAGTGGAATTTCTAATAAATAATCAAAATTTTGAGTTTACTTTCTTTGACAAGCCATGGTCTTATTTAATCCGTTGTGAGGTTACTTACGCTAAGGCCATGGTTCCCCGCATACAAAGGATAGCATATTGTTCATTTTGAACCACGAACGTCAATTTTCAAACACTTATTTGATAGTTGTTGCATTATTAGTACATATTATTAATATAGTTATAAGATTTTGCATGAGGAGTATCCTTACCAAATTGGGGCCCAAGGTGACTGGTGAGGCAGCACAGGCATGAATGATGGGGAGTTTGGTTTTTTGATGATCAAAATTCTAAAGCTTTTCACCAACTTTCAATTTGGAAATTAAGAGGATTCCTTTTGAGTTAAAATTTTGTTGACTCCAACCTCTTGAGTTCTCTCGAGGAGCTATTTGACACGTCAAAGCTATGGTAGAATTGAGGACTTTATGAAGTTCAGTCACATACATTATTGTTAAATATAATTCATGATTTATCATTTAAACAAATGATGTCAATATCAAGAATTTATCATGAAATTAATCATCATGCTGGTTGTGAGCATATGTGCCTAGAGGGAGCATGCATCTTTCTCCTGCTAGACGTTCAAGCTAGTCATACAAACAAACAATAAAAGAAAGAAACACGATTAGAAGCTTGCAATTGTTCATTAATTAGGTCATTGCAAATAACTACTCAACAAAGTCCTCCTTGGCCCTGAAAATAACTTTTCTTCCTAGTTCCTATATACTATAAAAGAAAGAAACACATAAATGAGTTAAAATTGTAAATTCTTGATTTATATAGCTTGGTACAACATGACATGGAAGGGAACTATACCTGTTCCCACCTTCACTGTACGTCTTTTGCTTGTTTAATGTATCAACTCCCTTCAACAAAAGCATTTCTTCAACACAGGTTCTTTCGACCTCTAATCTTTTCTTGAATCTTGTTTGCTCAGTTCTTATCTTTTTCCCTTGAATCTTGGACGAGTTCTTGTTTCCGATGTCTTCAAAATTCGCATAGTTGATTGAATCAAATGACCAATATGTTGTGGGGTCCAGCCGTGGATGCTTTTGTCAAAGAAGTAATTGAATGGATGGCAATGCATTAAATGCAAAAGATTGAAATTGGTTGCAAGAAGAAAACATTGCAACGTGAAGATAGCAAATACAGTGATCGAAAAATCTGTATTTTCGGTGCCGCTAGATCATATTCACACTGCGCATTCCTCTTATAAATAGAAGCGTTTGTTCACAACAACACGAAGCAGCAGAGGAAAGAGAGAAAAAAAAAAAAACGGAGCTGCATAGTAAAAGAGATAGAGAGAGACCGTGTTATTCGGTATCGTTTGTTTATGTTCTACGATAAAAAGAATATAAAGATAGGAATAATAGAAACAGTGAAGAATAAAAATATAAATAATAAATATGTATAGGAGTATTATTAGAAGACAAAAATATTAAATTTTTATCTTCTTATCCTGTCCCACCATCTCAACATTTTAGAAGTACAAAAATTTTATATTTTTCTGTCCTTATAAGCTTTCCACCAAATAGATTTGTGTCTCAGGATCTTCTATTTTTCTCAAAGATACAATAAACAAACACTACCTAAGAGTAAAAGAAAAAAAATAGAGAATGTGAATAAATCTCAAAGAGTGTATGGTATGGATAAATACATCAAAATATTTTTTGGTATCATATTTATTACTTCTTGATAATGTAAAATTATAATATTTGAATAGGAGGGTTCTAATTGGGAAATACTATATTTATCTCTTGGGTTGGAGAGTATGTAAAAGATATTTTGTAATCATATTGAATATAGTGAATTTTTTTTAGCCCTTCCATTTCATTTTAGCTTTATACATATTTATTATTATTACAATGTGTCAATTAATAGATTTAATTTTATCAGATTTATTTTGATGCTTATTGATAGACATTAATATCATTTAATTATACTGTAAATTAACCCTTAAATCTAACACATATACTACCTCTATTCCTTAATAATAATGATAGGAGCATTGTTAAGGAATAGAGGTAGTAAAAACTAAGACATTAATTAATGGCCGGTATTGCAGTGCTTCTTCCATTACCTTGGAACAAGTCTTGATTTTGGTCTCTTCAAAAAATCGCCTCACTCAAGATGTCAGAGACAAAAGAGTCAATGCCTGCTATCACAACAGAATGAAGGAAAAATACTTGTATTTTAGTGGTACCATACCTAGCCATCAAACATAAAAAGAAAAGAAAAAGAGAAATAATAAATCAAGTAAATGGTTGTGTTGTTCTCCAAGAGTATTATAGGAGAGCACCAACAAAAATTTTTGCAAAGTCGTTGGTCTTGCTCGCTTTGTGACTGAGTCTGACCATGTAAAAGAACAAGCGTGAATGAGAAAAAAATTGTTTGAATTCACCATGTATGAGAAATCATGTCGACTATATCTCATTTATTATTGGATTGAATGTGGACTTCACTTGAACGAGGTCCACACCCACTAATGGTGGATGAGATGTGAGTTACATATCCCATATATATTAAGTACAAATAACTTAACTCAATGAGAAAACAATACAAAAGTGCAACAAGGTGAGTTATATTTATAGGTTGCGCAAGGCGGTGTGTTTAGCCGTATTATTTATGCACTTAAACTCCATGACTAGCAATTGTTATTACTTATTATTTTAATGTTATGTAACATTCAAAAAGTGATAGTATATTGGAACACTCATATTTTAGTCATTGAATATGATAGATAGATAGAAAAAGTGAAAACCATCACCATAAGTGAAAGAGACACCAACTTTTTGGTGTTAGAGTAACTCTCCTCTTGTTTTATTTATGCACTTAAACTCCACCGACTAACAATTGTTATTGTTTTACGTTTTATTTTCCTTTAACTGTTGGTCACTATTTTGATTATCTTGTAAACAACTAATTAGGGGACTTCTCTTTATGATTATTCTTAAAATAGAAAAAAAAATCATTATATAACTAATAACGTGACATTAATTAGTTCAATTATTTTTTTGAAAAATATTTCCAGTGAATAATAAATTTCTTTAAATCTACTCATTATTGAGACTTATGCCATAATCTTAGATCATCTCCACTAAAGGAAAGCATCTATATACACGATCAAAAAGAAAGGCATAGATGTTCAAATGAGAATAATAACCTTGCTTGAAGGCTGATTGAGTTCAAAGTTTGCCGATTCCAAACCGTTGTAAAATGGTGGGTTCAAAAGACACAAATAGAATCGTGCAAAATAAATATATGGAAATGTAAAATAAATGACACCAAAAATTTACATAGTTTGGCTTAAAGTCTACGTCCATAGGCAAAAGTGATAACCAAATATTTCACTATGGAAATATAATGGAGATACAAAAGGTGGACATACTCCACTCAACCTAAATCCCAAATAAACCCAGAATACCTTACAACATTTTTTTCACTGATGTATACTCTCGACTCACAAAAAAAAAAATTTATATGGAACAAATAATTCTACTCTATTACTAAAAGGGAGAGAGGATTTGTTGTTGTTGTTGTTGTTGTTGTTGTTTTCCTGATGCTCAAAGAGAAGCTCTATTTATAGAGCTATAAGTGACAAAATTTTCTACGAACATTTCGTGCTAGCTTGCTACTACTTGCATCTTTAGAAAATTTATGCACTTCATTAAATTTGGCATGCATTCCACCGAAGGGAGGTGGACTTTTTGTCCATGAGATGAGCAAAATTCAAGCCACAAAGTTATTCAAGCCACCAATTTTGACACAAACTCTTGGATTCTCTCCCATCTATTTAGCATATGAAAAGGTAGTGATATTTGTACAACTTCTTCAAGAAAACTCTCATCAGACTAAGACACTCAATTCATTCACTTTAAAGAATTTTTACAAGTTTTATTTTCAAAGTCTTTTATTGAGGTGTCCATGTTGTTGTCCGCCCCCCCTTGCAGGTTGAACAAACTCTCTTTTCCCATTTGAAATGTATCATATTCTGATCATGTCAATATCAAGAATTCATTATGAAGCTTAGCATCATACTAGTTTTCAGGTGCTCTCCTTTAAGTATTTGGGCCAACACTCGGTCTTTGATGTGAGTTGCCCTGGTAGCTCTTTCTCCAATTTGGCGTGCCTGTGGCAAACGCTAAGTTTTCAAGGATGGGTTTGGTTTGAGATTGGGCAATGGGGCTTCCTCGCTTTGGTAGATGTTGGACCGTTTCAGGTCCCCTATGTAATCTTGTTCATTTTGTTCATATCTCAGACTCTCAGATGAAGATTTGGAATTCCTGGGTTAATGGTAATTGGAATTTGGATGACTTATGCACAACTCTAACTCCTCAAGTCCATCAACTAATTTGAGAGACCCTGTCCTTTTGGGTGGTGACTATGAGGATTGTTTAGTCTAGAGGGGTGCTCTTCTGATGCTATACGATTCTATCTGGGTATGGCTGGCTAACTTTCTCAACATGATGATGATATGGACCACTCTTGGAAATGAGTTTGGAAGTTGAAAGTTCCCTTAAAGTGTGTTTTTGATTCTGCTGACCATATAAAACAGCATCCTACAAATGAATTATGGCAGCATAAAGCTCTCTCTAATTCTTCCCTCTGTATATGGTGTAGAATGTTGTGGAGTCCTTTTTTGCATTGCTTTCATGATTGTTGTTTAGCTAGGGAAGTGTAGGACCATGTGGGGTATGCTAAATGGCCTCAGTTTTCTCTCAATATTTCCATCTTTGGTTACAGACCAATGCTATGGGACCTAATGGTATTCTCTTTCTTTCGTCCCTTTGGGTTGTGTGGAGCGTGGAATATGTGGGCTTTTAATAGGGAGAAGATTGTTTTAACCCAAGTTTTGTGTTGCATTTGGCAACTTGTGCACATGTGTATTTCTGGTTTTGAATTGCATAGAATGCATCATTCCAATGTCAAGTGGGTTGGGTGGCTTCCTCCTCTTGTTAACTTTGTGAAATTAAATTCAATGATAGCTCCTTCAGGAATCTTAAGTCCTGAGGATTTGGTGGCGTGATTCGTGATAATAATGGTATTTGGATTATTGGCTATGCTAGTCATATTCTTTGAGCGGACAACCTCCTGAGCTTCTTGGTTTACGTTATGGCCTAGCTCTTGTTTGGGAACTTGGTTATTGCCATGTTATTTGTGAGGTGGATTGTTTGGAGATTTTGCATCTCCTGGTTTTCCTTTCTACTTTGCATGTGTATGTTTCTTTGTTGTGTGACATCAAGAATTTCATAGAGATGGATTGGACCTGTCAATATCTCATGTTTATAGAGAGGTAATTAAGTCGTGGATTTTCTTGCTAAGCGGGTGTTTCTTCTCCTCTTGTGACTCGTCGATGGGATAGGCATTCGAATGGTCTGGAGCTCATTCTTTTGGTAGACGCTTTGGGGTTCTTCACATGAGATAATTCTCTTCTCTTTTTCTTTATTTAGGTCTATTACCTAAGAAAAAATACTAGTTTTCAGCATGCCTTGAGGAAACATCTTTCTGCTACTAGTCCAACATGAAACTAAGCAAGAAGCATACATTTGCATACAAATTGCTCATACATCACATTAGCTCATGAGAAAATTGTTCATACATAAGTTCGAACACTCTAATGGCCAAGAGAAATGATAATTATACTCATAAAGTGTGGGAACTACTAAAAATATGCAACATACCTCAGAATTTTCCTGAAATTTTATGCATGGGTGATACTTACGAATTTTGCCTGAATTTCCTATGAGCAAACGAGTAATATTTTGCTAGAGATTCTAAATTATGTAGCAAAATTTACAAGTAACTTTCCCTCCACAAGGCAAGAAAATTTTACCCTGAATTTTTGCTACGATTTTTTCATAGGAAATATTTTAGAGGTAATTTTGGGTAAAAGTCGATATGCTAGTTCAAAGTCATTTTGGTAGCTAAATTTGAAGGAAACTATATCTATGAATTTTGTTGCGAATTTTTACTATAGATTTTGTTGTGAAAAAGTACTTTCATGGGGATTTTCCTAAGTATTGTTTCTTGCAAAATTAGCTATGGATTTTTGCTATGAATTTTATTGCAAAATTTATTTGTTGCAAACTATCCTAGAGATTTTTGTTCCTGTGAATTTAGTTGCGATATTTTGCTGTGAATTTTACTGTGAATTTTGGTTTCTATGACTTTTCTCACGTCAAATTTTTGTGAATTTTGTTGCAGTTCATTGTTGCGAATTTCCCTTTGAATTTGTTTATTGCGAAATTATTTGCAAAATCTTGGTGCGAATTTTGTTGTGGATTTTGGTTGTTGCCGCTTTCTTGCAAATTCTTCATGCAAACTTAGTTGCGAATTTTGTTGTGAATATTTTTCCTACGAATTTATCTACAAAATTACATTGCGGATTTTGCTGCATATTTGGGTTTATGTGGAATTTCTTGCAAATATTTCATGTGAATTTAGTTACAAATTTTCGCTGTACATTTTTGTTGCAAATCCTATACCTAAATTCATCTTGGAGTTTGCTAGAGAGTTGAACTATTGTGAACTTTCTTGCAAATTCTTTTTCCTATAAATGTGGTTGCGATTCCTCCTATAAATTTTGCTGCAACTTGTTTCCTGCAAATGTAGATGCGGACCTTTTGAAAGAATATTAATTGCATAGAGTTCAAGAAAATCTTCATAAGTTATTATGTATAATAATATAGTGCATGTAACTTGGTAGTCCAATTGGTTTGTCCATTTCTTTTGAAGTTGAGGTTAAGGTTCGAATCCCATCTTCATGTTTTGATAATATATTATTGCATTTCTCTTCAAGATTGTGGTATCATAACATAACTACTCTTGAAGATTAACAAATAAAAGAAATGCAATAATATATTAGTAAAGAATTGATTATCATTTTAAACAAAATCAGTTAAAACAAAATTAAAATTGATTAAGTAAAATCAAATTGATTTTAATTTAAATGATTCATTTTGTTTTAATCGAAGTAATACTATTTCATTCAAATTTTGTTTTAACCAAATTGGATCAAATTGAAACGAAAGATTTCAACTATTTTAAGTAAATCTTAACTTATTTCTATTAATTGTCATATTGATCAATAATTTATAAATTTATGAATATGCACATTAAATATTAAATTATTTGTTTCATTTTAGTCAAATAATTCTTAATCATTAAATCATATCCGTCTTTTACAATATTAGAAAATCATATATCCATTTCAAATCAATTAATCAATATATGTGTGTGGGGAAATCCTAGTGTTAATTTCACAATTTTTCATTTTTTCACCAAAAAATTTCAGCCCTTCTCCATTAATTATATTTTTTTCATTTTAATTTAATTCTTAAATATTAATTCTCTTTCTCTTGATTTTCAATAAATGATTTCTAATAATTACTATATAAATTAAAAATATTTTATACGTATCTCATATCTTAAATCTCAATCTCCATATATCAATTTCAATCTTCAAACTTAATAAGCAATTTTATTTTTAAACAAAACAATCGTTGATATTTGCACCCACATGTCAATTTAATTTGTTATTATCATGTTATTTGATACTGAATTTTTTATATTATTCTTAATTGATATCATTTTAATTTAATCTGATACTAATTCTAATATCATATCTAGAGATTTAACTCCCTGAAATTATGAATTGCACATGTAACAGTTAGTGTGTATATATATATACACATACATACATATATACACATATATTACATTTATACATTTTTAATGTCATCATAATAATTATTTTTTAAAACCTTTAAGAAGATAATGTTGCTTGCATGACAAAAGAAATTAATCATAGAACAAATTTCTTATTTTTATTGTTGCTTTTATTAATACCAAATTCATATATTACATGAGTGATAATAAAAATATACATTAGATGGGTTACAACTTGATTACTATCGATTTATACCAAATTAAAATTAATCCTAAGTAATATTAAAAAAACACACACACATATTAATATATAAACGTAAAATTTTGGTAAATTATTTATCTTAAAAACGTAAAGGGTACTATAAAATTACATGTGTTATAAATAATTACACTAAAATCATAGCTTATATGACGATACACATTTAATAACATGTCAGAAATCATTGGAATGGTCCAATGACTCCCTAATTATAACCGCATCATGTTAGCCCACCATGGGTTGCTATCTGAAATGTCAAATTTGGTTGGCCCACTTTACTAACGAGTTAGCAAAATGCCAAATTGGCTCATCCTATCCAAGTTGGTGGAATATGTGGGTTGGCTCTAAATAATTAAAAAATCTAAAAATCCTTAAATTTGTAACAAATGAGGACTTTCAAATTAGAAAAATCCTAGATTAAGGGGACAATTAACCTAAAAGAATAAATAAATTAATTAAATTTATAATATTAAATAATAATAATAGAACTATTAAAAAAAGGAATTAATTAAAGCTAATACCTATTCAATCTAAATCAGATATTTAATCTATCTAATAAATAATATTATTAAAAATAAGAAAGTCAATTAGCTATTGAATCTAAAATTGGTGAATTAGCTATTGAATCTAAAATTGGTGTTTCACTAATGTTAGATTCAATAGCTAATTGGATTTCTTATTTTTAATATATATAATTATAATTGTTGAATATATAACTACCAAAACTTTCATATACTTAATGGTCAAGTACGTCTTCGATGTCCTAACATATACCTAAATTAGAGATGTGTATGTAATACAAAATTAAGAAATATTTAAGTAATTACATTTGAGGGAGAGCTAGATCGAGGTGGTTAATTGTGAGAGCGAGAAAAGTAAATGTTGACCATTAGATTTATATTAGTGTGATCAAGATTAAATTAAAAGTCACATATTTTTTTTAAATGAGCATGTAAGAATTAATTACTATTAATTAATTTTACTATCATATTAAACTGATTGTTTATATAATTAGAAATTGTTTTATTATAACGTCTTTTATAGTTGAATTTTTATTTTTACCTTTTTATGTATTAATTTAGCTATTTGAAAAAAAAATTGAACAACAAATAAATTAGTCCATTGTATAAATTAAATGTAAAATAAATGGTAAAGTTTAGGATAATTTTATACTATGTCCCTAAATTTAAATTTTAAAATGTCAAATCTTGATATTTCGTCTAATTTAATAAATTGAGTAATGAAAACCAATTTTTTATATAAAATTAAAAATGAGAGGATTTTATGTTAGAGGTTTCCCACCAAACAATAAAAATTCCGCTTAAAAATCTGCAATAAAAAATAAAAAATTTCCCTCTTAAATTCAATTCATCAGGAAAGAAAACCAATTTCCCCTTAAACTAAAACCCTCATCCTGATGGAAATCTCATGTACCTTTCATGAACATAAAGCGAGGCTTTGAGTTTCTTTTGTCTTCTTTATTATTTCATTTAAAATAAAGGTATTATACTTTGCCCAATGATTAGATCTAATTTCTTTTTGATATTTTGTGATTTGGAAAGTGATACTTTACTCCGTGCTTCATAATTCCTGTGTTCTCGTTTTGGGGTTCACATTATAGGTGATCAATTAGCCAACCTCACTACACAATGTTTTTCATATTTACTCATCAATTTCAAACATACTATACATCCGAACAATGTATAGAAATATTTTGAGACAACTTGCAAAGGTTAACTGTTCGTTAATATGTGGAACTTAAATGCCAAAAAATGATGAAAAAAAATTACGAACGAAAATTCAAGGCTTGATGTCTGTCTTGGTTCCAACAGCCCATGGTATTACTTACATGTTTCTCAATTCGCTTTTATTCTTAGTTAAGATAAGCAAACGTAAGTGAAGATGGAGAATTCATTCTGAATATATAATATTTTAAGCACCTAGTGTGAGAAGCAGTACATTAGCATAAACTTTCATCTATTTTTTTATTATGGATTTTCTATGAAAAATTATTATGTACACACTTTTTCTTGTGGTGATTTATATTCATGTTGTATTTACCAAGTTAGTATTACCTGCCTCATTTATTATAAGTTTTTATTGGGTTTATTGTGGCTTGTTTGTAAAATATCATCAAATTTGGTCTAATTTGAAAGTTGATTTAAGGTATTCTTTATGTAGAGGCTTTGAAGTAGGTTAACAGTTTCAAAATTTCTAATTTTAATCAATGAATAATTTTTAATAAAAGCATTATTATAATTTGTATAAAATAATATACTATATTAATATATCATTATTGATAAATTGTATAAATATCATCTATTCTTAATTACATATCTAAATATAAATTGATCAATCATTCATGTAAGTGCAATAGTCTTTTTTTTCAAAAAAATTTAACTTATTCACGGCATGTATGTTTTTATTTATTTTAGGTGTAATAATTATATTTTCTATGGAATCCTGGGATATATATGTAATCTTAAAATGATTGATGGCAATAGAAGTGAATTGCAATCACTAAGTAGTCTGACTGTAATGTCAAGAGTCTTAGAGTTACATTTACATTTGTGATCAAGGACTCTCACAAATGAATTCAACAAACTACATAAGATCTGGGCTTTTATATTTAAACAAAGGAAATTATATCAATGTTAACAATGTAAAAGCTTGACTTGTATATATACATATATATATATATATATATATATATATATATATATATATATATATATATATATATATATATATATATATGTCTTTTTCATATAACATCTCCTTTTCATATATTTATTTTTTGGGCAAATATCACTAACCACCTGTAATTGTGAATTTTTGGATTTAGCTAAGTTAAGAGAATAAACAAAACCAAGAACATAAACTCACCATTTTGATCCCAAAGTGCAGGCGATTGCACCAAGGGGAAATCTTCTTCTTGGTTTCCATTTTCAACTATTTTAAAGGAAAAAAAATTTTGGACAAAGATAAGTGTGGAATAATAATAGATTTCATTTATGAACAAGAGTAAATACAATAAATTCACACCAAAGCATCACAATAAAATATGTAGGAGAAAACTATACCTAAACTAAACTAAAACTAGACTAGAAAAGGAAATGGAAATAAAAGATAATGTAAAGAATTGTTGTGTTGATCTGAGGATTTTTTTCTTGTGAAGTTCATATTTTAAATAAACTATACATTCATAGGAATAGTTTCCAACTTCAAGCATGTGTCAATTTTGAATAAAAAATTGTCTACGGCGCATAGCAATTGTTCCAGCAGCTAATTGACATGAAACATGACCACTTCACGTATTAATTGTACGACTTCCATCACGGCTAATTCTACAGTTACTCTAATCATAACCACTTCAATTGCTTTAGCATTGCCCACGTCACATTGAACATACATCAACATTACTTGACATGCAGGAACTATTCTTTTCCACTAAACACATGGATGTAAAGATGACACAATGAAAGTTAACTTCAACTATTGCAACAAACCCATAAAGCATGATCTATTAACTATTTAATGAATAACCAATGGAGCATATTCATGTCCATCACTTATTTTCTGGGGATAACATATGCCCCCTGATCCTTCAATGATGACCAATAAGAAGAAAGGTGAATGATGCATTTCAAAAGGATTTCAACTTCATATTCCTCAATATTTCCTCCATCCATAATCACAACTGATCGCAAGGACTCTAGTCCACCATGACTAACAAAGTCACAAAAATCTCCACAAAATTGCAGAAAAATTGAAACAACCAAATCTAGTGTTCAAAACAATAAATTCCTAATCTTATAGCTTTTATAACAATGGCTCACACCAAGAAAATTTAATCCAATGACTCATTGTTTTAGCATTGTAGGAACGGAGGAGCCAAGGATTAGCCATAGCCAACTTTTAGCCTAATGGGTGAAATGCATGGTCTTCAGAAATTTTCAGACAATGAAAATAACTCAACACACATTGAGCCATTGGCCAACTAGATGAAGTGATATACCTTGGTCAACTCATTACTTGAGGTGGAGATAACCCCTTGGTTGCTCTTGCAATAAGACTTCCAGGAGCTGGCGAATAGTTGATCTAGAGAGGTGGAACAATTATCCATGGCTGCTTTTTAGAATAATCCACCATGATTATCGGCCAATTATCATTAGTCGTGTCATTCCCCTTGCAATCAATTGAGTCGTAATCATTAGCTAAAACTAAATTTTGGTATTCTGCCCTTATTCCATAACCTTGACATTCAACAAAAACAATGAAACTACCATGGCTAACTTTGGGTTTATTATTCTTCCAGCTAACGGCTTATCACTTTCTACTTCATAATGAAGTCTATCTTAGCCATCAAATCGATTGAAACCCAAAATCAACCATTAAGCCAAAACAATATTAAAATGCTCCTTTTAATATCAACCAAATGTCCCCTGGCTAATTTTTGCGCAGAGCAGCAGGTTCTTTCTCATTAACAAATTGCTCCACTCTGAAGCTTTACTTGTTAATTGAGTAAAATCTTAAACTCCAGAGAAATTAACCTTTTCCTTAGCCATAGAAGCATATTTCCTATAGCCATGGTGGCAAACGAGTTCTGGTAATTTGGCATTACATTTGCTCATTATCTTATTGAACCTTTCCACAAAATTACCCCAATCGTTCAATGTAACTTGTAAGATCGACTAACATAACCTCTAATTATGGCTAATAAAAGCGGTCATGGAATACACATTTCATGTTAAAATCAATATGCATTTGTCAATAAATTTGAATTACCATGTAAAGGCCAAACCAGTTAGTGATGAAATATTTCATCTTTAGTTTCTCTTTGCACCAGTTTGTACGGGAAAGGCACATTGTTGTGGATTTTTTATTTTCCTTAAAAAGTTTTGTTAAATTGAAAAAGTTTTCTATTCACCTATTTATTTATTTAGATAAGGCTTATTATCTAATTTGCACAACGAGCCCAAAATTCCGTTCAAAGACAAGCGCATTAGGATTTATCAATTCTAGAGCATTTCCTTTTAGCATCAGCCATGCAACTATATTAGCCCGAGGAAGATCCCACAATTTGACTTAGACTTACGATGAGGTATGTTCCACGCTTTTTCCAACTCCATGACTAAGACTTGGACCCCACGACTAAGTTTTAAGTTAAATCCTTAGAATCAGGCTCCATCTGAAAACAGATGCGACTCCACTGGAGACTACAGGTTGCACAGATTATAATTTGCAAATTCATATAGCCACTAATGTCAGTGTTTCATGTACATAGGGGATTTTGTGAATGTTTTTCCTTTCATAGCACCATTGATTTCACAATATCTAAAACTATTTTGACCAATTTTCATCAAGCCATCAACACCCATTGCCATTTGCTATTGGATGAAAGAAGTTGACACATAATCAAATCGCTTTTCTTCTTCATCAACATGGACGCTCTTAGTGGAATCACTTATCTCATGTATTTGGAGGGCTCTATACCAAAGCCATATGCATTACCCCGATGGGTGTTCCTAGACATTGTCATCAATCGGCATTCATCCTCATGATTGTGTTGCTTTGGCGATATGTGTTGATTGTTAAGATTGATATCTACAATCTTCTTAAAGATTTTTTCATCCCTTCTTATGTCCCACCAAAAGGCCAATTATGTTATCGTGAATTTTTGGGTTAAGCAATTAAGAGAATAAATAAAAGCCAAGAACACAAATCAATTTGATCCCAAAGTGTAACTTGCAACCACCCAAATCTACCCCTTGGTTTGGAACTTCCCTACTTTAAAGAAAATTTTTTGGACAAAGGTAACTTTGGAATGATACTTTGATTTCTTGATGATTTATTTTAAATATAAATGTTACCAAATTCATATCAATATTCTCAATATAAACTTTCCAAAAACTACACCTAAAAAGAAAAATTTGAAAGGTTTGTGTGTTATCAAGTTAAGGAAGTTCTTTTTTGATAAAGTCATTCTGACTTTCTTTCCATTTTCAATCATATTCATTATTTTTTACTTCCCAGTGTCAATTTTGAATAAAATACTCCACATCTGCATAGCAATATCGAAGCAATCAAATGAACATACCAATGCACATAATTGTATAAAACATCAAGATTAATAACCAAGTAATCTAGCTTGAAATGTAACCAAATAATTCATTGATTGCCACGTCAAGAACATCTTTTTCAGACTTGCATGGACGTATATTTTTCCACTTTCCAAGTAAAGTGGCACATTGAGTTAACTTCAACTTTGCAACAGATCTATTGCTGATTTGTTACCTTATTATGATACCAATGGACCATCAAAGATTATTCACTCATTTTCTGGTATAATACCAACAAAGGTTTTGATATTCACAATCATTTTCATACAACATTGTTGCCAATAATGGAACTAAGTAACTCAGAAAGAAATGGGTTAGGTTATCCACTCTAGTTACCACACTCCCAAAACTCTTAACCACTGTCATCTACCTTGGTCAAAGCAAATACAAATTCTCTAGGAATAGTGCACAAAGTTTCTCTAAGAGTGCACCTACATTAAACCTCTATTCTCCCATTCTTCCCTCTATAGTTAAAATAGCCAGAGTTGATGCATCAAATGTTGAGGCTTCTTCTATTGCCATTCCTAATGACAACTTATGCATGAACTTTGGGGTTTATATTGTTGCACCTATTAGTCCTATAGGGGTTTCCACTTTAGATAAATGGTGGGCAGACCCGATGGTGTCCCAAATTTATACGTGGTCATGACTCACACGTATGCCTAATAGCATTAAAATCTTTCCTGAAAATTAAAAGCTTCCAAAAACAGATAAATTTATAAATACAACTTGCATGAAAAAAAGACTTATAGAATTCCAATCAAAGCATTCAAATGGGTTTGCACCTTTACCAATCAAAAACCAGAACATATATAATATATAATTTTCAACAAGTTCTTTATGTAATTAAATCAAATTAATCCTAAAACCAAATTTGAAGTCAATTTAGTTTTCAAACTTCCTTCAAAATAAACATAGCCATATAGAAAAGCAATAAAGAAAATAGTTCAAAACATAAATCCAAACATAATCTATATAATTAAGTCTTAAATCCACAAACATAAACATAAATAGTAATCAAATTCGAGGACCTTGTCTGTGACACATGGAGCATTATGAACAGTTTAACCAGAAAATACTCAAAAAGTAGGTTTCAATATGCAAAATAGGCATTTTCAAGAAAGCTTACCAAGAATCGGCTAGTAAGAAGCCATGGATTGGAACTTGAAGTTGTATCTAATAAAAAAGAAGGGGAAACATTGAAGTGATTTTCTAGAGAAAAACATCACTAGCCCTTACAAAATATAATAAAGCATTCCCAAAACATACCAGGAGTGAAAATATACATAAATAACATTTTAAAAGTTCTGAAAACACAAAGTGGATAAACATCATAATCAAACTTAGGTGGCCATTCCCTGTGACCTCATAAACGTCACGCACCACTATGCATGGCCATATAAATACGCCACACACCACTAGGTAGTGGCCATGTAAATACTTAAGTGAAGGTGCACCTAGGCTAACATCTATTGTAGAACAAGAAGCCAAAATTGTTTTAAAATAAATGTATTCACAATTTATTTGTTAAGGCATTAACACTATACAAAATATACCAAATAAATAAAATCCAATTTTTAAAATGATTCTACAAGACCCTTTCCTTCAAGTCCAATAACGTGATTTTATATCAAATGAGATATTCACATAAAAATTTCTCAATAATTCATAAAAGGTGGTTGCTCACATACTTTAATAATCAATGTAGTTGTTTAAAGTTGCTTCCATTATTTCTTAAATATGGTTAAAGGCAAAAGTATGGCCAAACATAGATCCAAGCTTCCATTATTCTTCCTATCCCAAACTCTTGAAACCACTCCTCCTTCCATCATTAACCAACAATAAATTTAAGATGTCCACCATTCAAGTTATCAAAATTCCTTTCTTTACATGTGCTTGGAACTAAGAAACAATTTGCCAAGGTCTCAAAATAATCAACACACAACATGATTTAGAGCCATAAGAAGGTCCTAGTGATCTTTTTTCTCATATCCCTGATTATATGATTATTCTGAAATGTTTTACTTCAATTTCACCGTGTAAAAACATCCTTGAACACTCTTAGATAATAAAACAAGAAACACGTAATTGCAATTTCGTTGAATGCTTTTGTCATGATCCAACTTGATCCACTGACACGTGATGAATCACATCCACACGTAAGATTGTTATGCTGAGCACTATATATGAGCTCAATCATAAAAAAGAAGACATTTGTTTTCTACATACAAATCACCTATTCCTTAAAGTCAATGAAACTATAACTAATATTTCATAAATCAATTATAAAGACTATAAATCCTAATAAAAACATATATATATATATATATATATATATATAGGGAACCTTTGATACAAAATAACCATTAATGCTAAATCATTAATTACAAATCAAGAATATACTATCATGGTAAGTAAAATGCAAAAAACTATTTCTATAGTTAAGATTTGCAAACATTCTAGCACGACATATAACGACAACTCTTCACACAAAGTGAAGCCACCAAAAACGAGGTACTATTGGAGAAAGGCTCTGGGATGACTCATGTTGAATCAGGAAGGAATCAAGGTGAGTTTGACGCTTGGAGGGAATTGAACGTAAATGTCGAACAACAAACAAGGATATAAAAATGATATTAACAATAAAGAGTCATAAATTTTTTGAGTCTAACCAAAATCTTTAAATAAATACACATGTATAACCAATGATCAATGGTACCATACCTATGGTATCTCTAGTCTAAAAACCCATGGTTGTTTAAGGGGTTGCCTAATGTCGTTAATCCTGCCTCCATGGTACCAATAGTGTTCCTAGATGGAAAGGTTAACTATTCTAAAAAATGCACATATTTAATAAACTTCATCATCCAACTATTTGGAAACCATAAAATCAACAATACAAAAATTTCATATTTCTTAGGGAAACTCATTTAGATGGACAAACTCGGATTCAAAGAAAGTGGATGAAAAAATCCAAGAACCCATTACAATGATTTTCGAGGCCCACAAAGTATGGCAAGTTCGAAATTAGCAACTGTGCGCTCCCATATTTTTGATAGTTCCCAAAGTCTTCAAGGTCCCTTAATTCTCAACTTATGATACTTTTACCCTTGTTCCACTTGCAAAGTTATACTAAGATCAATATGGTGAAAATTAATTCACTATTAGTTTTTTCCATGAAAGTTTACTTGACATCCTTTACGCTCTACTTCGAATCTACATTGAGTTTACGTCTGGAAAAATTGGCCTATCTGTTTATGGAAATAAAATTCAATCTAAATAGTGGCATACCCGAGAAAAATTATGCTCAATGCAAAGAAGAAGATGAACCATTTAAATATTATGCCCAAAAATGGAAAGCCTTAATTGCTAAGTTCAGCCATCAACATCCCAAAAATTTCATACTTTTTGGGAACTTTAAATCCCCTTATATCGGGGCAATGGCAAAATCCATAACAAGGATTTCTCTAGGCTCTCTAGGCTGGAGAAGGATTGAGAGCCTAACAAAGGAAACTCCTATGAGCTCATGAGGAAGTAACAAGAGATTCCGCCTAAAAAAAGGAGGCGGAGAAATTATATCAATCAGAATCTCACCCGGATATGCCTGACACACCCAAGACCCAAATCCATCCATGTCCTTACCGATTTCAAACACTGAACTGCAAATACAATTCCAAACCCCACCTTTTGTCAATAACATTCATTGCATACCATCAGTTCATAACATTATTTATAACCCAAATCATCCAGGATTACCCAAATTCCAAACTCAATGTTCATAATCCAAAACAAATTTCGTTCTCGATCAAATTATTTTCTATCATGAATCTACCATCTCAAATGCTACCTTTTTCAACGGATAGGAATGCTCAAATACATTCAATGCTTATCCTGTATGATTGGAACAACCATACCCAAGATTGGAAACCCTTGCTTATCTTGCAAATATCATATGGATAGAATGGGCATTCTTATTGAAGATTTGAGGCTTTAGGACGGATGGAAAGCTAATTGCTTGCGGGAGTTTCCTTTCAAATGATCAAAACCAGAAATTTCAATAATCCTTTCCGAACATAAAACAATCTATATAAATCCTTCAAATCAGGAACCCTTTAACAAATGTTTCTTTCACCAATGAAAAATTTTTTTCTTTAAATCAACTCACTAAGCACAACTTACCCCTTTTCAATTAAAATCAATTCAAAAATGATATCTTTCACTTATGTAACTCTTAAGGTTGGTCATGATTAGAAAGTTCTTGGGATTTTAAATCGAGTTCAGAAATTACTCAACAAACAGAAATCTCTGGACAATCTGGGCTAACTTCCTTGAGGAATAAATCTGATCTAGCATTTTGGGCTTCGATTGTCCCGCAATGTGACAATAATGGGCAAACTAGTCATCACTTTGAAATACCAACACCTTTTGTGTTGGGAACACAGCCTGTTCTTAAGCTCCTGAAATTAATTTGAGACGAAACCATTATGGAGCTCTAATTTCAACTCAAACAAGTGAAACGACTAAAACCATTTAGTGATTTCAATAACAATAATCTAAGGTGTACGCACAAAAGCTGAAAAGGAAAATTCTGAACGAATCATTGTCATAGAAGAAAAGAATAAGAGGAATAGGAAGAATTCCTTAAAATCGTGGAACCATGTGAGATTCCAAACTTGGAACAATAAAGAGTATGTAGCCAGAATAACTTCACTCTAATCTCTTTATTGATTATCAAAAACATCATTCAATCATCAAAACTCTTTAAATTCAAACTATTAACTTGTTAAACATAGTTCCAACCATAAACTAGGAAAGCTCAATATCATATTCTGAAATCATAAAGTCTAAACCATTATTTCAATCCTTTTTCTCTAAACCTCGTATCTAGGTATAAAACCACAGCATAAACATAAACCGTTAAATCCAAAGGCAACATAAACTATAGTCACTAATATTTACATAAATCAGTTAAATGTATTATGTCAACCTTTAAACACCTCGTACCAGGATGACATAACCCCAGTAATCCTGGTAATTCTCTAAATCAAGCAGGAAATCATAGTTTTCATAAAAATAACTCTAATGCATAACATAGAAGTCACATATGTGAACCAAGAATAAAAGGCAGAAACCAGGTAATGGAGATTGGAGAAAATTACCTCTCTATCATGGAAGTAGCAGGAACTCTAGATAACCTCTAAAACCTCAAGAACCCCTTTCTAATAAGATGGAAATCTCCCTTGAGAAGCATAGGAACCACCCATAACCTGAGAACTTGAAGGAAAAAGGAACCAGAATAATGTTTAAGCCTTCACTACATATCACAAGAAACTTGAAGAAATAGATAATAATTTGGGCAAAATGGGTTAGGTGAGATAACCACGAGTGGAGTGGAGAGAACAATTTGAAGTGTTACCCCAAATAGGGTTTTTATCATCTGTTAAGCGGTATTTCAGGGATAATGGGTTGAGGGTCAAACTGCGGTATCAGAATGCCTATCCGATCTAAGAAACCCTGATTTGGCTTGGGATATGATGCAACATTATTTACATTTCTTAACTTTAAGTATTCTTCCCATTAATTTTAAAATATAAATATAAATAAGGGAATACTTCCCATTTGGATCCAAATAAAATATTAGAAAAATTAAAATCCCAACAAATCAAAATCTAATTCTTGGGTTTTAGTTTAATTTCAAAATCTTACGATTTTATAAACTTGTAAGCTAAAAGGAGTACTTAAGGGTTTATAAAATACGTTAAAAATCACTTTTAACTCTGGAACAATTACTGATTTTATTCCTGGGTCTATTGTATGTGTTCCAAGGGTGTTATCTGGATTGGTGAAACTTAAAGACATGAAGTTAACAAAACTTGCATTTATTTTCTAATTTTCTACTTTTATTTTAAAAAATTTGGGTATTACAACTCTCCACCCGAACATGGAAAGGAGAATAAGGAGATAACAAAAACCCATAAAATCCCTTACCTTGATCTTGGAAGAAGATTGATTGGAATGCGATTGAGAAAGGAAGGGTTAGAGAGTTTAGGGGTGAAGGGTTTTGGTTTGGGAAGGAAAAAATGAGGGCTAAAAAAGGTTAGGAGGCTCACTTATCAAAACTGGATTTTACACTGTACTAACATTAGGTCCACTCCTTAGCAAGGCTATTCTATAGAATTATGCAACAACAGCACCCAAACTATATCCTTGGCCCTTTACGCATCCAGGGCTTTCCTGGAAAAGGGGAGGTCCCTTAGACCCTAAAGTCATTGACTTGTCTAGAGACACTGGGTATTACAACTTTCGAATTTGTTAGATAACAATAAAAAGAAAAGGCGAACGCACAAACCATTGCAGAGATTTTGAAGACTAAATGGATCACCTCTCCACCTTTCACCTCTCATGTAGATTGTAGATTGTAAATCGCCACATATCTTCAACCAACATACCATAAACCAGATTCCATAAAAAGAAAATTTAATTTATTTCTTTTTTCTTTTTTAAAAAAAAAAGAAAAAGTGAGTGAATGGAATTAGAAGCAAAGAAGACCAAGAAGAAGAAGAAACATCTTGGACTGCCTGGTTAACTTGTTTGGGAACCCAACAATGTTCGGAAAAGTGAGAATGTGGTGCAGCCACCATGACACATGGTCAAAAAGGTAGGCCGCGGAAAGGTAGGATTGTCAAAAGAACCACGCCATCAACATCAACGGCGACACCATCAATGGTTGTTGTGAGTTTTTGGTGGCCGAGAGGATCTGTCCAACCCGATTGAGAACATGACTAGTACGTAAGAAATCTCATCCCACATAAGCCTCGTCGGAACATCTTTGCATACAATCATAAAATCCATTTAAAACATAAATTCATCTCTAAATACAAGTCACCTGCTCTTTGAAATCAAGATAATCAGATTGAATTTCATGATCATATCTAAAGCTAAGTCATAAAAAACATATAAGTGAGTTGCAATCTTGACAAACTATTCAAACTATAGTCATGTAAATACAAATTAAATCATGTTAACAAAATGTAAAATGATCATCTATGGATCTTCTCATGGAGCACTTACTCAAATTCATTCTAATCCAAGAAATATCTTGCTCCAGACAAGGTAAATGGGGAAAGAAGGAGTGAGTTTTATCAAAATCTACAGTGAAGTCACCTGAACCTTCTTCTTGGGACAACAATAAAGAATGCATAATATCATAATAATAAAAGCCAAGTTCTAAAACATTTTCATATTTACATACAAATTAATCAAAATCATTATTTCCTGAATCATAAATAACAAAACTCTAATAGAGAAATAGAAATTTCTGATTATGCACAATATATGTGACATAACAATTTCTCAAGTTTTGCCTAATGAATATGGCATAACAAATAAATATCTGGTTATGCAGGTCAACCATAACATAACAAATGCTCTAAACTCTTGGATTCCTTAAGAACCCAGATTAACATCTAATTGGGTTCTATCTCGCTTTGGGTATTGTCCCTTGGAACAACTTGGTACCAAGGTTAACAATTGCTCAGTCGTTAACTCACTGTTGTTCTCTATAGCTACTGTCTCAGTTCAAAAACATAAAACTAGTTCTTTTCTCTAAAACTCTAAATCTGGGTTCAACTTTGAGTTTAAAAGCTCTATCATATACACATACCACTTTCGAAAATCATTCTAATAGTCATAAAATCTCTAAATAATCACATTTATAATCAACTTTGCATAAAATCATTTTAACAATAATGATCCCATGAGTTTTCTTAAAAAAATGTATTCCATGCTCTTTGAAAACTATAATTTCATATTTTGATAAACCAATAGCAATCTCTAATCTCTTTGAAATAATCTCTAAAATTATGCATCTATGCCACATTATACGAAAATAGCTCTAATGATCAATAAAAAGATCACAGGATTGAACCCACTCACCTAGAGGGATAGAATATGAAGGACCAACACCAACTGGGCTCTATGGAGTGGAAATGACACCAATATCTGCAATAACAACCACAAAACTCTAGATTAATCTCTAATAACCTCTAGATAACTCTAATCTAACTCTATCAACAATGGGAGTGCACCATCACTTGACATCATTGAAAGAACAACAATGCCAACCTAAGAACATGAAATATTGGAGGAAAAGAAGCAAAACCAACAAAATCCCTTACCTTAAGCTTTGGAGGAGAAGGATTGGATTTGGATTGAGAAAGGAAAAGAGAAAATGTGTTTGGGGATTTGGGTTTGAGGGGTGGAACCCAAGCATGAGGGTTTTAAAGGGTAGGGTCTCATTTTTCAAAACTGTTCGTTTTACATTATTCTGGAATCAATAGCATCGCTATAGTGGTCTATAACGGTCAAGGCGCCTGAGGCAACCCTGAACAACGCATGACCTTTATAGCGGTCCTAGACGACTACAGTGGTTGGCAGAGTGCCAAACTCTATCTCACCCCCTAACCTATAGTGGTCTCGGGCTATAGCGGTGATAACAAAACATATTTATGCATAACGGGTCATCTTGGTACCTGGACCTAGCCGACAACACGAGTGGGTCTTGGGGAATCCTAAAGCTCCGAACTTGTTTAAGGCCATGTGTACTTGAGGTATTACGGTATCACTGTTTGTTCCTTTTTCTTTTTTTTCCTTATTATGATTTTTTTAAAGATATTTTTTTAGATTTTTTTCTGAGCCTCTAAGTGAATGGAAACTTGTAAGGTGTCGTGTTTAGGCATAGATTTCAATGCAGTTGCAATGGAATTAGCGGTGTTGGTTGATGAAGGAAGGAGGAGTGGCTTCAAGAATGTTGGACAGAGGAGAAGAAGAATAAGAGAAGCTTGGATCTATGTTTGGCCACACTTTTATTTAAGTTTAACCACATTTAAGAAATGTGGTTGAAAGCAACTATAAAAACAATTGCATAGGCCACCAACTATATGTGAGCAACCACCTTCATAAAAATGTTCTTAATACCAGTACTCATCAGTAATACCAAACATGCTTAAAAATTCACTTTCATTCACATGTTCAAGTCTAATTGTCTTATGTTAACAAATAAAAAGGCCCTCAATAGTAGTTTTGAAAAAAAAAATCTTATCACAAAATCACAAATGCATGCCAAAATAATTTATAATTATATTTCTATTATTTAGAAAATAATAGAGGTAACTAGTGATGCTAAATCTACTCATAAATTGGTTCTAAAGAACTGAAGACCAACTTCCAACTGTTACCTCTGGAACAATTTGTTGAAGGAAACGCATTAGATGTTGCCGCCTCTGCTGTAACTGCTGCAGTTTCCACACCCACACCGTCAACTCTATTTGGAAACAATTCTTGCAATATTTGCTCTCTTCGCTGGCATATCTTAAATCAACAACCACAGCATCTGGACACACAATTTTTGAAGAATTGTTCCATAACCTGGCTATTACGAGGGGATTGTCTATCACCTTAAATGCCTCAGCATATACTTCCAAGCCCAGGTGATTCCTGCCTTTGCAAAGAACATTATAAAATTCCAGTGGCAGTTGTGCAGTCACATGGCTCTTGTCCTTCCACAACAAATCACGAAGTATAGCAAAATGCTTCCCAGAGATGAGATGAAGCAAACACATTGAAACAACCAATCTAAGAACAAATGATGTGAAATAATCTTTCCCATTTGTGTTCAACTTTCTAATCCAGTTTTTGGTACCATTTGGATCATTAAGAAGCTCACAAATGACTTGAGCAATGAACCTGTGGACACCTTCTACATATGGCTGTTCATTAGCCGTTAAACTCAAATTTGGAAGTGAGTTTCCATCCTGGTAAATGAGCCATTCAACGAAAGATGACTTTGTGGCAAAAATGAACCCCTTCCAGCGGGATGTTAAGAGCAGAAGGCGTTCAATAAGATAGATAAAACAACTGGGAGAAATGTAGTCAACTTCCATCGTCCAATCTACAATGTAAGTATACTGCAAAGCATCATGAAACTTCAACAAGCAATCCAGCTCTTTATGTGCTTCATTGCCCTGTGAAGTTTCCTCTGCTGAATTCCAAAGCAAGCTCTGAATGAACTCATTCCAGGGTGGATTATCTTCAAATCTTGTTACAATTTTTTCAAGTAGTTCCTTTTTTGGATTAGCTGTACCAAGAATCAAAACTACCACCCGTCCAATTTGACCATAAGTCAACCCATCCCTTTTAATGTTCTCATAGATGATCTTTCACCAAATCCTGATATGTCTCGGTCACCCTAAGAGAAATCATGTCTTTGGTCAGGGAATTCTTCCAGTCTAGAGGAACGTAACGAGAGAAAAAGTCAACTGGAAGTCTGAGAAATTTCTCCAATGGTTTCAAGTTAACTTGGCTGTGGCTAAAACATTTGGATTCACACAGAAATTTGGAGACCTCATAGATAAGCATTAAAGACCTGAATTGACGATGTTCGGAAACAACTTTATTAGCTGAAAACTTGTAAAATGCATGAAGTTTGCCCAAGACAACCATGCCAACGGAAAACAATTCTGAACACCAATAGCTCTGGGCAGCAGAGATCAAACAGTGAACATCAACAGAAACAAGCCTTCCATTCTTCTTCAGAAATCCATCACCCATTTTTATCACCCAATTAGCATCCGGGATGAGCAACAGGTAAATGTAATTTAGATTAGAAGTCAGCTTTCTGACACCCAAATAATTCAATGCAAACATTCCATGACTATTATGCTGATGAATATCTTGGGATTTGAAACTTGGAAGATACTCCAATATGCGAACCATGTTATCCTTCCAACATGTCCAACAGTAAAACAGGGTCTCCACAGAAAGCTGATTCTTCAACATCATTCCTTCAACAGAATCATCAAACACATAGTCTTGCCAGACATACTTTGAGGAGTTAAGCTGAAAATGAAAATCCAGAAGTTTCCACAAACACAATATTTCACCTCTCACACTTCCATACATGCGAGAAGATTTCAAATGAATCATTATCTTGAAAATATTACTATTCTCATTCATAATATTTCAGCTTCAGTGGAAGCAAGCTCATAAAAACTGCTTGACTCTTCCTTTGCACATGATAAGGCTCTTTTCAAAAGCTCAGCCTTCTGTGAAAACTGCTTCAATGGCCATCCTTTACTCCCCGCCGACCAAAGAGAATTGGCAAATACATAGAAAAGAATACGTTCATAAGCTTCAATGAACTTACCAGCTTTTGCCAGCAGATCAGCCTCGCGCAGAACGTCACCCATCATCTTAGCAATATTTGCTGCCTCAATGAAATTCCCTAATTCCTCTTCTAACAAGAGGAGCTCATCAAGTAAACTTAATGATTGTAAGAACTCACGTTTTAATTCCATTGAATGAAAAGCTCGAACAAATTTCATCATGGAGTTGGTATCTTTACGATCATAATAATGACGAGCACAACTTTCCAGAAACTTCTGTTCCACTGTGTATAATTCATGACTTCCAACCATACTATGGTCAGCAGTTTCACTATGTTTCCAGAGTTGAATGTAATCTAAACCAATGTCAAACAACCGTCCTTTTGCACAAACAGTTAAACAATCTGAGAAGAACCTGCCTCTAGCATACACTTGAGCTGCAGTTTCAAAACATCCAGCTAGATAAAAGCAATCCCCTGCTCTTTTGAAATCAGGCTCCTCACATTTCTCCAAATAAAGCTTCCCTGCAAGCAGAAACAAAATTAATCTTTTAGAGTAGAGGTTCACAAATCTTTTAAGGGGGTGTAAAGGGAAGTTATGAGCTAAGTTGACATTTAATTATCCAACTTCATCTTCACTTCAATTTCTTCTTTATCTCTCTTCTCTATTCAAATCATAAATAAATAAAGGACAACATGGTGAGTTCTATGGTATAGACTTAGGTTTGTTTATTCCCTCCTCCTCATCATGTCCGTCAAATGTTGTTTACTTAGATTTAGATTTGCATGCTATGCTTGAAACAAGTGCTCATTAATGGTTTGACCATAACTAGCACGTCATTAACAGCTTCAATTCTGCAAGCTATCAGTAGTTCTGTAATAAAATATTGATCACATAAGCTTTTGGTGATGTACAAATTTATACATGAAAAATTAAACAAAAAGTTAAAAAAACGCATAAATTTATCTACGGTGATCCAAAATACCATAATTACTATGAAGGATTGCCAAGAAGAAAATTGTGAACAGCTGCAATAGTAGCTTTGTCTGAATAGAAATTATTAATAGCATAATTGATCTTAGTTTGATTGAAATTCATAATCAAACAAGAAAGCTAAATGAATTTTAAGCTAAGCACATGACAAAATATTTAACTCCCTTTCACACATGATAGATGTTAATTCCACACTTGTTAAACCATCATATTAAGTTAGCTTCAATTCCTTCTCACTAATGCATAAAAAGAAAATTACAGACTTAATAAAACCCTAAGATTTCAAGGTAAGATTTTTTTTAAAATTAAACAACAATCAAAAGTTTGGCTGATTGTGAAACTTTGAGAAGTACTAAAAGAAATCGGCATGCATCTAACATTGATAGAAAGTTACTTTTTGCAGATACAGAACAATAAGCATTTATCCAAATTCATTTGTGTGCAAATGAGACATAACTTACCATAAATGTACAAAAGAAAGGGCAAGCTGTCTCTAGCGGCAGCACAAAATTACACATTAAAGATGAGTTAAATACTTTAGGGACAAGACTTATGACCCAAGGCAAACATTTATTTTAACACAATAATGCTAGTTGAACATGGGACATAAAGTGCGACACCTATGTTGGGTTTCAACTCTCAGTACCACATTAGTAAAATGAAACATTCTTTGTCATATCCTGTTTTCAAGGGGTTCAAATCTGCAACCTGGGTAACTGACCGGTGGACATTGTTGTGACCGTTAAAAAAAAAAAATGAAGTGAGGATACCGTGCACTTAAGTGGTATAGACCACTATAGGTCTCTCTCTTCTTTACATTCTCTCTTCTTTCTTCTTCCCGTAAAAATCACATAAACCCCCTTCCCTCTTTTCATTCTTTCTCTCATTCCCTCTCCCTCATCCGTCCCTTCCCTTTCTTCTTCTTATTTTTTTTTTTAAAAAACATATCACCACCACCTCCATCATCATCATCACCTCCTCTTCCTCCTCATCCCTTAACCACACTCTCTATCTCCCTCTCCTTTACCCATTTTCCCTCTCTAACTTCCATTAGAGAGTTGAAGATTTTAGGAGCTTTGAGAGTAATTTTCATCATCAATTCTACTCTCCAAGTGGTAAATTAGCTTCTAAACTACTCTATTTAAATTGTTAGAGCTTCTAAGTTTAGAATTAATTTTAGTATTTCTTGAACCCTATAATTTGGGGCTTTTATTGAATTGGGGATAATTTATGTAAATTAGTGATATTGTTAGCTCACAAATATTAATATTGTCTTGTTCCTAAGCGATAAAGCAATCGGGCATCAACACTTGAATTGGTGGCAATTGTGGAGTTGATCTGTTTTTTGAACCACTAGTTGTGAGTAGATAGTGTATCTGTAGCTTACTTTATGCATAATAAATTTTGATTATAAATATAAAATTATATGGAGAGTTGAAAGTATGTAGATATAGGAGAAAATAATTTATTTATTGAAAATGACGCTTTATGTTTGAAATGGAAATTGTCATTGTAGGCCATAATTTGGTCAATATGCTTATTTAAATATTTTTAGTCAAATTATAGTGAATGTTGAATATTAGAACATCTTATGTTAATTATTAAGTTTGAGTTTATTTATATTGTAAAAAAATTCTAGAAGTGGAATGAGCATGATTTTGAATTATGTTGGGGAAATTCCATAGTTAGAACCCTAGTTAACGGCGTGGTGTTAGCCTCGGTGCACCACCATGGGACTCCATTAGCAGATGAGTGCTAACCCGCACATAGCTCAGCTATGCCTGACTTGTATATAGCTACGGGCCAACTCAGTTAGGTGTGGTGCTAACCCGCACATGACCTTGGGTCATGGACTTGTTATTGTTCTACTTAGGATAACTCCCATTTATGTTTAGATTTATGTGATTTTAAAAAGCTATGTTATCAAGAAATCTCAATTTATGGCTAGAAAAATACTTTTATGAGCACATATACATTATTATGTTTATATTGATTTATTATTGCATCTAGTAAACTGAATATCTATCTCAATTTAGTTGCGAAACTCACCCTATTATATTCCATTTTTAGAATACAAGAGCTGGTGTTGGTTCTGGTTCTTTGGACACAACCTTAGAAAATTCTAAGTTGGTGAGCCTTTTTGTAAACCCTTTTAGTGGGAACTCTTATCTTGTTCAGCTGGTAGTTGTCAATTACTCCATATGTCACAGGCAGGTTCTTATTAAATTATGACTTAGCTATATGGATTTGGTTATGGAAATGATTTGTAAACTTAACTTGGTTTTATATTGAACTATATATGAAATTATGTTTAATAGAGTTTGCAAGTTAATTTGGTATTATAACTGGATTATGAGATATTGTTATGTACTGAAAGGCATTTTGAATGCTTGATACCCAAGTGTTGTGAAATTATTGGTAAATATTGCAGGTTATAATTTTATTTAGGAAATGTCAAAAAGAGGAACTCTTCCATTTTCCTATAAATTTTGGTGTGTTATGCTTGGGAAAGGTGTTCAGATGCAAGGACATGGCTTAAGTTGGGTCGTGACAGACATGACCATGTAGGATAAACCCGTCTGTGTAGTAATTAATTTTATAATGCCTAATTAGCAAATCCTTCAAATTCAAGAAGCTAAAAACAATTCCCAGCAGATGACATAAAATTATAGACATAGATGCTAAGCTTCAAATTCATACCAGCTCTTTCATGATCCCCCAAATCAGAAAAACACTGAGCAGCAATATCAACCATTCCTATTCCTTCGAAAATTTCAGCAGCTTCCCTAAGGATTGCATTTGCATCCTCAGGATTCCGAGCACGCAAACAGTTTGCTTTTGCCCTAAGACCAGCAGCCTTAGACATTTTCTCCCAGTAAGAGTCCCCGGCACTTGCAAAACACATTGTCGCCATCTCATAGTTATTTTGATTATAGAGCTGCAAAGGAGAATCAGAATGACATGATATCGGTCAGGAAAAAGAACTGCCACACAGAACTGGTTCATGAACTATAGACCTATTTGTGATATGCCATGACATCATTCATTAGGTAAGCAAATTATAATGAACACCTTGACAAGACACCAATAACTAATGAGTCAATCTATTTTTTAAAAAAGTTATACTGATATGTCAATTCTTTATTTTGGAAGCATAATGAATATGATGCTTGGTTACAGAAATAACCTTTATGCCACGTGACTTCCATTCTTCTGGACTACTTGCAACTTTCATTGCTTGAGCAACCGAATCATCCAATTGTTTGAATTGTACAAGACATTTCTTTTTCCAATAGTCAAACATAGGCCTAGAGAATTCTTCTGTGTTCTCACAAATCCACAATCTCTGTCTTGTACGAGTTATGGCCACATACAACTGCTTAAGTTCAGAACACAAAATATTGTGTTTAGACTCATTAAAGCTTGGATAAGGCTTAAGTTCCTTAGGTTCCAGCATATCCTGTTCCTTCATGTACCCATATAACACCCTCCATTGATTTTTCAAAGGTGAAGAGCCAAAAAAATTGTAAAGCAATACATCCTGGAAAAGGACACAGAAGACCATAAAAAAGACATAACATACACAATATAAATAAATTAAGGTAATTAAATGACCACCTGAAATTCCAGACCCTTGCACTCCAAAATGGTTAACACAAGTGCTTGTTTCCCTACATACTCTAAAATTTCCTTTCGAGCAAGATCATCTCGTACCAAAATTACTTGTTCTGCTCCAAAGCCAACAATTTTCCCACCTGCATGTCCACTATTTCCAAAAATAGTTACAATTGCATTTTCTCCATTTCCACATTCAAGAACAACTGGAACATCACCATATATCAAACTGGTCTCGGGCTTCAAGACATCAATAGAATGAGGGAAAAAGCGAAAAAGAAGCTCAATGGTGCTTTGGGAAAGTTTTAGCACTCCAGCATGTGTACGAAAGTTTTGATTCAATAAGAAAATATCTGAAATTTTCCCTTTCTCCTTTCCTTGATTATATGTGCTTCTTGATTCTGACACAAATTTCTTGTAGAAGAGAGACCTTATATCCTGGAATCTAAAATCAATTCCCCTAGCTATCGTTTGTGCTGTATCACCACAAAAAACAAAACCCTCTTCTACATTTTGGCACACATATTTAAATAAAGCAATTTGACTCATTGTTAGATCTTGCACCTCATCAATATATACATAGTGCATTTCATCACCCTTATATCTTTTAATCCTGAGTCTACGATGGAGGTCAATTACAATATCTGCCAAGTCAAATTCTCCTTTAACCATCTTCATTCTTTCATAACTGAGATAAATATCATATATCATCTCTCTTTTTGTTTGGTTAAACTTGAAGCTCGATTTTGAGACAAGGAAAGATAATCATCACGGCTTAGCTTGCCATCACCACCATGCTCCATAGCTTTTGTACCACCTTTTATATGTGATATGATTTCAATGAACACTTTGGAGCAATCTAGCTTCTTAGTGTATTGGGAATTGAAATGAGGCCAATATACTGAATCAAACCTATCATAAGTTACCTCCTTATTTCTTATGAAGGTCTCCAAAGCAACAGATCTTACACCAAGGTTTTGATTATTGGAAGCTAGGTCACCGAATCTTCAAAAAAGGAATTCCCCATAGTTCCATCAAGCATCATTAGAAACTTCTGAAATGTTATCACAAGTGGATAGGAGTTGGCAGGCAGATCAATGAAAGAATCTGAAATATTCTTGAACTGCACTAATGTATCAACAGAAATATCTTCCTCCATAGAACTATTGTCAGCAGAGACATTGCCACCACATATAGATCTGTAAGCATAATGTCTAATAATATTATATACGATCCAAATCCTGCATAAAATCTATGGCATAAATGAAATTTAAAGGAGAACTCAGTAAAAGTACATGACAACCAAATTAATATTAAGGACTTGGACTTGGACAGGCAGACTTATAAAGGGGACTACAGTCAAGGATGTGGGATGTTGTGAAATTTTCACCATTTCATAGTTTCTTAAATAGAAGACAAGGTGAAAATTATAAATTGATAGAAGAAACATTCCATATTCCTTATCATGCAATTCACAACCAAAACAACAATTATGTTTCTTGGTGGCCATTGTCAAAACTGGAGCAGGACCATACATATTATCATATCTGATCAGAAAGGGGACATTAGTTGGTATATTTCATCAAACATTCCACCTTTAGACTTAAATAATAAGTGAGTTTTTTCTTGAAAAAACAATCCTTTGATCTGAAAACTACGTGTTTGTAAAAAGTAATTAAATCAACAAATATGCATGATAAAAATTTAAAAAAAAACACATTGATCAGAGGATAAAGTAAATTCCATTTAAAAGTTCTAGAAATGACCACTGGGGACTGCATTTAATTTCTTATTTAATTTATTATGTAAATATAGTGTATGTAAAATATTATTACTTGTAATAGCTAAAAATATGAAATTTAAAATGGGTCCATTGCTCTTGAAATCCCACATTTCCACCATTTGTACCACAAAACAATAACAGAAGCAACTTTTGATGCCAACAAAAGCTAATAATTTTATTTAAAAATAATGGATAACAAAAATTAAAAGAAAGTTGTTCTTGAGTTACCAGATTTCATTAGTTTCACTACAGTTTTCTTTCCACATGTATAAAAGGTGATAGAGATAGAACACGAGTAGATAATGGTAGGATGGACTCTAAAATAGATTACAGCAAAATAGTAAGCATATGTCAAATTCAATAGGACATTTAGAGCCTATTTGCTCTTAGAATATTTCCTATTTCTATTTCCTGTTTTCACAGTTAATTAAAAAAAGGCTACCTAGTTTTCAATTTTTGGATTTTTTAAGGAATAACTTAAAACAACAATATTTTGTGAAAGCCAGAAAATATAAAACAGGAAACATGTTGAAAATAAAGTGGCACATAATTTAATTTTAAAAATAGGAAACAAAATCAGAAAAATTATAAAAACAAACAAACCCTAAGCCTGTCATTCATTTGAAATGGAGAAAGAAAAGCAGTTAGTTTATCAAAGAAGACGCACCTTTTCAATCGAACAACATGATGTTTTACTGCTTGACATAATTTAGGACTCACTGTTACAAATAACTGACGTAAAACAGGCCTATCATTCAGAGTAGAACTCTCTTTACAATCCTCATTCAAACAAGGAACTGCAGCACTGGTAGTTCCATATGCCGCTTCAACAGACTTGTGGTGCAAATCCTCCTTTTGAAATAACTTCATGGTCAAAATAGTGGTCTTTCCAGTACCTGACCGACCCAACACAAATGTGCTGTTAGGAAAGAGGATTATCTCCCGTTCCTCGTCTGTTACTTCAAATGGGAGGTCCAATTCATCGTTGTTACGATCAGAAAGCAAGTGGCTAACCACAACTGATGACAAAGAATAGAATTTCATCAATAGCAAACTCTCCTCAACCTTTGAATTCTCAACATAAATTCGTTGATCAGCACGAAGACTTGATTCAGAATCATTTACATTATTTTCAAGATTCTTAAATCTTATGATCTCTTCAGACTTTTCCCAACTCATTGGAATCTCCTTACTCCTATAAAGGAAGCAAAACGAATGACATCAGCCATCTGTAATATCTTAGGCATAATGAAATGCAACTTAAAGCACTTACCCCTCAAAACATCTCTCATTGCAACGACTTATAAAATCGTCGGTATAGCTTCCAAATATATTATCAAGACGCTTCACTAGTTTAGGGATATCCTCCAAAGGCAGTACATCCCATATCTTTAAAACTTGCATATACCTTGATTCTTTTACAATGTCCCTTGAACAAAGGACATAGAGACCTTCAACCTTAAATTGCTTCAACATTTGTGATGAATTCCCACAAAGCACGTCCGTTTTCATCCTTTTAGGTCTCCACCCACTCGAAAGTTTGAGCAAGAGGTTAATAACGGACTTCTTTTTCCGCTCTGATCGCAGCCTTTTAAATGATTTAAGGAAGTTATTGCTGAAAAGAACCTGGCATCCGAACCAATCAAGCAGATGATGAGAATATCAACAGCAGGAATAATAAGTCAAGCTACAAGATTGAGAAGCACCAAATACCTTCCATATGGAATTCCTGAAAAGGACACTATCAGCATTAAGCAAATCATCTAATTGCTCCAGCTCTTTCTTAGCATCCCAGATAGCTTTTGCCAAATCCTTGTCTTCGTCAGCATTAAAGAAACATTGACGCCATTTAGCATCAAGCACCAAAGCTTTCCAAACATTTTCCTGACTTGCTAGGGTTCTGTCACTGCCCAAAATCCATAGACAGTGCCTGTTGGATATCAAAGCAACAATTACTCTGTAAGAAAAAAGCCAAAAAAATAATGCAAACTTAAAAGAATATTAAATATTAAGCTCTACCTAGCCCTTGTAAGAGCAACATTAGTCCTCTGGGGACTGGAAATGAACTCAAGTGAATTGCTTCCATTAGTTCTAACAGTTGATAATATAATAATGTCTTGCTCCCCACCCTGGAAGCCATCAATTGTCTTCACATTCACAGAAAATCCATCATGCTTATCATACTTCTGTCCAAGTACATCCTGAATCGCAACAACTTGGGCAGCATATGGAGACACTATGCCTATGCTAAGGTTCTCCTTCGAGTCAAGCCACGCTGCATACCAAGAAAAAGAAAACAAATCCAAATTCAGAAAAAATTGCACACTAACAAAGCAATTGTTTTTAAAAAAGACTCATATGTCTTGTATATTTCACATTTCACCATGCTCTTTTCTGCGATTTTCTTTGGGCAAATTGTCATCGTAGTAACAATTTAAAAACACAAAGACATTGTTTCTTCCAGCAATGTTACTCACGATATAAATACAAAATTGTTAATGCAACTAATAATTAAAATTTCAAATTGAAATATTACCTACTAACAAACATCAAGCCTTAAGATCAACAAATCTTTCTTTTTTGACTAGTATACTCCTTGCGACAAATAAGAAAATGTAATAATATTATAGATTACTGCCGAGAATTAAATAAAAAATCACAAACCTTTGAAACAATTTTTAAGTATCTTCATCACAACAGCAACCTCAACCAGATTTTTCCGGCTTCGTCCAGCATCATCAAAATCTTCTCTGCCACCAACTATGTTTATAAAGGAATAAGGGCCAAACATTGGCCCTGGTAGATATTGCTTTCTATAGTTCTTCTTCTCAACATTTGGAGCATCAAGAATTTGGTTTAAATAGAAGTGTGAATTTGGAAAGGAACTTATTGCTGGATGCATCCTATATTGTATATTGAGAAAGTGATTTGGATGACCCAATGAGCTCAGCCTCTCAAATAAGCTTATTCCAAAACCAACTTCATAAGAAACCTTAGATAGAACAATGACAATCATAAATATTAATTAGTGCTGTAAACTTTCTAGGATTCAAAAGGTGGAGAGGAGATACAGGGATATTAAATTTAGCAAATGAAACTTTTATTCAATATGCATGAAAACATAGAAGCATGAACATACTTTACTTTCAACCATTGCTGGAAGCTGCCATTCATCTCCAACAAGAATAGCATGGTTTATGTTTGGAAGTAGCAGAGGAATAATTGATTCACATTCCTTTAATTGTGCAGCTTCATCAATCACCAAAATGTTTAGCGGCTCCATCACAACAGAATGCAACTTAAAGGAACTAGAAGCAGTGGAAAATATTATTGAGGATGTTTGCAAACAGAACAGTTTAACTGTTTCTTCGTCCACAAAAGTTGGCAGGTTGAGTACACCAAGTGAATATTTAAGCATTCTTAAAGAAGACAGGCATTCAGTTCTGCTCTTGTACAATGAGTATTCAGCACCCACAAATGGCTCAGAAGAACTATCTCGCCTTTCTGAAGGAGAAAAACTCTTCCAACACTTCACTGTCAATATTACTTGAAACAACAAAGCTTGAAATGAATCAAGCAAATGAATAAGGCAGCCCATATTTTCTAAGTTATGTTCAATGTAACTTGTGGCCAAATGAGTACATAAGACGGAAATACAGTTTCTCAGTGGTGATGCTATAGAAAGAAACCTTCCTCTCACAAACTCAAGAAAAGATTTGCACATCCCCTCACTACAATCTGAAGAGTTTTCTTCTTTTGTTTTATCAATAGTTTCATCATCAATGTTCTCTTGCTCCTTTTCAACTCATTCTCCATAAATATATGATAATTTGAAACGCAATTTTCAAGAAGATCAATCATTGAAGCAAAACAATATCTCCAATTACTACATGTTATGAGCTGCTTGACACGATGATCCAAATATATGTCTTGAATGTCTTCACCAACTTTAAGCCGCTCATGATTGCCAAATAAGAGCATGTCTCCTAATGCACAGAACAAAGCATTAGGTTGTCTATCAAATGATTCTCTCACCATGCTCAATAATCGCGATGCCACTTCTTTAATGGCAACATTTGTTGGGGCACAGACAAGTGTCCTAAAGTTCATTTTCCATAGAGCAAAGAGAAGTGTACCCAAAGTTTTGGTTTTTCCAGTTCCTGGTGGACCCCAAATGAGATCCACAGTAGACTTATGATAGCAATGAGAGGAATAAAGGCATGCACAAATTGCCTTATTTTGGGACTCATTCAGTTCAGATAATAAACTTCCATAGTCTCTGTCATTTCTTAAATCATCCATATGTGGAGAGCACTGATCACAAATTTCTTCAACCTGTTTCCCAACTTACATTCATCAGTCGTTGCAATAATAAGACTTTAAAGTAAGTTCTATTTTAGAAATGAAACACAGTCTATGTAACAATTAACAAGAAAATGTCTTCATATTTTTATAAACAACTAGCTAGTTGGTTGAATCTTCTCATATATAAATTAGCAACACAGCTTCCCTCTATATGCCTTCTAAAAAAGTGAAGCATTTAATTACTACAGACAATCATCACTAAATATTAAAGTGACTTGAGTATCATTGCAGTGTGATGCTTTGCTAAAGATTAACACAATATCAATGTTTGATGGCAACAATTTACCTTTTTTCTTACAGTATATTGCTATAAATAGCAAGCATAAAACACTGATAAAGCCATGAGATGAAATTCTTACCACATCACCAGCACATAAAATTTTCTCTATTAGATTTGAGTTTCCTGACATGTGCAGTGCATTCCATATTCTTCTGTTGGGGATTATATTTGTCAGAAATACCACAAACAAAGATTTTCCTCTTACTTCATTGAGATCAATATCTTTAGATGCAATCAATTTAAAAGTAGACACAATATCGGTATCTTCCTCATGCTCCTCCTCTAGGATGCCAGCAGAACATGCCAAGGTCCACGTCCTTCCAACCCTTTGTAAATCACTTGGAGTTTCAGGTTTAAAATCAGCCAAGACAAAAATATCTCCGAACAATGTTTTGTATAGCACTTTTCCATGACCAGAGGACCTGTTTTGCCAGCTGCTTGTCTTAACACCATAGAGTTTCTTATCACTTGAACTGATCTCCTTAATAGACATTACTTTCGCAAAAGGTGCACTGGACAGGATTTCCATACTTGAGCATAACTGTGCTCGGGTTTCTTCCAATAAGGGGTACACATATGAATCAAAATAATGATCAACGGATCGGAACGTTGGATCAATATTTTTCACCTGTCAAGTTTAAAAAGCAATGATATTACTCTAAAATGGATGCTCAAGTAACATGCTTTGGTTTGACTAGAATGCAAAACTCTTGAAAGTGAATATCAAGTGTGACATCTAGTACAAATGCCATAAACAGGATACCAACACCAAACCCTGCATGCGAAGCAAAACCGTCAAATAACAGCACTAGTGTAATGCTAAACCCACTATTAACTCCCCCATGCAATTCAAGACATCGAACACAATATATATATATATAGGGGTAAGGCAAGCAAAGTAATGGTGATTATTATGCGTATAAATACAAACATTTTTTCCCAAATATCCAAATAAAGATGGTAATAGTGCAAAATTCAATTCTTAACCTTGTCCTTGTAAAGATCTTCATTGAAAATGTCTTGAAGGGACCATGAAAGTACGATGTCTATGAAGTCCTGATCACTATGAGTCTTCTTCCTGCTTGAACTCCGATTCATCATGCTTCCCAACCAGCCAAGCATTTCACTTTCAGCAAGCTCGTAGTAACTAACAGTTTGATGATCAAAATTGAATTTTGACTAAGACCCTTAAATAAAAAAATGCACAGCATTATAATGAGGAAAAGTAAGAAAGAAATGGATTTCTTAGCTAGAAAGGAAAAGGGCAGCCAAAGAATCCTCGTACAGTTATTATCGTACACATGCACTAGCCACTAGCAAGCGTGCTTTCCAAAGAACAACAAAGCATAATATGAATATGAATATCATACATATGCACCTGAGGATTCACAAGACTTGAAGTCAACAGTGTCACCCCTGTGCATGTCTTTAGCTTGCTTAAAAAGATAAAACGAGAAGATTTTCACAACATTAATTAATTTACTCTATAATAAAAATTAGTAACATTTTGAGGGAAACTATTTTGGCTTTTAAAAATCATCATTGAATGACACAATCAAAGATAAAGTATTTCCTTTTTTCTTTCTCAAAGAAAAAGAGAAGGAAAAAGGAAAACAGATTATAGGAGTGGAGTGGTGTGCTGTGCTTACTACTACTACACAAAAATTGTCGTCTCTTCTGTTCCTTCCTTAGCTCGCTTGTTGTTGTGACTCTTGATTCCGCAAACTCCACGCTTTTTTATTTAATCCGTAAACTCCACGCAATTGCAAACTCCAAGCATCTTTACTTTATTTTATCCGCAAGTTTTCTCTTTTTTTATATTAGAATTTGATTCCTATAATATAAATTTTTTTATACTATTATTTAATTATAAATTAGTGTTTAAATCTTACCACTTACTATTATCTAAAAGTTTTATATTGACTTTAAGCAAGCTTGTGGTAACTAACAGTTTGATGATCAAAATCCAATTTTGACTAAGACCCTTAAAATTGAAAAAATGCACAGCATTATAATGAGGGAAAAGTAAGAAAGAAATGGATTTCTTAGCTAGAACGGAAAAGGGCAACCAAAAAAGAATCCTCGTACACTTATTCTCGTACACATGCACTAGCAAGTGCGCTTTTCAGAAGAACGACAAAGCATGATAATCTGAACATTGGCGTGATAATATGTATATATATGCACTTTAGGATTCAAGGCTTGAGGTCAATACAGTCACCCCTGTGCATGCCTTCAGCTAGCTAAAAATGACAAAACGAGAAAATTTTCACAACATTAGTTAATTTACTCCATAATTAAAAATAGTAACATTTTGAGGGAAACCATTTTGGTCTTTTAAAAATATGACACAATCAAAGATAAACTATTTCTCCTTTTTTTTCTCAAAGAAGAAGACAAGGAAAAGGGAAAAGTGATTATAGGAGTGGAGTGGTGTACTGTGTTTGTTACTACACAAGAACTGTCATCTCTACTATTCCTTCCATAGCACACTTCTTGTTGTGACTCTCGACTTGCTGCGACCAAAGTCCTCCTCTATTTATTTCATGCATTAGCCAAGCCCAACCCAAGCCCAAGAAACGAAACGACAAATATAAAGGCATGCCTTTTGCATGGAAAACAAACCTTTGCATCTTTTGCACAATGGATGACGATGTTGCCACCTTTTTTTTCTCCTTTCTTTTTTATTTTTTGGCTTTTCCTTCACTGTGACATGAAAATTATTATCATTCATCAGTGTATTATCTGAAAATTAATAGATTGGAAACTTTTTCACCAAAAAAGGATTGAGTTTTTTCTTTTTAACTTTTTATTTTCTTTTAAGTATTGCATAACTAATCATGTGGCATTAGTTTAATCAATTTAAAAATAAGTGGAATTTCCAATAAATAATCAAAATTTGAAGTTTACTCACTTTGAAAAGCCATGGTCTTGTTTAATCCATTGTGAGGTTACTAACGCTATAAGGCCATGGCTTCGGTATTGTTAATTTTGAACCACAAACTTCAATTTTCAAAAACTTGGGTTTGATAATTGTTGTATTATTAGTATATATTAATATAATGGAGTAATTACAGAAACCTCTCTTGAGTTCTTTCAATATTACACTTATCTCCTTCTAATTTTTTAAATTACACTCACCTCCCTTATTCCTAATTAATTTACCAAGTTACCCTTTATTAAAAAAAAAATATCAACCCTCCACCCTCCACCCACCACCCACTGCCACCTTAAAAACAACAACACCTTGCTCGTGTCCTTGGCAGATCCAAACTTCAAGCAACACACAGTAAAACAAAGTCATCAAAATTCACAGACATCCATAGCAACGTATCACAATCAACTCAACCATCACACACAAATGATTCATTGCAGAAACCCATATTTTCCAAACTCAGCCCCTTCCAATCCAATCCCAGAATCTAAAGGCCCTAAATCATTTTTAGAATCTTAGAACGCTAAGCCAACCTAGATTGACCCTCAAACCCAACCTTATCAATCACCATCCAATACCGTCGTCACGCCAACCACCAAGACCACCACGATTGCCATTGCTATCATTGCTCATATCTCGTGCACAGAATCTGAACTAAGCAATGCGACAGGGTGGTGGACTAAAATAGTGGAGCTTTACACCCTGTGTTGGGGAGCTGATTAAGGAGCTCTTCACAGTTCATAGTTTGTGAGTGGAGCGTTTCTTGAACTATAAAAAAAAAAGAAGGAAAGGTCTATTGGGGATTGTTGTTTTGTTTGGGAACATCTTTTTTTTTTTTTTTTTGTTTTCGGTCTGCATAATTTCAAGGCAGAGGAAAAATTAAAGAAACTTGCTATCTTTAAGATAGCGGTGGATGGTGGGTGTTGGGTGGAGGGTTGATGGGATGGGAGGAAGAAGATATATATATTTTTTCAATAAAAGGTAACTTGGTAAATTCATTAGGAATAAGGGAGGTGAGTATAATTTTAAAAATTAGAAGGGGGTAAGTGTAATATTAAATGAACTAAGGAAGGTTCTGTAATTATCCCTAATATAATTATAAGATTTTGTATGAGGAATATCCTTACCACATTGGAGCCCAAGGTGAGTGCTGAGGCAGCACACGCATGAATGAAGGGCAGTTTGGTTTTTTGATGATCAAAATTCTAAAGTTTCCCAACAGGGGTTTTGTCGACGCCGGCTTTCAGTTGGAAATTAAGAATCTTCCTTTTGCCTTTCCTGAGTTAAAATTTTGTTGACTCCAAACTCTTGGGTTCTTTGACTTCTTTGAAGCAGCTATTTGACATGTCAAGCTATGGTAGAATTGAAGACCTTATGAAGTTCAGTCACATACATTATTGTCAAATTCATGATTTATCATTTGAACTGTATCATTTTCTGATGTCAATATCAATAATTTATTATGAACTTCATCATCATACTGGTTAATTTGAGCATATGCCTAGAAGGAACATGCATCTTTCTCCTGCAAGACCTTCAAGCTAGTGCATACAAAAGCTTATCAATCTCGCTCAAAAGTTCAAAACTCTCTGTGGCCATAATCCACTGGCTGTTTTCGGGTCTTCTACATTCTTTGTCTTGGTACCCGCACAATATCTTGTGTTACACAAAACAATTGAAATTAGCTGGTACCAAGTTAAAGGAGCTGGTACCTCAAAAATCTATTGAGGTATAAGTACTATGTAATACAATTAGAAGCTTCATGCATTGTCTCATTAATTAGGTCATTGCAAATAACTATTCAACTAAGTCGTCCTTGGCCCTGAAAATAACTTTCCTTCCAAATTCCTGCTTAAAAGAGAAACGCATAAATGAGTTAAAATATTGCTTACCAACTCTCCGCCTCACTAACGATTCACTCTCTGAAGCACCCACTTCACGGTTGGCACCTTACCCTTGTGCACACAAGTGCACTTGCTCCACTCAATGCTTTACATTGCATATAATTCTCTATATATAGGTCTATATGTCGGTGAAAACAACCAACCTCTATAGCTAGAATTCTCTAGCATACATAGTTACTTACACTAGCTTCTACACACTTCTTCACAAATGTCAGAGACAACAAACTTCTGGAGTCCATTCACGATGCTTTTAGTGCTCTAGAATCTTGTAGAACCTGTGCTGACCTCCATCCAATGTCTTCAAAATTCGCATCGTTGAATCAAATATATGACCAATATGTTAAAGACGAAGACATTAATTAATGGCCGGCATTGTTGTGCTTATTCCATTATCCTGAACCCTGGAACAAGCCTTGATTTTGGCCTCTTCAAAAAATCGCCTCACTCAAGATGTCAGAGACAAAAGAGTCAATGCCTGCTATCTCAACAGAATGAAAGAAAAATACTTGTATTTTAGTGGAATCATAGCTAGCCATCAAACATAAAAAGAAAAAGAAAAGAGAAATAATAAATCAAGTCAATGGTTGTGTAGTTCTCCTGGAGTATTATAGAAGAGCTCTAACTAATATAAATTATATTCTTGCAAAATCTAAGAGACATTGTTCTTGCTCGCTTTGTTGATCGAGTCTGACCATGTAAAAGAACAAGCATGAATGAGAAAAGCAACACAAAAGTGCAACAAGGTGAGTTATATTTAGGCAACGGTATGTTTAATAAGTCTTGTTATTTAGGCACTTAAACTCCACAGACTATTTTACTTTTTATTTTCCTTTGACTGTTAGTCATCACTATTTTGAATTTATGATTATTTTGAAAACAACTAATTAGGGGACTTCTCTTTCTGATTATTCTTAAAAAAAAATCATTATGTAACCAATCATGTGGCATTAGTTCAATTATTTTAAAAAATATTTCCTGTGAATAATAAAAAATTTTAAGTCTACTTATCTGAGAACTAAGCCATGATCTTGGGTATCTCTAGTAAAGGAAAGCATCTGTAAATTAATTTGGAGCCATCTAGCATAGAAACTTTAATTTTCAAATAAAGATAAAAGGAGAGTCATTTGATGATTTTTATATTAGAAATATAAATTATAATCGTTACAAGACTCTGAATTACAAGTCTCCAATGTGGGAACTTTTAAAATCACGTTATTTGTGAAAGAAAAAAAAAGAAAATAAAGGCAGAAGAGATATCCAAATGAGAATAAGAACCATCTTTTCAGCTGATTTGAGTTCAGATTTTGCTGACTTCAAGCTACTGAATTCTATCGGCAGCTATTTGTCATATGAAAGGGCAATGATATTTGTCCAACTTTATCTCAGACAACTCTCAAACGCTCAATTAGTCTTTGTTAAAGAATTCTTGCAACTTGTATGTTCAAATTTATTGAAATGCTTTATGTTATGGAATGGCAAAAGAAAAAAGATAACACAAAATAAATATATGGAAGTATAAAAATAAATGACATTAGGAATTTATGTGTTTAAGGCTTACGTCGGGCAAAAGGCAACAACTAAATAATTCACTATGGAAATATAATGAAGATACAAAAGGTGGACACACTCACTTAACCCAAATCCCAAAATACACTTAGAATATCTCACAATGTTTTTTTTGCTGATTGATACTCTTAACTCACAAAAGAAAAGAATTTATAAGAAATAAATAATTCTACTCTATCACTGAAAGGGAGGAGATGATTTGTTATTGTTGTGTGTTGCAATGGACTCCACGGTTTGCTCCTTTTATAGAGCCTCGTTGCAAAGCTTTCAAAAGATGCTTGCCGTAATAGTTGAAAATCATGCCACCATCCCATGTTCATCAATTAATGCTGCCATCCTATTTTCTTCGGTTGCACCGGAAAAATCTTTGACAATTTTGCAACCTATAGGCTTAAAGTGAAGCCATCAATATTGACACTTTACATCCAATGTTGGAGTGTCCATGCTGTTGTCCCTGCACTTTACAAGTATCTTTTCCCCATTTGAAATGTATCATATTCTGATCATGTCAATATGAAGAATTCATTATGAAGCTCAGGATCGTACTAATTTTGAGCATGCCTAGCTAGAGGAAGCATCTTTCTGCTGCTAGGCCAACATGAAGCAGGAAGCATACATTTGCAATCAAATTGCTCATATATCTGCTCGAACTCTCTGGGCAATCCACTATAGCTGTTTCCTTTGTATCATGGTATCAATACATTACGATTTTATTTTCTTCTAATATCTGCATACAAATTTCTGTTACATAAACAATTGAAAGAGTATAGCAAGTTGAAGATAATAGAAATCAGTCGAAAATCTGGAGGTAAGTGCTGTGATGACATGATAAGAAGGCCATGCAAATAACTTATCAAATGTCATCCTTAATCCTGAAAATAACTTTCTTCCTAGCTACTGGAAAACAAAGAAACAGTAATACCAATGAAATTTACAAAAAAAAAAAAAAGGTAAACACAAAAGAGATAAACAGATAAATGAGCTATGATTTCAAATTAAATAAATAGGAATTCCTGATTTTAGCTTAGCAGAACATGAACAAAGGAGGGAACTACATACCATAATAATTAAGAAGCAATTATGCTGGGACCACAACATCATGATAACTACCACAAAGGACAAGGGGGTTTCCAAGGTCATGCACTCCAATGGGCTTGCTGCACACATGAAATCTCCTGTTGAGGATCTTTGAAGCAAACCTTATATGGGCATCTCATTTGTAATGAACCCCACTGCATGGAAACTCATCAAAATTGAACCTAGTATACTCCAAAGTTGCCGTCATCAAGTTGAACCCAAGTGCCTTGAATCTTTTTTCTTGAATCTAATTGTATGGTCAGGGTTCTTCCCTTTTGTTGGAATGTTGGAGGAGGAGTTGCTGATTACGCTGTATTCAAAATTAAAATTACATTAATTGTTGAATCAAATTATATTGACCAAGATGTTAAAGACAATAAATTGATGGCATTGTTGTGCTTTAATTTTTCAATTATCCAGAACCTGGAGTGAATCTTGATTTCGGTCTCTTCACAAATGGCCGTACCCACCGTACCCAAAATGTTGGAGATGAAAGTGTTAATGATATGTTATTGGTCTTGTTTAATCAGGGGTTTTTTACATAAATAAAATAAAATAAATAACATATTACATACATCCCTCAATTACTTTAACCCCTTCACACATATGTCTTGCTTTTATATAATAGAAGTTAACTATAATTGACTTCCATTCAAAAGAAGTAAATCATAATTGACTTTCACGCTGCACCCTCAGTGTGTTTCTTAAGATAACACAGTAAGTCAATTATAACCGATTTTATCACAAAGCAGAAATTGATTATAATAGATTTTTGAAAACTATTATAATCGACTTTATTGCAATACAAAAATCGATTATAGTAGATTTTAATTCAATATAGAAGTCGATTATAATAGATTTCTAAATATTATTATAATGGACTTCTCAAATGTGTGACACACTTAATGTTTAAAAGTCAATTATAATCGACTTTTATAAACCGATTTTAATTGACTTCAGTTGCTCCTCATTTATAAATAGAGACCTCATGGATCTGCATTGCCGTGTTAGAAAAATTTAGGGATTGAATGTGGATATCATAGTGATATGACAAAGAGTTACGTTTATGTTCTTAAATGAAACCATAGCTTTTTTTTTTTATGTATTTTACTATATAGTTATCGCTTTACACCGTAGTATATATCTAGTTGCTTCTCTCCCTTTATGGATGGCAAGAATTTAGCCAACCTGATTGTACTGCCTCTTTGTTCTGTTTATTACTTCCAATAAGGCTGTTTTTCATGGAGCGTGAGTTTTATAAAAGAAGGGAATAAATTCTAGGTTTTCATATTTAATAGAACTTTTTCATATTCGTATGTTTTCCATGTGTGATTTTACATAAGTTTATTGATGGAAATTTTCTCTTAATGTTACCCTTGAACCAGACACATCCTGAATTGAAATGTAGGGAAAGAAAAATATTATCTGTTATCGAACTTTGTTTTCCATTTTTTCATTTCTGCATTAGATTTCTTTCCTCCCACGTCTAAATGTGCCCTAAAAAATGAAGGAAAAAGAAAAACTAGATTTATTCTGTAACGTGGTAGTTCATGCTTTTGATGACCGCACAAGACTTTGACTTCAATCTATTGTTAGGAATATCCAATTAATAAATAGCAGCCACACCTCTCCAATTACGTCATGCAATCAGTAAATAGTTAAGTTGCACACTAGAGGCGTGATTGGATTAGATTAATTGAGATATAATTGATTTTCCGTTATCTCAGTTTTTGATTATTATTTGTTTTAAGTTAAAATTAACAGACACCGAACATGAAGGAAAAGATGATATTAGCATTGAGTTTGATTGGGAGAGATGGATGAAATCGCTGACAATAATGAGATGCGTAGAACAGGAAACACGCTGTGATGTTGGCCACTTGCCCGTCGGACAATCTCACCTCTCTACCATGTTAATTCATCCTAAGTTGTCATCTATAACTTCGGTGAGGATTGGTGGGGATTCGAGTAACAGTAGTAGGTGTAAGTGACCTGTTAATATACAATAAAAATCCGGTCTTAAATTTTAATTTCTCATGAATTTTCAGCGCCTCCCGCTCCCATAAAGAAAGGAATTTTACGGAGAGTAAATTAAGTTCACCAGTAATCCCCGCATGAACATGAACCATTCTCAAAGTGGTGGAAGCGGTTCCGGTCCCTCATTACAATTTTACGTCCAGTGATCTTAAACGTATTGTAATCTATTATAATTGATTACAATAGACTTATAAATGCGTGAGTGTGTCGGCGTATTAAAAGTTGATTATAATAGTATTTAGAAATCTATTATAATCAACTTTTGTATTAAACTAAAATCTATTATAATCAACTTCTATTACATTAAAGTTGATTATAATACCTTCAAAAATCTATTATAATCGACTATTGCTTTGTGATGAAGTTGATTATAATTGACTTCTATGTTATCCAAAAGACACAATGTGAGGTTTGTAAAGATTATAATCAACTTCTTTTGAATGAAAGTTAATTATAGAACTTCTATTATATAAAAACAAAACATATATGTAAATGGGTTAAAGTTGGGGATGTATGTAATATGCTATTTATTTTATTTTGTTTATGTAAAAAACCAATCATTTTTTCATTCAATCTTCCATGTCCCAGCATGACTCATTTGCTATCTGAACAGCATGAATAACAATGTGCTTCTACCTTTAAGCTGGGGACACTAGCCAAACCTAGACACGCATACCCAAAATTATTGGCATGATCAAATAAGGGTTCTTACAAGAAACTATTGTATTGATAATCTTGGAAAAGATCACACCCAAACAACATCATCAAATAATTAAAATATTACCACACGTGATACTGAACTTTTTGCATTTCGAATCCGTATGATAATTAAGAGGCTGATATCCACATATCAAAATGCGCAAGATTTTGGATTGATTAATGTCTCAATTTTCACCTCAACAGGTTCTTTATTTTTTACCTTTGATTTAATTTCTTGAATCTAGTTTGGTCAGTTCTATTATTATGTTAATATGGCTTGATTTTAGTAGTCTTTTATTGATAAACCAATAGACAAATTGTTTGGTGTAGCACTACATGTGGATTTGTTTTTCAAAAGCATTTGACTCTCCTTGTTCATAGCTTTAAAAGCAACCACATGTAGTGCTCAAAAGAAAGCAGATTTGACAATTTATCTATTGACTTATTAACAAAAGACTACTAAAGTCAAACAATATCAACAATTATCTTTTCTTTCTTGAATCTTGGACGAGTTCTTGATTCACATGTATTCAAGATTGGCATCCTTAGCCTGAATCAAATGACCGAGATGTCAATTAAGAAGCAATTAAATGAACCGTACGGCACTAAACCTGTTCTTCAGGGATACATAAAGTTACATATACCTACCTGGGCATGCATCCCTTTTGTGACGAACCTCGCTGCACACATTATATAGAAACACCGAGATTCCGAGTTTTGATGAACTCAGGAGAAGAGAATAATGAAATCCTACACAATTTCACTACAAATCTAAGACACGTTCGTCATTCTCGCTCGCTCTGCAAGACTACTGCGGCTGACTTTAATTATGAAGGAGCTTACGTCAATAAATTGGTGTGCGTCAAAAGGTAAAGCAAGGTGAGGCATATATAGGTTACTCAAGTCGGCGGTTATTCCATAAACTTCACGCTATTGTTTTTTGTTTTTAAAATCCGTAAGCTCCATGCCATTGTCTTTCTTCTTCTTTTTTTTAATCCGTAAAGTCCACGCAAATTTTTTTTTTTTAAAGTTGGGGATGTATGTAGTATGTTATTTATTTTATTTTATTTATGTAAAAAACCAATCATTTTTTCATTCAATCTTCCATGTCCCAGCTGACTCATTTGCTATCTGAACATCATGAATAACAATGTGCTTCTACCTTTAAGCTGGGGACACTAGCCAAACCTAGACACGCATACCCAAAATTATTGGCATTATCAAATAAGGGTTCTTACAAGAAACTACTGTATTAATAATCTTGGGAAAGACACACCCAAACAACATCATCAAGTAATTAAGATACTACCACATGTGAAACTGAACTTTTTGCATTTCTGATCCGTATGATAATTAAGAGGCTGATATCCATAGAACAAAATGAGCAAGATTTTGGATTGATTAATGTCTCAATTTTCACCTCGACAGGTTCTTTATTTTTTACCTTTGATTTAATTTCTTGAATCTAGTTTGGTCAATTCCATTATTGCTAATATGACTTGACTTTGGTAGTCTTTTGTTGATAAGCCAATAAACAAATTGTCAAATCTGTTTTGGATGAAGCACTATATGTGGGTTTGCTTTTTCAAAAGCATTTGGACTTTTCTTATTCATATATTTTTGAAAAAGCAAACCCACCTATAATACTGTACCAAAAGCAGATTATTTCATAAACTTTATGCTATTTTTTTTAATCCGTAAACTCCACGCTATTGTCTTTCTTCTTCTTTTTTTAATCCGTAAACTCCACGCAAATTTTGTTTTAACCCATAAACTTTACTCAATAGTTATTTTTTCTATAATTTTTCTTTTATATAATTATATGTTTTCTAGTGCAAGTTTTTTCTTTTTTCTTTTTCTTTTTTAAGTTGATGCTCACTTTTGAGTTTGTTGATTGAAATTGCATGTAAGAATCACTTTAGTCCCTAAATTTTAAAATTTGACTAGTTGATTTCTAATTTAATAATTGTAAATCATGTTAATCCTTAAAAGCATAAATGATTTATATATGTTCCTTATATCATTGAATTAAATTAATCTGTGAAAATAATAATTTTTACTCCAATTAGTCAAATAATTTGTTCATCTAGGACTACTCAGGACTAGTAGGTCAATTTTAAACTTTAAAAATCAAAATAACTCACATATATAATTTTAGATAATGAAATGAGTATTAAATTTTTTTGTCTTTTCAAAATGCAAGTTTCTTTTTGTTGCATCTAGCTATTTTGTTTCCTGGGTTTGATCTGTCATGTTTAGGGAAGAATCTCATTGCCAGAGATTTATCCCTTAAGTCCTATTTGGTGTATTGTACGGAAAAGACCTTATAATACTAGACATGATAGTCAAGGCCTTATAGGATATTACAAGGAATCTATTATATAAGTTTTTATCATATCTATTGTTTGGAGCATCATATATGAGTGACGATGAACTAGCGGGTGGTGGGTGGACGCGGGAGGTGGCAGGAGGTCGGCATTGATCAATGGGTGGCGGGCATTGTTGTAGAAGAGTAAACTATAGTTAATTTGGAATTGACTAATAAAACTAATACTATCAGGTGTTATTAGCCTCTTGAAACTTGATAATTTAATAATATAATTATAGGATAAAATGGTTTAATCATGCAATATTATACTATCATATGTGACACTAAATATGTGATAAAAATTGGCTTTAAAGTATTGGCTAATATAATTAGGTATTGTTCTATGTATCAAACTGGGCCTTAGGAAGCTTTTGCTTGAAGGATTTAGTCACGCTATTAACAATGAATATCCTAGAAACCAAAAAAATATTTTATTTTATGTTGACTAAGACTTAAGTTTTCTTTTATGAATCAAAACACGTCCCGCATAAGCTAGTTAAAATGATTTAATTTATAAGTTAAATATTATGTTTGAAAAAATTAAATGAAATATGAATTAAATTGATTAAGAAATCACCTTTTTATGTTCAAAATACAATAAATTATATTTAGAAGGATTAAAACAAGAAGTAATTTAATTTATATTTAATTTTTTAAATTAATTCAATTTTACTCAAATCCTATCGGATTTCAAAAGCAAAGAAAACTAAACACAATCCTACGTTGCGCTAGCTCCGAAAATATGAAATGATATCTCGAGTTGTTATAAATACATCCTATTTGGTTTGTCTCGTTGGTAATTATTTTGTGATTTAATTTTGATGTAGATATATTTTATATCATATCTTATCATATATCGTTATATCAATAAATACGATTAATTCTTACCCTGCTTGAAACATACATATAGATGAAAGGATCTGATTGTCGATACCTAAAAAAGCTATTGTTTTTAACCATATACATAGTGTTGTCTCGCAATTTCAATTTTGTCGTCTCCTTGTGATTTAAATAACGGAATCCTCGATTCACTACTCTTTTTAGTTGGCATTTAGCACATTGCCTAATAAGATTAATGATGATTTAGATTATCATTTAAAAGATAGTAAACTTTTAAATTATTTATCATATTACAATGCATTGTTTTCTCTTTTCTTTTTTCTTTTTTTTTGGGTTGACAATGCATTGTTTGATATGTACATATAATCAAAGTAGCAATTCGCGTTATCATGTTTGGTTCTTGGTGTATAAAAAAGATTACTAAATGATATAGGGGTGTTCATAACCCAGTTAACCCAAATTTTATTGAATCATGTTAAAGTCTTAAAATTTAATCTAATATACATTTTCCTAAGTTAGGTTTGGGTCATGCTTTAAGTTATTCTGAGATCAAAGTCAAATAATTCTTTTAATGATATTTTTTTTATAGTAATTAATGAAAAATTATAAAATTTTATAGTTCAAATAATAAATTTTACATAATTTAATGTTATTTTTATATTGACATGATTTGTTTTGAAACATATATTGCAAAGTATCTCTTAAGTTTGATTTTTTACTCGTAAAATTTTATAACTTTACGATAACTTATAAATAATGTCCAACTCATATCCTCATATATTGATTGAAAAACAGGTTGACCCAATTTAACCAGTTAATAGTTGAGTCATTATAGGAATTAGTTTCGATTCTAAAAATTGATTCGAATTTGGTCCAGTCTATCATTTGCACATCATAATGGATGTTTTTACCAATAATAATAATAATGGGAGGAAATCTCATAGACACTCTCATGGAGGCAATCTACATTACCCGGTGGCAATATAAATTGTCTTGATAATTTGGATTGTCAGTAATAATTATATCCAACCAAAGAGACAATGTTGTTGATTTAGATAATTTAAAGTCATATTATTAATAATCAGAGAAAGATTGTCCTATACCAAATACCTAAAGACTAAACACATATAAAGATAAAGGGAAAAAAAGAAGGCTAGATTTTAAACTATTGAATGTATATTAGAAAGGTGTGAAATGTGTATCTCCTCTAGAAAAGGGAAAAAAAATCATATACATAATATATATGTAAAATGGAAAATTAATAAAATTATTTGAATATTTAAAACTGAGTATTCTATTTGGATGAAATGAATGAAAACCATCATTCTATCTAATTAATATTAATAGCTAGGATGAGTACCCAAATGAAACAAATCCTCTTGATGGTAAGATAACATTATTGATTTCAAAGAATATCAAATTGTTGTTGAAGATTACTAATATCTAAGATGTTTAGTCCTCGAGCTAGACACTATCCACTACATCGGACTGCATGCCTATTTGTCACCATGTACTCGCACAACATCTATAATTGGAGCCTTACATATTGGACAATTTTCTCCCTTCCATTGCAACTCGTTCGCACACTTGAAACACGTGCACATGTGCCCACATCTGCAAGGAATTTAGAGGAAAAGATTATGATACCGCTGTTCTTTGAAAAATGGATAAATAAATACTATAATTTCTGACCAGATTAATCCGTTCATAAGCATATATTAAGCTGATTCAAATACCTGTATAAAACTGCGGCAGCTTCCTTCTCATGGCAAATGCGACATTTGCCTCTCTTCGAGGTCTTGTCATGGAACTTCTTCTCTTCTTTAACTGTATTCATGTTTCATGTAAAACAATATTGCATGAGTTGAAAATTCAACTATAACATAGGTGATGGTGTTGAAAATGCAAAGGGCACCAAATGAGATAAAGTAAATTTAATTCGTCATTGCCATGTGAATTTAGAGGATCTTATTTAAGAAGTGGCCAAAGGAGGAAATAAAATGTTATTCGTCCGAAGTAGTAATCAAGTGTCATGTTGCAAAAACAATCATCAAAACTTGTTATGCATAGAGGATCGGAGTTTATTTTATTAATTAAGCACAAACCTGTGTAAACCTCTTGGTTCTTGAGTTGTTGAAATTGCATCTGCACATCCATGCAACTCTTAAGTGATTTCCTTAGCTCAGACATCTCATGAAAAAGTAGATCCATTTGCCCTCGCAAATCGTATAGGAATTCCATTTCCTGTAGGTGACAACATTATCATGCCATTAAGAAGAGATTTAACCCTGTATAGATATAACTATATATGTAATAGTAAGACTAATATAAGACTCACAATTGATTGATGATTTGTAGATGAAGGGCATTGCCGGCTATGCTGATAGAAAGACCCTGACAGAGGTTGTGGCTGTGAGGATACATATGCTACTCTATCATCATAATCATCCGCAACTTCATTGTCTTTGTAACTCCATGAACTCAAAAGAGTGGAGGAAGAAGGTGTATGCAATGATGGTGAGGATTGGCTACAAAAACAACCGGTCTCATGATCAGAATCATTGATGATGCTCTCCTCTTCTTGCTCCTCTACCTTTTCTTGTTGTTCCTCATTTATTTTCTCCTCCACCTTCTCTTCCTCTTCTCTCTCTTTGTCCCTTCCACCATCTGGAGGAATGCCTTTGAAAGTCATTCGTTCATGAAAAAATGCCACCAACTTGTTCCTACTCTCTTGCCTGTCTTCCACATCATCTTGACTACTAATAACATGTGTCTGTGATGATCCTATACGAGACTCCATCAATCTGTCCATCCTTTTCCGGAAGTCACTGGAAAGAAAAGTCGACACTGTTCTTCTGCAAACATAGAATGTATTTATATTTAGATCATTGAATTATAGAATGAAAATATCTTCCCTAAATACCAGTCATTTCATTCTCAATTGCTCATCATTCTTTTATATTGGTGGTGGTGGGTGGAGGCACACAAATAATTTTATATCTTACACATACACACCCTTACACAAATGTTTCCTTTGGGCCTGAAGTATGAACATTTTATCATAACAGAGAATAACAAGGATTGAACCTCTGATTGGCCATTTGATCATGGAGACTCTAATACCATGTTATGAACCATGTCTCCCAAATACTTATGCCTCTATGTATGAATAGTTTTTTGTCTAACAAAGAAAACATGTATAGTGTTTACCTTTGAAGGAGATTACGTATCTCATCACTGTCTGAACCAATGTCCAGGACCTCCCTATACCATTCTTGCCTAAGTTTTTCCCAATAGCTTCTAGGCCGAGAAATAGGACTGATCCAGTCATAACTAGCTTCATCATAATTCTGGTCATCCACCTCTTCCTCTTCTGCTATATCATCGTAATAAGTGCTTTCTACACACTGTTGGTTACTTGTATTTTCCATGTCTGCTATATCATTGTAACCAGTTTCAGTAGTAATATACTGCTGGTCACTTGCATCTACCTCATTGACCATCTCGTTTGCGTTTGAATCAATAATGGATGAAGATGCTCCAATAATTTCTTTTGGAACATCATCTCTTTGAGGTTCAAAGAATGTTCCTTGGAATGTCACATATGAACTTGGATGTGATTCTTCTCTATTTGTGGCAATAACCTGCACCATTGAGTTCTTTGTAGGTTCTGTACTGTGAATACTAGTGCCAAAAATAGTATTGCAGTGGCTGTCTTTGTTAAGCTGATTAATAGTGTCAGAGTTATCTGATTGTGTGATGTTATTTGCTATATCCCTATGAGGCCTTCCCAAATCAGGTACTTCTACCAGGACTGAAGATTTATGTTCAATTTCCGTGCTTAATTTTTCCCTGCATTTACTACAAATATTTACATCAGTTAATATCAAACCAACAGTGTTTATGAAAATCTAAATACAGTTGCCACTTGGGTTGCCTAAATTTATATGCTTCTAATTTTCTCGCCTAAATTTCACATTATATTAATATAGAATGAATTTTTAACAGTTCAGGCCTATTGCAGCTATCTTTGTTCCTTTTAAAACTAATAGGCATGTTAAGTTAAAAGGTGTGGCAGTAACACTATATTAATTGCCACAATTCACAGAAGCAAAAGATAAGACAAAAGAACTATCAAAAGATGTCTTCCGTAACAACTCCATTCACATTTGATGAGAAATTGTCATACCTTGGTTGCATAATTGCAGATCCTTGTGGTTGGCTATTCACCTTTGTTGTTGCTGATTTATGGCAGGATTGATCAAAAACAGTTACTTCACGTTGTAATAATTTAAGTCGAAGCAATGACTGCATGCATATACAAAGAGAATGAATTGCAAAGGAAAATCAAAGGGAACTCTTGAAACAAAATCAGTTATTGAAAAAGGTGTGTTAATATATACTTGAGTTTATGGTCCATCCTGCATGATATCAATCCATACTTTTATAATATCTATATATTTATATAATTTTAAATTATGTTTTGAATGGTTAATATATTATCATGCATATGATTCACATGAATCCCAGACTGTGGTATTATTACTCGCTGGAAAAGAGAAGAAACAAGCACCCTTGTTACCTGAATACGACCTCTGTGTCTGAACTTGGAAACTGCACCATGCTGGGCAAAATTGTTGACCTCTCTATACCGGTCATTCACAAGTTGCATAAGCAAATCATTGAATGCACGGCGCCCCCTAATGCATTTTCTGACCTGAGCCCATGCATTCTCATTACTAGACCTTCCAGCAGGGGAGGCTGGTGAATTTGGTTCGGTGCAGTTCGAAAAATGGTTGAGCCTCTTTTCCCATATCTGAACAAGGGAAGATGCACCAAGGTTTGAGATATCCTCAACACAAGATGGGGGCACTAATTCCTTCCTTGCATTGAAACTAGATGACCTTGAAGGAACATCCTCCAACACCTTGTTGTCCTGATGATGATTCTCCAGCAATGTTTCTTGAGCCTGTCTCGCCCATCGATCAATGATTCTCGAGTGCCTGGGTCACCAGTGCAGGCAGTGATGAAGAATCATCTTTGATGTTATTGTGATTTCTTCTGGTGAAAATTAGAGTTCCAAGGTTGTTCTTGGCAACTCTCAGACCCAAGTATCAGCATTGCTGTTGATTGGTCTTTGAGTGTTGATGTGGTTTGGTGCAGAATCAAAGGAGATGGGAACAATGTTGTATGTGTTAAGGTTGTCTTTGACAAAAGTCTTGATGTTTTCCTTGCATGCATCATGAGGATTATGGACCTTCAAAGCACGATCAAATGCCATAGATGAAACCATTTCAACTTGGGACGATGCCATTTTTTCTCCTCTTATATTGGTTGGTTTTTCTTTGATCTCTCTACTCAAGCCTTCACTGAGGATGTGATATGGCTACACGAATTTTCCAAGGACAAATAAAAAAAGAGAGAAGTAACCCATTTCAAGATAAAGGGTGGCGAGATTGAAATTTCAACCTCAAAATTTTCTTCTCAAAACACAAGGAGACGGTGAAAAACACAACAAAGGTCGAAGAACAAAATGTGATGGTGAAGGGATCTTTGTAGCATACACAAAAGCATTGTTGTTGTTCAAACCTTATATTTAGAGCTCATCAAGTCATTCTTGTTTTCTTTGTCTATATTTAGTTGTCATGCGTTACGGATATGAGCTAAGAGAGAGAGTAGAAAGAAGACTAGTTAATCTGTTTTTATATTTTAGTTTATTTTCTTTTGGTTGTTTTGCTTCCTTCATGTTTCGGTGGCAATTGAGGAAGAGAGGGACTAGGCTAAAATTGGAGGAAAGGAACTGTTGGGCGTTTCAGTGAGAAACAAAATCGAAACTTCCATCCTTTTTTTCCTCCATGTAACTATCACTGAATAAACCACTAGTTAACAATAAATACAAATTGGTTAAAGAACTAATAACCTATTATTAGTTTGGTAGTTTATCTCAAGGCTAGCCTTTGAGACATTCGGCCTTTGGATGGGTCTGTACTCTGTAGCCTGTTGGTAGAATAAAAAATAATTAATTAGTTATATATTTCTTTGGATGAAACTAAATTTATTTTAACTAATTAAAAGTTAATAAAAATTGAATATTTAAAATCATCAAACATAATATTAGGTACACGTTTTTTAAAATGTTTCCATAAATAACACAAGTAATATACTATTATGTTCATTTATTTTATTTTTTAAAACTAATTTTGTTATAAATTTTAATAATCTAATAACTTTAATTTGATCTGTTTATTTAATTAATTTGTATTTATAACCATTTTTTTTTTTTTTGGTGAAAACAGGTATCCACGACTCTCTCCATACTCACCGGCACAAAAGTAGTTTAGTACAATATGAATTCACTTTCATCGAAGTGGTGCGAATCACCCAACAACCAATAAAAAATAAGATTAAAAATAAATGGTGAGGAGAGAGAAAATGGTTAAAGACAAAACACAAAACAATTATATTTAAGTGAATTCTCACGTAAAGTTAAGAGTCAGACAATTGCTGCAGTTGTCTTCAGCAACCCAGTGAGAAGGAGACATGTGTACCAGTGGTTCGAGATATTAGCAACACGTGGGTACTGGGTAAGTAACGAGTTATAATCACACTATTAATAATATGGTTAATTGGGCCATTTTTTGAAAAAAAATGGAAAAATTAAAACCAATTATGTGCTTCAATGTTGAAAATAGTTTAAAAAATAAAACCCATTCATTATTTTAAGTTATTGTTAGATTTTGAAAAGAAAAATTAAAGAAATACAATGAAAATTCCTAAGTTGTCATCCTGATGGCAAAGGCTAAGAAGATTGACATGTTGTTCATCCCTCCAATCCCTACAAGCAGACAACATACACATAATCATTCCTTCTTCATCATGGTGCAGTCAATCTTACATTAAGACCAACATTACCTTCAAAGAAGGTTAAACACACCGACCAAATTCCTAATTGCACCCTTTTTGCAGAACCATCCTTCGTCCCCAGTCTTCATTGCACAAGGTAGACAATACAGGCAACCGGGTTAGCAGGCCGACCCATACCCAAAACGATGAGTCGGCCTGAATGAAAACGAGCCCTATTGCGCCATAACGATCTTTGCCAGTGACAGCCAACCATCTCAACATACCACGCTGCTCACTTGTTGCCGTCTTTGCTCCAGGTTTAGGTTAGCCTAGTCTGTGTCCAGAAAGGTCCTGCCATCTTCCTTCCTACTGGGTTGGCCCTCTGAAGGATCTGTTAGCGGTCATTAATGTGTCGATCATTCCTCATCGCGAGGCTAGCTGGGTTCCAAGGCGGGGTATCTGGGCATTCCAGTTGAGAGGGTGGATGAGGTGATTCTCTACTCCTTGGGCTGGGTAGAGAATTCAATTGAGAGCCCAATGAGCTTTGTCCAGCCGATTATTGAGCTAAGCTTACAGGCCCAAGAAGTGATGTGGATTTGGGCTGGTTGGGCATTGATCGATCCATCACCAAAGAAACTAGCTTGACGGAATAGGGTGGTTCTCAGTGATGAAATTTCAGCAGTGCCCGCCGATTCATATCATTTATTGTAGCTCTTCTTTTTATTTAATTTCTAAATGGGTGCAGCTTATTTTCTTTTAAAAATGATATTTTCAACATTATTAAGAAAAAGCACATAACAACTAATTAATCTGTTAGAAATATTAATCATTTCATTAGTGATTCCTGTGTCTCATAACAAGGCATAACGTGTCATACACACATGACTATAGATGGTGATTACAATAGATATTGACCTTCAACTGCATGATAGTAATCACCTTAGGTTGAGCTTCTCATTTCCTGTATCCTTATGTAACAGACAATTCTAGTCATTTAGCAATTTTTGTTAAACAAACACAATAAAAAAAAAAGAAACAGTTTAGTTTCGATACATTCAATCAAATCTCCTTATTTACCAAACTTTTCAAATAATAAAACGAAAGTTAAGCATATTTATTGATACGTTTATGTATTATTGAATGATTGTATAATTTTTTTCACATCCTTAGTGTATCAAAATTAAATGGGTCATTTTTTTGGATATGATCTACAGTGTGGTGTTTTACAAATATATGGTTTGTTGAGGGGAAAATTTAAAATATGGCGCGTTGAGGGAATCAAGCCATAGGTGAATGAATTTTTTTTTTTATATAAATCTGAAAAAGTGAATCTACCAAAAGCGTATTAAAAAAAAATTCAAATAAAAAAGAACCTCCAAAGGCGGATTAACAAAGTGACAAATTGGTGATATTACCGTTGAATTAAAATATAATTTCGTCTTGAAAAATTAAAAAATAATATTTTCATTCTTGAATTATTGGTGATGTTATTGTTGAATTAAAATATAATTTCAGTTAAATTTTCTATAGTTAAAAAATAATATTTTCATTCTTGAATTATTGGTGATGTTATTGTTGAATTAAAATATAATTTCAGTCTTAAATCCACCTGGCGGATTCTATAGTTAAAAAATAATATTTTTAGAATCCGCCAAAGGCAAATTGAATATAAAATAGTTTACCATCCTCTATATAAACGTGTAGTTCGGAACACAACAAACATATAAACACATCTATTGTTATGTGGAGAAGGTGCGGGTAAGAGAGGCTCCAGCTTGTTCTAAAAAAAAGAAAGTGTGCAAAAAGAGAGTGTTTAAAAAAGTGTGAGAATGAATAGTGCAGCAAATATATTAGTTTATTTTAATGGTGAAGTTGTTGCAAATACTAATGAGGGTGTCACATTTATATGTGAGAGACCATTGAGTTTTTTTATTCCCTACACTTTCTCATATGAGATCTAGTGAATGGATTATGTTAGTCGATAAATAGTGACACTCAAAAGAGAGTGATGGCTGTGAGATACAGGTGCCCTATCTCAATTTTTGGCGGGTTTAGACAATACCAAGCAATTGCAATACAGGACGACAATGATATTCAACAAATGTTTAGGTACATCGCAGCATCAAGAAAACTTTCCAGCCATTGAGTTGTATATTGATTTTGAAATTCTTGCTCATAATGTAGAATGTGAGTCAACCAAATTTATAGATGAAAACAGAGAGTTGGAAGCAATGGAGGAAGAGGAGGATGAAGATGACTATAGAAGTGGCGACGAATATGCTAATGATGCGGATGATGATATTAATAATGATGGCATATCAAACTTCATCGGTGGATAACATCTAAATGAAGAGCCGTCTTTCATGCGTGTTTAGATTTGGAAACTATGCAAGCATTAGAGTTTCCAAAGTATGCAAACATAGGTATGTAGCCTCAATTCTAAAATTTTAAAGTTTTTAATATTTTTTATTTTGTTATGATTTAATTGGTTTAAGTTAATTTAGGTAATTTCTTTCACTTATTTATGTTTAGTGGTGATAATTAAAATTTCATGTAATGTTATTAAATTAATTTTTAAGTTGGTTATATATAGTGGAGTTTTTAGTTAATTAGTTTAAGTTGATTTAGGTAATTTCTTTCATTTAGTTATCTTATGAGTTGTAGTGATTGATAAAAAAACATAATTTTATTTTATTTAAGAATGTTTTAAATTGATTATTTAGTTGATTAGTTAATTTATTTCATTTATTTTTTTAGTGGTGATAATTAAAATTTCATGTAATGTTATTAAATTAATTTTTAAGTTGGTTAATTGTAGTGGATTTTTTTAGTTAATTAGTTTTAGTAGAAATTTTTAGTTAATTAGTTTAAGTTGATTTAGGTAATTTCTTTCATTTAGTTACCTTATTAGTTGTAGTGATTGATAAAATGCACAATTTTATTTTATTTAAGAATTTTTTAAATTGATTATGTAATTGATTATTTAATTTATTTCATTTGGTTTTTTAGTGGTTGTAATTAGAATCACAATTTTAATTCAAGTAATGTTATTAAATTGATTTTTAAGTTGCTTATTTGTAGTGGAGTTTTTAGTTAATTAGTTTAAGTTCATTTAGGTAATTTCTTTCATTTAGTTACCTTTTTAGTTGACTATTTCCATTTATTTACGTACTTTTTTCATAGGTGATTCTGTTATGAATGGTGAACTGTTTGTTGGGATAATATTCAAGAATAGGGAGGCAACTATAGAAGCAATTAAGGCGTATAGCATACTGAGAGAAGTATATTACAAAATGTTTGAATCAGAACCAAAGACATTTTATTGTAAATGCATACAGCATGATAGAGGTTATGGATGGCTTCTTAGAGCTAGTTTGAGAAAAATCAAGGCTTTTGGGAAATCAGGAAATACAATGTGCCACACACATGCACTACGTCGAGGATTTCAGGACCACTTGAAGTTGGATTCTAACACTATTGCACAATTTATAGAGCCTATGGTACAATTTGACCCATCTCTTAAAGTTAAAACTGATTGCAAAGGTTTTTTTTGGTATGGGTACACAACAACCTACTGAAAAGCATGGATGGCGAAGCAAAAGACTATTGAAAAAGTTTTTGACAATTGGGAACGCTCATATGAGGAGTAACCACATTGGTGTGGAGCTATGTGTGCTGTTGTTCAGGTCAGCTGTTCATTTGATGCCATAGAGGCATATTGTGGTGATGAGCTAGTGCCCAATTATCGACGTTTCGCTGTATTTTGGAGTTTTGGTCTATGCATTAAGGCATTTAGACACTGCAAGCCACTAATTCAAATAGGTGGGACGCATTTGTATGGGAAATATAAAGGGACTTTACTAATTGGAGTTGCATAAGATGGCAACAAGAACATTTTGCCAATTGGTTTTGCTATTGTGGAGGGAGAAACTAGATGCATGGCAATTTTTCCTAGACCATCTCCGTAGATATGTAGTAACCCAAGACGGGGTTGGTGTTATTTCTGATCGTCATGAGTCAATTAAAGCGGCAATAGCTTAGAGCAATGGTCGTGGAACCTCCGAGAGCATTTCATAGGTATTGCATTAGGCATATCACTTAATTTCTTAAGGAGATTCAAGGCACCCCACTTGCATAGAATTGTCGTGAGCATGGGTAATTTACGCTTTCATTGCACTTATGTTTGTTAATTTAATTGCCTATGGATGTGATTTTCATAATCTTAATTTTAAAAACATTGTTCTCTAGGGTATTCAAGGAGAGAGTGAATTCAATAATCACTATGAGCGGTTGCATGAAAGTAGCTCCCAATATATAGATTGGCTTGATGAAATTCCACGGGAAAAGTGTGTGCATTCATTTGACGGTGGATATGATGGGGGCACATTGTAACGCTCTGATTTTTTCTTGAGTACAAATAACCAAAATGCCCCTAAGGTCATTTTTACAGAATTTAAAGCGACCCGCAGTCCTTGAATGGGTCAACTCAATGTTTGAAAGGGATTATAACTGTTATGTTTGATATCCGAGGTGAAAATCTCGTTTTCTAACTTTCGGCTCAAAATGACCAAAATACCCTGTGTTCTATGCGGGTAAAGGTGCCGTTTGAGCCCGAACTTTTCCAGAAGTTTAAATGATGTTTATGAGTGGTTTTTGATGTTTAGTTGCCAGAAGGTCCAAGAGTTTTAGTGTAAAATTACCATTTTGCCCCTAGAACAGTGTACAGTGAGCCTAATGACGTAATTAAGCAAACCTAAGCAATATTAGGCTCTAATCGAAGATTAATTTATTTCGATAATTAATCTAGAGTCAAAATAATTTATTAAGGTTAATTAGAACCTAAGATTGCTTAGTTAAACTCTAATTACATTCTTTGATTCAAGATTCCTAGTCATGGAATCTTGAATAGTATTTTCTTTCTCCAATTCCTTAAATTAAGGAATTGTGCCATACCTCATTTGACTAGAAAATGGTTTTAATTTGTTAATCTAGCAAGATCACTCCCCTAATCAAGTCTTGACAACCTTAATTAACCATTACCTCACCTAAACACCTTCTTACAAACTCCTAATCAAAACCTTAATCAAAGAAACACCTAAACACATCATTAAACCACAATTACATGAACAAATCATCCTCCCCCTTGGCTGATATTGGCCGAAATCCTCCAAATTGTGTCACATGTTGATTTTGTTATACTCCAAGTCCATGCCTTAAGCCATACCCAAATCCATACCTCACCATGCCTTGCCCATGCTCTCCACCATACCAATCAAAGAGATATTTCTTCTCTCCTTCTCCCCAAAGTGACCAGCCACTCCTCCTCCTCTCAAGCCCTTCATAAGCTTTCATTCTTCTATAAATAAGTGAGCTTGAAAGCTCTTTGAAGGTTTACACACTTTGCCAACTCAAAGCTTTCTTTAAGCCTTAAAAAACCTTTTCTCTTCTTCCTTTCTCCCTTGGCCGAGTATTTTCAGCAAGGATTCAAGAAGATTTTCTTCTCTTTCCTCTCAAGAAACAAAGCTTTCCTTCCTCTCTTTCAAAGACTTCATTAGGTAGGGGTTTATTTTCAAGTTTTGTTTGCTTCCTTTAAGGAAAGTTCTAGTTTTCTCTTGGTTTTCAAAGTTCTTCTTTTCCTCTTCTATTTTCGGCCTTAGAGCCTTTTTGTTGAGAAAAACTTTGGCTTGATGATGAGGTTTCAAGATAATGGTCTTGTGATGCCATGTGAGAAACCTCTAAAGCTTGAAAACTTGGTCTTGGACCATATATGATTTCAGTTTTTCTTTCCTATTCCTTACTCAAAGATTTCGATTTTTATTCCTTTCTTTGTTCAAAGTTTGGTAAAAATGTTAAGTAGATCACAAAAGTTTTGTTAAGAAAATTAATCATATGTTTTCAAAGAGCTCTAAGCTTACCCTTGCCAACCTTAAAGTTGGTCGGCCGTTCTAAGAGTTTACTCTAGATTGAAGCCCATGAGCAATAAAATAAAGAATATGAGTAGTTCTTTTTATATTTGTTTTGTTAAGTGTTGTGTTTTTGTCTTAGTCCATTTTCTTGAGCTTGATGATGAAGTTCAAACCAAAGCTTCTTTGAAGACTTGGTGCTAAGAACTCTAAAGCTCATCTTCTATTGTTAAGATACATGTTGGGTTAAGGTATTGATGTTCCTCTAAAGTCTTGCAAGAGCTCTAGTTAAGATAAAATAAGTTGCATTCATGTTTAAGTTTATGTCTTGCATCTCATGTTTATTTTGATGCCATCACTAAGCTCTCAAGAATAAATAAATGAACTTGCATTATCATGTTTAAATTCCAAGCTTGCATTTCATGTTTATATTTCAAGTCATCACTTAATCTTTAAAGATAATAATGAGGTTGCATCTCATATTTATTTTATGCTCTCACTTTACTTTATAATGAAGAGTAAAATGAAGTGCATAGCATGTTTATATTTATGTTATCACCTAAATACTCTAGAGCTCAAAGACTTGCCCTAGTATCTTCAAATGGAAATTTTAACTATGACAAATGGATGTGTTTTAGTTATGACACAATGATGGTTTTGATTTTTGTAAAAGTAAGGATGTTTTCAAGAAAATGTTTGAAAGATGTTTTATGAGATCTCAAGGTGTTTGAATAGCTTGGATTGTGTCAAAAATCATATTTTCTCAAATTCCGAAGGTTCTGGTAATCGATTACCAGCTTATGTAATCGATTATCAAGTGGTTATTCGAAGGATTTTAGGTTCTGGTAATCAATTACCAGAAATGTAATCGATTACCAAGGCTGTTCTTCATGCCCAGAATCGGTCTTTGAATCTGTAATCGATTACCTGTTGTGTAATCGATTACTTTTATGTTCTTTTTCCTAAAAGTTTTAGCCCTAAGTAATCGATTACCTGGTTGTTCCTTGAACCCAGAACAAAATTTAGGTTCTGGTAATCGATTACTAGGCCCATGTAATTGATTACCAGCACCTCTTTTGCTCCTGAAATTGTTCCAAGAGAAAAACTAGCAACTCATATGCACTTATAACATGAATTTATGCGATTATGTGTGATGTACATTCTTAGGTTCTACCTTGCTCCTTTGGCCACTGTATTAATTCTGTTTTATGGAGTTAAAATGTGTAAGATTGTGTTCGAGTGAAGCAAAGAATGATTTAAGGAAGTTAGAAACGAATAAGTGACTAGAAAGAGCTTAAAATGAGAATTCTAGAATGCTTAGACACAAGGATGGTAAAATTCTGTTTCTAGCATAATTGAACTTAAGGAGAATGGCTTATACTTAGTGGATATGTGAAGGAATCCCTCATAATTGGTTTAGGAATTTAATATAGAGCCTTAGGTGAAGACAGAACTTAGAAAGGATCAAAGACATAAAATCTAGAACCCTGTAATCAAATAATGATCATGGTGGTTAATCCTTACAATGCTATTTGGAAGAGTTAGAAGGTATAAATATTAGAGAGAATTACAAGTAATGATCCTTTAGATGCATAAAAGATCCATAATGGGCATTAGAATAATCCAAACATAAGATTAAGACCCGTAAGGGTCAAGGCATAAGACATTACAAGATAGAAGATATAATGTGAGCAAGTGACCGAGTGACGAGCGTATTCATGTTATACTGAAAGTGTTAATGTTATGTGCAAAAGATTGTGTGAACTTATGACATGATCCATGTGATGATACTTATGCCATGGTTGAGAATGCACATGAATATAAGATGGTGATGAAAAGAATGAACATGCTCATATGATTATTAAGATTTGATTGATTGAGATATTGAATGAGATGACATGAGTTGAATAAGTTATGTGGTATGACTCAAATTTGAGGAAATTTGGTACACAGCTATTATGCTACCGGATTTCCGTCAAATTTGAGGGACTTAAAGAGGTTTTTGAAATAAAGATTTTATATGTGACATGCCAAGATGCATTTCTCCTGCTACGTGAGGAGAAAGTAAACCCGTGGGGTATGGTCGTGGAGTCATACCGAAAGACAATGTCACTGGCTTAACCAGATGATGCATTTTGTAGACCAAGACGTACTTCTCCTGCTACGGTGAGGAGAAAGTAAAACCATGAGGGCATCGACATTAGCCTACCAAAGCGGACAAAGTCATTAGTCTTAACCAGTTGATGCATTTCGAGAAGGAAAAAGTCCCATGATGGGTGATCCTTAGGTCCCCTATCCGTACTTGGGAGTTGAAATTATTTTTATGATTATGATTATGATACGCTTATCAAGAGGATAAGTAAGAACTAGTGACGACTAGTTGAGGTATGAGCTCATAGCCTAGTATCAGGGTCGGTTACTATTTTTAATACCATGATGTCACAAATTTGAGAAACGAGAAAAGATGTGAAGTATCTTGCTTATGGAAGAGAAAGGTTGATTATGAGAAGTTACATGCCACTTATATGAGAATTAATTATTGATGATATGTTTTATTGGTTTGTTTGCATAACATATTGCCATGCATTCATGTTTTACTATGCTGCATACATGCATTAAGATTCATCATAAAAGACACGAACCTTGGATAATTATCTTTTATAAAACCTCATAATAAACCTTTGCATGTTTAACCTTTTCATAATAAACCCAAGGTTCTTGGGACGTAACGATGACACTAGGATAGGAGGATTTCTCTACTGAGATTCTTTAGCAAGATTCTCACCCCTCTATCTTCATTTCTCGTTACGTCTTCAGATTCCAATGGCGTCGTTCGTGATCTTCATTGATACGCCTGTTGGGAGGTGCACTACGATCCAGATCATCAATCATATCACTTTGAGGGTCGTTGTTTTGTGCATATTTTTGCATACATGGGCCGCCCGTTTGCATTTCCAGTCTCCAACTTTCGTTTTACCCCGACTCTCCCTACAGTGACAATTTGATCTTCGAGAGGACGTGGCCCCGTGACGAGAGACCGCCATGCCCGACCTTCGTCTTCGGCAGGACATGACTATTCGAAGTACGTTCCCCTCATACCTCGCTGGGAGGGACCTGCGAGGATCTCAGGCCGACCCTTATTCAAAAGGCTCCGCCTCCCGTGCCTATGGACGTCGATAGAGGTAGCGAGGACCCGGTCTCGAGCGAGGCTTGTGAGGCACGTGTGTCAACCCGAGAGGCACCCTCACCAAGGAGGCTACTTCGCTCGCCGATCAGCATACCCACGCCCCCGCTTCATTGGGCTACATCCGAGGAGTTCGGAGTTTGCGAGCTACATCTCCGCCCGAGGATTAGCGTCATCCGTAGGCTTTGGAGAGGAGGGTTTGCTTTTAGCCGATTGTATCTTTTGGGGCTTCTCATGTATTTGCGTTTATGTTTCTTGCTTCTTTCCTGTATTTTCTATTACTTGTACTACAAGCTCTGCCCACTTACCTGGGTATGACTTTATGCCTTTTTATATTTCAATTAATGTATCAAACTATGTTATTTAATATTATGATGGTTGTTCCTATGATTGAGGTGTTCTTATTGCTTTTGTATTGTATGATTTAATTTCTCTCCGTTTTACGTTTCGCTCTTAATAGTATGCGACGGCTCGCATTTTGTTTTATAAGTTTCAAAAAAAAAATACCCGTATTTTCCGTTAAGTAGTTTTACAAACGAGTTTAAAAGGAAGTAATAACTAATAATTAATCTTAATACGTCCTAGGCGTGTTGGGTTAAATATTAGGGTGTTACATTATGGTATAAGGTTCAATTCTCCTGAGCCTGAGGATTGGATTGACCATGCTTTATAAGCATGATGCGGTAGTATGTCATGTATAGTGCTTAGCTATTAGAGATAAGCTATAGGATAGGCATGCATGACCCGTCCGCTTGCTTGTGCCATGGTAACTAGCTCATCTAGCTTGGAATATTGAGCCTGATCACCTCAGTGTTTGTTGACTTGTGCGTTTAGGGACCAATGGCACCTCGCAGACAAAATAGGAACGTGAACGAGGGTGAACAAGGAACGAGACCGCGGCTGTTGTACGTGAGATGGCAAGAGCAATGGAACGTATGTTCGATCGCATGAACCAATAGAGGGATGCTGCCAAGGTCCCCGCGCTGAGGTGGAGCAAGCCACCTTCCGTGGAGCCTTGAACCCAGACAAGGCGGATGAGTGGACCAAGAACATGGAAAAGATCTACTCGATGGTCGCCTTGGAGGAGAGAAGGTTACCTTTGCCTGCATACATGATGGAGTCTGACGAGTTTTGGTGGACCTGAAGAGGCGCGAAGCTACGGGCACAGCGATCAATTGGGAGCTGTTCAAGACCTACTTTTATGAGAAGTACTTCCCAAGTCCGTAAGAATGCGAAGGACATCAAGTTCATGCAGCTGACCCAAGGCGGATCTTCGCCGCCCGGACACGGCGAAGTTCGAGGAATTGATCAAGTTTCTCGGGTTTTCCAAGAGAATCCCAATGAAGTATGGAAGTGTGTCAAGTTCAGGCCGCGTTGAGGGCCGAGCTCAACATGGCGGTGGCGCACATGGAGAGTAGGGACTTCCCCATCCTAGTCAACAAGTGTAGAATAATATAGGAGGGCACAAGAAGTTGAGCGCCGCAAGGGCGGAGCATCCCCACGGGTTGGGACCTCAAGCCTCGAGGTTCAAGCCGCAACATCAAAACCAATCGAGGAGCCACTACCATCCCTACCAAGCCAACCAGTTCAAGCATCAACAACAGGCAACAACAACAAAGAGGACCCAACAACCAACACATCTAGCAACACCCGAGGCCGCCGTTCAACCACAATGGCCGCGGGAACCGCAACAATCAACAAGGAGGATCGGGCGGTCCCCAACAAAAACCAAGGAGGGCCCAATGGGAACAAGAACAAGGTGCCCCAAGGAGCCCTCGCTTCCCCGACCCCCACCGCAACATGTCCCGTTGCGGAAGAGTCATGGTAATCTCCCCTGCCATGCGGGGCAAGGAGTCTGCTTTAGATGTGGCAAGCCGGGCCACTATGCCAAGGACTGGAGAAAAGGGCCATCAAGTCAGAACCCAGGCCGCAACACCAAGGGAGGGTCTTCACCCTCAATGCGGAAGACGCGCCAGATCCAACGACCTCATCGAAGGTAAGTGCAAATTAAATGGTAGAACCTTAACTGGACTATATGACTCTGGTGCTACCCATTCTTTTATTTCACATGCTAGTGTCGAGTCTTTGGATCTTAAAGTTTCTAAACTTCCTTTTGATCTTATTGTTTCTACCCTTACAAATCGTCCTGCATACCTGTAATTGTTGTTTAAATTGTTATCTTGTTGTTGAAAATAGGTCTTTTATCATAGATTTGATTTGTTTACCCTTGAAAGACATAGGAGTAATTCTTGGCATGGATTTGCTCTATGCCAACCATGTATTGTTAGATTATTATGCCAAAACCGTCATCTTTCGTCATCCCCCTAGCAAAACTAGTCAAACCTTGAAGCTTTATATGAATTCCATAGAGGTCTTCGTGGGGAGAAAACTAAGGGATATGTCCTCCTAGCCGCTAGTGAGGTAGACTTTAAGCAGAACATAGATGATATACCAATGGTAAGAGAGTATCCCGAGATATTTCCGATGAGATACCCGAGTTCCTCCCGAGAAAGAAGTGGAGTTCTCCATTGAGTTGGTTCCGGAACGGGACCTATCTCGATAGCCCCATATAGAATGTCACCCTTGGAGTTGAAGGAGTTGAAAACCCAGTTGGAGGAGCTTTTGGAAAAGAATTTTATAAGACCTAGTGCTTCACCTTGGGGAGCCCCGTCTTATTTGTTAAAAAAAAGGATGGAAGCTTGAGGTTGTGCATAGATTATAGGCAATTGAATCGAGTAATGGTGAAAAACAAATACCCTTTGCCTAGAATTGATGATCTCATGGACCAATTAAAAGGAAGTGGTATTCTCCAAGATTGATTTAAGGTCGGATACCACTAGATTAGAGTGAGAGATGGGGATATACCTAAAACTGCCTTTAGAACACGGTATAGACACTTGAGTTCGCCATGATGTCTTTTGGATTAACGAATGCTCATGCGGTGTTCATGGATTATATGAATAGGATCTTTAGACCCTATTTAGATAAGTTCGTGGTCGTTTTCATAGATGATATACTCATCTATTCGAAGACCCACGAGGAGCATGAACGTCATCTAAGGTTGATTTTAGAGGTTTTGAAGGAGAATAAGTTGTATGCGAAGTTTTCTAAGTGTGAATTTTGGTTGGAGGAGGTGAAATTTAGGACACGTAGTGTCAAAGGGAGGTATAGCTATTGACCCTAGTAAGATAAAAGTCGTAATGAATTGGGAGAGACTAACCACCGTAATGGAAATACGAAGCTTTTTAGGTTTAGCAGGCTATTACCGTAGGTTTATAAAAGGATTTTCCCAGATCGCCCTTTCCCTAACCAAGCTCACTAGGAAGAACACCCCTTTTTCATGGAACCCGAGTGTGAGAAAAGCTTCCAAGAGTTAAAAGAGAAGTTAACCTCGACCCGGTTTTGGTTTTACCGACCCCAATGTACCTTTCGAGGTATATTGTGATGCTTCGAGCAAGGGTTTAGGCTGTGTGTTGATGCAAAATAGGCAAGTGGTAGCCTATGCATCCAGACAACTCAAGCCTCACGAGGTGAACTACCCCACCCATGACCTAGAGTTGGCCGCCATCGTATTTGCCTTGAAGATATGGAGGCATCACTTGTATGGTGTAAGGTTCGAAGTTTTCTCCGATCATAAGAGTCTTAAGCATCTCTTTGATCAAAAGGAGCTAAATATGAGGCAGAAGAGGTAGATGAAATTCTTGAAGGACTATGATTTCGGTTAAGTTACCACCCGGAAGGTTAATGTGGTCGCCGATGCCTTGAGTCGAAATTCATTGCGTTTATCTCACATGATGGTCAAGGAAGTTGAGTTAATAGAGAAGTTTAGAGATTTAAATTTGGGGATGTCTGTCGGATGGGAGTATGAAGATGTGTCACCTTAGTGTGACTAGTAGGTTCAAGCATAGGGTCATTATGGCACAAGTGGAAAATGAGGAATTTAGAGAGACCCTCGAGGCGATTAAGGCTGGTAAGCTAAAGGGTTTTGAGTAAGGATCCGATGGTTTGTGGAGGTTTGAGGGACGGATCTGCATGTCACAAGATGGTGACCTCTAGAGAGCATCTTGGAGGAGGCTCACAAAAGCCACTTCACCATTCATCCTGTGCTACCAAGATGTATCAGGATTTAAAGAAGATGTTCTGGTAACCAGGATTGAAAAAAGATGTAGTCGCTTGGGTTAGTAAGTGCTTGGTCTGTCAAAAGGTGAAGATCGAGCACCAGAAGCCTTCGGAATGTTGCAACCCTTGTCTATCCTCGAGTGGAAGTGGGATAACATCTTTATGGATTTTGTGACCGGCCTACCTAGGACCCAAGTCGACCATGACGCTATTTGGATAATAATGGAAGGTTAACCAAGTCGGCCCATTTCCTACCTATCAAGATCACTTTTTCCCTAGAAAAGTTAGCCCAGATGTACGTACAAGAGATAGTAAGGTTGCATGGAGTTCCATCGACGATAATCTTGGATCGAGATCCGCAGTTACGTCACGTTTTTTGGAAGCCTTTCAAAGGGCATTTGGTTCAAAGCTGTGTTTAAGCACGGCTACCACCCTCAAAGGATGGTCAATCAAAAAGAACTATTCAAACCTTGGAAGATATGTTGAGGGCGTGCATTTTGGATAGAAAGGGAAGCTGGGATAAGTACCTGCCACTTATCGAGTTCGCATATAACAACAGTTATCACGCGAGTATCGATATGGCACCGTATAAAGCCTTGTATGGAAAGAAGTGCCAATCTCCTTTGTGTTGGCACGAACCTGGAGAACAAAGCGTTGGGACGAAAGTGGTGAGGGAAATCACGGAGCAAATAAAAAAGATCAAGGATAGAATCTTGACTGGTAGCTCATCCCACGTGGCCTGGCAGGCTGAATCCGCCAAAGGCTCACCGGGTGAGAGGTTCTCAGGTGACGTCGCGTCCATGGCAATCTCACGGAAGAATCCGCCAAAGCGAACCCAGGTGGGAGAAGAGAATCCGCCAAAGATGGACTGACGATGGTGTTTTGTCCTTGATCTCTGTTGAATGCCTCAATTCATTTTACACCATACTAAGATAAATCACCTTATAATCACATATCTAAACACAATTCCTTATTAGACGCTGTATGTAAATTATTTTTCCAAATTAAACTTATAAAAAAAATTATTTATTTATTTATTTGTTTTTATGGCAAGGCTTAAGAGACAATTCTTATAGAAATGGGGCATCTATAAATCTATAAATAAAGCGGGTGACAAGAAAATAAAAAGAACACAAGAGGGAGAGAGAGAGAGAGAGAGAGAGAGAGAGAGAGAGAGAATGCCACTAAGCGCGACGGTGTTCGGAGCCCTGTTGGGTTTGAGCACTCAGATGTACTCCAATGCTCTCCGCAAGCTCCCTTACATGCGCCGTAAATTAAATTAATTATCTTTTCATTTTCTCTCTTTCTCTGTAACTTTCTGTTTGTTTCTCGGGAAATTTTCATTCCACGCACTCACACACTCGCCCACTCTCTGTTGTTTTTGTTGTTGTTTATGTAGATCCGTGGGAGCACGTGGTGGGAATGGGGCTGGGCGTTGTGTTCGTGCACCAGTACCTGAAGTGGGCAAAGGCCGAGGAAGACCGCGGCAAGATGCTCGAAAAGGCCAAGGCCGCTAACGAAAGACGTTACATTGGTATTTTCCTGATTAATTCCTTCCTCTTCTCTCTTATTTTTCCGATTTTTTCAGATTTAGGGTTTACCTTTTTTTTATTCGTTCTGCTGTTCTGATATATATGTTCCCCTTGTCTGTTGTTTGCCTTGAATTTGTGGGAACTAGCGATGTTGTTACCTGAGAATTCATTAATTCTAGTGATAAATTCGTTGCTATTTCCTTTGGCTGTGTTTGGAATGGAATAAGTCCCTCCCTTATTAACTGTGACAAAAATTCTAAATCTTCCTAATGAATCTGCCGCATAATCCTTCTAGTTTGTGAAAGAAGATAGTATGAAATGGTTTTTAGATTTTAGAGATATTAAATACTCGTGTAGGGGATATCTTTTTTGTGCATTAGTTTCACCTACAGGGTGTTGATGCATCGGTTATGAGGAAGAGATTGCTGTTGTAGACAATCCTAGATTACTCCAGTGTTGAGGATAGTAGACTGAAAAAGAGGATAATGCAACCAATACGAATTCTAAAAGCTATCACAAATATGTGATTTTGAAGTAGCATTATGTAGTTCCTTATGAAACATTAAGGGCATGTTTGGTTTCAGTTTTCAGAATTTTGCAAAGGAAATATTGAAAACTGGAAATAAAAATTGAAAACTGGAATTTGTAGGGCCTGTTTGGTTTGAGTTTTCAGTTTTCTAGTTTTTAGGATTTTGTGAAGGAAATACTGAAAATTGGAAATGAAAACTGAAAACTGGAATTTGTAGTTTTCAGAATTTTCAGTATTTACTTCACAAATCTAGAAAACTGGAAAACTGAAAATTGGAAACGCAAACCAAACTGGCCCGTAGTTTTTGGAATTTTCAGTATTTCCTTCACAAAAACTAAAAAACTGAAAAAGAAAACTGAAAATTGAAAACTCAAACCAAATAGACTCTAAGCTATCTTTGCTGAAGAATTGATTCCTCTAGCTGTTATAGTAGCTTGAATGCTGAGGAATGAAGTTTGTGTTTTGTGATAGAATTAATATTAGAACACTATAATAAAGCAAGACAAGCAATTATTATCATAGTGCAGTGATGTGACTTCCAATTTATTGCAACACATGGAAAAAATTTGGATTTTGGAGACTACTCCCGCCAGTTGATGTAATCCAACTAAAATTTTAGAGAACTGATTAATTCAGCAAGAAATTCAATTCATTTCACGCTTTTTCCTACTGTAGAATTGATTTTTTGGGTCCCTTCCTTCCTTGCGCTATTATTTGATATGTGAATACTTTAATTCTAGATTTTCAAGTCAGCTTGTTGATGTTTAGAATTTTATGGTAATTTCTGCAGCATACTTCCTGTCAACAACTGAATTATTTATTCGCTTGGTGTTTTTGGATTGCCTGCTGCCTCTTTAGATGAATGCTTTGAATATGTGTTTTTTTGGATTGTCATATACTTTACTTCCCTAATGCACTTTATTTATTGTGGTATTGCCTTGCAGATGGAGATGACGACTAGTGGGTCTTGAAGGATTGCAGCATTTTTGTGAAGATAATCATGAAATGTATTGAACTTGTTCCCTTTGTCTTATGATTCCATGTTGCTATATTTTGTAGGGCTGGTACGGTTTTTTATGCTGATATACCTATTCCGAGTAGAGGCTGCGTGAAGCAGTCAATCTGTATGATGGTTTCCTTAATAATAAATTCATTGGAAAAACTCTTTGCTGTAAGATCACAGTAACTATGAATTCTATGAACGTATTCACGCCATGAGTTTGGTGATGCTTTGAAGACTAAAACAGTCCCTTAAAATAGGCATTTGGTAAAATTTTAACTACAGCCTGACACCGATTTGGTGTGATGCCTTTTGATGGGTGGGGATTTTGTGATCTCATGTAATTTTCTCTGCCGCTGTGAAATGAATTAATGCCTTGTGGTTGACTTATACCTGTATTTTGAAATAACAGCTAAGTTCTGACTCTTTTTTGATGAATTGTTTAAAAGGTTTTGCTGCAAAGTGTTGGGCACTTGTTATGGATTTAGGAAAAAGGAAAGTATTAGATCAAGAGTATAGTTTCTAGTTTTCTAATGCATTAAATGTTCCAAGAAGTTATGCTTTTCGTATGACCCTTTTCTTCTTCTTTTCTAAATCCTTAACAGCCGTCGAAACTCTTTCAGTATGTTGGGAAGGTATGCTTTTTTTTTCCTTCATTGTTTTTTTTTTTTTGGGGGGGCGATTTTGGTTATACTGTTTATCTCTGTAAATCTCCTTTGTCTGTCAAGCTAATTTATTTTGGTTTACTTGAGGTTGGAAGGGGTATGGCGATAGAGGTGGTTTAATTTTAAGGGTACACAAGTCCTTTGGTCCAACAGTGTGTTTTCAATCTATGAAATTCGCAAGCAAAAAATGATCTGTATAACATTTTTGTACAACAAAATCACACCATAGGTAAAAAAATAAAGAGGTGTGGTCATTTCAATTTTTAATTTTCCTGACCCATCATCTTGTTTGTTTTTATTTTTTGTCCATGTTGTGCAAAAGATGTACACATCATTTCTCATCTGCAGCCTGTCTACGATGTCAAAGTAGTTGTGGATACAACACTTTTTTTTATTCTGCCACATTGAGATTTACTGTTAATTTTCTCTCTTTTTTTTTTTCGTTTGACCGACGGGCAGGTGTTGGTCTAGCAAAATTCATTCCGTAATGTCATTTTGGCAATTAAACTTTAATTAATTGAAGACTCTTCTGCTTCCAAAATTGATGTTAAGGATGCACAATAGGAAAACATGAGGTTATGATAAAATGCAAAACCACTCAAAACTAAATGATGGCTTTAAAATTATAATAAGATTTTATCTGCATCCTTGCTGCGTGCAATTAGAAGCATAAACCATTAAAAATTAGTGTTACGTGCCGCCAATTCTAGCCGGCTGTTAGAACTCTCACATAACGGTGAAATTTACACACACTAAATAATATGAAAAAAGAAACAAAGCAAAAAAAAGGTACTGAAGCATCATTGACATACTCTGCCATTACATTGGAATTTGTTTCAATTCTTTGGAATTAAGTTCACCTCACTTGTAATGGTCCAAATTCATCTTATCGAACCCCGCCGTTCTGTTGTTGAATACATGAAGGAGAAGATCACAGACTTTCCTCGAAGTTGGCCTCTCCTGGGGTGTAGTTTTGGTGCACTGTAAGGCTATCTCAAGCACTTGGAATGCAGCAAACTCTTCACCAGGCAAAAGAGGTTTCAGCTCAGGATCTATCAATTCCTCACGCGCAGTGCCATGCATATCAATGTGCATCTCCACCCATCTCACCATGTCCATCTCTGCTCCGAAAGTGTCATCTGTTGGCATTTTGCCACTAACAACTTCCATGAGCACAATTCCCATGCTGTAAACATCACTTTTCTCTGTTGCATGTAGAGAGTAAGCATACTCTGAAATAAACCAATGTCAACCAACTTTGTTAAGTGCCAGAAGTTAACAGTAAGAAAGAAAAAAAGAAAAGAATCAAGGTCCATTCAAATCAGCAGTTCGATCAGTACCTGGAGCTATGTAGCCATAAGAGCCAGCAAACCAAGAATTAGACTCAGTATTGGAGTCATAATTCTCAATGAGTGGTTTCGCCAGTCCAAAATCTCCCAAGTGCGCCTCCATTTTGGAATCTAGCAATATGTTGCTGGATTTGATGTCCCTGTGAATGATCTTTGGCATACAATCATGATGGAGGTACTCCACTCCCTGAGCTAATCCCACAGCAATTTTGAACCTTGTCTCCCAATCAAGGCTCCTCTTTACTTTACTGGCCTTGGCTGGTTTCCCATGAAGCCAGTCCCATACACTCCCATTCTCCATGTACTCATATATCAACAGATTCCAACCTGCTCCTTTCTTTGCATTGCTACAATAACCAATCAGCTTCACCAGATGTCTATGCCTGGTCCTCCCAAGTGTCTTAACTTCTCTTACAAAGCTTTTATTTAACAGAAAATCATCTTTTGACGAAATCTTCTTGACAGCTACTGTCTCTCCAGTGGCCAATTCAGCTTTGTAGATTGTCCCTGAGCCTCCTGAACCAATCTTGAAGTTATCACTTAGATTGTTCGTGGCTTCCATGATGTCTTCCCATCGGAAATCTCTCTTTCCAGCAGCATTTGGTTGAAACAGTGGCCTTCGCTGTACTTGTGATGAAGAGGAGGAGTATGTATAATTCACTCCACTGCCTTTCCTCGAAAATTCTTGCTTGTTTTTGAAGATTCTCAATGCAAGTATTATTAGCGCAATGACAGATAGAGTTGAAGTTGCAGAGATAATCACTACTGATGACTCACTTAGGCCTGATTTCTCACTTCCAGAAGCATCCCCGCCGTTGCAATGCCCAAGAGGACTTCCACAAAGTTGTAGGTTCCCTTCAAATGCCTCATCTGGCCAGCGGGAGAATTTCTTGTCCAATTTTCCCTCAAGGTTGTTGTAAGAGAGATCAAGCTTTCCCAAGCTGCTCATTTCACCAACTTGTGGAGGGACTTCTCCACTGAGTTGATTGTGGGAAAGATCTAGTGCTTCCAATTTGGACAATGACCCAAGAGAAGGTGGGATTTGACCTGAGAGATAATTGTAACTGAGGTCTAAAATGATTTGGAGATTTTGGAGTTTTCCAATCTCAGTTGGCACCTCACCATTAAAGCTATTTCTTGATAGCTGGAGCTCATAAAGCTTGCTCAACTTACTTATTGCCTCAGGGATTGGTCCAGATAAGTTATTATGGCCAAGTCTTAGGACATTAAGGGATGCAAGATCACCAATATCGGCTGGGAGACTTCCATTGAGAGAATTGTCATTTAGGTTGAGAACTAGCAATTTGGAACATTTGAACAGGCCTATTGGAAGAGGGCCAGAAAAGTTATTGAAGGAAAGCTTAAGCTCTCCCAGCTGAGGCAAACTTCCAAGCCACGGTGGTATTTGTCCAGAAAGGAAGTTATTGTGTAAATCAATGTAAGCCAGTTTATTGTACAAAGAAAGCTCACCTGGTATTGGTCCGGTGAGTGAATTTCCTGAGAGGTCTAACAATGTCAATTCATGGATTTTTCCCAATGTCCTTGGAATTTCACCAGAAAATTTATTGTCACCTAATCTTATCCTCTCAAGTGAGAGTGAATTTCCTAATTGGGGAGGAATTTCTCCATCAAAAGCATTGTTCGTGACATCAAACGAGAGAAACGATCGAGAGCTACACAGTGCAGCTATACTTCCATTCAATCTGTTCTTTGAAAGATTCACTCTGGTCAAGTTTGCTACATTTACCAGTTGGTGAGGGAGGCTACCTTCAAGAGAATTATTGTAGAGCATGAGCTGCTGCAAGGCCTCAAGGAATCCAAATGTTGCAGGAATGCCACCTGAGAGCTGATTGTCCGCCAAATCCAGGATATTCAGCTTAAGACAGTTACCCAGTGTGGCAGGAATTTCACCCACAAGCTCATTCTGCCTAAGGTGAAGGAAATTCAACTCTTTCAGCCTTCCAATAGTGATGGGAATTTTCCCACTGAAATGGTTTCCAAAGAAATCAATCATCTGCAAGCTAGAACAATTACCAATCTCCATAGGTATAGCTCCTGACAACTGATTATCATAAAGATACAAAATTTCCAACTGGCCAAGCATTCCAATCTCTTTAGGCAGAGCACCCTGCAAATTGTTGTGAAACAAAGCAAGTGTCTGCAAGTTACTGAGGTTTCCAATGAATGGAGAGATGGAACCAACCAAGCTGTTGTTGTTGAGCAAGAGATCAGTTAACCCCAGCAACCCATAAAGCTCAGGAGGAATGGACCCATTGAGTGAGTTGTTGGACAAATCAAGTTGTTTCAGTGACTGGCATTGGCTCAACTCAGCTGGAATCTCACCATGGAGTCCACAATCTGACAGCATCATTTGCTCCAAACTTGTTGCATTGGAACATATGTTTCTTGGTATGACACCATTAAGGTTGTTACCAGACAGAACCATGAAAGCTAACTGACCCATGTTTCCAAACTCCTCTGGAAACCCTCCACTGAGCTTGTTCATGGACAAGTCCAGATTTTGAAGGTTACCCAGTTGAGCTAGAGACGGTGGAACAGCACCGTCAAGTTGGTTCCCCATGAAATTCAGGTAAACAAGTTCACTCATCTCACCTAGTTGACTCGGAATCTCCCCTGACAGGCTGTTGTTGGCGAGGTTGAAGATTTGGAGGCTCTTGAGTTGACTCAGTTCACTCGGGACTGAGCCATTGAGCATGTTGTTAGCTGCAGTGAAGACGGTGAGGCTTGTGCAGTTCCCCAACTCGCTCGGAATCGGTCCCATCAACTTGTTGTCCTGCAGTATCAGATTCTGCATACGGCTGAGTCGACCGAGTTGAGGTGGAATCGACCCGGTGAGTCTGCATGAAGCCAAACCAAGGTTGACCAGGTTGACAAGGTTCCCAAGAGACGCGGGAATCGTACCAGTTAGTTCGTTGTCACCGAGTCGCATGACTCGGAGACTCGTGAGTGAGCCAAACTCAGTGGGGACGTGACCTGTGAGTTGGTTAGAGAAGAGAAGCAAAGATTCCAATGAAGTGAGGTTGGAGAGGTTAGGTGGAATGGGACCCGTGAGGCTGTTGGTGGAGAGATCAAGGTGGAGCAGGTTTTGCAAGAGGCCGAGTGAGGGTGATATTGACCCGGTGAGTGACGAGTCAGAAAGGTTGAGGCCCACCACTTGCACTGAGTTTGAGTCCGAGTTCAATGATCCACATGATATTCCTCTCCAACTACAGTAGTCTGTGTTGGTCTCTGACCAATCACTCAAAACGTTTTGTGGGTCTTGATCAATAGACGACTTCACTTCCAAAAGCACTGTCAAAGTTGTGTCACTGTCCATGTTGCCATGGCCAAGGGCTATTATGATCATGGGAGAAGAAAAGCACAAGAGGAACACAACCAGTGCAAGTGTTGAAACCCTCATTGTGCAAGTTTGCAACATGCAAAACACTCACAGACTTGACCAAAGTGAGGATGATCTTAAGGAAAGAAGTGTGAAATTATGGTGTTGGTTGTGGAGTTGGAAGAGGGGGTGGTTGATAACTTGATAGTGGGATATTGTTGCATTTGAGGGGGCTATGCTTTTATGGTTATAGCGAACTGTGTATTTGTAGGCTTAGCAGGTTGATGGGTGCATGGCATTGGCATGGCATGCATTGGAGATGGGTTGGTATTTGCTGTGTAAAGCCTCAAAATGAGTGACAAAATCAGAACATAACTCTGAAGTCAAGCACTACAATTGATGTTAATGTTCAGTCACTCGCAGACAGATGGAAGAGCCTTAAATGAAGAAGAGATAAGTTGATAGTATTTGAGAAGGTCAACATGGATGAGTTGGAAAAAAAAAACAGCATGGGAAATATAAGGGAGCAGAAAAAGGTCCAATAAGTGTATGATAGAGAGAAGAGGATGCAATGCAACAGTGGTCAGAGATTGAGACTCTCGAAAGAAATAGAAGAAGATGAATTGAAAAATATTATAATTATGAAGTCATGAAGATATGGGCGTAGAAGAAAAGGATACAGTAGTTGATTACTCACGGAGGAATAGTTGAAGTGGGTTTGCTATTTGCTACCTTTAGTGTCGTTGCTGAACATGAATGAGACCCTATTGAGAAAGTGAGTGGTTCAATTCCCTTTCTAAACTTGTTGATTTGAGTTTAGGAATATGAAATTGTACTTTGCATGGTTGACAAAGTCAATGAAGTCCCCACAAAACATTATCATTCCTACCCAAGCTAGGAAAATTGATTCTTTCAGCTAACTCTGTTTCTGTTTTACGCCCAAAAAATAAAAAGAAATCTGTTTAGTTTATTCAAGGTCAAAACAAATCAATTGAATTCTATACTTATATGCCGTACTGTTTTCTTGTCAATCTCTTTGGTTTGAGTTACCAAATCATTCTGTCCTTATGTAGTGTTTTGTCTTTTTAATTGGTTGCACGTAACCCCCCCCCCCCCCTTTTGCCCACTCCAAAAGCTTTGCTTTTATTTTTTTTACACTCAATAATGTTACTGTTGTCCTAACAAATGATAAAAAAATTGCTAATCAATGTTTCTCATACTCGTATGCTTCGCTCATGTGTATAACTCCATGCGAATCCGCAAGCTAACCACAATTTTAAATGTGATTTGGATGGATTAGTCAAACATTTGTTTCTTTATTCCATCTCTTGGAGTGTATCTGCATATTGGGTTTGAACTTTGTTATTCGGGTTCGACACTTTTATATATGCTTGGGTTTCAATAATGCAGGAGATTAAGCCTCGTAAGGGTTAATAAAATACATAATCAATACTCACGAAATCAAATCAGATTGAAATTCCCAATATGTTATAATAAAGGAAACAAATGTTAACAAGGTGAAAAACAACCATCGTTTCCGCAAAATGGAACATATATAACTTATCTTATTCGTGCCTTTCAGCATTTTCCATCTTTTTATGGGTGGTAAAACTAATATGATCGTATTGTAGAATACAAAAATGTGATGGGAACAATAAAATTATATAATAAATACACATCATATATCTTATTATCATTGGATGATGATTAATCATCCACCTACTCATCATATCCAATGGTAATAAAGTATGTGGTATGTATTTGTTGTGTAACTTTGTTGCTTCCAAAACATTACTCCAATCATGATGATGATTCCATTGATCTCCCCATCAATCAAGTCTCATCATCATAATTCATAAATCAGATGCATTTGTTATTTTATGCAAACCATTCTACAAAAATGACCATGAGCAAAGGATAGCAATTAGAGAAGATTACAATAACCTCCCTCAAAATTTAGTATAATTATACTTAGTATCCTTTTATTTTACAAAGCTATCATTGACCTCCTCTAAGGTTAACTAAAATTACACTGACCTCCCTTGTATATATTAATTCGTTAATTTAATTGATAAAAAAAGATAATATATGGTATATACATAATTATTAATGATAAAATTATAATATTTTAGAAATATTTGACATATATATTAACTAGAATACCTTTTTTTATCATAAGTTATAATTATATTTTTTTATGTGATAAAAAGCATTTTATTCAACTGATATAATATTATTAAAATATTATAATTTTTTTTATTAATAATTATGTATGTATATATTTCATGTTATCTTTGTTTGTTATTTAAATTAATAAACTGTGTCTAGGGAAGGTCATAGTAATTTTAGTGCACTTCGGGAGAAGTTAATGATAGTTTTATAAAATAAAAGGGTCTGAGTGTAATTATATTAAGTTTTAGGAAGGTGAGGATAAATTACTCTAACAATTATCATGATATATTAAAGATGATAAATCCTATATTACAACAAAATACATAGCACCTTTTCTTCACAACTTACCCTATAGGCTATAATTCAAAGGCCTATCCATCATCAATATGAATAAATATATGACGCCTACAGTGACTGCCTAACCACGAATCAGCAACTAACGGATTAAAGTATGGGACCTTGTAACCCTGTTTCATATAATGTATGGCCTTTCATTCGCCTTTATAATATCTGCTTATTGCATGTGAACCCTTTTTATTTCCTAGTTGATATCATTCAATTTCTTAATTGTCAAGTAATTCTCCAAATTTGTTTAGTCTTTCTCAAGTACGGTTCACCAATCAAGTTCCACAATGTCATTGCAGCATTTCGCAACAAAGGATGTTATTAGAATATTATGGTTGATCATAGCAACTCACCCAAATTAAGATCTCCCGTGACCGACAACTAACAGATAAGTGAAATTATATTTTGTAGTTATTATGGTTATAAATGTATCGACTAGAGTTTTTGAAATAGATTAAAGAGGTAAACAGGACTTTAATCTCTAATTGATAAGCTTGTGAGGAGATAGTGAGAAAATGGTAAAGTTTGGAATTCCCTCCCATGTGGCTTGGGCAGAGAACACATAATGCCAACCCTTAGAGATGGTGATGGATGAATAGAAGCCTTTCCTCTTCCCTTTATGCCAGGACGCCGTCTCATGCTTCTCTTTTGGTGATCTCACTCTATTTCAGAACAAGGGCGTCTTTACGTTGCCTACTAGTTCCTGGATGGTCCTGTGTGTGGGGATGGTGTTCTTGTTGCTATGGGGTGAAACCTGTGCATGAGCTACAAGTTGGTTCTTGTGTTCTCGTGGTTGTCTGAATGTCCTGTGTGTGAGCCATTGGGAAAAGGAGTGCTCTTTTGGGGGGGGGGGCTTAGCCTCTCTTCCAGAAAATGGGTTGTGTTCACCCTTTATCCTTGAGTCCCATCACATAGCTTCGAGAGCACGAAAGAAAGGAGTTCCAACGCATTGCCAGCTGTTGACAAAGCAATGGCATGAACAGTGGGTAAAAGGATGTGAAAAGGTCACATGTGGACAACAAGACAAGACTTGGCCTTTTGGGTGGATGGGCTAGCCTAGCTTTTCGTTTGGGCTACGAAGAGCTCCTAAAAAGGCTTCAGCTAGATGGGTTCCTTTATTTGTGTTGTTCTGTAACTATTGTGAACCATGCTGGGTTTACTCCTAGAATAGGTTGTAATGGTTATAGTTCTCTCTTTCTCTAGACACACGTCCTTACTAGCAGGTTGAAAGAAACGCTTCTTCACATTTCTTTGAGTAGCCTTTTATGGGCTCAAATTCGTGGGCAAAGGTAACAAAACCCAAAGTCTACCAAACCACATGTAGAGTTAGTTCCCTAGATCCTAATATCAACCCTTCAAGATTACACCATAATGAGTTTCATCTCATGTACCCATTTACTTGAAAGACTCATACTAGAATCTATTTTCTTTGCCACTATCATCATGATTAATTTTCCTTTAATTATGTTTTAAACTAATTAATAAAAAAGGATCCGAAACAATATGTATTTCTATATTTGAAATTCAGGGTTTTTTTGTTCTGTGAAATTCATATAAAAATTTTGAATATTTAATTCAGTTAAATTTTGATTTATTTATGGTGTAATAAAGTTTTACATTGATATCCAATCATATGCTATTGCATTAACAAATATGATTGACTTTTACGTTTACTATTTGAAATGTTATTAAAATAGAACAATTTAACTAAATAACAATGTAATTTTTCTACACTGACGTTACATCAAAATTATATGATAAATTTAATTACCATTATTTATTTATTCAAAAATATTATTATATTATTCTTGCTTGTTTAAACATAAACTTTGTAAGTTAAGAAGCTCTAAACAACAAAACAAAATTTTACCATTATATGTGATAGTATAAATGTGATTATTAGAGATAAATAGCATGTTTGGATTTACGTTTGGGTGGGTCAGTATTGATTTTGACTCTCCAAAATTGATTATGCAAGTTTTTGATATTGTTTGGTTTCCATATCTTAATCAATTCTAGCCTCTAAAATTGATTCTAGGATAAGCGAAAAATTATTATTTTCTATCATAATTAAAGCCGTTGAAATGGGTAAACCTAATGAGCCTGAATATCCTAAAAAAGTATGGGTTGGACTTAAAAAATAAGAGTAAAAGAAATTTATAGCCCAATTTAGTTGAACCATTTGACCCAGCCCGATTACTTGAAGATAATTTTTTTAAATAATTAATTGTAATATAGGTGCCTTAAATTATGAGATCAATAATTTTTTTTTATCACATTTCTTAGCTTCCTTGAAAGTGGAAGTCCCCTGGCAGTGACCCAATTTCTTGTTCCTTGAAAGAAAAAGAGCATTTCGGCCCATTGTCATTGTGCTTCCAGTTTGCTGGAGAATCGTAAGTTATGCATGCGCTCGTATGGGTGAACAGATGTGAACAGTGCACACGATGAAACATACATCCGAAGCGCAAACTGCAAGAGGACGCTAAAATCGGAGTTCTTTATATTTTGGGCTTTTTTTCATTTAATTTTTAATTGTTTTAAAACATTTGTATCAATTTTTCAAAAAATTAAAAGGTTGGCCGGATATCTAATCTGTGGCTCATAAAGGATTGGATTGAGCCAACAAAATATTAGCCCAAAATTAACTTAATCCGACCAAGCCTAATGTGATCGGGATGGCAGACCGGTCCTTTTTTACAACTCTAGTTAGAATCAATTTTAAAGAAGCTATCAAACATAAATAATTTTATTTTAATATCAATCATAACTAAGGGTGCGTCTGTTTCATATTTTAAAAAAAATGATTCTATAATTCAAATTTTATATATAATAAAAAAGCTGAAAACTGATTTGTTTTTAGAAACTATTCTTTTTAACTTCTTCCAAAAAGCTGAAACTGATTTTTTTTTTAAATTCTTGTTATTTTTAAAAGTTTATTGAAACATGAAAAACTTGTTAAAAAATGATTTTTTCTGAAAAATATCTAATACAAATGCAAAACTAAACACGCTTAAAGACTTGTTGGACATCTCAATAGCTAAAGCTTGAGTTGATTCGGCCATCATTGAGATGTTAGAAGATTTTATATGATTAATTTTCAATAAGGATGTATATGCTGGATTTAGTACTACAGTAGGGTAATGTCAAAATATTTTACGCGCATTTTGACTAATCCAAGGGAACATGGCCAAAAAAAAACAACGTTTGCAGTTTTGCATATTATTACACGTATGATTCAACATAACACGCTGTTGCTTATCCAAGAGAAGATGACAAATCCTCTCTTAAAATAAGGAATCGGAATATGATTAGATCCGAAAAGACTTAGCTTGGTGAAGCGGTTTTAAATTCTCATCACAATATATAAATGGCTAATTTATAGTCAATATTTTGACCCTTCTTAGAACCGAATTCACAAGTAATACTTTTAATATTTTATTCAAAATAATACTGGATATTATCATCCCTGTTTTCTTGGTACACAAGCCAAAAACTGTTTTTGGGGTCGGATTTCAGAGGGTAGCCATTGCCTTGTGGCTAGGCTGCGAAAAATGCATCAAGGATGTTGATTATTTTGTTGGGCTTTTTCTTCCTTGGCCCTCTATATTTCTATGTATTAAGAGCATCATCCGGGCGAAAACAAAAAAGGGAGATCAAGAATCATATTCATTGATCCCGAAAAAACCAATCAAGAAAAAAAATTACTAAACACGAGAGTCAATGTCAACCAACCCCTGCACACACACACAAGGGGCAAACTGTTAAAATCAATTGAATTTATTTTGATTTTTTTTTTAGCAGATGATGATTAAACAGCCTTTCCTAGTCATAACCATTGAAAAATAGTGTTAAAAGTATGGTTAGCCATATAATAATAACCTGAATGATCTCAACCTGTTTGCTACATGCTAGCATGTCATAAATGTTTCAATGTGTGTATCCCACGTTTGTGCACCCAAATAACTTAGCCTCAATGTTGAAGTCAAAATCCTCCTCTATATATAAGCTATCTAAATCTCTACACGCATCTAAGTTGCCTCAGTGAACATGTCCAACTATTCCTATTCATTACTCAATCTTTTGCTTCTTTACACCATTTTAGCCTCCCACATCCTCCTGAAGATCATGGTGAGCCTCCATTTACTTCCTCCTCCCCAGGGGATACTGTCTACACTCTCAAAGTCCCAACGTTAGAGGAAACCATCTTGGACAGTCTCCTATCCTTTGGTTACTACCAGAAAAGCTGTCCACAATTCGAATCCATCCTTCACAGCAAGGTCAAACAACGGACTCAAAAGGATTATACTTTAGCTGCCAGTCTTCTGAGGTTGCATTTTCATGATTGCTCTGTCAGGGTAAATATGCACTCTATATATAGTTATTCTGCTATAACTAATGTGGGTAGTTTTGAGAGAAGTTCTTAGATGTTCCGAGGGCAAGAGAAAAGTTTTATTATGTAAAATTTATCAATCGACGTACTAGTTATTAGATAAAAAACAAAATAGGAGAAAACGATGACTCTCAAAACTGATGTGTCGGATAATAAATGTTACAGGCCAAAACTTTCTCATGCTTAATGAGCACCCAAGAATTTTTTGTAGTTTTGATATTCTGAGTGATAAATGATAGTAATCATTTGGATCATTGCCATTCATGCAGGGATGTGATGCCTCCATTCTTTTTGAACCATGATGGAAGTGAGAGGACAGCACAAGCAAGCAAGACACTGAGAGGGTTTGAGGTGATTGATGATATCAAGTCATAGCTGGAGAAGCATTGCCCCAGGACAGTTTCATGTGCAGACATTCTGAGCAGCTACAAGGGATGCCACCGTTGAGATGGGTGGTCCATATTGGGCAGTCCCCTATGGCAGGAAAGATGGGCTGGCCTCCATTGCCAAGGAAGCTGAAATGGTTCCCATGGGCCATGAAAACATCACTTCCTTGCTTGAACTTCTCCAATCCAAAGGCCTCACTCTGCTTGACTTGGTTGTTCTCTCAGGTAAAACTAAATGAAAGTTATAGTTTTAGATTGTGTTCTACTAGGATGAGGCGTGAGCACAGTGGCAAATCGCTTGCCTTGTAATACTGTTGCAATGCCTTCTGCAACCGCATCACTGTGACAATTGCGGCTGCGTCATCATAACACAATGGCAACCGCGACTGCAACCGCAATCTACAATTACATGCATTGGCACCAACTTTTCTCTTTTTTACTTTCAAATGTGACTCTAAAAGTTGTTGCTATATATGATGTGGTGTCCAGGGGCTCATACTATTGGAAGGGCTTCATGTGGATCCATCCAATATATGCTATACAACTACCAAGGAACTGGGAAACCGGACCCATCCATAGATCCCAAGTATCTCAACTACCTACAAAGAAAGTGTAGATGGGCTTCAGATTATGTAGACCTTGATGCTACAACGCCTAGGGACTTTGATTTTGTGTATCATAGAAATCTCAGGAAGAATATGGGGTTGTTATCCACAGATCAGTTATTATATTCTGATCCAAGGACTTCTCCCATTGTTTCTGCATTAGCTGCCGCACCCTACATTTTCAAGCACCAGTTTGCGGTGTCCATGGCAAAGCTTGGCAATGTTGAAGTTCTCACGGGCCAGGATGAAGGGGAAATTCGGACCAACTGTAATTTTGTCAATGCTTATTGATTGATGTTTTCTCTGTTTTGATCCAAACAAGTTTTAATTTGTCCTTGGCTCTTGTTATAATACTTTCTTCTTTCATGCACACTAACACCTGAAATTGTTACATCAAATTGCCATGCTTTTCCTTCTTATGGTGTAAAAATATGACTACAGAGACAATTTAAGTAAATGAAGGTAAAATTTAAGCTGTGGTAACTATGTGAATTTTTTTAGTAGTAGAAAGTTTAGGCTGAGGAAAATAATTGTCTTTCTCAAGGATAGCATGTCTCCATGCTCATTGAAAGAATCAAATCTCAGTTATAGCAATTCATGAGCCGAAATACAAACATGTGAAGTGTGAACCAACCTACATGAATTAGTGTAAAAGAAAGAAGAATCATGATAAATCACGTTCAATGTATAGGTCCCCCCATCTTTCATTTAGGAGTGCATGCTAAGGAGTAGTCTAGCGGTGGCAATGACTAGTCCGACCAACCCGGGCTAGCCATAAAACTAGACGGGATGGACTTATTTTAGTTATTTGGTTTGAAAGTATTAACCTATCCGTCAAAATGCCAATCCAATTTTGATTATATTTTAGTTAATTTTGCCAAATGCACCGACCCGTCGGGTTGGCTATAAAATGAGACTGAACGGGTTGAAAATTCCAACCTACTATGCTAAAAGTGATAGGTTAACGGTCAACCAGTTTAACGTTTTGTCATCCCTACTAAGAAATAATAATTATTTTTTGTTTATAAGGAGTAAGAAATTTTTTTTATCTATAATAATGAGTGAGCATCGTTGACACACACTTTGGGGCACTGTACTTATACTAAGATTTACAAAGAAAAACTTCCAATTTTTTTAACTGAAGAGAGACAAACAACTTTGGTGTCCCTTGGGTTGTGTTTGGTTTATGTCCTAAGATAATGGAGACATAAAAATTAATGTTTTTATATTTAATTTGATAATGGAATATAAGATATAACAACTATTCTGGATCTTATTTGAAAACATGGGAATAAGATAAAAAATACATGATAAAAATAACTTTACCCCTTATCCACCATTGCCAAAACCGCATATAGTGAGGACAAGGAGAGAATTGTATATATATATATATATATATATATATATATATAAAATATATATATAATATTATATTTTTTGTTTCCTATCTCCATTGTCCCTCCATTTTAGAGATAGAAATTTTCTATATTTTCAATCCTAAAAGATTTTTTTTTTTTGTATTTTATCCCTATTTTCACAATTAAACACGTTTGCGTCTTTATATCTCGTATTTTCTATTTCGGGACAAAAATCAAACGCTACCTTAGAGGTTTGATGTTCAAAAAACAAATCTCTTGGAAATCTTTTATTTTTGTTATTTAAACTCATATTTTAAGATAATTCTCAAAGATAACATAAATTCAATTATATGACTTATGAGCTTAATTTAGTGGAGTTAGATCCAAAAAAAAAAAGTCATTTTTTATGCGTAACATATGATATTTACTTTTTATATGAAAAAATTGGCAAATTAGACCTACTTTTTTTTAGATTTGATTAAATGTATTACGATTATCCTCTATTTATTTCGGTTACATTAACATCTTGTGAATATATTGTGTAATGTACAACAAAAAAAAACAACAATATAAACACTTTACAAAGTTCCCTTCTAAGCAAACTTTACAAATATAGAATAGTTACAAGTGAAATTCACCACACTTTAGGAAAGATCAATATAATTTGCCATAAAAAATAAAATTCTGTTTGGATTGGGCCTTTAAAACTTCTAATACGTGCAAGAGATTTTTTCTTGTGATTTTTACCTAGCTAGAAACATGTATGATTTTAGAATTTCAAACAAAAAATACAAGAGTCCAGACAGGCACTATTTAGTTGCTCCCACGCACATGCTGAGGAGCATTCTTCAGATTTTTAGGTGGAGTAGTGTTGCATGTACAATAAAATTGTACAAAAATGTTACGACAACAATTATAATGTTGTTTTGTCTTTTAGTGAGAATGAATACTAAGCACTATAAGATAAAATAACATTGTTAATGTTGTTATGATATTGTTATACAATTTTATTGTACATCAAATATTATTATTTTAGATGTCATACACCAATCGTCACAAAGAAGTTGAATATATATCCATGCAGAGATTTTCATCAATCCCCGCTTCCCCTTTTGATATATTAGGAAGACTTTCTCTCTTTTATACATGTACGTCGCTTGACTTCTTTCTCATTATATAAACACCACACCATATATCTTCCTCCATAACACTGCTTATTTACCTTCTCTTAGTCACACTGAGCTTCAAAAAGATTCACCATATATATTCACATACCAATCTTTGTCCCTTTTAATCCTTTCTTTCACACTCAACTAAAAAGCCAGCAACACTTCTTGGATGATTTTTATAGGGAAGTTCGTTTTTTATGGCTGGTGATGCAATATCTCCCTTGTCCACTTGCATGATGGCCCTTTTCTTCTCTTTGCTCCTAGTTTCTCATCACTTCACTATGGCCGTGCTAGAACACAGCTTCTCTCCTTCAACTTCTAACGAAGAGGGTGACAAGAAGAGGAACACTATGGTAGCTGCTGCTTCAGCAAGAGAAGGTAGCAGTAGTAAACAAAATTCCAAGAAGGATATGGCACTGAGAGGAAGTGGCAAAGGCCTTCAACTGCAGGTTCCAAAGAGAGGAGGTTCTCGAGCTCCACGGCCACCATTGCAATGGCAAAAGAGGTTCTTCAGTGCCAGTGAACATGAAGTCCCCAGTGGTCCAAACCCCATTTCAAACAAGTAATTAAATTCAGTAACAGAAGACTGAAGACACACAAAAGGAGAAAAAAGAATAATATTAGCACCCGGGTGGTTTATGGCTTATATTGGCTTTGATCAGGTTTTCTTTTTTATTTTATTTTATTTTATTTTTCATTCTTCCTTTTAGTTTTTGTTTTTCCTATTTGGCAAGGATTAATATGGAATTGTTGTATGGCTTCAGCGAGGTTTGATATCAGTGAAGTCTGTGTTCACATTGTTTTTTCTGAAATTGTTAGCATGATCATGTGCCAATCATGCAAACATAAGAGGATATGTGCATATATGAGATTCTATACTTGTAGTCATCATTATGTTGTGTTATGTTATTAGATAAAAAGCAATGAGGGGAGGGTCATGACTCATGATGATTCAAATTTGCGATGAACGTTTTTGGTGCTTTTGTTTTAGACGAGGAGGTTGCTTACTGCACACAGTAACAAAAAGAGAAATGGGTTGAAGTAAAGGAGCCAGAAAACCCCCATCAAACACCATTGTTTTGCGTGAAAAAGTTCATAAGGATTTGGCATCCAAAGTAGTGTTGAAGGGTCAATATCCTTCTCCCTCAATATCCCAAAATAACCTCATCACTCTCTCTGGAACTACCATAGTACCCTTTGTCCCTTTCCTTTAAAACTGAAGCAAACCATTGACTCAATTCTTATACATGTCTCCAGCAGTGTCTCTTCGTGTTGGATAGTGCTAGTACATAACCTTTTTTCTGGGTTGATCATTACAAACTGACAAGCCTAATTGGAAAAATTATTGGGTATTTTTCCATTGCTTTGCTTGTATAGTAGATACTTTGTGTTCTGGATTTTTGGTTGCTAAATTGTACTCTTTGATCAGGATTTCAAAATTTGGGATAAAGCTACCAAGATTCCAAAGTGCTAATAATCATAAATTGTCCTTTTGCAAATTTTGGTATGAAGTACATTCTCATATGTAACACTGTTGTGTCACAGTTCCACTCACTAAATTCAATGTTGAAGGTCATGGATGCAGTGCATGGAAGGAAGGACATTTTCGACCACATCCCATCACTTTAAAACTTTGAACCCTTTTTTTTGGGGAGTGGTGGTTGAACCCAAAATTTAGGTTTAGTAAAGAACAAAGAACCAGAAGAGGAGGCAAGCTAGTTCTCTATAGGCACCGAGGCATGATTAGGCCTTCACTTTTGGGTTCAAGGGGTCTTGTCGCTTTAGTTTGTTACTTTAATTTGTTATCAGGACCCAACTTCTCTGCTTTGTAAGACTAATAGACTAGAATGTTTGTCAAACTGAAAGAAAAAAAAGTAAAAGAAGAAGCAAGTATAACTGGTTGCATGCTTTGCCAAAAGCAATCAAAGTGCTTTGACAGCTTTCCTTTTACCGACTGTTTTCTTTATTTGGTTATTAACATTTACTATTCTTCCTATTCGTTTGAACTTTGGAGGAGTGGTTGTCTAGTCGTTGATTTGCTGGAGCTTATAACTGTTCAACTTTGGGTTACAATTTCTAAGATTTATGAAATAAAAGCTGTAAACATACACAACAGATTAATGACTCAGTTTTGAACTTATGAGGCAACTTTTACTTCAATGATTAATTTTGGAATTGCTCATCCATGAGATCCATAGATGGCTTAGAATGCTGAACCTATTATCACTTTGCATTGTAAGCAAATATTATCTAGCACTTTGATTGGAGAAATGATTAATGATTGAAAATAGAGATACAACGACACACACAAATATGTATAAATTTGAAAAAGAAAATAAAAATATACATCTAAGCCTCAGTCTCCACAAAATGAATGTAATCTGAAAGCTCACGGCTTAGTAATTCATGCTTTGCTAATGAACTCCACATCGAATAAGAGGACTGAATCAGGAGGAATGATACATGAACCTGCATCAAACCAAGTATAAATTTCTGCTTGGCTAGGAAAACTTGTAAAAGAAAAAGTCATGCTAAGAAACATGTAAAAACTACTCAGCAGATGTAAGGCAATAGTAATACATAAATAATTCTTTAGATGACTACTATTCTAAATAACTGCTAAACAGCACGAGAACAGTACTAATTTAGATTCATTAATGAAACAGAACATTCACGTGCTTTCCTTGGTTCAAGCTTCTCTACAGAATTTGCTATATATTTCAAAATTGTTTTATAAATAGTCTATTTACAGTGTCCATGGTATGATCAAAGGATGAGTATGTCTTGGCTTGATTTTCGTACAAATGTCCTTTCACCAATTTCTTTGTATAATCAAGAAATAGCTACCTTAAAATTCATGGTCAACTAGTCCACGCCACATTGCCAGTTTAACAGACATATGTTAGTAGCTACTAGCTAGTAATATTATTACACAACAACTTTGTCTGCAATGCATCCTAACAAATTATCCTTTCCCACATACTGAGTCAGCTTTTATTTTTCTTCTCCTGCATTTGTAAGTGAACAGGATAAAAACAAAGAAATAGAGCTCCCATGAGTTCATTCCTTCTCCGATTTGCCTTTGTTATGTAACTTGTAGCAAATTCGAATAGTGACTCAACCATCAAGTCAACTTCTTTTCTTTTCTTTTCTTTTCTTTTTATACTAAAGAGACCCTACAAGGGCTAGCAGGGAGGGAGGAGGGTATGTGTAAATGGGGATTGAACCCCTAATCCAAACCACATCAACCCCTTAGTCACGACAACTAGGAGAGGTGCCACTCAACCTACAACTCATTGGCTCACGCTCAATTTTCATATGTTGAAAGAGAGGCAGATTCAAAACAATAGTGGCCAATACTTCTCCCTAGAGCGATACTACTAAATATCAGTTGAAGATAAAACACTTAGATTGAGTTTCACACATTACCTAATCAGATAACCACTCAGAAAGATTGCCACTTTCTAAATTGCTAGTAATGCCGGATAAGCCATACATGGAAGCAGTACAAATGAACCAATAGCAAACAACATTTCATCTTTATTTGCCACACATATACATCGGTAAATTAGTGCTAATAATGTCAAGTATTGTTTAGCAGCACAGAGCACACATATACAAACACCAAGAAGAAAAAATAAAAAACAAAAAGAGAACTTGCCTCCTCTACAACCAGCCCCTCTCGAGCCATATCCGAGTTCCGGGGGAAGCTTCAATGTACGTTTCCCTCCTGTGTTTTTAAAGAAAATGTAATTCTTTTTACCTTTTGATTGTTATATGAAACAATGAATTTATAATGTTAAGTAAAAAGAAGTACCTGCAAGCATGGGAGGAACTCCATCACCACCTAAAATGCCTTCATCCCATCCTTTGATGACCTACGAGAGACATGAATAATTTTAAATCCTGATTATAACAGTAAAGAACTGAACTACTCTATAACATGACTACTGTGGGTGTACCTTGAGTGAAGGGCTCATTAATTAAACATGGAAATTTACTCCAGGTTTTTTTGTTTTTATTATTATGAATTAACAATTCTTCAGAACTTCAGAAGCAATGCCTTCTGCGATTTCACCAATTATATTCCCAAAAGAGCTTTCTTTGAGACTGCTTATAATGTCACTCTTCAATCAAAATGCTACTTTTTAGACTCCTGGGTCAGATCTTTGGTTCTAAAATAACAATGATGTAAAAATGCACAAAGAAAAAAACCAAACACAATTTGCATAGTATGATATATTGCTGTTGTTAGTGTATGAAATTATGAAACTCTTTATCATATTCAACACCATATACCTCTCCAACACCGACACGGAATGTGAGTGGCTTGCCACGATTATAGCTGCTGTCAAAAATTTTCCCATTCTCCAATCTCCCAACATAATGTGCCTGGGAAGGAAACATGGGATTAAAGTCAAGCTTGGCACTACTTTAGTTCACTTGGCCCAAAGGGGTGGACAGTGATGACATCAAATGACCAAAATGCTAAAGCCAGAACTCCACAACTATCTAATTAGACACACACCATGAATGATAATGGATTCAACAAAGTAAAGGGTGTATGTAAGCAAAAGAAAAAAAAGAAAGAAAGAAATGGTTTGGTTACCTTAATAAGCTGTCCCTTGAGAGCCTGAGGACCGGTTCCAACAAGTTTATCACAAAATGCAAGGCCTGAACGAGCTACTGTGAATTCACATGGAGCTTTGGTATCAGTCGCTGCTGATGAGGGCTGTGGTGGTTGGAAGAACGGATGAAGAAGGCCAAAACTGAAGGCAAGGCCTAATGCATCTCTTCTGTTGAAGTGGGTGGTGGGGTTGCTCTTACTCTCACTCTCAATCTCACTTTGTGGAAGGAGTGCAACTGCTAATGGTGGATGTGGGTGAACAGCATATGTTTTGTGATGATGATATTGAATAGTGGAAGTGGAAGAGAATACAACAGGTGGTGATGATGATGAGTAGCCGCTTTTCTGGGGTTGCAGGGAACAGAGGCAAGTGCCAACTGAGTATGGTGCCAGTGAACTCATCTCCACCAAATCTAGGATAGGGTATGCATGGCTTTGGGTCTGGTTAGGAACTAGGAATTATGTTGTGGTTCAAATTGTGTTGCTGAAAATATCAATCACAAACCCAAAGTAACCCCCCCCTGTGTCTGCTGATGGTTTCCATTATTTGCAACTGCAAATTACCCTCTAAGATGGCCTTGGCCCATTTCAATTCATCGGTCGCCAAAATCTGATTCTGATTCTAATTCTAATTCTAATTCGATCCATAGTAAATCATGGCCGAAACAATCTTAAATAAGAAATGGTATGTTTATAAAAAAGAATAATGATATGTGTATAATCAGTTTCGATTGAAAGATAAAAATTCACACAGTTAAAAAAAATTATATTATTTTTTAGCATAAGAGTTGCAGAAATTTATATAAGAGAGGAGACAAATAGTTCAATTGGAAGTCAAACGAAACCTTCAACATCAATACCACAGTTGATCGAGGATAATTTGACAACAGTGGATTATTTCGGCCTTTTCATTTTTTGAAGCCCATTTTATTATACTTGGAATCCGGTTTTTTTTGGGTCGTTAGTCCGTTTATATGTTAAGGGACAGATCCGTCCCATCCAAGTAGCCCAAGCCAATTTCTTTTTATTTTAAATAGTGTGAGAAAAAAAATCCGTTAGATGCAAAAAGACTATTCCGCCCTCGGTTTCGATTATATTTTCACAAACTACTCCTCTTTCTATTTTGTTCTGTGTAAGTAACCTAGCTAGCTAGCAAACCACTCTCTGTCGCGGCGCGCTTCAATTCGTAGTCATTCATAGTCATAAGTCCCCAAACCAGGTGAGGTACCCTAACAATCTTATCTTTTTGTATTCGTTTTTTGTGGTTTTTCGTAGCTGGAAGCCTCGCAAGGTTATATATATATATATATATATATATATATATATATATATATATTTTCTCTTTTCGCTAAATAATATACAATTTGATTCAGATCAGAAGAGAATGGCGAAGTCATTGCGATCAAAGAGGGAGAAGAGGCTGAGGGCTATTCGGAGGGAGATCGTTGAGCCTTTCTATGACAAGAAAGAAGCTGCCAAGCTGGCTGCCCAAGAAGCCGCCCTTGCTGCCCCTAAGCTTCCCGTTCGCCTCCCATCTAACACTGCCATGGACGCCTCCACCTCCGCCGCCACCAACACCACCAATATCGGTATCATATCTTATCTGTTACGTTGTTTGTGATGAATCTGTTGATTATTGGTTGATGTACTAGCATGTTTGGTTTGGTTTTGCGTTTGTAGAATTGATATCGTGAAGTTCCAACTTATGGTGGTTTGTGAAGGGACTTACAAGTTATGAGTATATGAGTGTTAAAATGCATTAAATGGAGTGAAATTGGTAGGCTTGGAAATGAGCTTGAACACTACTTGTGATTGCGAGTGTCTTTCTCTTATATTCGATACACCACTTAGCCTGGAATTGGGTCTGTGTTGTGGACCTTCCAAACTCCGAAGGAGCTGAGCTTATTGGTGACCTGCCACTCACATGCTGATTGGAACTAATTTTAATAGATGGCATTTCTTTACCCTGCTTATCATTCTCCATTTCGCGGAGCATCAAGTTGTCAACTAAAGAGATTCTTGTGAAGACTATGTTGCACGATGAAATTGTCGTGCTAAAGAAGAATTCCCTATTTTTTCATGAAAATAATAATTGTGCATTGGTATTTGATTGCGGTATTGCATGCACAATCTAATGTCTTGTATTTGCTTTTGAATTTGCCAGATGTGGAGATGGCTGATGGCAGTCAAAGCACGGCTTCCTTGAAGCCTGTTGGTGGGATAGGGAAGAAATCCAAAAAGAAATTGAAGCTGGCCAAGAACAAGCGCCGTGGCAAGGGAAAGCCCAAGAGAAAGCGTAACATATAACTCCAATGGAGAACGGTAATGACATCTCATTTACCTCTGACGCAGATCTTTACATTGTATCTCACCATTTGCATACACACCTTTTTTTTTTTTTTTTCTTTTCCTTTTTTGGTTATACTTGAGAATATCCGGTTCTTCAAATAGTAAGTTCTTAATAATTAACATTGTGATTTATGAAAGCAAATATTGTAATAAACATCTTTATCCATTAAGTAGCAAAATAAGTAAGTTTTGGCCATTACAAAGTCTAATACATATTAATATTAAATTCCAGAAATTGATATAGCTGAGGATTTCATTCTTAGACCTTCAATGGCTTTTCATAACAGCTAAAACCTAGTAGCCCAGATTCCAACAGGCTATGAGGCCCAGACCTGGAAGTAGTTAAGTGTCTACTTTGACTGCTGTTTGCTGGTATTAACACCTTGAAACTGCTTAGCAGAAGTGTTTGACAGACATCATCCTTCACAATATTTAGCAGTAGTGCTTGCTTGCAGTGTGTATGATGTAGTTACAAGCTCTTGGAACTTCCAATGTTTCCTAATTGTAATGGAATTGGCTTTGTTGCCATTCCTTATCAATGAAAGTTGCCTATCTGAAATAAGAGAAAAACTCCTCTAGAGTAAATTTGTCTTTAAAGTTTCCAAGTATGGCGTGTATTTACCTTAAATCATTTGGTTGGTTAAGATCACAACACACTTTATTAGATTAAAATGTAGATATGCATTTCGTTCCTTACTTTAAAGGCAAACTCATCTTAGATGAGTCATGTCACCAAAAAAATTTCTAGTGGAGTAATGCTATATACTTCGGAAGTATCACTTTAAGATCCTCCTAATTGCCCAAAACTGAAAAAGTAAATGAAATGCTCGAAGATTTATAATCCTCCTATAGCCTTTATTATTTGGTTCATCTTTTGCTAGCGTCTTTCCATATTATCCTACTTAATATTGGTGATTAATGAGTGAGATGTTGCAGTTTTGAACCTTGTACTTTATACTCATTAATGCTTTTTCGTGTCCTTGTTCCTTTTTGAATATGAGCTATGTCTGCAAGGATAGACTGTTTGACTTGATGCTTTGATGCCATGGTTATGGTATTTGCTATTGCAGATTGCTGTGGGCTAGTTAGAGTTGCTGTGATTTTCTATTCATGAAGACTGATAAATTTTTTATCGAACAAGCATGAAGACCTTTTATCAACTAGACTAAGATATTGAGGAACAACAAAATTTAGATTGGAGAAGGTGTTAATGTTGAAGACTCGTTCATTGAGATAGGAATAGGATGTTTAAATTTTATACCATCGTGTTCTTGAACGTGGAATTTTAGTGTTTACTTTTATTGTCTTTAGTCTTTTGTTCCTTTATCAATGTCATCTAGAACTCTACAAGAACCTGCCAGTGTTATGTTAGTTTAAAGGTATCTGTCGATAATTTTGAATGCTTTATTGAAGATATTTGTAGCTTTGGCCTTCGGGAAGATCAAAATGTGTTTTTATGAGAAATTTGATTGCCTTTGAAGGTTCCAATATCATCAATCTCGATGAGTTTGGTCTGTCAATAACCTGTAAATGTCTTATGATTAGTTGGGATTCAACTGGCTTTTCTCGTGGCTTCAAAGATTATAATTGATATCTTGTTGGTAATCAACAAAGGCTATGTTTGGAGTGCCATTACCATACCATACAAGGAGAGCCTGAAAGTATGAACTTTCGAGTCTCATTTGTTTGATGTACCACCAGCTGGCTGATAGGATGGTCAAGTCAGGTCAACTCCTTACCCTGTTATAGTAGATGACTCTGCCACCAGTACGTGATAGGGTAGGACCTTACAGCAAGTATTATGATGAGTTAATCTGTAATCATACATAATACCCTCCAGAAATTCAAGTTTATTTGCTTGAGTTTTGCGCACAGGGTGCACGACAGTGAGTATCTCAAGAGCCTGTGCCTGAGTAATATTGAAGGCGATAAGTGGTTTATAAAAGAGAAATGTTACAGGAATAGGAAAAAAAATAGTAGTAAAGAGTATTTATATTAGTATTTATATTTTGACAAGATAGGTTCTTTAGGGTCTATTTGGTGTGAGTTTTCAGTTTTCAGTTTCAGGATTTTGTAAAGGAAATACTAAAAATTAGAATTTGTAATCTCTTATTTTTATTCTGTTTTTCAATTTGATTGCTTACCTTTTATTTTTTTTCAATGTGATTTCTAATGTGCCATTGTTTTGAATTTGATGACAGCGCATTGTTTTGTCAAATCACTTGCTTGGCAAAATCAACTTCAAATTCACGTGTGTATCATGCCAATGCTTTTCATTACTTATAAGATAGAGGAGTGGTTTTAGACCAAATTGAAAATGATATGAAATGTGAGAAATCAAATTAAAAAAAATAAAAGATAAGAGACTAGATTGAAAAATCGAGTTGAGTAAGAGACTAATAAACCTATTTCTTTTTATATTATTATTTAGATATTATCTTAAAATAAAAATTAAAACGAAATTCCATCGAAATTAAGTATAATTACATTCCTCCTAAATATGAGATTATCTCCTATTCTAAAAGGATCAAGTCTTCACATAGAAGGGCATAATGGTTAGAGGTGTTTGAGACTTGGTCCAACTCAATAATTCAACCCATTTTGAAATATATTGGATCAGGTTAAAAATGAAAAAAAATTTGACCAAAAGGAAAAAAAAATTGATCTAATGTATTTTTTGAGCCAGGTTGATCCAATCATATGACCTGACTATTAGGGTCATTAGTCAAGTTTTTATTATATTTTTTCCTATATTGATCCAATTATTAGTCAGATCATTATCAGATTTTTAGTCTATCCTTCCCTCATATATCCCTAATAATGGCTCGGCACTAAACTATTGCAAGGATTCTTCCACATCACATCCACCAATTTAATTGAAAAAGCTTCGGCTTTATAAAATATGACACAATATTAAAAAAAAAAAGAGTACATTTTTCATATAAATAGTAAGGGCATATTTGGTTTGAATTTTTAATTTTTCAAATTTTATAAAGGAAATACTGAAAACTATAAATTTTCATTTTCAATTTTCAATTTTAAGTATTTCCTTCATAAAATTTTAAAAATTGAAAAATTAAACACTAAAATCAAACTGGCCCTATTCAACCACTCCAAATAGAGGGGAGCTAAACAAAAGGAACAGAAATCCTCTCAGCGGTGTATATCCTGGACCAGCATCCAATCAAGTGAACAACATATGTCATCTCAGCACTGTATTCAGGACCATACATGACGGCCAAAAAAAAAAAAACAAAGCAACAAACATAGGCCATTCATGATCATGACACGTATACAAAAGGAAAGCATATCATCTCAGTCATTCAAGACAGCGAAACCAGCGGCACATTACTGTGGAATGTGGATATAACCCCAGCATATACAACAATATAGTCGAACTATCGATACTACATTTTTCTTTATATGTTAAAACTTCTATCTAACCATTTTTAACGTTTTCCACAATTGTCTTAGTTAGTAGTTTTATTTAAAAATTCAAACTTCGTTTGTATTCTTCCTTTTGCTAGTCACACTCAATTAATTGATAACTAACTAGATTATACTACTAATATAAGTTGGAGCTAAACTGTTTAGAAGCTATTATAATAACACCAAAGAGTTAAGAAGACAAATGGATGAGACAAATGGATTAGACAAGTGAAATGAACAAGAATAAAGAGCAAATGAGATTTATAAAATAAAACTGTGTGTGAATAGCCAAATTGATGGGTTCCGCATACTGAAACAAAATGCATCCCATTGGCATTTTCTATTGTGAGACATGATAGATTCACAAAACCATTCCCAAAAAATAACATCATTTTCCTGGTATAAAATATCTACTAAAGATAAAATATACGCAATGGCCATATGAAGGAAAAAACATGTACTCCGATCATTATATAGCCGTAAACTGCAGTAACATTTGTAGCGTTGAAAATGTTTACTTCAGCCTTGATATGAATGGCTGATAATGCTGCCGGCCAACGAAATATAGTAAAGCAGTTTTGGATTGTCGTGATGAAATTTTATTAGTAGGTGATAGATGATAGAAACTTTTAATTTTTCATGGAAAAGTGAACATATAAAACATTTTATTATTAGCAGAACTCTTTCAGCTTGAGAAGGAAGTTCAGTATATCAAGTACTATATGATGTTTCAATCAAGTTTAAAAGACCAATATTTAAACAAGGTAAGAGTTCAGGGTTAAATGATTTATTTGAGATTTAACCCAATATAACCGATATATAATAATATATATTTATATAAATATATAAACATATAAAATAAAATATGTCATAAAATAATTAAAAATTAAATTAGGTATCAACAAAACCCATAGAACATAACATAATTCATCTCTTAATCAAAATAAACATTATTCATATGGATCAAATCTCCAAATTACTACTTCCCATATTAGAAAAGAAAAAAATTAGAAAATATGAGATTTTAAGCCTTTTTTTAAAAAAAAAAGCTCAAAATAATGCAATTTTACAATTTTTTACCAAAAAAAAGGGTTCAATTGCTTTTTCAGCCATTCTGTCCCTGCCAATGGTTCTTGGCCACCTCAGTGGTTCTTAGGGCGGTTTCTGTATATTGTCAGGTATAACCTATATTACAGCAGGCCTTCTGCCTAATTGGTTTCTACCTCTGATCTTTAATTTTCAGAACAATGGTTTCAATGTATATATGAGATTTTTTATTATTATTATCATTATTTTAATAATTCATATATATACACATCACAAATATATAAAAGGATAATCATAACATGGACGGCCTACGATGAAGAGAAATCTAACTTGGATTGCTCCCCTATATTGAATAATTTAGAAGCAAACTTTTTTTTAGTCAAAAAAGATTAAGAAAAACCATGAAAATGTATAGATTGCATATAGGAAGGTAGAAAAAAAGAGTTATTTCACATATTTGAATGTTTTTTCTTGACTTTTGTTTTTTGTTCATGAGTTTATTTGTGGTGATAAATAGAAATACAAATCCCCATAACTATATGTATATGAGAACTCCATCAACGGCATGAGGAACGAAATGCTGCTAAGTGGAACGTCTTATTATGCTTTTGAGGGTTTAATTGATTGCTTTTGCAGGCTTGTGCTGAAGTTTGATTTTTTTCTAGTTTGAACCTGTATACCCATGGCAGTAACGACTAATCTTAAGGCTTGAGTTTAATGAATTGACAATTGTCCCAAGATTAATAAGGGATCTTTTCAACAGCTTTTATCCTTACTTAGATCGTACTGTAAAAGTTTTTCAGGAGGTCTCTCATTAAAATTTTAGTCAAGCATGTTATTGATTTCTTTAGGATGGTGAGCTATCGAAAATAAATGCCATCTTGTTAGTATAGATGGATCAATCAATTCATATAAGTGCATCTAAACTGTATAGTTTCATACCTACATCTCCACTTAAGATACTTGAAGGAGCCCTTATGTTTTATACTTGATAGGACCATCCTCGTCGCTTTAGTGTGGCATTACACCTAACCTAGGAAAATGATGGAGACAAAGAAGAGTACTGTTATTTAGTTCTGAATACAATGACAATTGTTATTGGGAGTTCTGTTAATATAATTTTAGCATCTCATTATTCAAGTTGGAATGTGGTCATACCTCAACTTGTTCATTCTAGAATTTTCTTGGTCTCAAGTTCTTCGATATGATGTCAAGTTTTTCCACGTGGAAGGATGTTTATAACCTTTGATGGATTTTCTCTCAACTGGTGACGTACAAAATCAATATTTTGCGGTATTATCCATTTTAAAATATTAAATTTAGTAATTCGTTAATCAAACTGCATTTCAATTATCAAATCTTGACTATTGAAATGTCATCTGGCCACTAAATCAATTTTTGCCAGAATTGCAATCTTGGATATTGAATAGTACACATTTTCAACGGGGTTATCACATATGACCAAAAAACAAAAAGAAAGTAAACTGGCTTATCACATCACATAATATGATGGAATCACTGCTTCAAAAAAAAAAAGAATAAATGTTTGAGTTAATCTTTAAAATTATATATGTGACTCATTTTAATTCTTAAAATTTAAAATTTAACTTTTGGTTCTAAAATTGTAGAATATAATTCATATTGGTCCTAACCCAATTTTCATAACTGGTTCATCACATCTTTAATGATATGCCATGTGATTTAGATATAAGTAATACAATGATACTTGACTTGTCCTTTGCCAATTGAATTGTATGGAGATAAGTATAAGTGAATGTTATAACATGAATTTTGCATATATATATAACATTATTAATATATTTGGATCAATATATTAGCAATTTGAGTCTATTATTCAAATATGTCATTTTTGAGATCAAGTGCAATGTCAATTTATCACTAATATATCACTTAACCTAATGTATTAGTGAAAACGTGAAAGTAAAGTAATGAAAATAGAGTCATAAACTAATTTGATTTATGTTTTACAATTTCAATAACTAAAATGTTAATTTCTATATTTTAGATATCAAAATAACTCATACATATAAATATAACTAAAATGAGCATTTACTCTAACTTTAAAGAAACTTTGGGAGCTACATCCAAATATAAATACTCAAATCTCAAACTCAAAAATACTGACATTGGCATATTTGAATATTTACATTTGATATATATTTTAAAATATGAAATCATAAATATTTTAAAACGAAGGAAGCACTATGTTTACGGAATTATATACTCAGGTTACTTGCCTCTCTTTTATTTAGTTACTTTTTTTTTCTTTTACTTATTTCCAAGTTCTATGGCTTGTACAAAGCCGGGATAGCAGAGTTTTGATTTCATGGATATTTTGAATTTTCAACTGTGTTTTTCAAAGGTCGACAATTTAAATGCCCATTCATTGGCTCTAAATTAAAATATTCATTGATGTTCAAAGTTATGTGTGTCAATTGTTGCATCGGAATTAACTGTCTTACGTTGATCTTTAAGCAAAAATGTTACTCTCTCCGTTTTTAATTGGTAGTCGTGGAAAACCAAGTCAATTTACTCCATTTCCAACAAAAAAATTAATGTATGTCATTAATTTTTTATTTTACTCCTTCTCTTATAAAATATTTGTACGAATATTAAAAAATGTGATAAATAATATAATAATAAAATATTTCTATAAAAATAACGGTATATGAATTAATATATCCTAATGTTCATTAATTATAACACATATCAAATAGTTGAAAATAAAATATTATACTAATAGTCATTAATTATTTAGGGGCACTATTAAAATTATAAAAAAAATCTACTTTATTAGAATGTGAAATTGACAGATATTTTAAAAAATTACTTTATCTGAATATGAATAAATATTCTAAAAAGAAGGAATATCAAATTGATTCGATTTCCCACAATAACTAATAATAAGATATAGAGCGGTACCACTATCTTCATTTCAGAATAATTATCTTTTTTAAAAAATATTTATTCATTTATAATATTTTGCTGAAGCTTATTTTTTCTTCCTGTTTTTATTCTTAATAATCATAAATACATTTATTATGATTATGAACACATCTATTATTGAACAATATGCATGACTGTTGAATAATAAGTATAGTATTAATAAAAATTTATTTTTTGTAAAGGGAGATGATTTTATCAACTTATATTTTTTTTATATTTATCAAGATATTTTTTCCTAGTATTTGCTGTTTGATTTTTGGGTGGACGAAGGGAGTAGTATTTTCATCGTGGGATCCTCCGATCTATTCAAATACGGGATTGGACAATTTGTCTCTCGTCTGAATTACATTTACTCCTCTTCACATTAATGAGGATATTTGCGACCTTTCTTACAGCACTAATATTGGTTTGGTCAGCTGCTGGCTACCACGTGTTACAGGTTCGAGAAGGCACTTCCGTTCTTCAATATATATCCAAACATTAATTAATGAGTGTTATCAGTACACCATTTTTTGGACTGGAGATATCTAGATTTGGCGCACTTGAATTATTTTTGGACTTAAAAATTTTTGTTTAATCATAAAAATACAATTAGAATTATGCAATATGTTTACAAGAGTTACTTTCATAATATTTAATCACTACAAGAAATTTGGCCTAAAACACTTATTTTTTAAGAACATATGAAAAATGTTATTTTTTGTACATATAGATAATATTTTTTTAAATGTGTTACTTGATATCTAAGAAATATTGTATTCTCTACTCAAAAGTGTTGCCTTAAACAATTGGTCATACTTGCTATAGCAACACTATGAAAGTGATGCATTAGCTTATAAATGTACCCTTTTGTTAAAAAATGTTGTCTTTGATAATTGACCACATATGATATAGCAACTCTTTAAAAAGTAATTAACTTAAAAAAGTGTAGCATTTGCTATATCAAAAGTAACATATTAAAAAAAGTGTTACCTATGTGTGTATAAGTAATACTTTTTGCATGTATCTAAAATTAAGTATTTTTTTAGGGATAAATTTCTTGTAGGGAATTTTGCCTTCTCACCCATTATAGGTTATTTGTACACCATTTTTATCGCATGATTCTTATCTTTTTTTTTTTAATTAATAAAAATACACATTTCTTTAATTTATTTTCATTTTCCTAAATTAAAGAAGTGTCAAAGTAGTGTATGAAATGCGATGGGTTTAATAACCGATCCTTTCTTTACACAGGGGTTTGCTTAAAATGTAGGCGATCAAATTATAGATAAACTTAATTATGTTTGCAATCATAATTTTTTTAGGAACATAATTCCTTTGCTTAGCAGTTCCGCATATACTTCCACGTAACTTTTCTGCTTAAAACATTTTATATAGTTTATATATAGGATGCTTAATACAATACAATAAATGAAAGATACAAGTTTTTATTTTTAATTTGTATCAATTAATACCACTAATAACTTCAAATTTCTAGATATTTTATAAATTAAATTTCAATACACTGTGAATAAAAAAATATTTATACTATTAATATTATATATATATAACTTTTGAGAGAGTTATTTTTTTTCAAAAAAAATTAAGTTTAATTGAGGGAAAGCTCCTCCAAACTAAAGTACAAAGGTATTTCATACAAATTACCCATTAATAGAGGAAACCCAATAATCAAACTCAAGTCATGACATTGCATATGAATGGAAGATCAACCAAATAAACTAATCCATGTTAGCTTTGAGAGAGTTATTATCAAAGGTAAATTTTTTAATGTCGTGATTTATATTAATAGTATCAAAAATAGGTCCTATATTAAAAGATTAATTAGATATATTTACACTTTTAATTTCATAATTTTAAAAAATTATTAAATGATTTTTTTTTTGAAAAAAGGAACTGCACACCTAATATTTCCAAATGATATAATTTTCCACACATTATCTTTGCTTATTTCTCTTTCAATATTGTCCAAGAAATTTTTTTTGTTGTTACTGCTTGAATAAAACCCACGAAAATTCTCCATCCTGAAGTTTGGCCGCAGCACATGTGGAGACCATTGAAATTAATCAGAGTCGAAATGTCAAATGTTTTACTGAAATTAAAGCATGTGTTGAAAAATGATATCCTTCATATAGAAATGCCATCCTTGTCATATACTCTATTATCACTCTATCAAGTTTTAGTCCACATTCTTAACGCAGTTGAAACGAATTAAAGTTTGAGAATGATAATGCCAATCTGTCATAACTAAATGATAACCATGCTGACAACTAATGTTACCCTCGTCTCACCTCCCCGCAAACTCAAGTGTGGGGTTTTCTTTTGTTGAGTGCTACTGCTATCCAAATTAAATAACTCAAAATCAAATTAAACAACAATTAATTATATTATGAAAAATATTCAGTGTATAATATTTATTTACAATAATATCTTTAATATATAGAAGTATATGAAGACATAATAAATATGGGGTCCATATACCTCTATATACTAGAGGTATCAAATTGTTAGAAAAAAATATTATACACCAACAAATTTTCTTATATTATTATTACAAAATAATGACCGGTACCTATCCGCAACTGGCGAGGTTAGCTACCTGCATACATCATTCGAATTCCAAACACAATGACCTTAATCAAAATCCAAAAGTCAAGTATATTTAATAAAAGAAAAATATTATGGAAATAAAAAAATTATATAATAATTACACACCACAAATCTTATCATCATTAGATGTGATAAATGGTTCCATTCATTTCACTCGTACATACATCTAATAGTAATAAAGTGTGTAGTGTATATTTATTGTGCAATTTTATTGTCCTTATCACACTACTCTTAATAAAATTGCTTAGTGTAAGTTTTCTTTTTAACATTTTCTTTGAATTAATTAGTTTCTCTCTTTTTATCATCTTATAAACCTTCTAATATCATATCATACTTTTCTTTTTTGACTTATTCCTCATCACTTGAGAATATCTCGCTTGTGTGTGTGAAGAGATTTGTTTATTCCAAGAACAAGTTTAGCACACAATATGGAGATGACTCTAGTGAAAGAGGTGATTTATTATGATAGTGAAAGTAAATTTTAGTCGTATAATTATACATAGATGATCATAATTGGAAGTTATTAATGATAATTAATAATCAAGTGATCATTTAAAACTATCACATGATTTTATGTTTTAATATTAACTAGTCATATATGATCTAATGACTCAGATTTGTTTATTTCACTTTACAATAAATTACTCATCTTACTTGAGTCGTTCTCATGTGTGCGTGTATATATACATATTTTCTTTTCAATAAAAATTGCAACCTCAATAACTTCCACACCAACAAAAAGGAGCCAAATATCAAAGCACCAAACAACATCTAAAGGTAGCATGAACAAAACTATTAAAAAAACTCCCAAAGGTCTAAATTCTCCTTAATTTTGCTATATCCTCCTATCAATTTTCCTATAAATCCTCCTAATATTAAAACAAAATAAAAAAAAAGTACAATCAATATCTTGAAAACTTAACAAGTGAGTAATATTCACTTTATTTGGCATGTAGGAATATTTGTAGACATATTTAGCAGAATCTAGAATTATTTAATTCTCCTTCTCATAAGGAACAGTGTGATCCCCAAAAAATTCTAAGCATGCCCACTCTCCTTCCCAAAAAATTCTAAGCACCTCCATTAATCACCACCATCAAAACTCCCCATAGTCCTTCGCAAGATTTTATTAACATTCAAACCACCATACAAAAATATTGTAGCATAAACCAAACAGACTTACATACATTTTATGTGCAATAATATTATTTGAACTTCTGAAAATGGTGTCTTATTTAAATATTTATTTTATCACCATTGAATAAAATAAATAAATAGGATGAGTAGAAATCACTATCTTATCTAATAGTGATAAGGTAAATGTTTAGGATTTAGGGTTTAGGGTTCAAATGGAACATCTATTATTGAATATTCAAATAACATTATTATTTTCTATGACCTCCTGATGTAATATTCATCCATGCCAACATATTATTCAAACTCGAATAATTTTCGTTGCTGTAAACGACTCCTCAAGGTCTCAATCACGGCCATAAGAAAAGCTAAAGTTAACTATTGCTTCCTCTTGGCACCGGTTTAAAACAAGAAAGATAATTGCCATGGTAAGCAAGCAAAGCTTTTACCCACTCCTCCTTCTATGTATAACGTGGTTGAGGTTATTACCGGAACACAAAGATGATTAAATTTTAAGGTATGCTACATATATCAACACATATCAATGAATAACATCTTTTTTTGTGGAATCAACATTTATCCAATCAAACTTTTGCATTATATGACACTATTTTTAATGTGATGCATCTCAAATTTTAGCTACAATAAATTTCAAGTTTATAATCTGAAATTAACATTAGTATATATGTTTAAAAACCTATTATACATTAAAATAAAGTGATATAATAATGAATTACTAACTACTTTTTAAATTTAATAAAAGATTGTATCTTAAAGTTCCCGGCAAGAAATTTCAACCTGACATTTCAATTGATATAAATGATGCAAACTGCTGAAATTTCATACTAATTAATACTTGCTTTTAGAGGAAAGTGATGGAACACATACCTATTTTGTTTTGATGAGGAAAAACATGAAATTATACCCGTAGAGTAAAAATTTGATAACTATTTCGGAAACACAAAATAAAAAGGTGTTTATTAATTTGATCGTCTTATATATTTTTTATCTATATATTGTCATCAGTATAAAAAAAATCTACATGAACATTTAATTATTCATTATTATATAAGTAAATATGTTTGATTTAACCACACACTATATTAAAAGTCTCACAAGTAGAAGTATATAATTTAATTACATTATAAAAGTTAATCTCATCTTTTTGTTTTAACTAAAAATAATCAAATTTTGATGTGAGTGACTGAAAATATCTTTCCATGTTCTTTAAAGTAAGAAAATTTTTTCTATATATCATTTATTAATTAATAGGCCAATTATTACAGAAAAATTATTGAAAAAAAGAAGAGATAATATATGTGTTATTAGGGGTAAGATTTCTTTAGAATGAGAATCTCATTTTAAAAAATAAAGTAAGAGATTTCATCTTTGAATTAATAAATTTAAAAGTAAGGTCATTTCACTCTATTAATTCAAGTATGAAACTTTTCACTTTAAAGATTAAAATGAGATGTGTCACTTTAGAATATATAAATATGTTTAGTATTAAATATAAATACTACACAACAAAACATTTTTTCGCAGAGGATACACGCATTGTACATGGGATAAAAGGTGTGTGTGTATATATATATATAATATTTTGTTATATGGGGAAAAATCACTACTATATATAATAAGTTTATGTTTTTTTTATTTTCTAATTTGTGAGGAAAAAAAGGTTCACTACAATTTTTTCTATATTCTCCATATTGTCATTAAGCATCTTATTTGCATATTAGTATTCTAATAATTGTGTATAAAAATCTTCTTAATTTAAAATTATACATCCATCTTACATGTATTTAATAATTATTGAATATTGTACAAATTAAATTATAATTCATAATATAATAGGTGTATATATATATATGTATACATGCAACCTAGTAGTCACAAATGCATGCAGTAAGGGTCCTCCTACTCTGATCTACTCTAGTCTCATTAAGGAGGATCGAATTATTGAAGGAGCAAGCATCAAATAAAATAAATTAAACCATGGAGATCCTTCACTTGCTGGCCTACTCTCTCCTCTACCTTGCAATCTTCTTCATCCTCAGCCATGTCCTCCAAGCAAGAAGGTTCAAGAACCTTCCACCAGGCCCACCATCCCTCCCCATAATAGGGAACCTCCACCACCTCAAGAGGCCACTCCACCGCACCTTCAAAGGCCTCTCCCAAAAGTACGGCCACGTCATCTCCCTCTGGTTCGGCTCACGCCTCGTCGTCGTTGTCTCATCTCCCACCGTCTTCCAGGAATGCTTCAGCAAAAACGACGTCGTTCTGGCCAACAGGCCCCGGTTCCTCTCCGGGAAATACATCTTCTACAACTACACCACCTTAGGCTCCACCGCCTACGGCGAGCACTGGCGCAACCTCCGCCGCATCACAGCCCTCGACGTCCTCTCCACCCACCGCATCAACAACTTCTCGGGAATCCGGAGGGACGAGACCAAGAGGCTGATCCAGAAGCTTGCTGAGGACTCGTCGAAGGGCTTTGCGGAAGTGGAACTCACTTCGAGGTTCTACGACATGACGTTCAACAACATCATGAGGATGATCTCAGGGAAGAGGTACTACGGTGATGACTGCGACATGGCGGACTTGGAAGAGGCGAAGCAGTTCAGGGCCATGGTGTCGGAGCTGCTGAAGCTGTCTGGTGCCAATAACAAGAACGACTTCATGCCGATGCTTAGGTTGTTCGATTTTGAGAACTTGGAGAAGAGGCTGAAGAAGATCAGTAGCAGGACCAACACGTTCTTGAGAGGGCTCATCCAGGAACATCGCGACAAGAAGAAAGGTGCAAATACCATGGTAGACCATCTCCTTAGCCTGCAACAATCGCAGCCTGAGTACTACACTGATCAGATCATCAAAGGCCTTGCTTTGGTAATAATAATAATAATTAGTACTTGAATAATCTAGCAGCTTCTCTTCTTTCTGTTCAGTTCTCCCTTCTCAAAAGTAGTAACAAAAAAAAAAAAAAGCACACGTAGAACAAAACTTTTTAAAATTAAACTGGTTGGTTAAGTTAAAAAACTGATAACTCACGAGTCATAATTTGATTTAATAACAAGGGATAGTAAGAATAGAAGAAATTATACTAAATTTTGTTTTAATATATTATTATTGTTAGAGTAAATATATATTTTGAGATTGACATATTGATCTTTGACGATTTGAAAGTTTTCTATTGGTTATTTACTATTAAAAAATGGATAACTTAATCCCTCTCTATATGCTCATAAAAAGTTTTTTAATTATATAGATATGCATAGACGGATCAATTTGCTCCTTTTTTAAATAGTGATAGATCAATTTATCCCATATTTTTTTTATATTTATGAAATTATATTAATTACTATGGGGTTTGAATCTTGGAACTCATACACATATGATCCAAATTATATTCTTCACCATTATATCAATCTTAATGACTTAATTTGTTCCATATTTTAAATGGTGAGGGACTAATTTATTCTTCAAAAAATTTCTCAAAGAACATATTGAAAATTTAGTCTTGTAATAATAATAATAATTAGTATTAGTAATTCTCTATGGATATCATGAGATTAAATAGTACTTTTGGCTTTATTTGATCGTGCTGCGTTGCGTTGCAGGGTATGCTACTTGCTGGAACTGACTCATCAGCTGTAACTCTAGAATGGGCAATGTCTTGTTTATTGAACCATCCCGAAGTGATGAAGAAGGTGAGGGATGAATTGGAAATCCATGTAGGCCAAGACCGTTTGCTAGCAGAGTCGGACCTTTCGAAACTCCCTTGCCTCAAAAATATCGTTTATGAGACCCTTCGATTGTATACTCCTGCTCCTTTGTTATTACCACACTCTACTTCAGATGAATGCACTATTGGAGGGTACAAGGTTCCGCGGGACACTATAGTGTTGATTAACGCTTGGTCCATTCATAGAGATCCTCGGATTTGGAGTGATGCCACAAGTTTCAATCCCGAGAGGTTTGAGAAAGAAGGAGAGCTAGACAAGTTGATAGCATTCGGGATGGGGAGAAGGGCTTGTCCAGGAGAAGGCTTGGCCATGCGTGCAATCAGCTTGACTTTGGGGTTGTTGATTCAGTGCTTTGAATGGAAACGAATTGGTGATAAAGAGATTGATATGAGGGAGGAAAGTGGGTTCACCTTGTCAAGGTTAATCCCATTAAAGGCCATGTGTAAAGCACGCCCAGGCATCAACAAGCTGCTTATGGAGTAATTTGATATAGCTTATATTATATCTAAAAAATAAAATTGAATAAGTAATGTTCACATTACTAATTAAGGTTAGTAGACAAACGTACAAATGCAGGAAACTCATGTTGGTGCTAAAATTAGTGTTTACGGGTCAGCATATCTATGAAGAGTGAAGACTGATCAGCTGTATGCATGAGCAATTTAATTAGCAGCATTAAATCTTGTAAACCTGACTTTTGTCAAATAAATCTTTTTGTATGTAATTCATATTACTTGTGACAAAGATTTTCTTTATTGATAAAAGTATTCACGCATAAGGTCCCCAAATTTTTAGAGATTATTTTTATTGAATAGTCCTATACATTAACTTAATGGTGCTTACTTTGGCGCCTATGGCACCTATGGCACCACTGGCCGATCGTCAAACCATCCTAGACTGCCATTCTTTTTTATGACACATTAAAAAATAACAAATATGCATGAGATATTATTGAAAAAATGATATTAAATTTCTATCTCTGTATCCTATTTTCATTTTTGAAGGTACAAAAATTTAATATTTTCCTATGCTGAAAATAGAAATTTTTTTGTCACCTAATCTTGTCTTCATCACCAAATAGATTTGTGTTTTTAATGTCTCTATCATAGGCACCAAAGCATCGAATGCCTTTGACACCTGAGCAATGGCCTAACTTAATTACATGCTACAAAAGGATTTTTGTGCATTGGAGAGAGAAGTTGAAGAGAAAAAATAATTAAAGTAGTGGATTCCACGTATTTTTGTGTGTTGGTAAGTCATCATTGTATATTTTGTATAAAAGATATTTTTTTTATGAGTACAAGTTTAACATATCACAGTTAAGCATATTCACATTTAAGTCCCATGAATTTTATTCAATATATATTCATTTATCTATAAATTTCACTTACTTTTTATTATGAGTATATCTAATTATAAATTATTAGATTTGTGTCTACGCGAGAATTTATTTTGTAAAAATTCGGGTCATGTTATTCTCAATGTGTAGCATTATTGGTGTAGTACATATAGTAGTGGATTTTTTACGGTAATAAAATAAAAAAATTACATATTTTATAGATCTCTTAACCTGCATCTGTTTTGTATATATATATATATATATATCCTATTTTTAATAAAATAGAAACCAATTTTAATCAACTTTATATAAAATTCAAATTTTTGAGCTAAATTGCTGAAAAGTAGGTCAAATCAGTCTACTTTTTATAACCTCTGTAAAATGTCAGATTCTTTTTAAAATCGATTATAAAAGATTTTCTCGTGTGGTAAAGTTGATTTTAATAGAATTTTTGTGAAGTCGATTAAAAATTATTTTGGTGCTGTGGCTAGCTGCAACAAATACAAGTCGATTATAATAGGTGTTAACGACATGCATGCAGGTCGGGACTCAGTCTCATTAAAAAGTTCAACAGCTTCATTGGGGCCGTGTCAGAAAAACCTTATCAGAGAAACCTTACATCTAGAAAAACACATAAGTACCTCGGTGCTCACAATCATGTAGTGATGTGCATGCATTAATTTTGTTGTCCACATCATGCGTTGAGTGGCTCCTTGGGCCCACTGATGATATTCATATCTTTCATTTGAAATTAGGTAATGCCACACAACTCTTGATAGCTAGTGTATAAGCTGATAGGTGATAGCTAGTAATTCTTCCATTTCATTCCGGCGGTTAATTTTTGAGATTTTTTATTTAAAAATATTTATTCATTTATTATATTAAAAAATAGTTATTTTTTTTAATAAATATTATTCTTAATATAATTAATTATATTCAACTATTTTAATTAATTATATTTATTTTTAATTAATAGGGACAATTTATCTATTTATATAACTTTATATTATTATCAAGATTTATTGATTAATTTTTTAATATATGTTTTTTTTATGGATCTCACATTAGAGAGTAAAGTGAATAATTTTCTCTTTAGATCAATAGAGTGAAAAAAATCTCACCTCTTGTTTATCCAAATATAAAATATTTTTACTTTATTATCTAAAATAATATTATCACTTTATGAGATTTTTGCTTGTTTTTTTATTGCATAATGAAATGGAAAATAATACTACCATAGTTTTTAAAACCAAACCTGATTGATTCGTCAACCTGACTGGGTCATTGGTCTAACTTGGTGGTTATTGGTTAATTTGAATTGGATTTAATTAAAATAATTTACAAAATTACAATTTAATACACTTTAATATGTAATATATATTTTGTGAGACATATATAAACAAAGAAGCATGTAGCCTGGTGGAGCCAACACCCTCTCACCTGAATGTACGGGTTCAATTCATGTGGATGGAGTTTTTGATTAAATTTCATCTCACATTGCACACCAACACTTGGTCCCTTCGCACAATTGGCTCGCGCTGGTTCACCTTGCGGTTTACCGGTTGTTTTCATGAAGGATACGAATTTTAAATACCCTGAATACTACATTTGACTGAGTTAATGTTAAAAGAAATTTACTATTCAAGATAATACAAATAATTCCCACAAAAAAAAAGAGTTTTTCCAAAAAAATAGTTACCGTTAACATACTTGGTATCATATTTCCAAATCGCGAGGAGAACAATAAAATTTTGAAAAAGGATTATTGGATTAGAGAAAAAAAAACTAGTACATAAAAATAAAGGTTAAATGCATTTTATCTCCCTAAACTTTAGGTCATATGCAATTTACACCTTGACTATTCAAAATGTGCATTGTGACACCCTTGAACTTTCCAAATTACAAAACACCTAGCATAATGTTGAGAACTAATAAAAGTAAGATTTATGTGTACTTAACCCTCTGATGTTTCTGATTTGTGCAACCCGACACCTTGTCTGTGAATTCTATGTGCAATTAACCCCTAATTTTTTTATTGTGTGCAATCCACTCTGCTATAATTTAAAGTTTTGCACTACTTAAAAAGTAAGGGTTTTTTTGCATTTTGGAAAGTTCAAGGTGTTATGATGTAGGTTTTGAAAAGTCATGGTATAAATTACATATGATCAAAAATTTAAGGGGTAAAATACATTTAACCCTAAAAATAACTATACAGACCTTAAAGATAAATTACAAATAATTTATTTGTTAACAAATTATTAGAGAGTACAAAAAAGGTAACTTTTTGTTGAACAATAAAATGCAAAATCCATTAGATATCTAAAAATTTCCCATTGCATACATTACACACCATCACCAATATGTTTTTTTGACACAACCCCAATGAAGCGCTTGAGCTTTCCTATGAGATTGAGCCCTAACCTACACGCATGTGGTAAAGTTGATTATAATCGACTTGTATTGTTGAAGACATAGCACCAAAATCATTTTAATCGACCGCAACACTGACTTTGTATTTGTTGAAGACACAAAACCAAAATCATTTTTAATTGACCTCAACATTGACAAAAAGTCTATTAAAATCAACTTCACCATCGAGAAAGTCACTTGTAATCAACTTTTCAAAGAGCCTGACACATGACAAAGGTTATAGAGAGCAACTGATTTGACCCATTGAAGTCGATTTTAATCAACTTATGAGCAATTTGGCTCAAAAATTTAAACTTTGTAAAAGTCAATTAAAATATGACATATATGTAAACGGATGTAGGTTAAGAGATCTATGTAATATGTTATCTTTTTATTTTATTTATGTGAAAAATCCACTGCTATATATAGTAGTAAACAAATTAATTAAATCAATAACGGGTCACAATCGTTTCCAAAGTCTTTGTATTGTGCCGGTATAAGTGAATGACACACAATTTGTGTCTCTGACTTTTTAAAATATACTTCATATTTATTTTAGAAAACATAAGTGCGAGACTGTTCAATTAAAAAAATCTTAACGAAGTTCACCGCTGAGTTAAATAAATTGATATTATGTGTATCTTTTATAGACTACTGAAAAAATATAAAAATTCTAACACCTAAATTGATGTTCCGTGTATCTCTATATTGATAGTTTAGTACTTTAGTCGAAATAAAAATCTTAAGTTCCACGAAATATATTCATTATATACTAATTTTCATTAATAGGTCTGTAATATCATGGATGCATTACTTTTAATTATGTATTCATTCATATTTGACCACTTTTTTGCTTTGGTCATTGTTTTTTTTTTTAATCTTTTTATCCCCAATCGCAGTGGCTATTCCTTACAGATGAAAGCTATCCTAAGGGGTGGTATGTAAACCTTACTTTTTATATGTATTGCTATAAATCGAATCTTTAACTAGATATTTAAAAAATTTAATTAGTTACTAATTGTATTAGGCTTAATGATTTGACTATTACTTTTTTTGGTCGTGGTCATTGATTCTCATAATTTTTTTTTTTTAATCGAAAGAGATATTTGATTCTCATTTTTTTTTTTTGTGAAAATTCCCATGTAGGTTGAAACACAGGAAAAAGACCAGTTCAACAGTATAGGAAGGCAAATATGTTAAAAGCCTATAAATATTAGTTAAATGCGGTCAAGTTTACAGTGTACCCAACTAAAATGGTACATTCCATGTTCCTATGTAGAAACTTCCTCTAGCAATTTCTCATGTTTTGTATTTTTATTTCATAAATATGAAAATACAGTTCCGTCCTTCATTCTAAATAAATTTTTCGACTACCGCCGTCTTCCTCCTCCACCACACTAATCTACAACTCCTCCACGATAACCAGCCCCATCACCGCACAACCTTTGTCGTCCTCCACCACCACACCAACATCCCCCTTCACCCCATGTGAGTCAATATGCAGAAAGTGCAGTCATCATTGGCGGAATCGAAAGCTCACCATCAAAGGAAGCTTCCCTAGTGACTCTGCAATATCCCAAAAATAGATGTCATTAGGAAGGTCAAGTCTAAATTATGTAAGTGTTGGATAAAACTTGAAAGAGATTCCAATGCTTTATATATATGTGTGTATAGTTTCTAAAAGGAGAAAATAAATTATAAATTTATCATGAATTTTGTTCATAAATATTTTCATATCCTATATTCAGTTATTATTTGAATTTGATATTTATTCTTTTTATGAAATCTAATATTTTACCGTATATTACGTTTGATTTATTTCAAAACTTTAAAAATATTATCTTATCAAATATATTAGATCTAATATGTTTATAAGTATCATTGATATTTATATTTGTATCAGTATTATATATTATATGTTTTGTTGAAAAATATTTTCTATTCATCGATGAATTATAATGATATTTATTTGAAGATATTAAATATTATTTATATTTAATATGTATTATAAATATAATTTATTACATATTATAGAGAATTATTAAATATTATATAAGAAGCTATCGTTGATTAAATTAAGTATGAAATAATTTGTAAATTATAATTATTACAATATTATTATTATTATTATTATATTGACGTTGGTGCACCTTTACAGTATGTATATATATAGTAATATGTTACAATAAAATTTTATATATATATATATATATATATATATATATATATATATATATATATATATATATAATGCTTTTAGCAAGCAAAAGTAACGTGCAGTATCTCATTAGAATATTTAAATTGTTGAAACACGATGCTTCCTCACTGTATAGGGCGTAAACCGGACGTGGATAAGCTCTGTTTAGGTTTATATTTTATACTCCTAGTATATATTTGACATATTATAATACTCTTAAACAATCTTCTAAGAATTATAGCCACTTAAGAATTTTTTCCTAGAGAAAAAAATACAATTTCTCTCAATTTTCTCCAATTAATCTCTTCTAGTAACTAATCGTCATGGAATTTAGTCAATTTCTTTCTTTTTTCATCTAGTTTATGAATTAGGGCATGATAGGCATGGTTTTCCCACAACTTTCTTCGCCCCACCATCCCAAACTCAATTTGGGAGATAAAATCAAATTGTTTATATTTTTATTATATTGTTTGGCAATTACCAATGTCATTCCTGCCTTCCAAAGTTAAGTTGAGTGAAAGTGCGCTTTCGCTACCAATGATGAGTGGATAATTGCTCATGGCTATATTTTAGCCATTTAAAATATTTTATAAATTGATTATTATTGATAATATCATGAAAATCACATTTCAGAAACTCATAGGACCCTTGTTTGTTGCATGATTGTTAGAAGGTGTCACCAGTTCAAGTTATATTATATTTCAAGAATATATGATTTTATATGGCGTGATATGAATCTTTTTCATAGAAAATAGGTTGACAGTTATCATGTTTCACAATTAAAAATATTATTTAATTATCAGATATGAACAACATGTAAGACATCATAGAATAATTTATATGAATAATAGAGATTATTATTATTATCTACTTAGTATAATATGACTCAGCTAGTTACTATATAAAACAATTACGAGATAAAACGGTTCATAACTGTAATACCAGTTTTTTCCAAAATAAATAAAATGGTTAGAAAATTTTTTTCAACCAATAAACGTATCGGTTGCTGTCAACGTCGTTGTGGGTTCTGAATTTTGCTAAATCTGGACCCTACACGCCCTTGGAGGGCTATATGATAGAGCCATATTCTTGGGACCAAAGGTCCGGTAAGTGTTCCCTAGAGAAAATGAGTTAAAGAGTGATTTTTAACGAATTTTATGAAACCCTTAAGTACTCCGTTTTTAGCTTACAAGTTTACAAAATCGTAAGATTTTTCGAAATTGAACTAAAACCCAAAAATTATATTTTGATTTGTTGGGATTTTGATTTTTCTAATATTTTATTTGAATTGGGGGATATTTTTTTATTTACATTTATGTTTTAAAGTTAATGGAAAGAAACAGATGAGTAACTTAAAATTAAGAAATGTAAATAAGTGATAGATCATTCTGAAGTATTCTGGAGAGCGCGGAGCGGTCGCAGGAACAGGAAGGCAGTCCAAGGGAGATCTTTGCGTTCTCGGTGAAGCTGCAGTGTCGCAGAACTATAAATACCCCTCTCTTGGGTCCAGAACATTCCAACACACTCTCTCTCCTTCCTCGTGAAAACTTTGGTTTCCAACCCATTTCACTCCTAAAACTCCATTTTCTTCCATTTCTTCAAGTTTAACCACAAATCTGCTCATTCCTAAGGCTTAAATGTACGTTGTTCTCTTGGTTCTCCTCCTTTTCCTTCAAGTTTTCTTGGGTTATGGGTGGTTCTCTAGGCTTCTTAAGGGAGAGAAGCTTTTTACCTTATTAGAGTTGGATTTTTAAGGTTTTAGAGGTTAATCTAGCATTCCGCTCTTCTATATTAGATAGTGGAGTCATTTATGCTCCCAAAGGTCGGTTATATGATTTCTACATATTCTACCCCTCCAAGTGAGTGGGTTCACACCTGTGTTCTTCTATGTTATGCGTTAGAGTTATTTCATGAAAACTATGAATTATTGCTTGATTGAGAGAAAAACTGTAAGGATTGAGATTCCAGTTAGTTTACATCTTTTGAACTACTGGTTTTAGAGCATGAAATATATTTTTGATAAAACTCATGGGACCATGTTGTTGTATTGATTTATATAGAATTAATGAGATATGTAATTGTTGAAGGATTTTATGATTGTTTCCTTGGATTCTAGAACTAGTTTATCTTTATGCTATGATTTTACACTTAGACATGAAGTTTAGAAAAGAGTGGAATGATGGTTAGACTCTATAATTTCAAAATATGATATTGAGTTTTTCCTTGTTTATGATTTGAACTATGTTTAACAAGTTAATAGTTTGAATTTAAAGGGCTTGATGATTGGATGATGTTTTTGATAATCAATAAAAGGTTTTTATGGGTTTTTTGATTTATTTACAATAGCTATAGAAGAGAACATGTGTTAACAATATAACTTTTAACCTTGGACCAAGTAAGCCTAGGGCTAGAGCATTCAAGAAGAAGGGACCTAGTTAGGATCCCATTATTGTCACACTTGGGACGATGTAATGCCCAGATGTGACCAGAGATTTCAGAGAATTGATTGTCACATGGGACGGCGATACGTAATGCCTATATGTGACCAAGATTTAAGAATTGATTGTCACACTTGGACGGCGACATATAACGTCCAGATGTGACTAAGTGATGATAACGTAAGATATGACTAGAGATTTCAGGGAATTGATTACACATTGGGACGGTGATATGTACGCCCATGTGTCCAGAGATTACTATTTCTCTAGGAACTATGTTATTATGAGTTTAATTTATACCAGGCATGAAAGTTAATTAATGAAACGGCTTTTGGAGCGGTGAAGTAATCATTTGAAAGTATGAGAAAATTTATGATTTTAAGCTTATATGATTTCAGAAAGAAAGTGAATTAGAGGAAATGACTTTGGTTTTGTAAAATGATGATTTGAAAATAAATATATAAAATGTACATATACTTGATTATGCATGATTTTTTGATATTATTGATGTTTTATGATTTCATACATTGTTTCCTTAATGTCCCATGAAAGAGGTTTAAGGTGAGGACTTACGAGTTTTGATGTCAAAACTCACCCATCTCATTTAGCTCATTTTTACAATAAGAACAAGATAGCAAATCCTACATAGCCAGGTATGTGCCAAATGGCAAGCTTCACAGAGTGAAACATTTCGTTCTGAGTGCTCAGAGGATAGGAGGGTTTCGAACCTAGGGTATAGGTTGTTGCATTTAGTATATCATGATAAACTTTGAAGTGTATTTCGATAATATTTTCAATGAAATGGACGAATTTATAATTTTAGATTTAACATTATGAGGTTTTACATGATTATTTTGATTTCAAAGAATAAATAATTTATCTAGAGAAAGTAAAATTATATTTTAAACGACTTTTACGAACAAAGCATGCATATAATGGCAAGGTAAAGGTCCCAAGGCTAACGTGAGAATGAGATTTGTCACGAGCCGCCACATGCCCGATCGGGTCGTGACAATAACTATTTGATAGTTACCATATGAATAGCAATTAGAAGAGAAAAAAAACATATATGATGTTGTGTAAATTTTAATTATATATGTAGAGCCCAAGCTTAATATTAGAACTCACTTGAACAACTAGCTAGTATAGTGCGCAATTAAATTAAGAAATAGTAAGGTTTAGCATGATAAGATTTAGCTAGTTGATGGAGAGTAGTTAATAGCTAAGTTATATAAATAGATTAGCACATACTTATTATTTATTATATGAATAATATTAGAATAATAATAATACCTAAGTAATAGTTAAAATTTTATTTAATAATTATTCATGACATAACTAGTCAATTAATAGAAATTAACTAATAGCATTTGAGCCTCTATGAATAAAGTATGAATTAATTATTAAAGCATAAGAGGTGATCAGTATAGCAAGATTAGTTTCAGTTTCATGGATATCAATTAACTATTATCAATTTCTAAGATTAATTTATTTATATACTATGAGATAACCCAATATTTTCTTGGCAATAAATAAATAGATGAATGATAATTAATAGGTAAATAATAATTAAAGGTTCAATTGTTAAATTGTTATTATTGATATTAGTATTGCTATTATTTTGCAAGTAGATTAGTAGACAGGATGGCATGAATAGTTTTTACAACGTAATACTTAATATCTAAATTGTTATTTCATTAGTAGCAAGTAGAATATAGAATAAGTCAGTGTTTGAATTTATTGTTGATTCAGTTAGTTTATGTATATTGAGATAAGTATAGTAGAATTACAACATGTCTTGAAAAAGTCATTAACCTTGGTACACCTAGCTTTACGAAGCGATATACCAAACGACCATGGAGGCAATCCTATGAGATGTTAACCCTACTGCCTCCATGAAGGCAGGCTTTTCAAGGACTAGAGAAGTTCGGGACCTAGTGAGGTGCCTAAAGTGATTCAGAGTTATTTACAGCAATTATCACTCTTTTTGTGTGTGTGTGTGTGTGTGTGTGTGTGTGTGTGTATTCATCATGTTTAGAGTAATGTTATTCATGATTTAGATATATCACATGATACGGTCCTTACGAGGACAATCTCATAAGTAAATGTTTATAATGCAAGTGAATACTTATTGAATATGAATTCAGTTTTATGTTAATTTCCTTTAAGTTGGATTTTATGTAGTTAAGACGGGAATCGAATTGAATGTATATAAATATTATTGTTATTATATAATTATTTGCGTGTCTTGAACACTCACTTTTGTTCGGTAAAATTAAAAACCAAAAATTTTGCAATTTTCCTTTATTCATTTATTTATCTTCTTAAAAAAAAATCCCTTTTAGCTCATTTACAACCCAATCAAAACAAAAATTATCCAGCGCATTTCATTTCTTTTTCTTTCTTGTTTTGTTGAAGCCCACAGTCCATGAATTTTAGAATTTAAAAAAAAATATAAATAAATAAATGAAAATGAAAAAATGACAAGGAGTCACTGACTCCATTCGTGCCAACATTCATTCCCTGATAAAAAATATGGCCACGTGAAGCAACAGGACCAAGGAAAGAAATCAGGAAAATCAAAGAAAGGTAGCAACAAAAATGATGGCCGTCTCCATGGGGTGCAAGGGGTTAAAATTCTTTTGGTGTGAATTGGGTGAAAAGGAAGAAGGATGGGTGCACAACCCAAAAAACGTATCCCTCTCACCCTCTTCACCATACAAACCCAACTCCTCAACCAGAAGGGAAAATAATAATAATTCAGCAGAAAACACAACCCATCAGCATTCATCACCACATATCATCACCTCCTTACACACAGTATAATCATTACCACTGCTACCAATCTTTAAGATTATCAGTTTTAAAAAAAAAATTAGAGGGAGATACAAGCTAGAACCATCAAAAATCCAGAATGAGTAAGAAGGTAATAGCAAGATAGCAATATCATAATCTAAAATTTTAATTAAAAGGAAAGAGGAAAAGGGAGGAGGCCGCCGGTTCTCCCCCACCACCGCGGCCTCACGGCTTTATCATCTTTACATCATCATCATCTCCTTTCCTCCTCCTCTCGCTCACGTCATCATCCCACAACACCCAAAAGCCACCACCACCGTATGAACCAAACACCACAACCACCCAAGACCCGCGGCTCCTCCCCATGATAGATCGGCCTCCACCGCATGCATCATCACCATCCTCGTCGCCGATCAAGCCGTCGGAGACCGACCTCCACTCTCACCGTGCTCCCTCTCCCCTTCATCACCATCGGCACCACGCCACTACTACCCACAAACGCTCCTTCCTTGGATCCACGACCTCCAGCACAAACCTCCGCTTCATAGCCACTCCTCCACGGTGCGCGCCAACACCGCCCGGCCTCCCGCTTAGCCGACGTCGATTCTCCGCCGCCACACCTTGCAGCCATGGATCTGGCCTTCGCGGTCGTGGATCGCAGCCCAATTTTTCTTCTTCCTTTTTCCTTGCATCGTGAAGGCCACACCTTGTACCCCATCGCATCATGGCCGCGATCTCCTCCCCGCAGCCTCATCTCCTCCGCACCGCAAAACATAGTGGCTAGCGTCCATTCTAACCTCCTTTCCCTGGCCTTGCAGCTCCTCTCCCGGTGGCTTCCACCTCTTGATCTCTCAGATCTCTCTCGCCTCTCTTTCTCTCCGTCTAACTCTCTCTCTTCGTGTCTTTCTCTCTCTGTGCTTGTCTTCATTTTTCCTTCTTGTGTTTATGTTGGTGAGACATGTGAGCGGGTGAGTTTAAGTGAGAGTATGTTTTAGTGTGTGCGTGTGTTAATGTGTGCGTAGATATGTGTAAGAATTAGATCAAGAAAATTAGTGGTTTTCATTTTTTATCTTATTATTATTATTATTTTCTCCTTGTATTAGCTTTATTTTATTAGATCAGATTTTAGGTTGGTATGTTTACATTTAAGTTAGGTTGCTTGGGTTAATATTTATTTTATTTTGGTTTTGGGCTTTGTTTGTTTGGGTTTATTAGCATGATTATTGTTGTTTTTGTTTGCTTGATCATAATTTATGTTATTTTTTTTCTTTTATTTTTTTTTAAAATAATAAAAATAAAAAATAAAAAGTTCTTGATATATTTTTTAGCAATTACTTTGAATTATTTGAGTAGGGATTAAATAAATTGATTTAAAGAAGTGATTTAACTATTTGTTTTGATGTGTGGTGAATTTTGTATTAACAGCCTTTAAAAATAAAAAATGATAAAAAGAAAATAGTGATTACGACCTTCATTTTTAGTTTATTTATTTTATACGTTTATGTGTTTTACTTAAGTTGATTGTATAATTGTGTTTATAAATTAATTTTATTTTTAGTTTAATTCTCTTATATGCTTATGTATTTTGTTCAAATTAATTATGTATTTATGAATTAACTTTATCAGTTCTTAAAATTAGAATTTTTTTTAAGGTTTTATTAATCTTGGGTTTAAAATAAATACTTGGATATTTTGTTTTACTAAAAAGGGTATTTGAGTTAATTGGTAAAATTGTAATTTTAAATAGGAAAACTTAGCCGTGACGGCTTGTTAATCCTATGCTTCGGAATATTTTAGTTGTGACAACTTGATATTCTGAAGTCCCTTTTTAAAAATAAAATTAATCAACTCAGAAATAGTTTATACAAACTACATGACTTTGAATTCCCATTGCACCAGGATACGTAGGAGGGCGATTGAATCCCTGTCAAGTCAAAATTAAATTTTCGTAATTTTTGTCTTATTTGTAAATTTTTTTATGAGATATTTTATTTAATTTAAATAATCATTTCTTTAGGAAATATTTTATTTCAAATAAAAAGTTAATTTAGCCGGACGGCTTGTTAACTTATATTCCTAACATCTGAGTTGTACTTTATGTTCCAAATTTCCTTTAAAAGCATGTTCTCTTTTATATTTTATTTTATTTTTGTGAAAAATATCAAAATAAATTTTTATCTTGTTTGTAAATATTTATAACTCATAAGAGATTTTCATTTTCACATATTTAGTTTAAATTTGTTACTTAGTTGTGAAATATTGTATTTTGAATAAAATTATTAATTTAATCGTGAATTTGTTAACAAAGTATTTTGAACACTTTGTGACAGCTTGGTGTTCCTCAATTTTTTTTTAAAATTTTGTTGTAAAATAAAAAATATAAAAATATTTTGAAAGGTTGTTAATAATTTGCACAAATCAATTAAGGTACGTAAGGACGGGTGTATTAGGGGTGCGTAAGACTAAAACTTACCCTTCCCTATGCATAACCGACTCCGAGCTTAATCGTTTCAAAGACCAATTTTTAATAAAGCGGGTTTTTCCATGTTTTCCCAATTTAAATAAACTTGGTGGCGACTCAAATTTTAACAAATTAATTTTTCGCGTCGCGCGATCCCCGAATTAACAGTGTTCATGTTGTATGTATTATTATTATGGAGTTTCTTGCGTCTCACTAGGTTTTGATTAACTCAGCTCACCCCTCCTTTTTACCCCTTATAGTTACAGTTGCAAATTCAGTTACCATTCAGACCCAGCCTCAATCGCTTTGTAGCTGCCTAGTGGTGATCTTCACTCTGTAGTGAAGTTTGAATTAGGATCACGTTAGAATAGAGTGCTGGAGTAGTGTGCAGGCGGGTCCTTAGACATTATTTAGTATGCATGATTATTTTAAGGTTATGTTATTTTATCATAATGATATGATATGTAATTTCTTCCAAGAACAAGATTTAAGATTATCTATTTCAGTTATGGATTTTGGAACGATTTGAAAGAATTAAATATTTTACGTATTTTATGAATAAAGTTTTCAAAAAGTTTTGAGGAATTTAATTATTTCTTTATTTTTATGATTTATTATGAGTATTAATTTAGTAATTTACTATGCATAATTGTATAAAATTAACTCCAAAAGGACTCTATAAGAGATAATATCCCTTAAATGTCGGTCACGATTTTTGGGTCATGACAAACTCCCCCTTCTACAAGGTTCACGGAGAGGTTGAGCTGGACGAGGCTTTGTAGGTCCGGCCAAGGACTCATCGGAATCTCACCCAACAATTGAGGTACAAGATGGTGTTGGAGCTCATGATGTTGGAAGGGAGGGTGCTGTTTAGCATGATCCCTTGGTGGATCCTGTCAGTGGTCATGCATGTGTCAAGCACAAGGGGTCTGGGCTTGATGATGGGGCATTGGGATTGGGGGTTTATTGACTCGATCGGGTAGGTGTTGTTGGTGGTGTCGAAGACGAGGGTGGTATTGGAGTTTGTGCAACAGATTTTGTAGGATTGGCAACCACATGTTGAGGTTGTGCTTAATGGGATGGCTGTCAATCCTAAATCATTGATTTTCGCCTCTCCTTTGATTCATGCTGGCAAAAATGTTGTCTTGGCGATGGCATGAGGAGGAGAAGCCCCACCGCAGCTTGGTGGCAGTGGTTTGGAGTGAGGAGGAAGATGGTAGTGGCGTAGGCATTTATGTAATTTTGCCTCTATATGATTTTTTTATTGTTAACCAGAATTATTTGGTTACATAGACTATCCATACTCTGAATATGATGTAGACTACCATAATAAATTTTTATCAATTTTAACCATTAGATCTAATTTTGTGTTAAATCCATTATTACAATTTAACAAGAACTTTCAATGTTCCGATTTTGATGGGCACATTATAAATGCCACCGTTAAATACAGGCCCACATGTTAGACATTGTAGCCTTCTAACCACTCTGACCATAAGGCAGATTAGACCACTTAAAGTGGTGATTAACTCTTTCCTTGGACAGTAAAAGGTATGAGGTCAATTAAGGCTAATTCACAAAATAAAAAACAAAAATGAGAGACATCTCAATCCAAATTTGTTCTGGGTTGGGCTGACACCAGTCCCACTGCTACGTATTTAATCTTTAGTAGTATTTATTAATAAAATGTGTTGTCAAAACTATTTAATAACATTCAAATAAAGGCGTTAAAAATAAATAAAAAATTGTTAAAAATTTTTATTAATATTTTTATAAGTATAACACATAACCCATAGGCTTATTAAAAAGTTTCTAAAATACATTTTAAGATGCATTTAACTACATTTTTTAAGTTTGACCAAATAAAAAAAAAAACCTTCTACATAGAGTATTGAATTTTTATAAAATGATATTTAGGTGAAAATGATACATGGAAGAATATGATAAATTAAAATTATTATAAGTAAAAATATGTATTTAATGACAAAATTATATTATTAATTATTATTCAATTAAATTGAATTGTATCGATTTTAAAAATAAATTTAAAATCTGATCTAATTAAAGGAATGTTTAGAAAATAAAACTAATTCAATCTAAATTTTTGCGATTTTAATTTATTTTTAATTTGTAAATTATTTTAACGATTTTGATCTGATTAAATCAGATTTAAATAATTCTATCACATGAATCCATTACAGGTCAGCATTCCTTACCTGTTCGTACTCTGCATTCAATCTGATTTCAAACAACAAACAGATTGATTTAATTCAATGTCGGGCATCAGAAATAATCATTAACGGTATCTAACATGCATAAAGCATAAAAACGGATTTTAAATTCCTCCCGCTGATAAAACGCGCATTCAATTGCTAATAAATTGAAAATGATATTACTTAATTAAGCATACCAAAAATGAGATATATATTATAACTAGTTTATTACTTGTGCGATAGACAAATAATTAATAATAAAAAAAGTATGTATTTTGAATGTTAAATTCATTCATATATATTTGAAAATTATACTCCATATCTATTTGTGTAGTTGAAAAAAAAATTGCATTGCTTTACATAAATATATTAATTTTTATAAAATATAATACAAAATAAACAATTAAAAAATTCAGTACATAAGTAAATAAATAAAATTTCCAGGATAATTCATACATATAATGTCAAAAGAGAATCATAAATAATGACCATTTTTATGATGAATCATACATTTGACATTATTTTAATACATATAAAATGTAGACATTATATTAGTTAAATTAGTTAAAAATACCATTTAAATTGATATTCTCAAATATTTCTCATTCATGGTGCAATTTTCACCTTTGTTTACATAATATTCCAAGAAAACTATAGTTGATATTTGACTAAATATGGCTTGTTTGGAATGAACTCGATAGAAAAATAATTAATTTAAATCATTAATAACTAATTATATTCCATTATGTGCGAGTCAAACCAAAGAGAAATTGCACAACTTGAATGATTGTGCATATAGTTATTTTTTTCTCAATAGGCAGTTTAAAATGCTTGATGATTTGGTGGTTAACCAATAGGAAAATATTAGAGTAGGATTGAAATTTTTGGGTGTTGATTTATATTAATTAGAGTTCTTTTTTATTATGGAATTACTCTTGATTTATATTTATTGTTACTAATGATTTAATCTCAATTTCAAATTACAAATTTTAAACATGACCAAATCTAAAAGAAATAACATGCTATACTCTCTAAAATAATAATTTAATAAAAAATTATGAATAATGATTAGTAATATTAAAATATGATTAATTATTATAGTATTATATTTATTACAATAATTATAAAAAATACATTCTCTAAGAAAACTAATCCGAAAAGTCTAGTTTAATTTTTTGAAGTCTTATATCAAATATTATTATTTAAAATAGTTATCTAATTCCAAATAAAATTATTATATCTGATTTAATTGAAGATTAGGAATCATAATTGATAATAAATTTGGAATCAAGTGTAATCAACCAACTACAGTTACTATTACTAATGATTTAATCCCAATTTCAAATTTAAAAATTTTAAAAAGTTCAAATCTAAAAGAATATCAAATTATATTGTCTGAAAGAACTATTAAATAAAAAATTATGTACCATGATTGGTAATAAAATATATGCATAATTATAAGTATTCATTATGTTCATTATTATTATTATTATAAATTATAAATTACCATGACTATAAATGATTTATTTTCTAAACAAATAACCCGATTTAATTTTTCCAAGTCATATACCAAATACTACTCTTTAAAACAAATATCTCACTTCAAAGGAAATTGGTATATCTGATTTTATAAAAAAAATTAGGATTCAAGATTTATAAAATTGAAATGAAGTATAACCAATCAACTGTATTAATTATTACTTGTGATTTTCATCTCAATTTGAAATAAAAAAATCAAATCCAAAAAATATCACATTATATTATACACAAAAATTTTGAATCATGATTGCTAGTAAAATAAAATTAATTATATTTATTAAAAATGTTATAAATGATACATACTCTAAACAATCCAAAAAAGAAAATCTGGCTTAATTTTTCAAATTTTATATCAAATGTTATTCTTTAAAATAAATATCTAATTTAAAAGAAAATTATTACTTTTGATTTAACCATAAATTTGGAATCATGAAATGATAATAAAATTAAAATCAAGTATAATCAATCAATTATATGTTTATTACTAATTACTTAATCTAAATTTAAAATTCAAAACTTTGAAAATATTCAAATCTAGAAAACATAACCCAAAAAATTCAGATTTAATTTTTTCATGTATCATATCAAATATTATTCTATATAAAAAATATTTAATTTTTAAAAAAATTAGTATATCTGATTGAACCAAAAATTAAGAATCTTGATTGATAATAAAATTAGAATTGAATCTAATCAATCAATTATATAATTTTTGGGTATATATGATTACTAATTATTTATTCTCAATTTCAAATTCAAAATTTTAAGAATGTTCAAATCAAAAAATAAAATATTATATTATCTAAAAATAATTTAATCAAAAATTATTTTACATGATTTTTAATAAATATAATTAACTATACTTATTACAAATGTACTCAAAAGATAATTGATGTAGTTTTGTGGCTGCATTTGTAATAAGTATAGTTAATTATATTGTTTTGTAATAAGATATACTTTTGTATAGTTAATTATATAGAAACAAGTATATAGTTAATAAAAAATTAAGGAAACTACACAATATAGTTAATAAATTTTAAATTGAAATTAAATATAATCAATCAATTATATTTATTATTACTAATAATTTAATCATATTTTAAATTAAAAAATTTTAAGATAATCAAATGTAAAAGAATTAACATTATATTCTCTAATTAAAACAAAATATTAAGTAAAAAAATTATGAATAATGACGGTTGTAAAATATAATTAATTATATTTATTACAATTATCATGATACATTTTGTAAACAAGTAACTCAAAAAATATTGTTTTCGATGTGAATCAAGTTTAATTAATTAATTATAAATATGATTACCAATTATTTAATTTCAGTTTCAAATTGAAAGTTTTAAAAATGTTCAAATCTTGAAAAAATTCACACATTATATCATCTAGAAAAATGATTTAATAAAAAATTATTCTACATGATTATTGTAATAAAGGGTAATTAACTTTACTTATTTTAATTTATAGATTCTTTAAATAAAATTATCTAAACAAAATAATCCAATAGAATTTTTTTAATTTTTTATCAAATATTTTTGTGTAAAAAAACCTACTATTTCATTTTGATAATCAATTCCATGAAATAAGAATATTGGATATAGATAATAGTAATCAATCCCATGAATTTGAAATTAAATCATCTATAGCATTCGTAGAAAAAAAAAAAACTTGCCTTTTAACAACTAATAATAGGCTGAACTCATAAGCTAAAAAAAATAAAAATTGTAACTACCTAGTACTCATTTCTATGTGCTCGAGTCACATAAAAATTAATACCAAGAAATCACATCCTATTTCATATTCCTTTCAATATTTGACATAAATGTTGTAAAAAAAATTCTAATGAAATTTCGGTATGGTAACGGCATAAGTACCATACCTCCTGGATTATAAAAAATCATAAATAATAAAGACATCCATAGCTCAACCTATTATTCCAAATATAACATTCTAGTATTTCACATGTCATCATCATGAGGCACATAGCGCTCCTCAATCCACAACATAAAACATAATAATGTAATATTAGAATATAGGTGGCCTCATGGGTCAAAATAGTTAATAAAATTATAAGTCATCGCCTCATACCACAAATTACAAAACATATAAGAAATAAGAGGTCTTGTAACCCAAATACAAAAAGATCCAAGTTCAGATTCCAAAAAACAAAAAAAGGACATATAATTCCTAAAGCATAAAGCAAAAACAACAATACTCTAGCAAGCTAACTCTCTGCACTAGGATCTACCCTGTCTCATCTAGAGATGGAAAAAGGGAAAGGGTGAGAAATGAATCGAAATCTCAAGGGCATATGCAATTAACGTAACATCATTATCATCTCTAGTCTACCTTGATTTCCTTTGAAATCATTAGTATACAATCATGAGGTTCAATTTTAAGATTTCACAACCATTATTTACCAAGGTAGAGGTGTCTTTTAGTATGGTCTTGGCATGAGATGTACATGCATGCATGAAAGAACTTTACTAGTATAATTAAAGAGGCATGCATGCATGGAAAAAGGACTAGGCTTACTCATTTAATGTCACAAGTATGCATAAATGGCTATCCTAGTGCAAGTCATCAAGTACATTATAGTTAAAGTCTTTTCTTTGGTTCTAACTACCTTATAACTTTCATGTTTCTATATGTTCATATAGATTTCACGTCTTTCTTTCGTTTAATCTTGGTTTAAATACTTTAAAAGCTATGAGCTCATACTTAACCGTTGTCAGTTCCTTAATGCAAACCAACATGAAACCTTCATGTACGTTATAAAGAAAGTCAATGCCCAGTTGTCACTGGTCCTTAAAACGATTAATGTCGGAACCTCTTTGTCGACATAAGTCGACCCTTAATCTTTATGTCTTAATTATGATTCCTTATCCTTAGTTCTTCTTCTTTTTCTTCTTTCCTCAAAGTCATTCTTTTCCTCATAAGCAATGCAAGCATAAGTTTCAATAATGAAATCTAAAATCCTTATTTTTAAAATAAGAAGGATCACAACAACAACTCAACAGGTAAGCATAAACATTAGTAACCAATCATCCATTATGCCAAGACTAAAATGCTACCATATGATAAATCAAAACTCATCCAAACTTTCCTTTTCACTTCCAACAAAAATAATATTGTCTTAACTAGAGTTTTGGTCTTAAGAATTATAAATTCATTAAAGAGAACACAATCTAAACCAATTCTTAGTTTCATTTAGACATTTAATAAAACAAATAGCATGTATAATGAACAATTTTCGTACATGAGGTTGCTCGCCTCCCAAACATCACCAAAAGTCATATTTCTAAGTTTTTATGTATTGAAAATAAGGGATTATATATATATATATAACACTTAATTTTTATGAAAATCCAACCCAAAGCATCACAAAAATATGGTAAAATGAACGTATTCAACACATAACTGAATTTACATGTTTATACATATAACTTTAAGATTACCTTATTAACATAATTTATACTTTTGTAAACATTAACTTTGCATCAAACTAACTATCCATCCAACAAATATGCAAAAACTCAATTCCAAACAATCTTTACTTTCATTTAGGAGTTTTATCAAACATATGACATGAACATTTACTCAATTTTCATGCATCATATTTCACACCTCCAAATACACCACCAAAAGGTATATTTCCAAGTTTTTATGCATCAAAAAAAGATATATATATATATATATATATATATATATATATATATATATATATATATATATATATATATATATATATATATATATGAATCGAGCATTTAGATTTTGCCATTTGTTAACCCAAAACTTTGAAAAAATGAGACTTTTGGTGGGCTATCTATAATGGCCAAAAATCACATCTCCATACACACAACTTTAACTTTTCACTCCTTTGATTCCAAAACATTATTTTTGAATTTATTATCCATTAAAAACAAAGATCACATAGATTCATATCTAGAGCACAAAATAGCTAAGGATCAAAGGGAAAATTGAAAGCAAACCCCCTACCTTTAGATGAACCTTTGAGAGAAGGAAAGCATTGAACATTCAAAGATATGAGGAGAAGAAAAAGTCCTCTCCTCCTTTAACAATAGGAGCCGCGTCGGCAAAGAGAGAGATGGAAGGCTTGGGTTCTTGAACTAAAATGGAAATGGAGAGATCTTGTGATGGAGGGAATGAAGTTGGTTTAGATTTTGGGAGAGGATGAAGATGAGATTGAGGTTAAGGTCTTGAAACCTGAAAAACAAAGAGATAATGGAGGAGTATGTGGAGTGTATTGGAGAAGAAAAGAAAAGTGAATGATAGAGGGAAGGAAGGTGCCATGAATGAATCGTTGGGGAGATCTAGATCTCTTCCCTTTTTATTTGTGTGTATAAGAGTGTGTGAGTGAGTGATAGAGGGGGTAGTTCAGGAATTCCACAATGAAAGAGAGATTAAAATAATACTAAACATAAATAAAATAATAATTTCACAAACATTTTAATTCAAACAACCATCATTATATTATAGTGCCTTGGAATTTAAAATCATAGATGGAAGGGAGCTCTAAATTTTTAAAATACTCTAATCCTTAATTTTTAAAAAATTTAACACAACAACTACCGTAAACATATACTCAAACTGCTAAAAGAGGAATATATAATTATTCATCATCTAGTTAATTGTAATAAACATATAATTATAACTAAAAAAGTGGGACGTTAGAAAAATGATTTCCTAAACAATAAAATAAACTAAAAAAAATTTCTATTGTACCAAAAACAGTAAACTAAAAATTTAAATAAAAATCATCAAAGAGCTTCAAAATCAAAGTATCAACAACAACAAATTAGATCTCGTCCATCGTAACTTAAAAAATTCTTATGTTATTAGCAACCATAGTAAAAATGTAAGTATTCATTTTCTTCAATGAGTTTTGTTTGTAGAAATTCATTGATTCTAAGCCATGATTGCCTAAAATGGGAAGGGAGAAGATGAAAGGTATGACATGGAATAATGAGAAAAAATGAATTGTATCAAAAAAGTGAAGACAAATAGAAATAATATAAAATAAAATAATTAATCATAAATTAATACTATTACTGATAAAAGGAGATGACTGATATTGAGTGCATTGGACCATATATTCAACAATTTGCACTTATAGCTTACCTTCTTAAATTAAAGTTTTCATGAGCGAAAATATAATTGTTTGATTGATTCATAATTATTTAATTGAAAATTATAATTATTTGATTGAAAGTCATAATTATTTGATTTGTAATTATAATTATTTGATTGGCATTTTATATTTATTAAGTAGGATTATAATTTTTTATCGTCAATTATTATGCATTTTATATTTATTAAGTATGATTATAATTTTTAATTGTCAATTATTATTACTAAATCAATTGTTTGATGTAATTGTTGCATTTATTATATTTTCATGATGGAAAAATGAAATGTACAGTTGAATAACATGTTATCCATTTTTTTTTTTTGTAAAATTTGATTTTAGAACTATATAGTGTGTATATATATATATACTTAAAATGAAAAACATACCAAAAAAGCGTTATGTTAAACAATAGTGCCGGCAACCTTTAAATTATTAACAAGACGATGTCCAATATTTATTTTCAAATAATTTTCCTCTAAATTATAGAGGATACGATGATAGAGCCCTTGGAATTTCGGTGTGATTGGACAACATACTGGCATCATTGCTGACGGCACTTCAGCTTGTGAAAAGGGTTGAAGATATATTTCCTTGCTTTATCTAAATATTTAAATCAACTTGCTTTAAAGTTTAACAGCTATTAACGTGCGGAGATACGTAATTGACACACTCAATTTCGAATGCTATTTTAATCACCTAATGGAAGTGCCTTAGTTTTTCAGTTGTAGAAGGATAATAATTTGTGGAATTCAGATGAAATCATACATTTATGATGAGTAATTTACTAGTCTTAAAAGGCTTAATTAGCTCTGCTATCACATTGGAAAATACATGTAAAGAACGTAACTGTCATGGACTTTAAATCTTACCCGTTGATATTTAAAGAATAAGAATTCAATTTAATTTTAATGTACTGATAATATAAAAGTGATTGACATTAAATTAAATCTCTTATTTTATATGACCTTTTAAATAGTAAAGTAAAAGTTGATTATATTTATTGATATAATATTATATAATTAGATGACTATATAAATTAATGTATTAAAATTAAATCATTTAAATATGTTGTACAAATTGATTTGAGGTGAAACCAACAAAACTTGATATTTACATACATTGATAATTGCAAATAACCGCAAATAAATTACCGCCATCAATATTGTCGCATCTATTGCTCCCATCACCTTCTCGTCCACATCGACAGTTACCAAGTGCTGGAATTGACTCGTAAATTTAGATTCCTAAATTGAGTCAACTCACTTGAAATAAATCGAGTAAATTTGGGTGAACCTGCATAAATTTAGATAAACTCACAACTTTATTTTTTTAGTTGTAAATCGGTGTCTCGAGTAACAAAATATTAGATTTTCCAATTTCGATCTATTCTTTCATCTACTGGACAAATATTTTCTCACTATTCTAGATGACAAGAGTGGATTTACTTGATCATTTTTTTATGAAAACTAAGCTGAGGTCTCTCAACTTGTTAAAAGTTTTGTTCAACACTCTCATAACTTCTGGCCGAAAAATTTAAAATGCCATTACCATAAGGGTTTATCTAACTGGTTAAAGAATTAAAAATGAAGATTGTAGCATTAGAAAGACAAATTTTGATGTATTCAAAGCATAAGACTCATAAAAAATATTTTAATCTTATTTTTTCTAGTATCCTTAACTAATATCCTAAGGATGGTGGTTAATAAGACCCTTACCATAATAATGGTAGTGGGTGGTCGATAGTGGCTAAGGAATTGGAATTAGAAAGAAAATAAAATTATAAATTTGAGAATTCACAAGTTTATTTAATTTTTAAATTAAATTTGTTCATTTTATTTATCGAATCCAATCCATTCATTTAGTTTAACATTAAATTCTAATGATGCCAAAGAGGCGTAGTCTACAACAAAGAGTGGATCAACGAATCGTTCACCATATGACTATGTATTGTTTTCATCCTCAATTCGTGTTAATTGGTTACCACAAAACACGACTCAATTCAAAGGCATCCATATATCCTTTTGAACATATTTATTTTAGTTTAATTTTAATATGAATTAATAATGTAAAAGACTTTTATGCTATCATATATCAAAATTATTTTTCTATTTGTTTAACCATTTAAGTAATGAGTGTGAAAATTGTAATACCCGTTCATTTTAAAACATTACTAGAAATTTAGACGTCAAATACGATATTTAATATTATGTTAGTTAAGTATAAATAAAGTGTTCTGACAAAAGTACTTAACTACAATTGTAATACCTCAGGGACACGTGTTCATAGTCAGGTTTGGTCAGGCCTAGGGTCTTCGGGACCCACCCATCTTGCTAGGGAGGCCCAGAAACATGAAAGACCCTTTTCTATGTAGAATTAGTGAACTATCACCGCTATAGCAATCCAAAACTGCTATAGCGGTCGCAATGTGGGAGTTGGTAGTTTTGGGGGATTTGCCAACCGTTCCAGGAGACTGCTATAACGGTCGTGTTTGCAGCTGGGGTGCCTGATACGCCCTTATCGCTATAGCGGTCATGGAGCATTATAGCAGTGCCCTTGATGTCGTGAACAATGCAGTTTGATTAATGAAACTCCTACCCTATATATATGGCCCCAAACTTGATTTTCACCTCCAAATTTCGAGCCCTAGCAGCCTCCCTCCTTCTTCTACCTTCCTCACTCTCATCCTCTTTCAATCTTAGCTCACCCAAGCTTCAATTTAAGGATTTATCCATGTTTTATGTTAGATTTCTCTCCCTCCTCTATGTTCTTGAGTATGAATTGCCTTTATTCTCTTATTATTGTTAAGTGGGTGCTCTCCAATGTTGTTAAAGCTAGATTAAAGTTACCTAGAGATTGATCTTAAGCTTTATGGTTGTTATGGTAAACTTTGATACCACCCCCACTCCACGGAGCTCCTTTGGTGTTGCCGTCTCTTGTTCTCCCTTTCAGGTAAGTGGACTCAATCTTGTGATCTCTATGTTAATTATTAGATTTATTTTTATTAAAAAGAGGAATAAATGCATGATTTTAGAGAACATCTCAAAGAGTTTAGAGATTATTGTTGATCTATTAAGTTTATGAAAAGTTCAGTTCTTGGAATAGCATAAAATATATGTTTTAAGAGACTCATGAGACTATTGTTGTAAAAAAAAAAAAAAGATTTTATAAAGAGTTAGAGTATGGATGTGATTTTATTTAGAGATTTCATAAATTGTTACAATGATTCAAAAGTAGAGTATTTATATATGATAGAGTTCTATATCAGGGAAGAGCCCATAACAAAGTTTAGAGAAAATAAATATATAGAGCAAAATATGATTTAACTTTTGAAAGCTTATGTTATTATGTTTTTAGAGTTGTCAGGATTTAGAGCCTTATTGGTTTTGGAAGTGTGATATTAGAATTATCTAATTATAAAAAAAGAAGAGAAAATAAGCTAGTTTGAGATACATTTAGAAATTCAATCAAAAAGATTTTAGAGCACGAAGTTTCCTATGATTCCTAGTAATTGGTGGCTACATACTCTGTGGACCTTGGAAATTATAATGTCTGTAAATGGGTGATTCTTTGGACATAATCTCATGACCACGATTATGCTAAGGTCAAACTATTAGAGTTAAGTGAATCAGGGCTCTTAGAATATTATTAAGAGTTTTAATGAAACTAAGACACATGGAATTTTAGTATTGTTGATTTAAATTTATTTATTTTAAGTTGAGTTATGTATGATGAGGTTTATTAAATAGAGTTACAATTTATGTTTAGAAAGTAGTTAACCTTGGTACATCTAACTACCTAGGAGGCAATGTACCAAGCAGCTATGGAGACAATCACAGTAAATAATCATGGAGGCAAACCCAGTAAATAGTCATGAAAGCAAATCTAGTAAACAGCTATGAAGGCAAACCCTTTAAACAGCCATGGAGGCAATCCCTTGAACGGCCATGGAGGCAGTATTTTAGAGATTTGAGAAGTTCGGGACCTAGTGATGCCCATAGAGAATAAGGAAAATTATGTATAGCGATGACCATTCTTATATATATGTGCATATGTTTACCAAGTTCAGAGTATTGATATTTATGATTCAGAGGAGCTTATGGTTTTGTTTCAAAATATTTATATATACATGTATGGAGTTGTTTTAGAGCTTGTCTTATTATTATTATTATTGTTTCATACATCCTGTTACTCCTCCCACGAAGGGGGTTTCAGGTAAGAATTCACTCTCTTAGTTTTAGATGAAACTCACCCCTCTCCTTTCTCCCATTACAAATATAGTAGCCGTTCAGGTCCTTCCAGCCACCCCTTTTCAATAGTAGAGATGCCAGTTGTAAGCCTCGCTTCAGAGTAAAGTGTCATTTTGTTGTTCTTAGAGTGCTTCATTGTCAATACGGGCAGAGTCCCGAACCATAGAGTTATCTGCATGTTTTGCACCATGATTTAGTCTTATACTGTATTTACATTAATATAATTTATTTTGTATAGAAATTAAAGCACCTAATTATGTTTTGTATTACAAAGACGGATCAGAGTTGTTTTATGAAATTATTCATGATGAGCTCATTTTCAAGAGAAAGAAGATTTATTTTAAAAGATGAAATTATGTTTTAGAAATGGATGTTATCATTAAACTTGGCATATAGAGAGACTAGAGTTCATGAGGCTTACGTGGGGATAAGATTCTCACGTGCCGATCACGTTCCCAAGTCGAGTAGTGACAATAATGTTTACAAACCAAATTATTATATAACACATAATAAGCTTGAACACGTTATTTATAACTCCAAATGCTCATAGAATCTAAAAGACTGATTTCTTCATTACTTGACTAATCTGAAACCACAGAAAATATGGATGAGAATTTAAAACAAAATCTTAGTAGGAAAATGAATATTATCTCTAAAACATTTTGAGCTATAGTGGTTCTAGCAGCATATACACTTAAAGTACATATGACCACATATCTTTATAAGAACATAATTAGATATTATAGCATAAATAGAATGTACTAGATAAAACATGTAGCCTATTAAGATTATCATCTTTTTGCATTAATTTTTCACTTTTCTTTGTCCGCTTGTCTCTCACATGGTCGAAGGCTTTCTCTTAGGGAATTCTCATTTCTGTGTTACTCTTTAACATTTTGATGATAAGGTGAGACTTTTACGGCACACTAACCAAAGCAGGTAACATAAAATGACCTTACATCTCTGTCCTTCTAACTTTTGTGATTGCAGGTGAGCTTTAAATGTCTTTTTTTTTCATTATTCTCTTGCATAATTGTATAAATTTAAAATATGAGATGCAAAATCTTTAAGTAATAAATAGAAATAGAACTTAAATAACTAAGAGCTAATATGAATCTTCAAATATTATAAACAAATTCTTTGAAATAAAACTTAAAATTAAGTGAAATAAATAGAATATAGTGCATAAAATATAGATTAATGCATAATTAAAATAAATAAAGTGCATAGATATTCAAGTAGTATAAGCTTGACAACTCAAAATAATATAAATCATTATTTAAATCAATAGTTAGAAACTTTAGTAAAAGATACCTTGAAAATGGAAAGGACAGTCAAGTAAAACGATAGTGAAAAATGATTTTAATATAAAGTAATAATAATCCAAAAGAACTAGAAGTCAATTAGAAAGATAAATAACTAGATAATCTTGAAGATAAATAAGCAATATAGAAGATAGCTAATATAACTATAAATTTACTCATAAGACTATATAAAGGAATAAACAAATTAATTATTCCTTGAAATCTCTTATATGAAATTCCTTTGCAAAATCTTCTAAATTTTTATGAGATTTCTTGGAAAATCTCCTTAATTTTTATGTGATTTCTCTGTAATTATACGCATAAAACTAAGATTTTGATTTATTGAAAAGAATTAGACAATGTAATCATGATTTTTAGTTCGCTGGAGACTCATTCCCTACTTTAGAATTATTGTAGAGATAATACTATAATCTCACAATCACTCCTCTTCTCTCTTTCTTATGCTAGTTTCTTTTAGGAATGCTAATGCTCAAAACCCTACTCTACACTTGAAATTCTTCTCACATCACCTCTTTATATAGAGGTTCTAATCTTGATCAACAAGCTTGGAAACTTGAGCAGTAAGCAATCTTGGCCAATAAGTGTTAAAACTTTATCACCAAGGAAAATAAATAAATAAATATATATATATATATATATATATATATATATATATATATATATATATATATGTGTGTGTGTGTGTGTGTGTGTGTGTGTGTGTGTGTTGAAATGTTACTATAAAATATAGGTGATAATTTAATTTATAAATCAATATTTAATTTTTTGATTAAGTTATTCTACAATAATCAACTCAAACAACTAACAAGAATATAAAATATTTTACTGAGAAAATGTTGTTACAAAAATCAACCATTATTGTTAATATGATAATATTCATAATTAAATAATAGTATAAAACTTAATCATTATTGTATATAATTTTTTATGCCTAGGAAGTACAGAGAGGCGATTGATAAGCAAAGATCGACCTTGACCTAAAACTGAAAAACCATTGGACACGATTACATAAAAGGGGCCACTTGGAACGAAAACATATCTATCATTAATATTGACGGAAATGATACGATATATATATATATATATATATATATATATATATATATAGAGAGAGAGAGAGAGAGAGAGAGAGAGAGAGAGCAATAACAGATAAATCAGCCATTGATGAGAGAGTTCAAGAAAGAGAAACATAATACTAATAATCGGTGAAAGTAGCACTGTGTAGTAGTAAATATAATGTTTTGAGTGAATGAAGGCGTTTTATACTATGTCTAATTAACGTATAATATATAGCCCTAATTAATATTAGCTAGATAATAGTATTTATACAGTCTTCGAAGATAAATTTTAAAAGAGACCCTCTTGAACATTGTTTGAGATAGAAGTGGACATCCACTCTTTAATTTTCAAAGAACATCTAAAGTTGTCTCAAAAATTGTAAAACTAACATCTTTCTTAATATTATTAATATGAAAAAGGCATAATTAATTAGCGTGAAAAATAAGTAGGATGCATAGAATATTATATATATCATGAGAAGGACATGACGGGCAGCACCCGCGTACTTCCTTGGTGACAAGGGTGTGGTCCTTGCTCTATCTGGAATCTGGATCTATCGGTTTCTGGTAAGTCAACTACTGTGCGGATGGTCTGGTCTTGCGAGAGAGATACGGCCATAGTTGTCCTGAGCCGTTGATTCACCACCTTCAGCCTACCTTATGTCCTTCAATTTAGCTCCCTTACAGTGAAAAAGCTGATAAAATAAAGTGAGGGTCACCTAATCATTTTTAATAAAGTTTGTACTTTATCAACCTATTTTTTTCAGAAGAGCTAAATCCTATGTCCTTATATATTATCGGTGACTCCGTTCAGCCGGTGTCTATTTTCCTAAACTAGTTGGTTCGTAGCTAGCTTTGTTTTTTTCTTTTTTGGACATGAGTCATGCAGTGTACTGAAACGAATAAGAAATTAGAGAGGGAAGAATTATAAACTCAAAAGGAGAGTAGAGAGAAAGAAGAGAATATCAGGAGCAGAATCAAATTTTACATTTCTGACAATTATAATTCCTAGCATAACTATTTATACTATTTTTCTCTAGCTAAATTCATCAAATATATTAATTGGGCTACTAGGCTTATCCTCTACATGTTAAATATACATATGAAAAAACAAAAATCCAGGGAAGGCGTCTAAGGGTCTTCGTTCATCATCATCTGAAGTTCAATTCAAAGACCCTCATGTGCATATCCTTTTTGACGAAGATCCTATTGGATGGAAAATATTAAGGGTATAAATGATTGAGGTAGAAGTGAGGATAAAATTTCTCTCAATGAGTTTCATAAAATTTCTTTAAAAAATTAATTTTATGTGTAATTTTATATATAAAATTTATTTTAAAAATATTTACTCTTATATTTACTCTATAACCAAACATGGTCTTAGACGGAATTTTCTTCATGCAATTTTTTTTGGCCAGTATAAAGTTGTGCTAAAAAAAGAGTTGTGTTATTTGTCCTCATTGTATATAACAATGCACACACACTTCATCCATTATTATAGGATGTAGACCTCATTCAACTATGGGCACATTTCATTCAATTGATAAATAAAGTGTGAGTTATATGATATTTACATATACGAATATAACTAATATTTAAAAAGGAAAAGAAAAATCTTTTGATATAGCCCATATTATTTTATATGCCAAAAGATTGATTTATAAGAATGAGGTGACAACTTTTGAGGTATGAAGATTCTTTATTGGATACGTCCTTACCATATTTATTAGTTTTGTTTGAAGCCAGCCTGGCAGATAAGAACACGGGAAATGAGACTTATCATCATTTTGAGATGATGAAGCTTGAAGCACATCAATCAATTTAATTTTGTTTATAGGCAAAAACTCATTCAAACTCACAATAAATATAATGACACCTATAAATAAGTTAGTACATATTTTGAATAAAATTAATAGTATATATTACTTTGTATTACAAACGTGTCTAAATATATATTAGATGTTAAACTTGTATCCATCAAAAAATGTGTATCAATTCAAAGGTGTGTTTGGATAGATTTCTTAGGGTAAAACCTTTTTAAAAAAATACTTTCATATATTTGGATCATTTTTTAAAAAATAATCAAAATTTTTAAAAAAAATTCTTTGCAGATTTTTCTAAAAATAAAAAATTAATTTATAAAAAAATTATATTTCAACATATTTAGGTATATATAAAATTTAAATTTATAATTATTTTTTAAAAGCCAAAAGAAACTCATCCTAAATATAAATGGAGTAAATTTTTACTTTGACCCCTAAAATTGTATGTGTGTTTTTCTTTAGATTCTAAAATTCACAAAATGTTAATTTAACTCTTGAAATTGTAAAAAATAATTTAAATTAATTCTTTCAATGATTCGGGTTAGTTCTTGTGAATATTATCATATATAGAGATTAATTTGAATAATTTTTTTCAATTTCAAAGACTAAATTGACACTTTCTAGTTTTAAGGACTAAATGGCACATACGTATAATTTTATAAACCAAAAGCAACATTTACTTGGTATAAATGTATATCATAGGTGGGGGTTTTATGGCCCTTTTATATTTGGATCATTACTATTTATTTACTGATCGTTGATTAGATTATCTACTAAAAATAATAATTATCCAATGATTAATAATAAAAAATTAATAATGAACTCAAATAGAAGATGTTCACCTTATAATTTGTCTTACTACCCAACGGAATTTTAATTCCACCAACCATTGTCTTTTTTCGTGGTACAAGACTGACCAAGCCTCGCCTTCTTCGAAGTTTCCGATGAATAGTAGTTGAATTTGATTATAGCATACGTGCCTAGTAGCAACGCTCCCTGCATAACCTTAAACAGCAAACAACATCACTTTCGATACCCATTGGCCATTGCCACAAGTGACCTGGACGGGTTGACTTGTACACTAGGCTCACGTGGTCACGTTCCGAAATTTAAGCAAGCAAGAAACTCCTGACCCAAAAAAGGCAAGTAAGAAACATCCTTCACTAAGGTTTTGAACGGCGGCTCTGAAAAACTCCACTATATAGACAAGTCTAATGAGTCATATTTATTATACACATTCACAAGATTGATGGTGTGGGATCATAATCAAGTGATTATATTTTGGGTTTTATTAACAGGTGGCCATAAGATACAGACCAAAAATAGAAAGATTTAGAAGTTTTTAATATATTGAATGCATTAGAAACTTAAAAGGCTATACTTTTCTATAAAAAAAAAATACCTTTCACTTTTGCTATGTATCGTTTTCTCTTCAAGACTTATACAAATTTTTTATTGGAAAAATATTATTTTGACTCACACTTTATGAGATTCAATTTATACACTTATATTTATCATTTGATGAGATAAAGATCAAATTAAGTGAATTACACCTTATTCAATAGTGAATGAGAGTATATTGACAGTGTTCACAATATATAAGTCAAAATAACATTACTTTTTCTGTAGTATAGTTAGTTGTGTATTGGATTAAAATAAATTTGATAATAATATTGACACAATATCAACCTAAAATGTTTTGTAGTGTCAACTAAATATATCTTAATTTTTATATGACTTTTTATGTAGTTTTTTAAAAAAGTTAAAGTTTTTAATTTCAATTAGTTATTAATATAGAAATTTTCATATAAACACTCTATCAAGCATAATCATACTATTATACTATTTAAAAGTGAGACTTGGACAATAATAACCTAAAATGTAAACTTTTTTAATTATTAGTTTACCACATTGTGCTCGGTGAGAAGGAAAGTTTATTCCCTAAAAACTGAATCAAAACTAAACCAAAAACAAAAAAGAAAAGAAGAAATAAAAATTGATATTCCTCTGTTATTGTTAGTTGCTCTACTTCACACACACACACATACATACATATATATATATATATATATATATATATACACACACACTAATCAACCAGTTGTTCTATTTTATTTATATCAAGGGAGCAAGGGGGCGTAGGTTGTTCTATTTTATTTATATCAAGGGAGCAAGGGGGCGTAGCAATACTAGTGGTGCAAAATTGAATGATGGGTTTAAGGAATGTTTGGTGGTTGAGGGTTAAAATTGGAGGAAATTTGTCTTGAATGAGTTAATGTAATTGGATGGTGGGGTGGCGTGGCAGTTTTGGAGGAATCTGTACTTGGATTGTTCATATAGCCGTTGAGTGTGTGGCCAATTTCAACTTTTGAGAATAAAAATGTTATTTCAATATCTAAAAATGGATGATTAAATAAGATATTCATTTTATCATTATTTGATGTGATAATGACTTCATTATCTCCACTCATCAATCACATTTAATAATATCTCATTTAGATACTTATTTTAGGTGTTAGAATAGCGAAAGTGAATACAACTAACCAAGAGGGCTTTATCTGTTGGGGGGACCTTTTGTTTTTTGTTTTTGTCCATTTTGCTATTATATTCCGAATCAGCTGCTACTCTTTTTTATGAGTGTGTGAGACTTCATGTTTTATCCATTGAAGGAAAAAAAAAAGAAAAAGAAACTGAATAAAGGGAAAATCTTTGTAACATTTAATACATAAGAATTACAAAGTAATACCGAGCAAAAAAAACTTACTTGAAAACACTCTGTTGTACAAAATGACGCCAATTCATGGCCAGTTGACAACAAGGATGACCCCTTTTACACTTATTTTGAGCACAAATATAGCCAGCTAGCTAGCTAGTGCTTGTGCATATCACAGCATATATATGTATACTGTTTGGCTTACAAATTTCATTAATTAACAAAGAGTATGATTGAATTACTGGCCTATAATCTGACCGATGATTGGGCGTGTTTTACACATGGCCTTCAACGGAACTGCTTTTGTTAAGGTGAACCCATCGGTCTCTGACATGTCAATCTTCTCATCACAAACGCGCTTCCAGTCAAAGCACTGAACTAACAACGCCAGGGTCAAGCTGATTGCACGAAGAGCCAAGCCTTCTCCGGGGCACGCCCTTCTTCCCATCCCAAACGCGATCAACTTCTCTGTCTCCCCTTTCTTGTCGAACCTTTCTGGCTTGAATGTTGTTGCCTCGGTCCAATTCTCAGGGTCCCTGTGAATGGCCCAACCATTGATCAACACTATGGTGTCTCTTGGCACCTTGAATCCTCCAATGACGCAGTCTTCTGCAGAAGAGTGAGGTAACAACAAAGGAGCTGGAGTGTACAAGCGAAGGGTCTCGTTGATGACATTTCTAAGGTAGGTGAGTTTTGGAATGTCTGATTCGTCCACCACTCGATCTTGGCCTACATGGGTGTCCAATTCCTCCCTCACCTTCTTCAGTACATGTGGATGGTTCAGCAAATTTGACATGGCCCACTCCAAAGTCACCGCAGATGAGTCGGTTCCAGCCAGAAGCATAGCCTGGTCAAGTATAAAAAATAATACACAATTTAAAAACACAGCCAGTCACATGGTTATTTATATATCCAAAATATATATTAGATTAATGTTATGTTATTTATACATGAAATCTTAGATGTATTCATTTCAATCGAGACTCGAGGGACCGTGACAACTCATTTATTATTTATTTATTGAAAATATTTTATAATCATTTTCAATAACATATATATATTAGATAAGAGATAGTTATATCGATATATAAGGTGGTATGAGTTCAAATAATAACTTTAAATATAATATAATATTGAGTAAACAATGATTTTGGTCATAATATTTTTTATTTGGTATTAATTTAGTCACACAATATTCTTAATTTTGATATCAATTTAGTAATTTTGTTAAATTTTTACTTAGATGAAGTAACTAAATTAATGTCAAAATTAAAAATATTATGATTAAATTGATGACAAAACTAAAAATTTTAAAATAAAATTGACGTAAAGAAAATTTCTAGGATCAAAATTGACGTCAAAAATTTTGTTTGTATCAAATTGACTTGAAAATTTAATGAACAGAATGGCTGTTTATAATATTCTTACCAAAGCAAGGCCTTTGATGATTTGATCGGTGTAGTACTCAGGCTGTGAATCTTGCAGGGTGAGGAGATGATCTATCATGGTATTCTGATGCTGATTCTTGGAGCGAATCTCTTGAATGAGCCCCTTCAAGAACCCATCAGTCAAGCCACTAATCCTCTTGAGCCTCTTCTCCAAGTTCTCAAAGTCAAGCAGCCTCAGAAGCGGCATGAAGTCGTTCTTGTTGTTGGCCCCAGACAGCTGCAGCAGCTCCGAAACCAATGCCCTGAACTGGCTCGCTTCCTGAAGATCCGCCATGTCACAGTCCTCACCGTAGTACCTCTTCCCCGAGATCATCCTCATGATGTTGTTGAACGTCATGTCGTAGAATCTTGAAGAGAGCTCCACCTCGGCGAAGCTCTTGGACGAGACCTCCGCGAGCTTGCCGATCATCCTGGTGGTCTCGTCCCTCCGGATGCTGGAGAAGCTGTTGATGCGGTGGTTGGAGAGGACGTCGAGGGCGGTGATGCGGCGGAGGTTGCGCCAGTGCTCGCCGTACTCGCTGGACCCAACGGTTGTGTAGTTGTAGAAGATGTATTTCCCGGAGAGGAACTTGGGCCTGTTGGCCAGGACGACGTCGTTCTTGGTGAAGCATTCTTGGAACACGGTGGGTGAAGAAACCACGACCACAAGGCGTGACCCGAACCAGAGGGAGAAGACGTTGCCGTATTTTTCGGAGAGGCCTTTGAAGGTTCGGTGGAGTGGCCTTTTAAGGTGGTGGAGGTTACCTATTATGGGGAGTGATGGTGGTCCTGGTGGAAGGTTTTTGAACCTTCTTGCTCGGAGGACAAGGTTAAATATGAGGAGGATTGCAAGGTAGAGGACGGAATAGGACAAGAAGGAAAGGATCTCCATGGTTGGTAGTGAAGATGTGTGTGTTTAGTGTTTGTGTTGGTTTTGTTCTTGCCTATGCTGCTATGTTGAAATGCTTAATTGAGTTGATTCTTATATTGATGAATCACCTTGCATGCATTTGAGTTGTATGCCCAAGTACCATGCGTATTTATAGGGAGTATTGTAGTCTATGGCTGCGCTTGACACAAAACGTCAGTCTTGGCCCCCAAAATCAACGCACGAGTTCAACAGCGTTTAATGGTCAAACTGCAACCACATATTTTTTAATAAAAAATATTATTTTAACAGGTATCTACCTATTTTATCATCATTAAATATGTTAATGATCTCTACTCATTCTTAACATTTATTACATATAATAATTATAAGGTGTGTCTCAATAAATATTCACTTTTTAAACGTTAGAATAATATTATATTTTTTCAATTGTGTCAATTTTTTCGCAACTTTCTTGCATAGCAAAGTAAAAAAAGGCGTTCTAATATAGTGTTTTTTAATTCTCTAAAACTGTATAAGAAATAGTATACGGAAGAAAATGCATGTGTGATTTTTTTGTTGTCTAAACATGACTACATGACTAATATTTAGAATATAATAAATTCCAATTCATATTAATCCACTTTAAGAGTAGCAAGCCACACCTACTTTGCATCTCTTGTTTGCCAAAGTGGATCTTCTGTAGTTTTAAGAACTGCATAAGAATTTAGCCATCTAAGTGTTAATTAATATTTAATGAATTGTTTTGCCTTGAATAATATTTTATGACACAAGAAATTATGGTTGAAGAAGAAAATCACACACAATAAAATCGAGTTAATACTAAAATAATATGCCACTTTATCTTCTTGTTCCCTTGAAGATGAAGTTTTATTGGGAAAAGGTGTATGTATGCATATAACAAGGAGAGAAGAAGAAATTAACGGTAGTGATCAAAACATGTGAAAAATGAAAAACGTTAATTATCAGGGCATAAAACCTTTCCCAAGCTTATTTTGTGACTTAATTTTTCCAATGAATAATTATATTCTTGAATACTACTATTAATTTGTTTGAATAGATTAAGGATTCGATTCAACTATCGTGAGATTTGTCAAAATGATAGTATGCTGTAAATTTGATGATAAATTACCCTCCATGAATTATGCCATGAAGATGGTAATGGATGATGGTATATAATTCTTCTTTGGCTTACCTATATGTAACGCTAATTGCACTTTCATATTTTGTTCTTTCCAAGTATTTAATGATGATGATTTTTCAACATCATATTTTTTACGTTGAATATACCGGTCATATACGTTTATTACTTCTATGACCAAGACGATGGTACACTAAAGTAATGAATGAATTAGGCACATTGTGGTTAAGTTAACATGTGTTTAACCACACTTTTCAACACATGGCTATACTTTATATATATGGCTAGCTAAATGATCTGCGTATGTTACACCACACCTCACCTAATATGCTATGGACAAAATCTTTATCTATTTATTTCACAAGAATATTATATGGCATACCTCCACACTTGTACTATACTCTTCCATCTCACTACATAATAAAATAAGAGTATGACATATGGAGGGATAAATTGGGAAGAGGAAAAAAAAAAAAAAACTTCCCTCCCTCTTAAAGTTTCATTTGATTATTCTTAAAGTAATTCCATTTATTTTTTATGTGTTTGTTGCTTATGTCCCAAGACGTGGATAATTATTTTTTTTCAGTTTTCAGCAACAAAATAAATTAAGAATGACTTTACTAGAAGTTGAGATTTGCCATTATTATTAAAAATTGGAGTTAGAAAATTGTAAATGTGTATTATGACAAGTTGTAAACCAAATAGGACACATACTAAACAGGTTCATGATTAAATGTGAACCCATATGTAAAAAAGTTGTAAACCAGGATATAAAAAGTTATAAACCAGGACGCAAAAAGTTATAAACCAATGCGCAAAAAGTTATAAACCGCAAAATATTATAAACCAGTTTTACAACTTTTTACGTACGGTTTATAACTTTTTGCATATTGATTTCATATTTAATCCTGAACCGTTTATTATATGTCCACAATTGGTTTATAACTTTTAGAACACGCATTTACAGTTTTCTAACTCCAGTTCCAACAATACCAAATCTCAACTTATAGCAAGTCATTTTATTTGTTTTGTGGCTAAACAAACTAGAAAAAAATAATCATTCATGTATTGAGACATAAAACATAGACACATAAAAAATCAAATGGAATGTACTAAACCTTCATTAGTAAGGATTGATTTTGTGTGCTATCAACATCTTATTTCCCTTCTTCTTCTTCTTCCTTTGAACGATGAAGAATTAGAGTGAGAACATGACAAAAATAGAGAGAGAATAAAAGCTTTTAGAGGAATAATGAGTGAGAGAGAGAGAGAGAAACAAGGCAGAGAGAGAACGAAACTTTAAGAGGAAGGGAAGCTTTTTTCCTTTTTCGCTTTCCATTTTATCTTTCTGTATGTCATACTCCTATTTTATCATGTAGTAAGGTGGAAGAGTATGGTATAAATGTGGAGGTCTGAATGTAATATTCCTCTTATTTCACCCATGTATTTATTCCTGATTCTAATTTGCAGCTATTTGGAATATTGTACTGCTGAATTTTATTAACAAGAGAGTCACAGAGCTTGGAAGTACCAAATTCCCTTAATTCACATTTTCTTGGTTTTGCTATCAAGGAAAATTTCGGACTACATTGCTACAATATCCTGCTAAATATTTGATAACTATATTGTCAATACTAATTAAATTGAAAAATATGTCAACAAAAGGTGAAGATATGCATCTTAAACCAATAGCAGCGTTTCTCCAACAACCTCTATTTCAGTCTTGATAGCAATGCTCAAGGAATAGAAATAAGCATCTTAAACCATTTATTCTGCCATACATGCTTTCAATACCCAAATTACTATGTTGTACTACAAGTGAATTAAGAGAATAAGGCAAGTTTCAAAATAAGATGATGCAGAGTGGCCGTAAGTTGGAAGATGAGGAGCATCTTGGTTTTTATCGCTGAAATTGATACTTGTAATGGTATGAACACGTCATCAATTCGAGACTTACACCAATATGCATAATGAAGAGTGCTTGGAGGATTGTAGATGAATTATAAAGCTTTTATTAGAATGTCATCTAATAAATTATTAATAAAATTTAATTAACACAATTATGACATAAAAAGTCTAGTATTTTAAATTTATAATTAATTAATTATATTAGAGTGATATCTAATTGTGTATCAAATTTATCAAGCTCAACTTTCTTTTTACTTCTAAATTCTGACATTCAAACATACCTTCGAGAATGGAGACTGTTATAATTAATACTAGGGTAAATTACACTCACTTTTCTTGAAATTTGTGGAAATACAACTCACATCCTCTCTAATTGTCCAACTTACACTCGCACCCTTTGCTTGTCAAATTTTAAGTATTTATATTACAATCATATTCCTTATTCATAGCACCCTAATAAACATAACAGAATGATATTTTTGTGATATTAATGGTTCCTAATTAATAAAATTATAAAAATACCCTTAAACTTAACAGAGTGGGTAAAGATATTTTTATAATTTATTGATCAGGAATAATTAATATCACAAAAATATATTCTATTAAGTTTATTAACGATGTTCTGTGAAAAAGAATGTGATTGTAATATAAATACTTAAAATTTGATAAGTATAAGGTGTGAGTGTAAGTTGGATAATAAAAGAGATGTGAATTGTATTTTTACAATTCTAAAAAAAATGAATGTAATTTCCCCATAATACTATTGTCTTTTTGACATAGAGTTGGTAGAAAGTTTCCAGAAGAGTCATGTTTTGATTTAGTAGGTCTACTTCAGTAAATTACTTAGTTGCTTCCGTTCTGTTTCGCAGTGCAAAGTCCGTTGATATTTTGAATTTTCAACGTTGTTTTCAAACGATGGCAAAATAAAGTGTGAACTCTACTTTAGGCTTTTAATTCTTTGATAAGTGAAATACATCAAAACTGAATAAAAAGAGAGGAGCCATAATTACAGCAGTACACAAAAACAACAACTCCTGACAAATAAACAAACCGAAATTATTATCAAGGTCTCTTAATACTGCTGCAACCTGTATAAAATAACTCCTAACAGCTGATATTTTGTATCAGACATCAGATCAAAACATGGTGGATTCTACAATGTAGGTTTTGTTAGGATCCAGTTTATTTAGCTCGAATAAAAACTTTATTTTTCGAATTCGGCCTACATAAGTATGTTTTGTTAGGTTGGAACCTTTAACGTGTGGTCAAGGCCATGCATTTAACTATATTTACAAAGTGTAACTAAATGTATTTAAAAGTATAATAAATAAATATAGTCGCATTTTTCAACAAATATAGCTAAATTTATATGTGTACTCTTAAGCTAGCATGTGATATACTATATTTCACTTGGTATGCCACAGACAAAATATTAACTTATAGCTAGTAATCAAATGCTTTTTTATTTTTTTTCAGAAATGTATATGCGTTATACTCAATAAGTCTCATTTGAAAATAAAATTTACAAGTGATAAGAGAGTCTCCGGTGCATCTCTCTTGAAGAAAAAAAAGTGACATGGCCAAATTGGGGCGTCAATGCGGCTCTGAAATTTTCATGGAGATTAAACAATGGCATTCTACTTTGCTGCCTTATTTTTTTGAAAAACAAAAATCGGTTAGACGGGGAATTACGTTACCAACCGCGGCTAAATGGCTTTAATTTTAAAAATGCATACATTATTGCATGGGTAGGTTGGGTTCGTGTGGGAAGTGGAAAAAATTCAAATTCGCGTAGTAAGGTTAATTATATTTGATTAATTATCCAGCTAAACACTCACCAAGGGAGACGCCCTTGCTGCCCGGTTCTACCTTCTTACTCTTCAATTGAGTCTACTCTGATTGATAAGGTAAAGAGATTTTTTGATATCATATAAAATTTATAAATATCAATATCTTAGATAATTTATGGTAAAAAATTTATCACATATCTCACTAATTAAATTTATTAATATTTTAAATATTCTTAATTAAACCACAACTTCCTTTCATAAGAAAAACCTAAGTTAGTGTACATGAGGACGATGTTCAAAATCGTTGTTGTCACTTTCCGTGTTTCTCGGATTTCCAGTTTGTCCGCGTTGTTGATGCTGCAAATCTCTTTAAAGTCAATAGGAAAGTAGTATTATTGTGTTTTTTTTTTTTATACATTCAAAATGTAAAATAATTTATAAGTTCAACCCGTGAAATCACACAAAAATGACAAATTATAATGGAAATAACTGTGATAATAAATACTAATTATTTTATATGACTTGTCACTGTAGTAGAATTCTATTAATTAATGGTATACAGGTATTCTATATTTTCATTACATACAAATTAAATTCAATTTTATTATGTACAAATTAATTAATGCTTTCTCTTTATCGTCTTCAAATTACTTGGTACCGTCTACAAGATGTTGCCATTTGTACTAAGAAAATTGCTTAATGTCACAAAAAATATTCGTTATATCAGTACAAAATCATTTGTCACCTGCGTTTTGTGGGCTATTGATTTTCTCTTTCTTCAACTTACATGTTTACCCTTTCCATGATTGGTTATTTGAACCTTCATAACAATTTCACCCAAAGGTTGTTTATAACTCAAACTTATCTATTTGAACTAAGTAGATATTTTCCTAGTGTCCTTAATTTTTTTTTAAGAATACTGTTATCTTTCAGTAGTTAGTATGATTACATATTAATTAATTAATATAATTAATCATTTTAAAGTATTTATTATTAGTAACAGTCCTTCATATTAATTTTTCAAGATCCATAACTCATTAATTTCTGACTAAAAAATTCATTAAGATTAATGAGATTCAACTCAATTAATAAGATTCAATTGTGTCATAAGTAAATTGTTTAGTCATTCATTAATTGATACATTAGTTTTATGATTTATTATTGTCTCTTATTTTTTAATATTTTTAGTGTAATAACTGCTATATCAATACATAAAGTAAATATTTTATTTTACTCTCAAAGCTTTAAAAAAATTCTCAAAAGTTTATGTATCTTTTCTTGATATAACTTCTCATTTGTTAGCGTCTATTAATTCAAGTGCATCTTGCTTTATATTGTGAAGCAACTTTCCTATACATCGTAAATTTCAAACCAAAAATTAAGTCAATATAGCTTTTAGAAAAATAATGACAGCATATAGTGGTTAATTTTCGATATGCTGGTAAAAGATCAAATTAACTGTGACTGGTTAGATTGACTGATCGAGGCCGTATTCGTCACTTAATTAATTATGCACAAACGAAAAACTAATTATGCTCCGTTTGGATTAGGGTGCCAAAAGGATTGACCTATCCATAGTTTGTCAAAATAAAATGGCTGAAGGTCAATCTTTATTTAAAATAGGATGAAGGTAGTCCACCAAAAAATTAAAAAAATTCTAAAAAAATATTTTTTAATACTTTCTACATTTTTTTAAAAAAAGGTTTTTAAATAATATTTTTTATTTATATATATCTAATTTTTTTAAGGTCTATAACAATTATATATTAATTTTAATTAAAAAATATTATTGTTAATAATGTTATTTGTGAGTTATGACACTATTTTATTTTTAAATTTTAATTTTGAGTGAATAATGTTAACTGTACAATGTTATTGTGTTAGTAAGTGTACACATTTCTTACTTTTTTCTTTTTTGAGTTACATGTTTTTTAATTTTTTTACTAATAAATTATGAATTTTTTCTAAAAAATAAAATCACTTGGCCTGCGGGTAAACAGCCCAACCCATCAAATCCCGGATTAAGCGAGGCGGGTTAGAATTTTTTTGGCTCAAAACTTCAACCCAGTTGGTCAAAAATGGCAAGTTTGAAGGATCAATTCGACGTGGCCCTTCTTGACATCTCTAGTTTGGATACTAAAATTTTTTACTTTTCTAACTTTTTGAAAGTCAAAAGTTATATTTTCACTTTTTATCCTAATTGGCTAAACAACTTATTACTTCTCTAATAGTTATTCTTAATGCATTATGAGAAGTTAAAATATTTAGTTTCTTAAGAAATATTTTTCAAAATACTAAAAGTAAGTATTTTTATTATTATATATTTAAATAAAAAATAACTTATTCATAACTTACTTTTTAAATATTACTTTTGTATAAAAATTTAAATAAACTATTAATCCAATCAGGATCTTAATCACATTGCCCCAATTTATCTATATGGCTCAATGCTCATAGAAGCAAAACCGGTCAAAATTTTCGCTCTGCAGATCATAAACGAGGAAACCTTTAATGAAAGGTCTTTGGTCTTGAGTGAAATAATTATGTTATTTTAACAATTAACTTTTTTAAATATCTAAATATTTTACTCATAAAATATCATTTATTTTTATTATAATTTATTCTTTCTTTATTACTTTTTTCATATTATCATAAATGTTATGTCTATGTCCATATGGATACCATATCTAGGTCCGGATATTGAAATAATATTTTTCTTAACAAAATATTCTCATCCTTATAAAAAATTCACACACACGTCAAGTTTGACTCTTGTACTATGGACAAGTAAAGCGAAAGGTGCAAATACTGAAAACAATAGGTCTATAGAATACTGGGAAAACATAAAATTATAGTCTCCACTATTGACCGGCACTGGTTTTGACGATTTTAATTCCTTACCGGCTTGCCGTGGCCGCCAGCTTCTAGAACTTCCTAATATAAATAGATGGACACATGTGCTATAAGAAAAATAGTCATTTTTAATGATTTCTAATAATTAAAGTATCAATAAAAGTATAAAAAAATAATTTTGATATAAAATAAATATTAAAAATATATATAAATTTTTATCAATAATTAGTACATCTTAAAAATGTATTTTTTAAATATTTTTTATATGTACTAATTTTTTATAGAAAGTTATATGTATTTAATGATCACTTTATATTAAAATTATTTTTCTTAATAATATTTTTATTGATGGAAACTATTAAAAATATCATTGAAAATGTTTATTTTTCCTGTAATAATGGCTTCTCGATGCTGACGTACAGTTTTTGTACAACTTTAAGAATTGATGTATTTTGCTTCTAACACTTAAAAATTGATCTTATTCGCTAGCAATATATATATTTCTTTAACAAGTACTTATGGTGACATAATTGAGATTCAATAATATTTTAAAAAATTATTAAATTGTATAAAAGTATTAATAAAACTCTTTATAATAGTGTAGTCTATACAACACTTATAGAAATATTATTGAAGAATTTTAATAACATTTTTTACATTTTCAAGAGCAATTTTTAAAAAGTTTTAACAATATCTTTTGTTAGTAATTGCTACTAAAATTAAATATGGTATACTGAATATATGAAAGACAACTATTTTAATATGTTGTTTTATTCAATAATTATTGAAATACTCTACACTCACCAAGACAATAAATAGAAAGAAAAGATAAAATGAGAAAAATAGAAAAATAAAAAAACTAACACATCAATATAAAACCATTGTACCAGCACCTAACTATACTAATCTGCCACCAATAATCCTATCCCAAATCCCTCACTCAATAAAAAAAGAACTCCAAAACCACTTATATCATTTGATAGCAACTAATGTTGTTAGTATAATTTTTTTAAAATATTTTCTGGCATTGATATATTGACACATTATTAAAAACATTTATCTATTATAAAATCCACTTCAAATATAATATATATATATATATATATATATATAAAGACTTACGGCACTAAGTGATAAAAGACGACTTACGCCATTTTGCGGGTGGCATGTGTTCTTATATCATCAGAGGAAGGTACTTTGGTCATATTATTAGCCGGCACCTAACATTAATAATTAGTTGTTAGCATCAATACGTACGATCTTTTGTTATCAAGTGGTTTACAAATATAAAGTTTAATTTGGTTCTTACAGAAAGAATTGTTTCTATTGAATATGTTTAAAATGTTTGATTTTGCTCTGTATTAGCTTAGTTATTAAGTGGTGAAAGTAATAAGAACCAAAATAGCTACAAGGATAAAATCTAATTTTTTTTATAATAAATATGCATATCATTAAATACTTATATGAACCCAAAATAAATAAAAGGACTAAAACCAAATTTTCTTTAAAAAAAAATATGGATAAAAAAATACAGTCCAAAACCAAAATTCAATATATTTTTCAGGATAAAAATATATTTAAATCTAAAGAAAAATATAAGTTTAAGCATATGATAAGTGGACATGCATCACACACATATCTTATAATATGAGGACTTTAGAATGTTAGATGTTAACTGTCATTCCTTAACTTACCTAGCATTTTAAGCATCGAAAGAGTTATACATATATATAATTTTTAATAATTTAATTACGAATAAAACATAGGATTTAATTTTGACAATTTCAATAATCTAATCATATGAATATCATTAAAAATGTCTGAGCCTTGCAATAACTACTGTAAAAGTTCCATATAATATGATATTTAATTGGTTGATGGTAAAAAATATTTCACACTATAGTGTATCAAAATTAATCTCTATAAAAAAAATATAATATGTTTGACTTAATTTTTTTGATGCCAACTTAAGAAATGCGATTAAAAGTAATTGATAGGGATTTTCAACAAACAATTAGAATGTTTACTACAGCACCATAACACACTATTTTTTGAATGACATTATATGATTATTAGTGGAGCATAGTTATTTTAGTTTAGTTATGCGGTTTATAACGGTAATTTTTATTTATTAGATAATTTTGCAGCTAACATGTATACTTATATCCGTTTGGCAATAGGTTTATTTATTTGAAGGTATTATCGGAGGAAGGGAACGGTAATATCCAGGTGCAACTTACAATTATTTTATGGATAATATTATTTTGACATTAATAAAAAAGTATCCGCTATATATAAAGAAACAGAGTACGTCACCAGAAGATGTTTTTATCACAAGATGTTTTGTGTTTCTCTTAATTGCGTCAACTCCTAATGTTTATAATGTTTATTTTCATGTGAAAATAATATTATTTAGAGAGATAAAGAATCCTCTAAATAATATTATTTAGCGCTAACATAAAAAATAATCGCTACAATGAGAGATAAAGAAATATATTTAAAGATAACGTGTGAAATAAAAGTTGTCCTTTTATAAGTATATATTTTTTAATACCTATTTTAAATATATAAATAATATTATTATAAAAAGAATATAATAAACCACTGCTAGTCTACTATGGAGGCTCTGAACTGATTGATTCAGCTTCAGCTAACCAGGAGTTAGGGCAACCAGTACCCAACTACCACTCCTTATATTTTTTAATCGAAGGAGCTATGGCTGTATTAAGCATGAAAACACCTCATCGGTCCAGGGAAAGAGAAAGGCGATAGAGAGCAGAGCATATTAAGTGCACTTGCGATTATTTAAAATCACATGCTCTCCATGCATATCTCACAACTTTACCACCGAGTAAATTAATCTAAAAAGAACCAAAGCCACTGTGATTGGTCTTCGGGTGAGGAGTTTGAGTAGTATATATGAGATTATAAATTTAAATTTTATTACAAATAATATAATTTTAAAGTATAAAAAAAAATCTAAAAAGAACCATTACTACCAACCATTTTGATTCATAGTCATGAACAATGCTGCTTGCAGAGAAAAGGAGACGGAATTAGAATTAATAACCAATAAATTCCGCACTTGGTCAACAAAGGTTTCTTGGAACACAAATACCCCTATTAATATTGCGCGCAATTACGATTCATGAGTCATCTGCCTCTCTTTACACAAGACGACTTAATGGTAATTAGTTTGGTCAAAAGTCAAGCACATTATGTTTTTTTGTTTTTTCTCATCTTGATGTGAAAGAAGATATTTTCGTGTGTTGTTGCATTCGATATATGGTAACGTACTCCCCTTCTCTCGGTCTCTTTCCGACCTACATATATATGGCATGGGATTACCATCCTCCACGTCTCTAGCTAAAGTTTAGCAATACCACATTTTATTTTAGAATACAAGCTTTTTCACTTCTTTTTTATCAGATTATTTATTTATTTTTAAATAAAATTATCTTTTGAAATATTTATTAATTTCACATTCTAATTAAATATAACTTTTTTATTTCAATGATATCCCTGATATTAATAACTAATTAATGATTATTAATGTATTAAAAAGGTTTGTTGAAAATCTTATAGGGGTATATTAGTCTATATACCATAATTTTATATAAAAATATTTTATTATCATATTATTTATCACCTATTTTAATATCTGAATTTGATAAATATTTTACAAAAAATGAAGTGTCTCATTTCTAAATCAATTTATATTTCTAAACAAATTTCTCATTTCATTTTATTCATATTAATTGCTTGCTAGTAGTATAACTTTTCTCTTTCCTATTTAATATTCACTCTCTACTATTTAGTTCTACATGAATAATATTTTTTTTTTTATCGTTTTCACTTATTTTCTTTTATGGTCTTATTAACGTTCATTTTTTAACTTATTTATATAACATATAAATCATAAAAAGTTATGTGATACTATCATATGTTGAATCAGTATATTTAATTCTATCTTAATAAAATATTATTATAAAGTTTGCATGGTATTAAAATAATATTAAATTCAAATTGTATAAACAATAAATGGAACATCATTTGTATTTATGTCTGAATTATAAAAGAAACATTAAATTAAATTACTTTAATTTATATTATTTTAATATTATTTGAACTTCTTTCTAAAATATATAAAAGAACTATTTGAACCATTCACGAATCACACTTTTCTTTGGACATTTTATGTAATATTTTCATCATGTATGAAGTATTACTTGAATAGGTATGATTTAATTATTTACAAACTATAAAAAAATAATTTATTGGTTCAGCATAATATATTTCCCAAAATATGATATTACTTTAAAAATATTCAAGAAAAAAAAGGTAGTACATAAATTATTTTCATACGAAGAGCGAATATTAATTAAGAGAAAAGTTAGAGTGACAATTAATGTAAGTAATATGAAATGATAAAATTGTCTAGATTTATCAATTAATTTAAGAAAGAGAAAAGGAAGTTTATTGTTCAAAATAAAATATGGACAAAGCTAATCTCTATATAAAAGTGTGGATATATATATATATATACTAGTGATCCATTTACACTAGGTACAAGTCTTATATACTTACATCATTCAATAACTCTTCATAGCAATTGAATTTAATATTTGATGACCATTAAATTATGTAATATTATATTGATAATTAAGTATGTAAATTTCAGAAAAATTGATCAGACAACAATAGACATGTATTATGTTGATTGATATTTATTTGTATTTTAAGAATATATTATCCATAAAAATAAAGAGGTATGATAAAATATCAAATCATTTTAAAATGTGTGAAATTTTATATAATTAATTTACTTGGTAAGAATTTTAAATTTAATGATTTGATTGATAAAATTCTATATCCATAAAAAAATATTGAATGATGTCAATATATCAAGATTTATATTTAATGTAAAGGGATCCCCACTCATATATATATATATATATATATATATATAAATTGAGGAAAAATTTTCTCTAATTTAGAGTTGGAGTATGCTTCAGACATATTTATAGATGGCCCATTATATTAATAAAAGAATATAAGAGTCAAATCCAAATCATTCCACAAATACATAAGTGAAGGTTGAGTAAGCTAATATGTTAGCATCTCTTTCTGGCTTAATTATACTCTCAGTGGTACAAGTTTGAATTGAAAAAAACTTAAAAAAAATAACAATGATAATCAGAGAACAGATTAAGCACTCGTGACAGATTAATTGCAAAAGCTTAACATTTTGAGAGGCTTTCGTCAGAGAGTAGTTGTTCCTGCAGGCGGTGGTGTTCAAGGCTCAAGATAGGAGGCATGTTCCAAGACAGGCAGCGCCGGTATAACAAATGCTGTCAGAGTGATCATATGTTTTTGGAGAAATGGATGGGGTTATTCATATCCATATAATATTGCGTGGCTTGTTTATTTTGCTACATGTTTTCGTTTTCTTTGTACTGTTATTTAATTTTTGCTTCCCCTTTTGAGGGTTGGGTGAGCCATCTCCTATTCTGAACTATTAAAAAAAAAAACAGAGAAATAAATAGAAGAAAAGAAGACGCAAGTGATAAAAACAATCGAAAGAAAATTACATGTGATGTATAATTATGTAAAACAATTGTTTTTATTTAGTTTCAATCATATAATTTCATTTTTAATCATGTGCATTTAATTAATATCAAGTTGTTTATATATATATAATATAATATTGTAAAAAAATTTAAATATTCATTTAACTTTTATTCTATAATTCCTTTTTTTGGGTAAAATACTAGACCTTTCATCATCAGTCATTTTTTTTATCATAACTAAAAATAAAAAAGCACAAACTGAAAAGTACGTAATCTCAATCAAAACATTATTATGAACCCAAAAAAAAAAATCAAAACATTATTAATTTAAGTATGGAATACCTTTTTAATCAAAACGCCAGTATTTACAGTTTAAAGACCACGCGCATGGACTTTCTATCATAACGATAAAAAATAATAATAATGATAATAATTGATGTATAGATAATTCCACAATATTTAAGGGTGCCACTGCTTTTCAAACTTATCTGAAGCACATACATCACAGTAACATTGACATTTTGTATTAATGTTTAAAAACATTGTATTTAACTAGGAAGACCCCTTTAGGAGTAGACACAGGTGAAAAGTAGGCATCGCCTTGGGTGGTTAAACGTACATTTGAATTAAATAGTCCGATACATGTCGGTTTTATTTGATTAGGTATTAGTTTTCTTTTTTATTTTTGGTAATAATTAGGTATTAGTTTGAGTTATAAATGAATTAAATAGTATTAAAATTAAAGAACTTATCCTATAATAAATCAACAGATTAATTAGAATTTAATAAATTTTTAATACAAGTGATTAAGGGAAAAGATAGGTGTGAGAAGCATAGTTTAATATTCATTCAACGCACGAAGGAAAGACAAAGGGGGAAGGGGGAGAGAATACTATCCAACATGCACATTCTTGAATGCAAAAAGATAAAATCTTAGGCTGCGAAGTTTATCTTCAGCTTTATTAAAATATTTCTCCTATTATTTAATGACACCGTTTTCATTTTCTAGTGTTTCAGTCATATTTATGCAGCGCACACATACAAACATAATTATTATATTAATATAAATATTTCTGAACTGTTACTATCAGTATGGACATTGGATTTCAATTTTCATTCAATTAATTTGCAAGTCAAATACAATACTCACATACGTACACATTTTAAAAAAATACAATTTATTAAGCTAATACTTATTTTTCAGTGTACGCAATAAGATTAACTTTGATACATTATTTACACATTTACAATGTATTATTGCATGTAATAATTTAGAGTTTAATTTTAATATATTAATTTTTACATTATCATCCAAACAAATATGTTTATTTACATGATTTTTCATGTAGTAAATATAAAAATCAACCATTATGACTCTTGTAAAAATAAATTAATTGGATAATAATGTAAAATTTATTATATATCAGTATAGTAAAATTAAATCCATTGCACTTTAATTACATTGTTTTTTATTCTCAGTGTTAAGTATAGTACGCAAATCTAATTACAAAACTTAGTGTGGTTTTTTATCAATAAAATGATAAATTTGATACTAATGAATTTTCAAATATCAGCAGCTACCATGGTTCACAGGTTAAGTAACTTGCACAAATAAAGATCTCCAGAATATTTTAGCTATATATTTTTTGAAACATTAAGGTCTCTATAGGTCCATATAATTTTACTCAATTTTAATCAAATTCTTATAGTTTAAAAATTTTTAATTAAGTCCATATATTATATAAAATTTTTCAATTGAGTCATTGTATAGAACTCATCTATCCCTTACAAAAAATGAAATATTCTTAGTATATTCACCTCTATCTATCTCTATCTTCCACATCATCCATCTTCCATCCCCACTACCACCACAGCCAACAACAACAACAATAACCGCATAACATCATGGTCAGGATGGGACCACCCCTCCTCCTACCCACCTCCATCATGGCCCCCACCACCACCCGATTCCTCTTCACCTCCCCCTTTCACCACCACCACCAACAACAACAACCACAACAACAGAAAGTAAAAACAAACATTTTCATTTTCTTTACCCTATATACTTTTGAGTTCTTTATAAAGCAAGGGAAATCCTATGAAACACATGTATTTTAGTGCACCATCAATGCTGCTTTAGCTGTTTGAAAGTAGTCTTTGAATTGTTTCTTAAGGTGGTTGATGTTCAATGGTTTGTTGCTTTTCCAAGGGCCATAGTTGGCACCAACGTTGTTGTTTGTGTTGTTGTTACTGTTGTCGAAGGGCTCAAAAGGATTGTTGTTGTGGTTGTTGTTAGGGGGAGTGGGTTGTTGTTGTTGTTAATGGTGGTGTTGGTGGAAGGGGAAGGTGAAGGGGAATTGGGCGATGGTGAGGGCCATGATCGAGGTTGGGTAGGAAGAGGGGATGGGTCTCACGTTGACCATGATATTAGGCGATTGTTGTTGTTGTTGTTGACGGTGGTGGTGGTGGTGGTGGTGGGGAGGTGGGTGATGGTCGGGATGGAAGATAGATGATGTTGAAGAAGATGGAGATAGATAGAGATGGAATATACAAGAAATATTTTATTTTTATAAGTTATTCCTCAAGGACTCAATTGAAAAATTTTATATAATATAGAAATTTAATTAAAAAAATTTAAATTGTAGAAATTTAATTAAAAATTTAGCAAAATTATAGGACAGTAATTAAACCTTAATGTTTCAAAAAATGTATAGCTAAAATAGCATATGTAATCCTACTGTTTACAACAAAAACAAATGCGGTAGGTAGACTGGCGATCACCAACAAACCATTCGCCGCCTTACACATCATCACCAACAGTGGGACATATAGCAGCTACCTCCATGACCAAGACTTGTTTTGTTGTGACGTGTGAGTATTTTTTCCGTAGTTCTAATATATTTAAAGGCATATGTATCTTTTGGTTATTTATGATTAAAAATTAATCAAGTAATCTATTAATTCAAGTTATTGAGATATAATTTATGATTAAATTATAGCAATTAAATATAAAATGGTGCTGATATCTTAATATAGTACTTAATGAATTTCCGTTTTGTTTTTTTTGGTCAATGGACTTATTGTATTGGATTTTTTTTTGTCATGCCAAAACCAAGACTTAGACAGTGGGCCATTCATTACAAAGGTAGGCCCATCTCAGACGGTCCAATTATTGGACCAAGAGAGTTCACATTGTCAGCGGAATTAATATGAGTCTTCACCATCTCCATGGTCCTATTGCTTGGGCCCCCAAAAAAAAAAGTGATTGTCCCACTGCTGGAACAAGGGACTTGGGAAGCATAACAGCAAGTCCATATCACCATAATTCTTGCAAAAATTAGCATTAGTGCCTGCTTCGTGTGGTTTTCCGTCTGGACAAAAAAATTCCCTTGGTCAACCAAAAAGGAAACCGAAAAGTCTTTTTTTTTTGTCTCAAATTCTCACTAGGATTTTTTTCTTTTATTTTGCTTCGATGAGTTTCTCTTGATAATAGCAGTTATTGAATTATAAGAAGTATAACAAAGTTTATATCCAAATTTTCTTATGGTTGCTCGCACTTTTTGTGGCCTTTTTGGAGTAATGCATCATGACAAATGATCAAATCAACAATCTATGTTAGTGGTGGTTTGTTGAAATCTATGTTTTTTAGTTGTTTTATTTGCGTATTCATTATGTCTATTTAGTTGTTTTGTTTAGTTAGAAGTTTATGTGGAATAATAAGTTTGGATTTGTGTTTTTTTTTTTTTTAAATCCAAGAGGAAAGAAGAAGACCTATATTGCAAGAAGAACTTAGAAAGTTCCTAGAAAACAGCTATCAATGTAAACTTTTCTCTTTATATTGGATTCCTTCAAAGAGCTTGCTGTGATGTCCAAGAGAATCTAACAGCACGAATAAGATAGTTGTCTTATAAAAATTGGCAACCCAAAGAGGCACAAATAAATATGCAGAAGTATAAAGTAAAAATGACACAAGGAATTTATATGGTTTGACAAATAACCTACATCCACAGGCAAAGGTAACAACCAAATTTGCACTATGAAAATATTATGGTTAATATAAAAGTGTTTGCACTCCACTCAAACCCAAGTCCCCAAAATACCTTACAATATTTTTCACAAGTGTATACGCTCAACATACAAAAGAAAAGTAACAAGAATAAGAACAAACTTATCTAACAGAAAAAGTGCTAATAGAGTTGGAATATCTCTTAAGCTCCAATGCATGCTCTATTTATAGAGGTCTTGGTGCATAACAAACAAAAAACATTTAATGCATCACTCCCAACTAGATCCACCTTAGATCTAGTTTTCATGATAATTCTAGTGAAGTTCATTAACTCCCTTCGACCATTATCAATGTTGAGGAAGTCTTCAAATTGAATTTTACTTCTTAAATTGGATTCCACTTGCAATGGTTTGAAAATTCAAACCATATATCACAAATATCCACCTTGGTCTTAATTTTCTTTCAACTTTTGAAGTCGTCTTCTCCAATATGCCCATAAGGAAAAACTCACAAACGGATACTACCTCTTGATGGACAGACATCGGGTTTTGTAAATCAATATTAACACCCTTGGTCCTAAAATGACAGTACTAAACCTGATACTAGTTTGCTTCCCACAAACATGATATATGTTTACAAAGGTTAGGCATAACAAATTTCCGATCACTAAGCAAGTCATGCTTGCTCATCATAGGCATCCTTGCCTCACGCATACAACACTTGTGAATAGTATGCAAATAAGATGAAGATGATCTTGATGTAGCACCAATAACCAAACTACCTTGAAGTTGACAAAGGCCATTTACCAATTTATCTCTAATCACCATAAGAGCACTTTTAGATATTTCAGAACTCCACCTTTAGCAGAACACTTATACCTTGATAATCAAGAGTGCTCAAAAGAAATAAGATTTTTCTTTAAGTCAAGAATATGTCGAACATTAGATAAAGTTCTCAGTAGCTCTATCATGTGACTTGATTTGGATTGTACCAATGTTGACAACCTTACATGATGTATTATTTCCCATAAGAACAATACTACCATTAACTAACCAGTGAGAACTGAACCAATCCTAGTTTGGACAAATGTGGTAAGTTGCCTAAATCAAGAACCTAAGTATCACCAAATTGAAGGGTTGATCCTAAAAACATTTCTTGCATCTTGAGCAACACTTGTGCATCATGTGAATCTTTCTCTTTCTTTTCTTTGAGGTTTGGACAATCTGCTTTCCAATGCCCATCTTTCTTACAATATCTAAATTTGCCTTTTCTTCTACTACTACTCAAACTAGCATCCTTCCAATTACCTCAGCTACCAAGCCAAATGCGGTACCAATAAGATTATCGCTATCATGCTCCATCTTTTCATGATACAAAAGTGAGGACTTGACCTCATAAATGTCAAGATGCTTATGCCCATAGATGAGTATTTCATGAAAATGCCTGTAGGAATGAGATAAAGAACAAAGCAACATGATTGCTGTTGCTTAGTAGAGAATGTATCATCCATGTTTCTTAACTCCATTATAACTGATGTGAACTCGGCTATATGAGTTCTCATTGACATCCCTTTTGCCATACGAAGCATATATATACAAACGTTGCAATAGACCGAAGTTGGCCACCGTTTTAGTCATGAATAATGACTCTAATTTGGTCCACAAACTAGTTGTGCTTTCTTTAAAAAGGCCTCTTGCACTACATCGTCTATAATGCAAAACTAAATAGTGGTAAAGCTTTTTGATCAATATCTTCCCACTCCGAATCCTTCATTATGTCTGGTTTTTATCTTTGCTAGAAAGTGCTACTTTCAAGTCTTGTTGTGCATGAACATCATCAAAACCTTCCACATCCCAAAGCTGATGCAATCATCAAACTGTTGAATATCAAATTTCAAGGGCGATATCTTCAAACAAATTTTCCAGAACTCTACAAGAGCTCTGATACCAGTTTGTTATAAAAATTGGCGGTCCAAAGAGGCATAAATAAATATGCGAAAGTGTAAAGTAAATATGAGACAAGGACTTTACGTGGTTCGGCAAATAGCCTATGTCCACTGGCAAAAGCGACAACCAAATATTGCACTATGAAAATATGATAGAAAATACAAAAGTATTTACACTCCACTCAAACCCAAGTTCTCAATACATCCAAAATACCTCATAGCATATTTTCTCAGGTGTATATGCTCAACATACAAAAGAGAAGTAACAAAAGAATAAGAATAAACTTCTCTAACATCGAAAGAGCTAATGGACGTGGAATATCTCTAAAGCTCCAATATATGCTCTATTTATAGAGCTTGGTCCATAACAAACCAAAAACATTTAATGTTTGATCAACTTGATCGTAATCACTTCCAACTAGATCCACCTTAAATCTAGTTGTTATGATAATTTTAGTGAAGTCCATTGACTTCCTTTGACCATTATCAATGTCGATGAAGTCTTCAAATGAGATTTTACTTCTTCTAAATTACTTCAAATTGGATTCTACTTACAATGGTTTGAAAATTCAAACCATATATCACAGGCTATGAACGGAGTATTCGGGGAGATTGGAATGTAAGAAGACTACCTCTTTTATATTCCTTTTGTTAAGGGCATATTCACAAGTTAAGTGTGTTAAATTTCTAGTAATTATAGCTGACCCATAACTTGCAAGTAATAGGCTCATAGTTGTTGATGTTCTCCCTCTTGTAAAATTAAGTTTGGCATGTTTCCTTGCCTTAGCAATAAAATTACCGTTGTTGATGACAAAGAAAATCTTCACCTTGGTGACACTTTAAACTTATCTATTGAACACAAAGTCACAAACAAATACGGGAAGTAATCCACACTAACAGATAGCTTCAAATGGAACCAAGTCATGCGATATACCCATGTTCTTATTTTCTTAATCTTAGGATCGAATCAGGCTTTTATGGTGGTAATTTCAAATAGCTTATGTTGGTGAAATAGTCAGTTAAGTGATTGTTACTGCCTACTGGAGCCTCAGTTAGCACGTTCAAAACTCTGTTACCACCATGAATGTGGAAGTTTCCTCTTCTATCAAATCTAGTGGTGGCAGGAGAGGATAACATGGAAGATAATAAGGAGCTTGAAGGGTAAATTACATCACTCTTGTTAAATGTCACAGACATCCCTCTATTTGTCCACCTAACATTTATCTTCCCTCATCTAAATGAAAACAAACGGAGCCAATCATTTAACGAAAAGGATCTCAATTGGGAGAAAGTGGAGAGTCAAGAGGAAATAGAGCTCAGGAAGGAGGAGGACTCGATTGAGAGAAATGAAACTCGACCAAATTAGGAATATCTCGGCTGGCAGGTGAGATATATTCATCCGTCTAATCTCTACTTTCTTTCAACCTCTTCCTCCTTTAGCCGAACACTCCATTTTCTCTCAACCAGCTCCTTCTCGGGTCGAGCTCTATTTCCTCTTGGACGAACTCTATTCTCTAACGAGATCATTTTCCGTTAACAGTGATTGACTTTGTTTGTTTTTATTTAGATGAAGGGGGGTAAATGTTAGGTGGACAAATAAAGGGAATGTCTATAACATTTCAGCAAACCTTAGAAAAAATGAGTGTAATTTATCCAATAATTTATAATTATTCCACTTATGCATGTGATATGATTACTTTTGGCTATCACGTGGCTCAGAGAGCTTTTCTTTTTCTTTTCTTTCTTTAATAGCCATTATAAAATGTATAAACTTTTTTCTTTTTCCTTTTGCTCTCCATTTCTTTCATCATTTATTGATTTATCACGTTTAGAATCTATTCTTTTCCTGTACATACACTTTTCTGTGTTTCTTCCTCTCTCATACGCTACTCACTTTCATTTAATTGAGGACTATATATTGAATACACAACGGTCTTCCACTAGTTTGTTCTCTATTAAAAGAAAAATCAAGTCAGTAATTTAAAATTCATACTGCTTTCGAATTCTGATAATAATGACTTATTTGTTGTTTTTAAATATGGATAAAATGGAAAAGAAGAAAAGAGGGGAAAATGAAGTGAAAAACAAAAAACATACCATCCTCAGCATTTTGTTCCTATTCTTTTTATTTTTATTTCATTTTTCTCTTTCCAAGTCATTATGCACATGCAATTGCATTTCTTTAATAAAAAATATTATTTTAATTCTCTAAAAGTGAGTAACTATTGAACACTAAAAATGATGACTATTGAAACATTATTTTATTATCATTGATATGATGATGATAAAGTGAGTGTTTTGGGGTGTGGAAATAACACAACTCTTAATATGTCTTGCTCAAATGTGAGTGGTATGTTGCCTTGTAACGCCACCATTATTACTTGATGATGAAGGTTCTCTGATATTATAAACTTGATCCTTTTGCTTTATGATATGCTTCTTTACATTTTGATAAGACACCTACTGCTACCTTTTTGCCCTCCTGAGAATCTCCCTTACCTTCCTTACCGTAAAGACTAAAGTGCATCTTAAAGCACCAACATGTGAAGCAACATTCCAATACGATTCGTGTTTCTTAAATATTGAACTGGTTTTGATACAAAAATAAATTCTCTAACATTTCCAAATTTTGCGAGCTCTAGCCACCAACTGCAGAACGCCTGAGTAGCTGAATGTTTGCAATAATTTCCTAGTCAAGTAGGCAAAGTGTTTCAAGGTAACACATTATTATGAATTTGTTTCTACATTTAATCCTGCAGCTTACAGCAAGCTTAATTAATTTCTTTTAGTATGCTCCAAATTCAGTTGACAATATATATGCCTCGCCTCATTCATTATCGCTAAAATATTTTTCTGTAATTTTCCGTTTTTATTTGGCGAATATTTTCTGTGTTTCAGTAATGTACTCAATTTCATAGTCAACATTCCAGTGTAAGATCACTCCATCACTAGGCTTATGTTAGCCACAGCCACGAGCCCACGACTATTCTGAAAGGATTCTGTTGCAAGATCCCATAGAAATGGTTGCTTAACTTCGAGGAAAATACATCAAGATAGTGATGTCCAAACTCCAACGTTTGAATAATGAAAAGAATATTTGGGAAGTGGAGCCTCATGTCTTGTGTCTGTTTCTCACTTCTTTGGGAGCAACTAAAGAATGTGTAAGGAAGATAAGGGAAGTACGGAGAGCAATTAAAGTCAAAGGATTCTCCGAGTTATTTTTAGCTGTGAGTTTCTCTGAATGTTCTTTGCGTAGTCGCAAATCATATCATATATTTAGTTAGAACTCTTGAAAGAGAACCATGCCCACATTGAGCTTCCTTGTTCATTCTTAGCTACACACAATTATAACAACTTTGCTCTAAACTAAAACATAAGGCTACAACCATATTACACCCATATACGTTTTACTGTTAGAGTCATCAATTAAGCTTTGTTTATGTCTTCACTTCTTCAGTTACAGGCAAACAAAACAGTGGTTTTGACAATTTGAAAGGACATGGCTCAAAGGAGATTTTCAAAGCAAGAAATAGTTGCTTTCTCTGAAAAAGAAGATGGAGGGGACTCATCATCTTTTGATTCTCTTCCCAATGATGTTGTAGGAGACATTCTTCTCAGGCTCCCGGCTCAATTTGTGCACAGTTCTGCCAGGCATGTTAACAGAACATGGGCTGAAATATCACAACGCCCTTGTTTCATCAAGTCACACCTACTCCACTCTGAGTGTGGCTTTCTCATCCAAGATGCTCACAGCCCATACAAGGTGAATTCCTTTCATGCAAGTGACTGGGAACTTAGAGAGACTAATTTACATTCCAAATTTCATGGAAAGATAAGAGGCAGTTCTGATGGTGTGTTGTTGATCAACAAATCAGGTTCTGTTATGGACTTATATGTGGCAAATAATGTCACAATGCAACTCTTGAAACTCCCCTCTCTCCCCTCAAACTGCAGGCTGTGTAGCCACTGCAACAACAATGCAAGGATTTCCTCCACTGGTGAGATTAAAGTGGTTAGCCTTGGAAAAAACTCAAGTAATGGACTGTATGATTGGTATGTGCTAACGGTTGGCAAGGAAATGTCATGGAGGAAAATTAGTAGCAGTGTACCTGAAGAATGTGACCCTGCATCATATTTATCATATGTACAATCTTTATCTGTTGATGGGGTTGTTTATTGGACTAACTCATCATGGATTACTGATCAATCTGTTCTTGCGATTGATCTTGGTGATGAGACTGGTCACCATTTGAAGGTTCCAGAGAATGTCATGGTCAGTATTGGACACTTGTGCAGATGGGAAGGGAAATTTGCTGTATGAATTGTGGCAAGGATGTGGAAATGAAGGTATGGAAGTTGAGGGATTTGCGTAGCAATGAATGGGTCATGGTTAAGAGTATAAGGTTTTCTGATGAAATTCCACTTGGGAAAAATTTCTCTGTTCCTATAATTTGGATGGATTTAGAAGTTTTGGTGCTCAGTGTCTATGTTAAAGTTAGCAATGTGGTTGTGGCTTACCATGTGAATAGAGGCGAGTACAAAGTAATTAAGACAGACAATGTTGCCCGCCATGCAATTTTCCAACACACAGACAGCCTAATCCGATTTTAGTTACTTGCAGTGCATTGCTCTACAGAACTTTGTGTCAGTGTTACTCAAACAAATGTTATTTCGTGCATTTTTGTTTAGAAATTAATTTTATATATATATATATGTGTGTGTGTGTGTGTGTTTGAAATGAACAAAAATAAGAGCTTTGTGACTATATTCTTATTGATATTCAATTTTTATAAAATTTGATACAAATGATCTTTATAATAGGTGATTGTAACTCAAGGTTTGATTGACAGAAAAATTATTTTATAGAAGTTATAAATAGTGTAATTTTACTTAAAGTTAAGTGGTGTAATTTTATCTTATTCCATATATATATATATATATATATATATATATATATATATATATATATATATATATATATATAATGGTGTAACTTTAATTACACCTTTGAATAACTTTTATTTGATTAATTTTTAACAAAACTCATCGTTGGATTAAAAGTTCATATTATATAGATCATGTCTATAAAATTTCAAGTTAATCTAAAATCATTTGGCATAGTATGCTTAAAATGAACAAGCAGAATAAGAGTTTCGTGATTACATTCTCATTGATGTTCAAATTTTTTGAAATGTAGCACAAATAATCTTTATGATAGGTAATTAAAACTCAGAAGTTGGATTGGCAAAAACTTTATCTTATAAAAAGTTATTAAAGGTGTAATTTTGCTTAAAGTTATACCGATATAATTTGATCATAATTCCATATACACACACAGGGGGCATATCACATAAAAGGAGTGTTTATTATACGAATGAGAAAAATAAATCTTTGTTGTAAAAGAGGAATGAATATGCACACTATCACAAAGCCACCATACACTTAAATCTCACTATAAGACAAAATAGAAGAATGACATATGGATGGATAAAATTGGAAGAGAAAAAGAAAAAGCTTCCCTCTCGTTCTCTTCTCTCTCTCTCTTTATCTTCTCTCCCACTCACTATCCCTTAAAGCTTTCATTCTCTCTTCGTCACGTTTCTCTCTTTCTCGTTTTCCATCATTCACAGGAAGAAGATGAAGGAAAATCAAGTCTGTTCGCATGATATATGCATAGAATCAAGATCTCGTTCTTCTTCTTTCATTCTCTCTATGTGTCATGTTTCATTGTTCACAAAAAGAAGATAAAGGAGAAATAAGATCTGTTGGCAACAAAATGGATTGATTTTTCATGTATTTGTGAATACATGGATGGTTTTTTTTCAGCTTTTTGAGCAACAAAACGAATTGAAAATAACTTTGCTAGAAGTTGAGATTTTTTGTTATTGTTGGAACTGGAGTTAGAAAATTGTAAATGCGTGTTACAAAAAGTTATAAACCAATTCACAAAAAGTTGTAAACCATGTTCATAAAACATGTAAACCAGTTATGAAAAGTTGTAAACCAATTGAGGACAAATACTAAACAGGATCAGGATAAAATATGAAACCATATGCAAAAAGTTAAAAACCAGTACGCAAAAAGTTGTAAACCATGTGTATAAAACATGTAAATCAGTTCTGAAAAATTGTAAATCAATTGAGAACAAATACTAAACAGGTCAGTATAAAATGTGAAACCATATGCAGAAAAGTTACAAATGAGCATGCAAAAAAGTGTAAACCATATTCATAGAACATATAAACTAGTTCTAAAAATTGTAAGCCAATTAAGTAAAAACCAAGTTTTGCATATGGTTTACAATTCATCCTGAACCTGTTTAATAAATGAAACAAAAGAAATAATTAACAACACATCACCAAATGGGATGAAAATAAATACAAAGAGCAAGCCATATAAATCATGAACAAACAAACATAAAAGACATAATCCTACGAAATGAATGGCAGGATAAGTTACAACTATCGTCATCACATTTAATGGTCATAAAATGGATGTCCCATTTAGGTTACCCACTTTTGAGGTTAAAATAACACTGCTCTTATTAATATTTGCCAAGCCATGCATACGTGTGTTCGTGTGTTTGGATGTATATTTTGTACATTCAAAATCAATTTTAGTGTTAGAAATAAAATAATATCTTAGTATATTTTGGATTGATTTATATTGATTTAAGTATATTTAGGAGTGATTTAGATCGATCTAGTTTAATATTAGGTTGCTTTTATCATTATATTTTGATATTATTTTTGACTTACAAATAGGCCTATATATCTCATCATATCATACACAACAATCACAAAAGTATACATTTTATTTGGTCTCTATCCCTATGTTATATTTTCCATCATGTCTTCTAACATCTAGGATCCTAAAATTAATTTTGTCATTTTTTAGTTATTTGGTTTGCAAGTGATAAAAATTAAGGGGCATTAGTTTGGGATTTTTTGGGGGGTGAAAATCACTTTTTTTACCCCAAAAAATCACTTTGCATATATTTAGATTATTAATATTTTATATATATATATATATATATATATATATATATATTTCTCTATAATTCCTTGCACCACAAGTTTAAAATGATTTTAAAATGATTTCATGATAGACTATGAATTTAGAAAAGCTTTCCTATGAATCCATAAATTTAGAGGTGTTTTTTCCTATAGCTAAGTTTGTAAATATCAAAATGGTTTTGTTATGCATATATATATATATATATATATATATATATATATATATATATATATATATATATATATATATATATCATGTTTGTTGTCCCATGCAGGTATAGGTGAGATCTCTTCATTAGTTCGATGACTCACTCTTCTTTCTTCCTCCTTACCAGGTCTAGTTATCATTCATCACCATTCTAGCAGACAACTTTCAAGTGGTGAGCTTTATGTTGCAACAATGCTTAGTTTAGGTTTATGTTAGATTAGTGCTAGGTAATTATGGGAGGATTCAAACCATCCATCTTATTTTAATATTATGTATTTATTTTAGAGTTATGAGCATCCTTACATGATCATAAATTTCAAGCATTGATTTGAGATGTAAATTGTAATTAGAATTTATGTAACGAGCTAGATATGTATCCATGATTCAAGTTCCTAGTATTAAATCAATTTTAGAATTACGATTAAAATCATGAAATTAAAAGTTTATGCTTTCATGAATAGCATATTTGATTAAAATATTTTCAGAGCTTTGTATGTTAAAATATTTCAATTTCATGAATTCGGACATCATGTTTTGAATAAAGAATTGGATGATGATTTGAATGAAATTATGTTTTCAGAACGATTATCACGATAATTCATGCATTCAATGAGTCACATCACTCAGAAGGCTTACATGGGATCCAGTCCTTACATGCTAGTCACGTTTCCGAATTCGGATCGTAATATATAATCAATTCGATAAATGCATAACTAAACATGCTAGCAGTTGATACATGAATGATTATAGAAAATTTCCACAAGTTTATCACTTTATATTTGCACATTTTTGTTGCAATAATGATATTTCACCATCCAAAAGTATATATTCTATCATTTGACACCCATCAAATTTAAGGATGGAGAAGATAAATGAGTAGCGGTGAATGGGGTCATATTAATCTTATCCTATGATAATATGATAGATATTCTAATGAAATGTCCAAGTTACATTGATAAATAACTAAATGTATTTCAAATAAAGTCTGTACCAAAAAAAGAAAGTAGTTGAGATTCGCCCTTACCATAAATGTGTGTAAATGTTTTTGAGCAAATTATGCCAGTTAGAACATGTTAGTATTATGAGTAGTATTATTTAAATATCAAAAAATAAATATTTAATTGGAACACACATTTTATCACTAATTGATAAGTGGTGATAGTAGGGGTCACAATTACAACTAATAGTGATGGAATGGGCACTCAATTGGACAATTATTTTTAGATGTTTAAATAATATTTTGTAACGGCATGCCTTATAGGAAAAAATTATTAGATACTGTGAGACCAAGACAAAGTATTTAGTTTATTTCATTTATTAATGAATATATTATTATGGGTTATTATTGTTTCTCATTTTCTTAATATTTTTAATGTAATAGCTAATGTGTGAATTAATCATTGGTGAAAGCAAATATTTTATCTAGCTGTCCACTCACCGAACAGTATCTCCCCTCAACATAGTCATAAATCATTAAATCACCTCAAGTATTCTAAGCAGATCTACGCTTATAAAATAGTAAAGCTAGCACATGTACCGATAGTGGCAACTCACAAGTATATCATATCATCAACATGGCACCCTTCTTGCATTACTCTCTGCTCTCACTTGCATTTGTCCTCATCACCCTCAAGCTCTTCCTAACAAGAAGGCCTAAGAACCTTCCACCATGCCCACCAACCGTTCCCATAATAGGCAACCTCCACCACTTAAAGCCTCGTCTCCATCGTACGCTCCACGCCCTTTCCCGAACCTACGGCCACATCTTCTCCCTCTGGTTCGCCTCACGCCTCGTGGTTGTTATCTCCTCCCAAACCTAGCCCAACAATGCCTCACAAAACACGACACCGTTCTCGCAAATCGACCACGCTTTCTCGCCGGAAAGTACCTCTTTTACAACTGCACCAGCTTGGTGTTCTCCTCCTACGGTGATCACTGGCGCAACCTTCGCCGCATCGCCACCACGGACGTCCTTTCAACGCCGCGCCTCAACTCTTTCCTCGAAATCCGAAGGGAAGAGGTCATGAGGTTCATAAGGAAACTAGTTGATGACACATGCATGGGGTTCACCACGGTGCGGTTGAGGCCGAGGATAACGGAGATGTCACTCAACAACATCATGAGGATGGTCTCTGCAAAGAGGAACTACGGCGATGAAAACAATGTCAAGGATGCCGAGGAAGTGAGGCAATTTAAGGAGATCATCGCGGACATACTGTCCTTGGTGGATGCGAACAACAAGAGTGATTTCTGGCCTTTGCTTAGGTGGTTTGATTTGGATGGGTTTGTGAGGAAGCTGAAGGGGGTTGGTGAGAGAGCTGATGCGTTCTGGCAAGGGCTTCTTGAAGAGCACCGTAGTGGGAGGGATGGTAATGATAGCATGATAGAGCATCTCTTAACTTTGCAGAAAACGCAGCCTGAGTACTACTCGGATAATGTTATCAAAGGGCTTATTCAGGTAATTAAGCTATGCTTCTTGCTATATTATTTATTACACTATCTATCATCATATGTGTTAAATACTGGAGTTATATTATTTATAGTCATTTGTGTGGTATATCATGTCAGATCACATCTTGTCTATTATTAGATGGTGTAAATTTCATTCAGTAAGTCTTTACAATATCCAATAATAAATGAGTTGTGAATTGATATGATATCATACGTATTATAAATACAAATAATATTTTTCATATATAAGTCAAATTTCAGTGTGCAGGTGGGATAAGATAGATGATTTTCTTATGAAATTCAGGGAGATCTATTGGTGTATAGTCATCATTATATTACAGTAGCAGTTAGGCTGTTGCAAGTTGTTAGTTATGTAATCATGTAGTTAGTTAGAACTTCCTAAAACCTTATGTACTATATATACTCGTCTTTGCCTATCAATAAAGTCAAGTCATTGTTTCAGTTACTCAATAAGATCTCTATATCAGGAGCGAAACTACAATCCTGGACCTTAAACCACATCTTATTTCAAAATGGATAAGAAAAATTTTGTCTCTAAATAATGTCTATTTCCTTTTCAGATCACCATTTATAAATTGCTATTTCGAAAATAAGCATTTTAAAATGTTTAGAACTTAAATAAGTACATATATATTATCTCCCAAATAACAAAATGTTTCATGGCTAAGTGTTTTTACAAAATATTGTTAGCAATTGTTTGCCTCAAACAAGGAAAGGGAACCGATCAAGTGTAAATTTTTCATCCTAAAAAATATATTCTAATTTAAGATTCACAAAATATATTAGGTAATTGTTTGAGACAAGGATTACTACTAGTATGTTTGAGAGGGAGGGTTGTGGAAGGAAAGGAATGTAAGTTTTTCATTTTTTCAAAAAATTATATTATAATTTTAATTTAAAAAGTTTAAAATAATAAAATAATATATCATCATATAATTTTCTATTATCCTATTTTTTCCTTCGTTAATTAGAATTGGACGACTCCTAAATTTAAAACGAAAAGGATATTTTCTATCTCTTTTCTCTCCAAAGTTCTCCATCCAAACAACATGCAAGAGCCAGAGTTTCTCATCTAATGACTACTCAAACTTTTTAAATTATATTTCCTCTCTATATTTTGCCTTATCACAAATAAATCGCCATGGCTAGGATTTCTGAAAAAAAAAAAATAGTTATCCTGTTACTTTAAATTAAACAAATATTTATGGTCCTTGCAAAATTAAATGCAATTATATTTAACTTCAAATGGTTTGTAGGATATGCTCCTTGCCGGAACAAACACAACAATTCTAGCTATCGAGTGGGCAATCTCTGCTCTATTGAATCACCCAGAGATACTGAAAAAAGCAAAGGATGAATTGAATACTCAAATAGGTGAAGATCACTTGGTAGATGAGTCAGATATTCCGAATCTCTCCTACCTCCAGAATATTATCCATGAGACACTTCGATTGTACTTTCCAAGTCCATTGATGTTGCCTCATTTTTCTTCTGACGAGTGCACTATTGGAGGATTCACTATTCCGCGTGACACTATAATTTTGATTAATTCATGGGCCATTCGAAGAGATCCTGAAATTTGGAATGATGCTGAATGTTTTAAGCCCGAGAGGTTTGAAACAGAAGGGGAAGCCAACAAATTAATTGCATTTGCGTTCGGATTGGGAAGAAGGGCCTGTCCTGGATTTACCTTGGCATATCGTATAATGGGCTTGACTTTGGGATTATTGATTCAGTGCTTTGAATGGAAACGACCCACTGATGAAGAAATTGATATGAGGGAGGATAAAGGGTTCACCTTTGCAAAGCTAATTCCATTGGAGGCTATGTTTAAAGCACTACCAATCAGCACGAAAGTGAAGCAATATTAATTATCTAGTATTGCATAAGAATCTACTATTCATGATATTATTTGATAGGTACACTAACCAAGCACAAAGAAATAGTAATGATTATGTTGAAGTACGTGGCATAATAAAGATTGAGCATGTTTGGTTAAGAATATTTTATTGGAGAAGTACTTATGTAGAAGGACAAACAAAATAGAATTAGAAAGAGGAGCAAAAAATAAGTTGTATTTGAAAGTAATTATAAAAGTACTTTGGAGTAGCTAGATTCTTAAACATTAAATTAGGGATTCGATTCTTAACTGTATAAAAAGAGTTTCATAAGAAAAAAAAATTCATATTTGTGAGTTATATGTTTCAAGAGAATGAGTCAATGCTTTAGATGGTATCATTGGTTCATATTAAAAAATTACAAAAGTATCTTTTATTAGAATAAAAAATATTAAAATATTTAGATGTGATAAATATGAAAGCATTTTCTTTTATAAAATTACAATTAAAGAAGTAAGAAAGTGAGTGAATGTGAGAGTAATATTTTAATTTTCGAAGGATAAGATAGTAAGTTAGTGGTTTCAAAATTTTGGGGTGAATTTATCTACTTCTGCTATTTCTGATTCCGTGAGAAATATCTCTCTATTTATTTCTAAAATAAAATAAAATAAATTATTTTTTATGGGATTTTCGACACCCACGATATCAATACTCTCTTGAATTCATTGGGTGCAATTTAATCATTAGTTTTATAGATATTAATAATTTAAATTGGAATTTAATTAATTTTTTATCCTGATAGTGTAAATTTTTTTCACTTTTATCCAATCATGTATTATTATATTAATAAAAATGATTATATCTAACACTCACTGCTAGAAAAGTCATACAAATACATTAAATTATATTATCAATGCATATAAATTAAACTCTTTAAATTAATAGGATGCACACGTGACAAATTTTTAGTGACAAATAACTAAAGAATACATGTACTCTTGAATTTTATAGAGATATAAAAAAAATCCCATTTTTTATTCATTTTTTGTGTGTGAATTTAATTATTTTTTTTAGAAGTACAAACAAATAACACTAACAATTTTAAAGTACCTTTTTAATTTTTTCAAAAGCACCTAGAGAATCTGTATTATACTCCATCCTTTTTATATTATTTGTCGTTTGCACAAAAATTAAGAAACCAAAATTCAATATTTGATTATACAATATGTTTACCAAAATAACTTTACTTAATTTTTATTAACATGTCACCATTATTAACTAATGTCACATATATTTCTCGATTATTGGAATGTTTGAAATATCATGAAAAGTAAAATAAAAAAGTCAATCATAAATATTTTATTGATATATGAGAATGGACGATGTTACAAATAAAAAATTTTCCTAAGTAAAGTGACAAGTCGCATTTTAGATTTTCACTTGTCAAGTCGCATTTTAACCTTTTTGGGTTTTAATATATAAATAAGAAACATAAGAAAACATGAGAATGATGATGTAATAAGAATGATGATATTAAATCAAAACATAAGAAGAAAAAAACTGTAAGATCTTGGAAGATGATAAAATTCAGTGTCATTGTATCTACCACAATGGATTTAAGGAATTAAATATTTTCTCCCGTGATGAAATATTTAAATATAGCTAAAACCCTAAATCAGTCTCTCAAACTTATATTCGGGATAAATTAATCCTATTTAAAAAATCTCATATTAGTCCTTTAAATTTTATTAAAGATGACATCTTAGTCCCTCTGTATAATTGTCGTATAAATTGTGTTCTATTAACTTACTTGTGTGTACTATTAACTTATTTACATGTATTGTTAACTTTCATGGTGATCTTACTTCCCTTACTCCTCAAAATGAAGTCGTTTAGATCTTTTTTTTTTCATCTTATTTTACCATAGAAGAAAGATTTTGACTTTAAGTTGACATTTATTCTAGAGAGAGTAATGAGGTAAGTTATGACTCACTTGAAAATTAACAATATATGTAAGTAAGTTAACAAAATACATGAACATTTCTGTTAATAGTTCATACAACAATTTGACAAAGGAACTAACTTGTCCCCTTCTATAAAATTTGAAGGCCTAATATGAGATTTTCCAAATTTGAGGGACTAATTTATCCACCATTATAAACTCCGAGGGATTGATTTGGGATTTTAGTCTTAAAATATAGTAATGCAATTTTTTTTTGATAAACCAGCACTCAAGCTGCCTAAGCCGAGGGCGAGCAAGCAAAGTACAACATAAGATTACATATATGTTTGAACAAAGCCTAGCTCATAACACAACAAATAAGCTATAATAGAAAAGGACAAACAAAAAAGAAGCCTAGGGCCAGCAGAAAAAGAACTAGTAGCTAGCAACAATACCATCATTGCATATCAAGATAACATCAACCTCCATGGCTTGTGTACCCAGTCTTCCCCCCCCCAACAACTCCTTCCATTGCCGTCAAAGTTAAAGGAGGGAAAACAAACACTCACAGTTGCTAATTCAACGATTTCCACCTTCTTATCTGCTCTAAATTTTAAGAATGATGAAGGAAGAAAAGGGAAGTTCTCATTCCATCATTTTGCCCAGTGCGCGCCTCATTATTATTGAGTTAAAAATATCATCTCAGTTTGGTTTAAAGTATTCAAATATAATCACATTTTTCACCCAACAAAGCAAACAACGTACATAAGTGACATCCATAGTTTTTTCTTTTTTATCAAAATTCTTGAATGGCACCCACAATATGCATCAAAGAAATCAGAGGGATATGAGAAGCATTCTAATAATCCCCCAAATTAAGTCATTTAAACCAACAGGATAAGAGCAGAGGACATTGGAAAAAAAAAATGTTTCAAAGTTTCTTGGTCCTTTTTACAAAAAAGGCAAGTTAAGTCTACGAAGAAATGCAATCCAATCTAGCCACCTTACTTTGGTGGCCAATTACCTAGGATAAACAACATCAATAGTTCTGAGGAAGTGGAGCAAGACCCTTCCAAGCTTTGGCTCCTGATCCAATTGGATGAAGATGATACCTTTAAAAACCTGCAAAGAAATTAAAAAGAAAAAACAAAAAGACACCAACGAAGAGAATTTCCAAGTGCACTCATCACTCAACCCCTCAACCACTCATCACTCATCACTCACCAAATTATTGTCCTAAACCAGTGCAAAAATGTTGGAAGAGAGTAAAATTCAATTTTTGCCTTTTTGGCTATCGGCTTCATATAAGCTTTGGTTCAAAGGCAACAAATAGGAAAAGAAAAAATTAAAGCAGACATATAGAGAAAATCTTTACAATGGTTGGCGTCTTCACAAAAAAATGAGAAACTTTCCTTTCTTCAATGTCATGTGAGCCACTTAAATCACTACTATTACACATTTCACATGACATGTCATCACTTAACAAATATGAAAGGAGAGGCTAAAGTGATTCATGTTTGTAAATATTTACATCGGGGACCACAATGACTCATTTTAAAAGTTAATGATTAAAATGATTCACGAGAGAAATATAGCGACTAAAGTGAGTATTAACTCTTTTTTCTTTTCTTCTAAATGAACTATGGCTCCCTAACTCAAGTCTCAATTAGACCTATAACAATAGAAATATCTCATTTGACCATTGAAGTGTCTAGGAACTACGGTAGTAGCAATAATAGTATAGGAATTCCCTAAACACAATAACAATAAAAGCCAAAAAAGACATTTTTCTAACCATAGTTGGATAAGAGGTTATCTTCACTCATCTTTTCTAAGTTTTATATAATTTTTGCCCCATATTAATTGATTTTTGAATCCATCCCCTCATGGTCAACCTAGTTTTCAGGCAAGGGGTGTGTGTATGTGTGTGTGTGTGTGGTTTTTTTTTTTTTGAATGGAGATAACAAAAAGAAATGAGCCCGAAAACCCAACCTAACTCCTAGTTGCGACGATAAGAGACACCCTGCACATCAGCCACAAGCATGCAAGTCAGGTTAGCAGGAGGAGCTAGCCAAGTTCCAAGATAATTATATGTACCAAAACCTTAAAAGATACTCCTTCCGTTATTAAATAATTGTCCATTTTAAAAATTTATTTTATCTAGAAATAATTATTTATTTCAAAGGTTTAGGTAGTATTAATTATTTTTTATCAATAATACTCATATTAAATATTACTGATTCATTAGTGAAGAAGAAGAAAGGAAGTTAGAGTATTGAAAAGAAAAATAAGCATAATTTAGTAAAATATTCTTAATTTTTACTAACACTAATATGTTACTAATTATTTTCTTAATTTTAATAAGTATTTATAAGTGGACAATTATTTAAGGATGGAAAAAATAATTATAAAAAAATGGAGGGAGCATATAATCTAGAATAATTTCTCTTACTTGAGGAGGATATCATTCGTTCGTTGAAGAAAAGGAAAAGGAAACAAAAGGAAGTATATGGGAAAGTAATTATCAAGATCCCTGCTTAAAATTTCATAAAGGTCCTCCACACAGAAAAAATTGTGCACAAAATATCTTCCATAAATTACTGAGTGCTTGCCAGCCTGAACACAAAAGGTTCACAATAGCCAAAACAGGGGCTCTCAGGCACGAAGTAAGCAGATAGAGAGGATGGAGGGATCAATAAAACATTCAAATATTTATTATTATTATTATTATTATAGTAAACACTTAAATTAATCTTTGACAATTTTTTTGATGGACAAATTGATTTATAATAATTATAAACACCCAAATTGGTCTCTCACAACTATAAAAATAAGACATTATACCCTTACTAATCTTCAAGTTGGTAGAGGAGAAATGAAAAATAGCTCCTTGGAAAGGTGAAGCCGTTGAAAGGAAATAGAGCTCGACAAGGAGCGGGTGCAGCTTGGCGAGGAAGAGCTTGGGCAGGTGGCTGAGTTCCGTTACATGCCTCCGAGCCACCTGCGAGTTAACTTCACCTAGTCCCTGTCAGCTATATTTCCTCTCAGATGAGCTCATCTTCTCCAGCCAAGCTCTTTTTCATCTATGTCTCCCAGCCTTGACAGGTGGTGAAGGACTTATAGTGTCATATTTTCCAATTGTGAGGACCAATTTGAGTGTTTATTGTTAAGGATAAATTTATCCATAAAAGAAATTATCAGGAACCAATTTGAGTGTTTACTCTTATTATTATTATTATTATTATTATTACTATTTTTTGAGACAATGAACCATAACATAAGATATTAAGATATTTGTATTTCTCACTATGCAAATCATTTTTAAATAGCCTTTTCAATCTCCTATATCACATTAATCTGTCATATTATTTTATGATTTGACTCTTCAAAATGTGATACATATTTAGAAAATATATAAAGTAAGAAATTATATTGTTAATAAAAATAAAATATAAATTATCTCATTTAATTTATTAAGTATTCGTGTTTCATATAATTATAAATTGTTATTTTTTTTAATTAAAATTTATACTTCCTAAACCAAAATCTTATACAAATAATAACTTTAGCCATAAATAAAGAATAGCTCATTAACCATGAGGGAAAACAGAATATAAAGTTAGGTTTCTTTAAGTATGTAGTTAGGGGTTTAATTCTTTATCAGCTGGATATTTTGAAAAATCACTACAAAAAAATGAGTATTTTCAACCATTCAAATATTGAAAATGTCAATAAAAGTACTATAAAAAAAATCAACTTTGACATTAAACAATTATTAAAATACTTATAAATTTTTCTTGACAATATTTTTATTGATATTAAATTATTGAATTCTTTTGGCGAAGAAAAAAAATTGCTCATTAGCTCTGACTTCTAGTGCTTGACCCCATTTGAACAGTTTATGGTTATATTTGCTAAAAATACTTAACTTATTGCTTAGATATCTTGAGGCAGGATGAGAGTGGATCAAACCAATTTTTTCTTTTTATATAGCAAAATAGATTGGATATTTTTCAATTAGATAAGGGTATTGATTAATAAATTTAAAACTAAATAAATCTTTAGTTTTTTAATAAATTTAATGCATTAAAAATTTAATTTTTTAATATAAACTTATATTTTGGAAAGAAAAAATCAAATATACTTTTCTGGTGTACGTGAGACACCTGGAAAATCATTAATATGAAGCTGCCCACAATCATGTGGAGACCGGACATGCAAACCCAGTTAAAATAACTAACGAGTGAAATAAGTTGGCCACCCACCCAATCTGTCGCTCTGTTTCACCAGGTCACTATTGTGAAATATTTTTGTGAAGCACAAATTTATTATATTATATTTATATATAATTATAATAAAATTGATCAGATCTATATTTAAAAAAATTAATCCCTTTATATACTTGGGAATTTAATTTAACCTAACACTATATCATGAATTTTAAAGTTGTTTCATTTCCAATGAGAATCAAATCTCCAACACTTGATAAAGAAATTGAGAAACCTTTACCATCTCACCTTAATCCCTGTAGTTTGTTCAACTTCTTCTTAGTAACATGTAACATTTTTTTATTTATAAAATAAAAGACATTTTATTGTGATATACTAGAGAAATTTAATTATTAGTTCGTTTACTATACTTTCTAAATGTATACTTTCATGATTTAAATGGTGAGAATTATTTTAAAATGAAGACCAATACCTTTAAAAGGAAGATTAATAGTAAGGGCTAAAACTTGAATTATTATAAACTAACACATGTATTGTTCTTAAATGGAAGAATGGGGTGGGCACAAGTCGCCACCTTCGAGCTGGGAATACCTCCTCCACAATGGAAACGGCTCCGGTGAGAACTTGCGAATATACGCTAACATACACTTAAGCCGGTGAGTATTCAAGTAGAGTGGTTGTGCATTACTCAGAAGATAATATAATGATGAGACAAATCAGAAGATTATGATCTTTCTCGTTCTTTGATAGCGTAACATGAGATTACTAATTCTTTCCTTGATAATAAAGCTAATAGATTGATTATTGGGTGTTTTGAAAGCAATAAAATATATTTATTTTGTTTCATTTAATAAATAATATATCAATTATTATATTAAATATACAATAAAATAAGAGATAATAATAAATCATATAAATTATTTTATTATTTATTAAATGGAATAAAAATAAATATATATTTTATTCTTAGATTATCTAAATATTTCTCAACCCGAGAAATACTTCCCTTCTATAAATATTGTTATGATAATTTCCCTGCTATAAATTTTGGGATACGATACAAATATGATAAATATCAACAACTTATGTGATCCATTTATCGCCCACAGTCCACCTATTTATGGCCATAGGCCAAGCTTACTAATATTGGGCCGAGTTATAGAGTTGTTAGATGTAACAATGGGACCCACATATTTAGTCCATTACGTGTGTAGTATTAAGAGTGTATGCAAATTGGATTAATCCAATGAATCCAATGGATTAGAAATGAACCAATGCAATCACATTGGTTCGATTCAGGAATCAAATCAATCAATTCAGATCACTAGAACCAATTGTATATTGGTTTAAATATCTGATTTTCATCTTCAAACTAAATCACCTGATCCTCTATAATTGTTTTTTATTCCTATTATACTAATTGTTAACTTACACTTACCACTAACAGAAGTTACAAACCTCTCTTATATTTGTGTTCATATTTTCCATTAGTATGTGTTGTTGATATCCCATGTATTCATATTAGAATTGTTTTGATATTAAAATTGTTTGAGTTGTGACATTGTATTGTGGTATTAGAAATAAAACTATCTCAGACTTACATATCTTTTGTAGTTTTTTTTATTAAATTTTTGGCATAAATTGTAAGGGAAAAAAAACTAAATCCAATAACCCAAATTGAACTAACTCAAATTTGACCGAATCAATTTGATTCAAATTATGCAAAAAAAAAAAAAGGAGAATCCGAGCCAAATATTGATCAGTTTGAATTTATTTTTTCCAAATCAATCTGAACTAATCACTTACACCCTTGTGTACCATAATGGCAATAACAAAATCCTCACCCTTGACCATAAGTATCCTAACATACACTTATTGATCTTGTGAATAGGATGTGGAAATTGAACCCCAATCTGAACCACTCGACCAGCCCGAAATGCCACAATCACATCAACGTCACATGTCCTTACATGCATTGAAGAGAGCTAATGAAGTCTAAACTATTATGATTTTGGTAGTGCTCTTCAAGGGATATTCGTTCTTATCAATAATATAATCTAATTTTTTTATTTGATAAATAAAAAGTTAGATATTTTTGTTATTGACAAGTATAAGGTGTTTTTAAACACCTTATGGGTGCTTTTTGGAGTTGACTTATTTTCACAAAACTCAAAAGATTGGTATTTTATTTAATTAATAACAATAAATATTGAAATTATCATTTTTAATACCTATATTTATTATAATTATTTTGGATTTTAAAAGTAACTTTAATTATAATATATTTGTCAAATATTGTTATGATGACTTTTTCTCTTACAGTAACTTTTATATTATTTATCAAGCAATATCTATAACTTTTTAAAATCAGTTCTTGGAAAGCTTAACAGCTCTAAAAAAAAGCCATGACAATAGATCAATTAAGTTTTAATGTCAACTAAGCGGAGTCACCATTGGCATTAAAGTGCTAGTTGATGGTGGAGCTCTAATAACTTCTAATTTTCCTGGTGAATGCATAGTTAATGTGCAAGAGCACATGCTCCAACAACCAGTGTACCTATTCTCATTACTCGGCATAATGGGCCTCATGTCGCATATGAATCACAAGGCCCTCGGCATCAATTTTATCACCTAGGGAAATTCATCACTCTGCAAGTTAAGGGAATACTGATGCAAAACCTCTCCACTCTCATCGTAACATTATATTGGTAGACTGTAGAATAATACCAAAGCTATGGCTGATGACATAGACCATGCAATTACAAGAACCTGAGAGCCTTCATGATGATTCACGACTAGCTTGGATTTGCCAGAGCACACGGAACCTGAACTCATGTAATTACTGCACACTTATAATTAAACAGATCTTTAGTTCGACCGACAAAAACCAAAAAAACACAAAAAGATCTTTAGCAAACCAGTGGGATTGCCTGCAACGTACGATCTTTACGTCCCATTAATTGAAGGTTTGGGTCCAGTTAAATTAAATATTCAGAAAAGATATTTAAGCATCTTGAAAAAAAAATAGAGAGATAAATAATGTGAAGAGAAAACAAGTGAATAAAAAATACGAGTGGATTTCATACTGTTTTAGAAGAGTCAGAAGAGACTAGATGAAAGGTTTCAGGAGAATTGTTCGTGAATGTGGCAATGCAGAGGCAGTGCATCTTGTGAATGATGTTACCATTGCTCGTGCATAGGATTTAACTGCGGTTCTGGTCGAGATTCAGGGGAAGCTTGCCCCTGTTGGGTTCCAAGGACAGCAAACACTGCGCGGATTTTTTAAGTGTTTGTTGTCTTTGAATTTTGTTACAGTAAATTGCTCTAGAGACTTTATTGCAAAAATTTATAAAATGTAAGAAACTAATTAAAAGTAAAATTAAATTATAAAAATCTAATTGAAAACTGAATACACCTATAACAACTTGCAGATTAGTTCTACCCTTTAAATTGAATATTTATAGGACACGGCGCGTAAACACGTATAAACTCCGTTCTCAATATAAAAGAAACGTTTATGGCTAGTTTTGAGTCTAAAACCATGTAAAAGTAGAATAAATTAGAAAAATGCGTGAGCAGCTTATTTAGCTTCAATCAATTGACGAAAAATGAGCATAAATGAAGAAGAAATTACTTTTTCTTCAGTCAATATGGATAAATTGTTCCAAGAAAAATAGAAAATGGACCAGTGCCCAATCATTTTTCTTTGGGGTCAGACTTGCCCAACCTTCAATTAAATCTTTTACCCAAATTTCTTTTTTGGTTGAAAGTTTGATAGCCATTTAACATGCTCCACTACCCAAATTCACATTCTGGCCCAAATTAGCCCATATCTAAATCACTGGCCTGGTCTGGTTAAGGACCACCGGAGAATTGACAAAAAATACAAGGACCAACGTAGGACAAAAGGCGAAGTTAGGGAAAAGTTGAAAAAAAGGAAGAGGTGGTGACTTTTTGGCAAATTATAAGAGGATCTCATATGTTTAGGTATGTTATGAACCTCCTATTATTAACCATTAGATGAATATCATTTTTGTTAGATGATTTGATCTAATAATTAATAAAAGGTCATAATAACCCAAACATATGAAATCCACTATAAAGTGAATATCAACCATAACATAGTATATATAAGAATAAGAACAAATCAATTTTTTTTATTAAGGATATTATATGAATGTTACAAATTATTGAAATAAATGGGGAGTGACAATAGACAAAGGCGAGTGACAATTCAAAATTTAAGTCTTAATTGTACAAGGCAAAAGGAAGTATTTGGCTCAAATTGGATATTTCCAATTATAAGTTTTAATTATCCCACTAGTCAAGATACTATCTAATACCTGGTGTACGGTCAGGTATTCAAGTTCAATATGGCCCAAGGTCCTTACCCACCACTTGGTCTGAGTTTTCTAAGTTTGGACCCTACACCTCCTTAGAGGGCTATATGTTAGAGTTATATTCTTGGTTTCAAAAGTCCCTTGAATGGTTCCTAGAGAAAATGAGTTGAAGAGTGATTTTTAATGAATTTTATGAAACCTTCAAACATTTCGTTTTGAGCCTTCAAGTTTAGAAATTCTCCAGACTTCCCTTTTTGAACTAAAACCAAAAATTTGGATCTTGAATGGTTGGGGTTTTGATTTCTGATATTTTATTTGAATCCAAATGGGTATTTTCTTATTTACATTTATATTTTAAAGTTAATGGAATTAACTTAAAATTAAGATGTGATGAGTGAGATACTCCATAGGCGTGTCACAGGAATTATGCAGCAGATGAGTTTTGCTTCACAGCGGTCAGGACCGTATAGTGGTCACCAGAGAGCTTTCAAGCGGGAAGCTTGTAGGACTGCCAGCGGTCATAAGTGTGACAGACGGAGGGCATTACGAGCCTGACCGCTATAGCAATCACCAGAGCATTCACTGGCGCGGTTTGAGGACCACTATTAACGGTCTAGGACCGCTATAACGGTTATAAGTGTGCGAGCAGAGGGCGTTTCGCGGCCTCCGCCTAGCGGGCCCCTGAAGTCCATCGTGTATCCCGAGGACGCGTTCCACTTCCAGCCCTTCTTTTGCTTAAAACTCTTTCCCCACTCCTCCTTCTTCATTTCTCCCTTCGAACCAGAAACCCTCCTCACCCCCATTCTTTCTTTTCTCTCATTTGCTCTCCAATCTAGCTCCCCCAATCATCAAAGGTATGTTTATATTGATAGATTTTGGTCTCTTTTCTTCCACTTCTTCATAATCTTGAATTAGATTTGGTTATTTCTTTCATTATTGTCAAGTGGTGGTGCTCTCCCAAAGTTGTTAGTGTATGTTTAGAGTAATATAGGAGCACCCATAGATTTCTTATGAGTTTTATGATTGTAATGGCAGACGTTGGTGCCATCCTTCCTCCTCGGAGTCCTAGTGGTGTTGTTACTCTCGTTCCATCCCTCCAGGTGAGTGAGTTTGATCTCATGACCTTATTTTGGTCATCCTATAAATTATTTCTAATACTATAAAATGATTAGAAATTATTTGCTTGAGTTTTATTATGAAATAGCATGAAAATCTATGTTTATTAAAATGCATGAGACCATTATTGAATTAAGTTGATATTATATGAGTTATTTCATGATCTTAGAAGTAATTTTTGATAATGAGATATTAGTATGGTTGGTGAAAGAATATATAAAGCTTATGTTCAATTTTTAAAATGGGAGAACTGTTAAACTTAGAACACATAAGACTCCCCTTTTATGATTCCAGTTGATTTTAGATTAAGGAATTACTGAGAGGAACATAACCTGAGTAACGGAGTTATTCCGTTAACCTTGGTATACCAAGGCCCGCAGGGACAAGTTATTATTATCTAGATCAGTCCGCCAGGACGCGGTTTGCCAGGGACCGAGATCTTAGCTATGGACTCAGTTCGCGGGACGAGTACCACCCTTCCAGCCGTAGACCGTTTCTTAGTAATGTCAGGAGAAGTAATGTTGTCTGTATGAATTCAATAAATTATGGTTTTATGGTTATTGCATAAAACAAATAGAAATGAAATGGAATTGTTGCAGTATTATTATTTATATATGATTTCCTTATTGTCCCATGTATGGTTATGAGTGAGGATCCACTCATGAGTTTTGTAGCAAAACTCATCCCTTCTCTTCCTTTTCCACAGATACAAGTGTAGTTAGGATCTTCCTCCCTCCTCCTCAGCATTAGATATCATCTATTTTGGTGAGCTTCATATGTAGTGAAGTCTTTTGGGTCTCTTTAAAGTGCTCCAGTGATATGACGGGAGGTCCAGGATCATAGATTTATATTGTGCATTTTGCTATACCATGATTCTTTTGTATTTAAACGTATATCATCCATGGTTTCTTTTATATTGAGCGTCATAGATATAACCTTTCAGATTTTATTTATGATTAGTATGAGACTCGATTTATGATTTAAATTACATTTTATGAATAAAGTATGCATATAGTATGCACAATCACGAGGCTTATGACGGATTCTCACGTGCCTCACGATCCAAATCGGGTCGTGACACCATCAATGTGTACAAATTAAACTCTACAATACGGACAAAAAAAAACTGTATAATTTTTTTTTTTTGCATAAGTGATTATTAAAACATTATCAACGTTATAATCAACTTCAAATTGGTGTATTAGTTATGATAATAATCAATAATTTTAAAAATATGATAAATAGTACCTGTAATTTATATACAGTTACCTATTCATTTATTTTACTATATATAAGAAAAACCAAAAGTAGCCACATTTAAATTGCATTTAATATGATTATATAAAAAAAATTATATTCAAGGATAATAAAAATTTCATATTTAAAAGAAACAAAACTGTGGTTGGGGATGGCAATTATAGCCCTACCCGTGGGGCACTCGCCCTACTCGCCCATACTTAGGCAGGTAGATGCGGGGTGGGGCGAGTGCGGTTTAGGGTGAACCCGCCCACACCCTCTATATATATTTAAAAAATATAATTATTAATATCTCATGTGTGTATATATATAATATTTTAATATTTATAATATTATTGTATAATTATATATATTTTAAAAGAAAATTACCTAACCCTAATACACTAATACACCAATGAGTAATACCCTAATTATTCACATTTCACAAATTCACTCCCACTGTAGCCTCTATTGTCTACAACCTTAGACTTACCCAATCACCCACTTTGCCACTCACCCAAACTAAGCCTTTATTGACCTCTTCCAGGAAGGATTATTTTGTTATTTTTTTGGTCCTGATAATTGTTACATTAGAATTTAAATGTTAACATTGGTTGTATTTTATATTTTTATGTTTGATTTTTTAGATTTTGAGATAATTTCCAGCTTTTAAAAAATTAGCGGGCGAGGCGGGGTGGGCACCTGTGAGGTGGGTATGGGTTTAAATTTATAAAACCCACGCTTAGAGACGGACGAGTTGAGACTCACGTTATCCCATCCAGGGCAAGGTCGAGTTGAGCAAAAACCAACTCCAACCTACCCCATTGTCATCCTAGTGGTAGTGAGGAGTGGCTTTAGAGGGAAAAAGCGTAAGGCCAACTATTAGCAAACAAGACAAAGGATGACTTTAGAGGCAAGTTCTTAGGTGGGGAGTCCTGAGTGTATGACCATGTGGTTATGGGCACTATTGGAAAACAATAAAAAAAAAATCAAACGGTTATAATTAATTAAGATTAAAATTTATACTTATATTTTGATATTGATAAAAAATAATTTTATAGATGAATTACATGTTTATCCTTTTTTTTCTTTTGCCTTTCTTACTACTCCTTCACTGTTGCCACCACCACCCACCATCACCTCTGCCGCCTCACCGCTTCCTGTTGCCTTTGCTGCCCATGGCAATTCCAACCACGCTATTCTCTATTCCTCACCCTACCCCAACACCAAATGCAACCCAAAGCACTTCGGTCATCAAATCTACTCATCCAAAAATAAATGGTGAGGTAGCTTCCAATTTTGAGGGTATTAGTGTGGAAACGAGCCACTTTGTCCTCATGAGCTTTGCCTTTCGCTTGCTTTGGTAGTGGAGACTGAGGTAGCATATTCACTTAAAGATATAGTTCAAGCAAACCATTCCTTTGATTGAAGAAATACAAGGTTGGTAAGATTAATTTTTCTTAGTATTTAACCAAGTTTTGAATAGTCAAAAAAAATTTCACAATAGGCTTCTCTTGGTGTGATTAAATGTGGAATGTTCGATACTGTTGATTTGGAAGGAAATATGCGATTGCAACAATTAGGGTCATAATTCATTCACTAAGAGCACCTCAGCATGTAAATAAGTTCAGATGTGTAGGGGTTAATAATAAATTAATCTTGATTCAAGATAGACCCATGGCCACAACCATAGTGCCCACCCAGTGGGACCGGGTAGTGAGGAAGTTGCCCGCTATTGTAGTGGTGTGTGGTGGCTGGTGGAGGTGAGAAATGAGGAGCTAGGAAAAGTAAAAGAGATTGGTCCTTGGTGGTGGTAGCTTTCAAAGGAAGAAGAAGACTTTAAAGAAGATAGGGGCAAAAAAGTCATTTCATCATTTTATTCAATTATAAAATTATCTATCACCACCATGGTTCCAAACTTAGACTTCCAATATAAGAACCCGCAGACTATAGAAAATCTGAAATCTTTTATGTTTCCCAGATACAGGTTACAAGTTTGGTGTCCTGACACAACCTCGTGAACCATGACAATCTAACCAGTTTCAATGCATGCTTCGTCATAGTCTTGTGGAGGCAAGGCCCAAGTTAAATGCCGCGTGGAATTATATTTTTATAATTTTTATTCAAAGGAAAAATAAGAGGGGCAACAAAAGAAAAGTGTTAGGACGTCATATAGGTTGCTAAATTTGGCTGTTTTACTCGTAGTCCTGGCAATCGGATATTATAAAATGAAGGTGGCTGCATTATGTTTATTTAGATGAGTCATTAATGATTGTTCGTGTCATTTAAGTAGTAATACTAAATCCACCCAGCCGCGGTCCTAGGGAACCAATTCTCTTCCACCACCAAATCTGATCCTCCAAGTAGTGTGAGCTCGTCTAAAAATCTCCCAATTCATAAGTCAATGCAATTAGTTATTAGTACAATTTACTTTGGTCTATATTAACATTGGGTTTGATAATACTATTTCAAGAGTTACTCATGCTAAGGATTTCTTAGTTCATCCTATGTATGTTGGAGACTAAGGTTAGTCCATTTATTCCTAACTGTTAGGTCAAAGTTTATTATGATCGAATGGACGTTATTCACTTTGGACTTTTTAATGATGAAATTAACTTTGAGTGTTTGTGGTGCTAAATTTTGTAGATGAGTCCCTTTTCATTTTTTACTAGATCTGTATTGGTTATTCGTTACTGATAGGCTTGAGACATTTCAAACAGGAAGATTATTTGCCGCAATACACTTCAATCCCTTGCCTCGCCATGCACCTCCTTTCTACTCAACTATGGCGTCATCCAAAAAGGTCCACAAGAATATCAAAATACAAAAATCAATGTATTTCATAACACCAAAAAACCTTAATTGTTTTGGTCATTGAGCTCCAAAAAGGATAAGCTATTAACACAATGAAGTTCAATTTTTTTCATAAAAAAATCTAAAATAGGAATAGGAAAAAGAGTTGTGGTTAGAAGTGTTCCATAATTTTGCACCTCCATCAATCACGAGCTGCCAAAATGGAGTAGTTTCCTTTTATTCAAGTTTTTGAACCAAGAGCACTCCATTTTGGCATAGCCACTTGAAAGTCCTTGGATATGAAGAGTATTGCGAAAGACGAGTCTAGGTCTTGAGTTAAGTTCAAAGATTTTAGCCTTTTCAAGTTATCAAAGTGATAAATGTTTGTTATGGTAAAAAAATAGATCCTTTGGTTTTTCAATAAAAAATCCATGTTGGAATTGGACTATCACGAAGGAAGGGAGAGGACCTAGAGAACCACATAAGGAGAGAGATCCAATGTGATATCCCAAATACGAAATTTATTGATATGTGAATTATTATTATTATTATTATTTCAAAACTTAAATTGTAAAGGACATAAACCCATCATCACATTGGTGTGTTAAGATATATATATATATATATATATATATATATATATATATATAAGAAAATCTTGAATTATTGAAACAAGAGCACGTTGAAGCGCATACCGTGTCAACGTTGCGCAGGGTATGTAGACGCAGATCACGTCACTTTTGGATTTTTATTTTATACCACTAGTATATATTTGACACATTATAATACTTTTAAACAATCTTCTAAGAACCCTAGTAGTCTAAGGATTTTTACTTAGAGAGAAAAATATGATTTCTCTTAATTTTCTCTAATTAATCTTCCTGATAAGTGATTTTCATGGAATTTAGTCAGTTCTTCCTCTTTTTGTCTAGTTTATGAGTTTGGGCTCTATCAAGCAAGATTTTCTCACAACATTCTTCCTCTCTAACATTCCAAATTTAGCTCTTGGCACAATGTCAAATTCTTTATGTTTTCATTATAATATTTGGCAATTGCCTGTGCCAATCCTCTTCCCTAGAGTTAAGTTGTCATGGATGTACACCCGCTACCAATGGTGAGTGGGTTTAAGCTCATAGTCATACTTTTGGTCATTATTAGTATTTTCCTAGCATTATGTAAATTGTTTATGAATTTTCAGAATGATTTATGCCAAAAAAACATGTTTCCATGGATTATAGCAATTTTAGAAAATTATTATTTTGTAGTTATTATGAAAAATTGTTATTTTAGAAAGTTCATGGGACTATACTTGATATATGTATAATTTAGATTTATTTTATCAGTTCAGAAAATTTCATGAGCCCCAATTTAGTATGAACAGTAAGAAAAGTAAATTTTGTTTTTATTAACTTTTAGCTAATAATGAGTGAAAAGGAATAATAGTTAGAGCTTAATGATTGATTGTTAACCTTAGTACCAAGTAGTCCGCTAGAGGACTAACTCACCTAGAGTAAGGAACCCAGTGTAGTGTCCATTTATAGAACCTAGTCAGGTGCCCATCAGTTTAGCCATTAGCTTAGTTTCAACTATTATGCTCAGTTATTTATGTACAATAGGTTTGCCCTCTTACTAGTTATTGCCATGGTTTCATTTGAATTGTTATTTCGGTACAACTATATATATTTAAATATAAGACAAAACTACCAAAATTGATCCCTGGAAAAAAACTCTCAAATTGGTCCCTACAAAATTGAATAGTCAGCCAAATTAGTCCCTAAAAATAAATCTCTCAAATTGGTCCTTGTAAAACTTTAATCGAAAAATTGGTCTCTATAAAATTAAATAATCGGCCAAATTAGTCTCTCTGATAAGTTAAGCAAAGAGGACTAACTTATTAATAATTCACTTTTATAGGGACTAATTTGTTCAGCTATTCAATTTTATAGGGACCAATTTGAGAGTTTTTTTAGGGACCAATTTGGCTAACCAAAATTTTAGATGTACGAATTTGGTAGTTTTGTCTAAGTATAAAAATGTTTTCTATCAAATGCATATATATGTTATGTGTTTTTGTTGTTGTCCCATGTAGGTTGTGAATGGAGGCTACTCAAGTTTGATGTAACTCATCCCTCTCTTTCCTTCCTTATAGATTCATGTACAAATTCAGTTGCACTACATCAGTTACCCTCTCTAGTAGTGTTGCAATATTCTTTTGGTGAGCCTTGTTTTAGAGTGGAGCTTATTATAGGTTTATATAGTTATAGTAGTGCTCCCTATTGTGTAGGAGGAGAATCTCTTACATGCATAGTTTTTATGATTGTATATATGACTCCTAGTTATTTTATTAATTATGTTTGGATTCGGCCCATATTATGGTTATCATGCAATTTTATATTTAGGATTTATGTTTTGAAAACTTTTTTAGAATTATGGAATTTAGCAAAATTTGAGATATTTGGAATATATTCTTATTATTTATGCATGTTAGCCAGTCACATTACCAGAGGATTTCGTAGAGACCCAATCCTTCATGTGTCCTTATGTTCCCTGACGAGTCGTGACATCCATCGCACCAATGAAGAGAGAGATAAGTCAAGAATTGTTGAGATAGGCTAGGATGAGCATGAGAGAAGGGGATATACAAGCCGACTCTATTTGAAAATTGAGACATTATACTATAATTTAAAAACACACAGAATGACTATTATGTAATTATTAGTCCCCAATATTGGCGGATCAGATCCCCTCTTATGAAAAATATAACTAAAGTTTTTATTTGGTAAATAGAAAAATTAGGGTGTTTTTGAGAGTATTGGGTGCTTTTTCAAAATTGATCCATGCTCTCTATAATTTAAAAGACTAATATGATTTTATTTTATTTATCCAACAATAAATATGAAGTGGCACGAACCAATCAATTTGTTGGTCTAATCAAAAACATTTTCAAAATTCCATTTTCATAGTGCAAATGGAATTTGAATTTAAGTCCTTAAGAAAAGCAAACATAAATCTTATTTGTTGTCTCTATTATTTTTTTCCCTAATTTTGTCTTCATTATTTTATTAAATTTGACCTCACTCTAATTATAAATGATACAAAATAATAAGAAATAATTCGAATTACTTCTCATCATGCTTATGTACCATGTGTGTGATTGTGTTTTGATATTCCAATAATAAAAATTTTTTATACCTAAAGTGTGTTAAATTTGCTAATCATTTATGTTACCTCGTCATTGTAACTATTTAAATTAAAATATATTTATGTATATTTATTTAATTATACGAGACTCAACCAATTGAACTAATAACCCCTTGTGGCCTCAAATTGATAATTGAGCTAAGTTTAATAATTACGATGATATATGTGGCAGGATCCAATCAATTGTCTTTCTTAATTAATTAATAGATTTATTACTCCTCTTTCTCGATTAAAGCTTTAATGTGATGAATTCATTTTTCGCTTTCTTTAATAAATTGTATAGTTCTAAATTAGATGTAAGAATTAAAATCTGACGCTGACGTAATTGGTTCCTGCCTTCCAGGCATCATGCCTCAAATTCTAACATGACCTGAGTAATGGAATCTGTATACGTAGGTGTCAACTTTCAACCCAAAATGTTTCTCTAACAACAAATAGATTAATCTATAAAATCAAGCATCTCAATATTCTCCACCGAAAAGCATCTCAATGTTAAGATCGATGGTACCATTGTTGTATTACTCCCTCCTCTCCCTTGTATTCATCCTCCTTACCGTCAAGCTCTTGCACCGAACAACAAGGTTCAAGAACCTTCCACCATGTCCACCAACCATCCCCATAATAGGCAACCTCCACCACCTGAAGCCCCGTCTCCACCGTTCCCTCCACGCCCTTTCACAAACCTACGGCCCCATCTTCTCCCTCTGGTTCGCCTCACGCCTTGTGGTGGTTGTCTCCTCCGAAGCCCTCGCCCGACAGTGCCTCACCAAATACGACACCGTTCTGGCAAACCGGCCACCCTTACTCGTCGGTAAGCACCTCTTTTACAACTACACCAGCTTGGCGTTCACTTCCTACGGCGAGTGCTGGCGCAACCTCCGCCGCATCGCCACCACCGACGTGCTCTCAACGCAGCGCCTCACCTCGTTCGGCGAAACGCGAAGGGATGAGGTCATGAGGTTCATAAGGAAGCTGGTTGAGGACACGTGCATGGGATTCTTCACCAGGGTGCAGTTAAGGTCGAGGCTAACGGAGTTGACATCCAACAACATCATGAGGATGGTTTCTGGAAGAGGAACTATGGCGATGACGGCGACGTCACGAACGTCGAGGAAGCGAGGGAATTCAGGGAGGTCATCGCGGAGATAATGTCCATGGTGGATGCGAACGACAAGAGTGATTTCTTCCCTTTTCTTAGGTGGTTTGATTTTGATAGGTTTGTGAGGAAGCTGAAGAGAGTTAGCAAGAGAGCTGATGCGTTCTGGCAAGGGCTCCTTGAAGAGCATCGCAATGGGAAGCATGGTAATGATACTATGATAGATCATCTCTTGACTCTGCAGAAAACACAGCCTGAGTACTACTCGGACAGTGTTATCAAAGGGCTTATTCAGGTAATTGAGTTTTAATTTTGTTGTTTTTATTGTAGTATTTTGTCATTTTTGTTAGAGCGAAGTGAGCCAAAATTTGGGGCAAAGGTAGGAGATGAAAGATGATTTCCGTCTATAGTCCAGGGAGATCTCTATCACCATAGAAAAATGATTGGTGTATACTAAAATCTTACAATAATATTACATCACCATATATATATATATATATATATATATATATATATATATATGTTTTCTTTTGTTTTGTTTCTCTTTTTTAAAGTCTATTTAAAAACCTATTTATCTTAATAGACCGGGCTGGGACTAGCATGGGATTGTTAAAGTTTTATACTATATATGTTTATAATTTATTTAAAAAAATCCATTAAGAGAATTGAGCCCCAAGGCACCAAAAGGACTTGTCACTTAACCAAAGACTACCACACTCTTTTGGACTTTTGATATAAAAGTATTGCTATCCTAACATTATCGTCCAGTTCTGCACCCACTCCATCATCGTTAGAATGTACCTTTACCAATTTCTTCATTTATCTATCACATCTAATGATAATAGAGTGAATGTCTAATTGACATTCACTTTTGAGTATTGAAATAGTATTTTTGCTTAAAAAATCTCTCAAAGCAAGTCACAATCCAAGTTCAGGTCGAATTAATGACCGTAATACAGGTCTGTTACCACCCCTATTTGAAGGAGGCAATAATTTTGCCATTTTGGTGTATGTCAATGTAAGTAGTATTGAGTGGATCTTTTCTTCGTTTTGTCATGCAATTGTGGTGGGTAAAAATGGATGTGTTGGGTATTTAAAGATATATACTTTTTCAACTGATAACTCAAACATTTGTAATTATGATTTTTTTTAATTTTCATTTTTCCTTAATTATCCCAAATTAATTTTCATGGCTAAGAGTTTTAAAATATTTTTGTTTATTGTTTGTTTTAAACATGGTCTATTAATGGTATGTTTGAGTGCGAGGGTTTTGGAGGGTGCAAAGGGAGTCTAATAAGTTTTTAATTTTTTTAAGAAAATATATTCTAAATTAAGATTTGTTTTTAGACTAAAAAATTTAAATAATTTATTATCGTATAATTCTTCTATCATCCTATTTTCAAATTTATAAAAAAATGTATCTCTTTCTAAAGTAAACTGTTTTTCTTTTCTCTCAAAAATCCTCAATTTAAATAATATGTAGGAGCTAGAATTTCTCATCTAATTAATGACTCAAACTTTTTAAATTACTTCTTCATTTATATTTTTCCTTATCACAAATAAATTTTCATGGCTAAGATTTTTATTTCTTTTTGAAAAAAAGTGACATGTTCCTTTAAACAAATATAGTAGACCCTGCTAAATCAAATGTTATTAAACTTCAATCGAGTTGTAGGATCTGCTTGTTGCCGGAACAAACACAACAACTATGACTATTGAATGGGCAATGTCCACTTTATTGAATCACCCAGAGGTACTGCAGAAAGCAAAGGATGAATTGGATACTCGTGTAGGCCAAGATCGCCTGGTAGATGAGTCAGATCTTCCAAATCTTCCATATCTACAAAACATTATCTACGAGACACTTCGATTGTACTCTCCAAGTCCATTGCTATTGCCTCATTTTTCTTCTGAAGAGTGCACCATTGGAGGGTTCACTGTTCCACGCGACACAATAGTGTTGATTAATGGATGGGCCATTCGAAGAGATCCTGAAACTTGGAGTGATGCTGAATGTTTTAAGCCCGAGAGATTTGAAAAGGAAGGAGAAGCAAACAAGTTAATTGCATTTGCATTCGGATTGGGAAGAAGGGTTTGTCCTGGAACAAGCTTGGCACTTTGTACAGCGGGCATGACTTTAGGATTATTGATTCAGTGCTTCGAATGGAAACGACTAACTGATGAAAAAATTGATCTGACGGAGAATGTAGGATTCACCATGAAAAAGCTAATTCCATTAGAGGCTATGTGTAAAGCCCAGCCAATCGGCGAGAAAGTCAAGCAGTATTAATTATCTGCTTAGTATGTAGGCCCAAGCACAAATAAGTAGTAGAGTGACTGTTATGTCAAATCAACACAAGAATCAATCAATTATATGAATGTATAGTTGTCAAATTAGTGCGCAAAGTTGTTAAGCGGTGCCTTGCAATAAATTTATGTGGTTAAAAGAATATGTGATATAATATGATTTGTGCATACCCGTCTACTTCACCTTTGGAAAGAAAAAAATGTGTTTGCCTTTGAGCAGGGAAAATTTAATATTTAAAGTAAAAATAAAGGGTAGATTTTCATAGATGGTTTTATGTGTAATTTTTTTGTCTAAAATTGAAGAATTATTACAGTATATCAGAAGCAATTGCCAATTGATATATTATTATGTTAAATCTCATCCGTAAGATGATAAGGTGTGTAATCCACCTAGCTAATCATATTAATTATCCACCTGAAACTAATACTGCAGCGTTATTCATTAGAAGAAAAAAAAGGGAACTATTTGATTCTTCTCTATAACTAATATTTTCAAAATATCCAATCGCTCATTTGAACGTATGATTTAAGTCTTCCAAATGTGATAGATGTTTAAGAAAATAAAGTATGAAATCATAGTTGTTAATAAAAATTTTAAAATAAATTATCACATATATAGCTTATTATATAAGTGTTCATATTTTATAGAATTCATATATTTTATACGATTCATATATTTTCTTTTTACGTTTACTAACAATGTGTTGATTCAAATGAAGCAACTTAGGTCCCTTAAACATATATGTGGTCATGATTTCAATCTTGAAATTCATGTGTAAGAAAAAATATCATTGAAAAGTTACTGTTTAGCCTGCCCATATTCTCAAAGATTAATCCCTCACATATATATCCGAGATACTTTATAAAAAGGAAAATTTCTTTTTTTTTTGGGTTAAAATTTGTACTTCCATATTGCATAAGACCAAAATCTTATATCAATACGTGCTGTAAATTGAATCATAAATTATAGGATACATTTTTACATATATACAAGTTCACCACCTCAAATTTATACAAACTCAAAATAAAAGTGGGATCTAATGCCGGGACGAGGCGGGGAGTGATCGCGGTGCGAGAAGGCACGGACAAGGAGCGGCTCCTCCTCCAAGCGGAGGGGTACATGAATGAACCGATTACACACCGAATGAGAGGATCTAAGTTGTATAGGTATGGGACTATACAGTTAAGGAAGACTTATATGAATTAATTGGTACTACCTATGCCACAAAGATGCATCTTTCTTTGGTAGCCTATCACGAAGAACTAAGTTAAGCGTGCTTGACTTGGGGTAATTTTGGGATGGGTGACCTCCTGGAAGTTTCGTAGGAAACGTGTGAGTGAGAACAAAGCACGTTGAAAAACCCGTGTTGGTTTGTGGACAGTCGTCAATCCATGAAGTAACATGGGACGTTACAAATGGTCTCAGAGCCTACACCTCCCAGGTGCGGTGTGGTTCGGGACGAACCAAGCGGAAGCTGGTGGGCATGTAACGCCTGGGACGAGGCGGGAGTGATCGCGTGCGAAAGCACGGACAAGGAGCGGCTCCTCCTCCAAGCGGAAGGGTACATGAATGAACCGATTACACACCCGAATGAGAGGGATCCTAAGTTGTATAGGTATGGGACTATACAGTTAGGAAGACTTATATGAATTGATTGGTACTACCTATGCCACAAAGATGCATCTTTCTTTCGGTAGCCTATCATGAAAGAATTCCAGTAAGCGTGCTTGACTTGGGGTAATTTTGGGATGGGTGACCTCCTGGGAAGTTTTCCTAGGAAACGTGTGAGTGAGGACAAAGCACGTTGAAGAACTTGTTGGTGGCAGCGTCAATCCATGAAGTAACAGGACGAGGATCTACTAACTTTATTTATCATAAATCCCTTGTACATAGGTCACATCCATTGTTATGCGAGTTTGCTCAAATTTGATGCAGTAAACTTATGTCTATCCAAGAAAAATCCTAATTACAGTAGTGATTCAAATGCTCTTGTCACAGAAGTCAAGGTTGTTGGCATTAAGGGCTTGTTTGAGAGATGACTTATTTCAATCTTTATATAAAAGTAATTTTTTAAAAATAACTTATGAATAAACTAACTTTGTATTTAAATACATAATAACAAAAATATTTATTTTAAGTGTTTTGAAAAGTGCTTATTAATTGAAAAGTTATATATTTTATCTTTTCAAAAAATACTAAAAATAACATTTTGGAAAACAATAAAGGTCTATTTGGATAAATGACTTATTTAAGTCCTTATATATATAAAAGTAAGTTATGAATAAGTTATTTTATATATAAATAAATATAGTTAAAAAAAACAATTGTTTTGAATGTTATGAAAAATGTTTTCTCGAAAACCACTAAAAATGACTTTTTAAAAATAATAAATTATATGGGCAAGTAGATAAATATGGCTTTTATTTATTTATTTTACTTATAATAAAAGTCCATGACACCCTGCAGAGGCAGAGACAGTGGGGAAAAAGTACAGAATCATTCAAAATACAAACACCAACACAGGCAAAGCAAAACTTCACCTGAATTTAACCTCTAAGTATTATCTTAAGAGACATAAAATATACACCCCATAGATAGTTATTTGATCCAAGGGCATAGCCATCAATGATACAGAAGAACCAACAACTTTCATACCCAACCATCCATCAATGTATCCAATAACCCTGTCAAAAATCATATCACAATTATGCGTAAATAGTATTATCCATTTTCAACGGATATTAAACTATATAATCAATTAGAGCAAAAATGATCTATGATTTCCAAAAAGTTTAAAAAGAAGAAGAAGAAGCATTGTTATATATCCAGATGAGAAGAAGCATGGAGGGAGAAATTTTATATGGATGAAATCTATACGTAAAATTACACATACCCGTTCATAAAAAAATTTTTCCCCATTTTTACCTAACCAAATACATGGTAAATATTTAAATTAAATCATTGTCACACTATATTCTGGAGTGCAATATCCCTTTAACTTCCCAAGATATAAGGGGTTAAATAAGGAAACTCTTGCCATAGAAGTATACTAACACGACATTAACCTGTCACTCTATGATAGCGTTTATTTCTGTCCTAGGACAGTGGAGACAAAAATAGTAGAGACAATAGAGATGGAGATATAAAAAACATTATTTCTGTATCTTTAGTTATGGAGTAGAAGATATGTCAACTATCTCTGGATCTTGTTTGGAAGTACGAGAATAAGATAAAAAATATATGATAAAAGATATTATATACCATCATCGATCCGTCGTCAGTTTCCAGGCCGCCACCTGACCGCCACCGACCACCCATGGTTGTGAGGACAAATAAGAAAATATTAAATATATATAAAGATATTATTGGAAAAAAGATATTAAATTTCCGTCTTCATATTTTGTTTCCAATGTCCCTATTTGGAGGTCCAGAAAATTTCTGTATTTTGCATCTAGGGATGATAAAAAAAAATTTTATCCCCTATTCCTATCTTCAAAACCAAACAACTTTATGTCTTCAATGTTTAAGTATTTTCTTTTTCGAAATAGAAGTCAAATGCTACCTATGAAAACACAACCATAATTCAAGCAGAGTGATGTTAACACAAACCGAACTCAGCTTTATCCACTTAATTGTTTCTTATTTAATTTAGTTTGTTCGTTAGTGATTGTTGAGTTTTCTTTTCATCATTAAGTAGCCTATTTTTTGGGTGGTAACTTAATATCCTATCAAAATTCAAAAGGTAAACAATATGAGCTTTTTCATCATTAATAACTAACCCTTTTTTTCGCGTCAAAAGAACTTTATTTTGCTGTAAACTTCAGTTTAGCGATCAAAAGCAAAATAATATTGAGCATTACTTTTTTATTTTTCCTTCGGAGTATTTCTTCACCTGTTATGCGAGGGACTGATTTCCTAAAATACAGATAGACATTTAAATGAGGACATCTTCCAAAAATACTTATTTCATACACATAAATTTTTAATATCAAATACAGAATCTTCAACGACAAAAGCCTATTCGATTCAAATCAATATTTTGTTGAAGGAATATGCGCATTATAAGTAGTAGCGTTTAGTGAGAAATATTTTTTAAAAAAAATATCTTATAAAATTTTTAATTATAAACTATTTAAGATATAAAATAAGCTACAAACGAAAACACACTATTCATCATATAAACTTACTTCTCATTAGTAATATCTAGCATTTAGGGTGCACTTAGCTTGATTAGTTGATTATGGTAAAAATGAGAAGAAAAATTTTATAGATGAATTCTGTATGTATGTAATAAAAATTTAATGAATGAGCTCCATTTGTAATTTAAAAATTTTCTCCTTGTTCTTACTGGTTAGCCCCAGCCAAATACACTCTTAAAAAAGAGAAAATGTTCAATTTGTAACATTAATAATTAAATCAAATTATTAGTTCTTGTAGTTTTTGTTAACTTTGGTTTTGATCTTCATATAGTTAACAGTTTGGGATGTTAGTTTATAATTTTAGATTTTGAACTTTCATACATGAATAAAAATTGTGAGAATCACTTTCAAATAAAAAATAAAGATTAATACCTTTAAAAGTAACAATAATATGACAAGTGTTAAAGTCTAGTAGTAACTCCTATATGTCTCAATAAATTATGGGAGATCGCAAATTCGTTTCCCATCCTCAACTCTTATCCCCTAATATCTTAAATTTAAAAAGGTAAAAGTTATATGGACTAAAATTTAAAGCAACAATAAAATTTGAGAATGTAGATTTTTAAAAAGTAATTCAATTTAACTGTAGGAACATTTATAAGCACGTAAAAATTGGATTTATCTCTTGAAGGAAACATTTTCTACTGGAACTAGTTAAAAGGATCATTAAGATAAGTTCATCACTTAAAAGTAGATAGTTAAAATACACAAAAATAATCAAAAGACAAGAGTTATACAAAATAAAACATAAACTCATTATAGTTATATAGATTGTTAGTCTGTTACGAACATTATAAAACCCACATCTTTATTATATTTTTTTTCACTTTTTTAAAAGATGTCGATGGGCGACATCTTTAATAGTTTTGGTTGGCTACGGCAACTTTTTTGGCAACTTTACAAAAAAAGACAATATTTTAGCCCAGTACATGCAAAGCTGAAACAAAGATCAAACTCTCTCTCAAACCAGACTGGTATCAACTCTTCTGATCTGTGTGTCTCCCAAGCCCCACACCTATCATATTCATATCAATCGTAAAATAGTTCCACTAACTTACACACACACACAGATATATATATATATATATCAAATATTAATTTGTACATGAGTAATGTTTTTAGCTATTAAAACTGAATATCAGAAGTAGCCACGCAAAGCATATGTTCGGGAATGAGGCTAGCTATCATGAAAATAATATTACTATTCTTATCTCACCTTATTCTAAGGTGTCCATTTTTTTTTCATCTCAAAATAAGATTATTCTCTGTATATTCATGTATATTCAACTATAAAAACATGATCACTAGTCTAAGCTGAGTATGCACATAAGCAACTATAAAGCACTAGTAACAAGTAGCAATCATATATCAAGTATATCAACAATGATACCTTTGTTGTATTACTCCCTCTCCCTCCTCTCACTTGCTTTCATCCTCTTTATCACCCTCAAGCTCTTCTTGCTCCGAACAGGAAGGTTCAAGAACCTTCCACCATGTCCACCAACTCTTCCTATAATGGGCAACCTCCACCTCTTGAATTCCCCACCATTCCACCGCTCCCTGCATGCTCTATCACAAACCTATGGCCACATCTTCTCCCTTTGGTTCGGCTCACGCTTAGTGGTGATCATCTCCTCCGAAACCCTAGCCCAACATTGCTTCACCAAACACGACATTGTTCTTGCCAACCGGCCACGCCCCCATCACCGCAAAGTACCTCTTGTACAATTGCAACACCTTGGGGTCCTCTTCCTATGGAGACCACTGGCGCAACCTCCGCCGCATCGCCATCACCGACATCTTCTCAACGCAGCGCTTAAACTACTTCTTGGAAACTAGAAGAGATGTGATCACGAGGGGTATAAGGAAGCTAGTTGAGGACACAACCATGGGGTTCACTCAGGGTGCAATTGAGGCCGAGGCTGTCGGAGATGTCGTTCAACAACATCATGAGGATGGTTTCTGGGAAGAAGTACTATGGTGATGACGGCAACCTTGCAGTTACAGATGCTGAGGAAGCTAGAGAATTCAGGGAGATCATCGAGGAAATACTATCCTTGACAGGTGCTAACAGTCTAGGTGATTTCTTGCCTTTGCTTCGGTGGCTTGATTTTGATGGGTTGGTAAGAAGGGTTAAGAGGATTGGTGAGAGAGCTGATGCGTTCCTGCAACGACTCCTTGAAGAACATCGCAGTGGGAAGCATAGCAACAATTCTATGATTGACCATTTCTTAAGCTTACAAAAAGTGCAGCCAGAGTACTACTCAGATTATATTATCAAAGGGATTAGTCAGGTAATTAAGTTATGCTTTTGCATTTGTTAAGATTTTTTCAAAAAAAAAAAAAAATTATTGTGCATGTTCCTGTAGCTTCATTTAAATTTTAATTAAATCTTTGTAATTTAAAAATTTATAATTAGGTTCTTAGAGTGTATAAGATTTTCTTTTCATCAAGTATTTATCGTTTGAAAAATAGAATATTCTATTTTCATCACCCTCTCATGGAAATGGAATATTTCATGAGTAATATTTTGGTATTTATAACGTAGCGATCACTTGTACACTATAAAGATCTATTTACAAATTTTTAAACTATAAAGATCTAATTAAAAATTTAGTAAAATTATAGAGATTTCCAAAATAATTAAACAAAAAAACATCCAAGGAATTGTTTGCTTTAAACAAGGATCTTTTTAAGGATATGATGTTTGAGAATTGAGTTTTGGTAGGAAAGGGGTGGGAGGTTTTTTTTCCCTTCATTTTAAGAAAATATATTTAGATTTGAAGTTTTAAAAATAAAAAATATCATATTACCATAAAATCTTTCTATCATCTTAATATTAGTATAACCTATCAAAATTTAAAGCTGAAAAATATGCATTTCCTTGTCTTTCTATCCATTCACCATCCAGAGAACATGCAAGAGCTAAAGTTTTATCAACAAGACCCAATATCCTTGATAAGAAGAATCACTCAGTGACTTGACACGTAAAATAGCATGAAGATTTTGCGTGTTAAGTCACTGAGTGATTCTTCTTGTAAGGATATTGGACTTTATCTAATAAATTTATCATTTTCATTGTCCTAGGATATCTATTGCTGGACGTAATGACTAATTTCTGTGCATATTATAAGCCCATGTGCATATTATAAGCCCATTTAAGGGGATAGACGTTTACCATGAGTTTTAAAATAAATTTATATCATTTGACAACTTAAGGGCCTGTTTGACTTTAGTTTTCAATATACACTTTCATTTTCAGTTTTAAGATTTTAAGGATTTTGTGAAGGAAATACTGAAAATTGGAAATAAAAATTGAAAACTGGAATTTGTAGCTTTTAGAATTTTCAGTACTTCCTTTACAAAATTTGAAAAACTAAAAATTTGAAAACTGGAAACTAAACCAAACAGGTCCTAAAATTTTTAATTATATTTTTTATTCATGCCTTTCCTTATTACAGATAAATCTTCATGGGAAAGATTTTCAGGAAAAATGATGATTATTGTTCTTCTAAATAAATATAGTTGACCTTGCTAAATTAAATGTTTTTCAAACTTCTATTGAGTTGTAGGATATGCTCATCGGCGGAACACACACAATAGCTGTAACTTTAGAGTGGGCATTGTCTGCTTTATTGAATCATCCAGATGTATCAAAGAAAGCAAAGAATGAATTGGATACTCATGTAGGCAGAGATAGCTTGGTAGATGAGTCAGACATTTTGAATCTCCCTCACCTTCAAAATATTATCTACGAACACTTCGATTATACACTCCAGGTTCATTGCTATTACCTCATTTTTCTTCAGAGGCGTGCAACATTGGAGGATTCACTGTTCCACATGACACTACTGCTGATTAATGCATGGGCTATTCATAGAGATCCAAAAATTTGGAGTGATGCTGAATCACTACAAGAAACTGGTTACCGACGGATTTTATCGACGGATTTATTCGTCGATTTTGACGAATCTTTCGAATGTAAACAATACGGAAATTTTGGGTTGTAGACATTACCGACGGATTTTTCCGTCGTAAATCCACGGTAACCTTGGCGCCAACCAAACATATTTGGCGCGCCAATTATCGACGGTTTTTCGGTAATTAATAGATATTTTTTAAAACGGATAAATTAATATTACCGACGGATTTTTCCGTCGGTAATTAATTGATATTTTTTAAACGGGATAACTTAATATTCCAACGACGGATTTTCGTCGGTAATTAATTGATATTTTAAACGGGATAACTTAATATTCCGACGGATTTTTCCGTCGGTAATTAAAAATCCGTCGGTAAAAATATTACAGAAATCGAAAAGAATGGCGCACTTTTGTTATAAATTACCGACGGATTTTTTCTCGGTAATTCAAAAATCCGTCGGAAATATTAAGATGATATTTCAATCTCATCCTTCAGAATCGCATCTGGTTTCTTTTTTTTCTCTCTCTCTCTCTCTCTCTCTCTCTCTCTCTCTCTCTCTCCCTCCCCCCTCGTAGCCCGCACCCGGGCCGCGGCTCCCGCGCCGCCGCGGCCCCTGCGGCCACCGCCCCCCGCGACCGCGCGGCCCCTCACCGCCCGCCGGCGGCCCCAGCCGAACGCACCGGTCGCGACGTCCGACGCCGCACCCCTCGCCAGCGGAAGCGACGCCCAGCGCGACCTGCTCCAGACCAGCGCGGACCAGCGACGACCCGCGCCTGCCCGGACCAGCGACGACCCGCGCCTGCCGGACCAGCGACGACCCCGCGCGCGCCAGCGCAGCCCCTCTCGTCCGCGGACGTGACTTCCGCGACTCCAGGCGCGCAACCCTAACCCCGGCTGCTCTCGTGCGAACAACAGCGCATCCACTTGAGGTGAGATATGATCCTTACACCATTTTAGTCTTTGATTCATTCTATATTTTGTCATGCATTATCCATACTGGTTGTTAAGATTGATTTGTTGTTTTTGGCTTGAATAATCACAAAGGTCTTAAGCGTATTTTTTGTCAAGATTGAGTAGATTTAATTTAGTGATCAAATTATCACAAGTTTAGTCAAGAATAAAATGCAAATCGATAAATATATAATTAGTTATTTACACAAACAAAAAGCTTTAACTAGATTTCAGAAATATACGAAGACTCAAGGAAATAGAAGAAGAAAAGAAGCATAATTTGCTGTAGGTGATTTTGTGCTAGTCAAAATCAATCAAAATCCTTCCGTTATTTATTTGTTTTTTCACTTCATGGCCATGCATGCCACCTATTTGATTAAATTTCAATCTCAATTATGCATTGCTTTAAATGCTATTTGTGTTATATCATGATTGGTTATTAGTATTTCTTTTGAAGTTATTAATTTAAATGATTGATTTTGTTACAGAACGTTAACTCTGGTTGGAGTATTATTATTCTTTTGTCTCTTTTAAGGTAAGTAATTGTTTCTTCTCCTTATTTAATTACATTTTTTTTTAGGATAGAGACTTATGATTTCTAAGATAGAGTTGTAGGAAATTGGGATTGCATGACGGGGGAAGGGCGTAGAGGTCCTTCTTCGACTTGTTTGCATTGTTTGCTGGAGATTGATTGTGTATGCGGAGATTGCAGGATATGCATGTTGTGATGTTATAAGGGGTGTGCTCAGAACGGTTTTAGGATCTTTAAATGTTTGTTTGATTGTATTGTTCAGTTTATTTGACTAGATTGATATCTTATATACTGAAATTAATTTGTTGGGATGTCTTAGTTTCAGGGAGGTTCTGTCGAATTTATTTTTAATTTAAATAGTGGAATCTTAATTTAAGGGGGGTGCTGTTGAAGGAGACATTAAATTAAAGAGCACAAATTATTTACCAAAGATTTTTACTTTCAGAAGATGATTTGTTTAGATGTATTAATAATTAGATAAGATCTTAATTTTTAAAACTTTAAATGAATTTGTTAGGTTAAATTACATATTGAAGAATCATGATTCCTGCAAGAGACTATGGATGTATGACAGGGTGTACCCCAGTTTAGGAGGAATCAAACCTGAATTTTACAGGAGTTGAAGTTTGTAAGGGTGGCTTGTTAGAGGACAATTTATGAATGAGCAAACAGTTAGGTGCCCTTGTGCTAAGTGCAAATGTAGGAAATATTTTGATATGGACACCATTAGGTATCACTTGTATAAGGATGGTTTTATGGCGGATTATTGGGTTTGGACTATACATGGGGAAGTTGCTACACACAATTTTGAAGATGCTAGTGTTGAAAATACATATGTTAGAGGTAGTTCAAGTAGAGTTAATATTGGTGAGCATATCATGGGAAATATTAATTGGGAGGATAACTCTAGACGATATGAGGAAATGATTTATGATGAGTTGGGCCCAAATGCATGAGATTATGAACCTTTTATCGAGGCTCCTAATGCCGAGGCTGAGAAATTTTTCTCTATATTAGAGGCTGAAAGGCCCCTCTATGGGAAGGGTGTGTGCATTTGGAGTTGTCTCTAGCGGTTAGGATGTTAACTATAAAGTCAGAAGCTAATCAAAGTCAAACTTCGTTTGATCAGTGGGCATCATTGATGAGTGAGATTAGTCCACAACCTAGTTCTTCCGAAGGATTTCTATCAAGCCAAGAAATTAGTTTCAAAACTTGGGCTAAAATCAGAAAAATAGATTGTTGTTTGAAGGGATGCATGTTGTACTATAAAGATGATGCATACTTAACCCAATGCAAATTTTGTGAAAGTCCTAGGTTCAAACCAAAAAGATCTGGAAATGGAAGATATAAGGATGTTCCCTATAAAAGAATGCACTATTTGCCCCTAATTCCAAGGTTAAAGAGGTTGTATGCTTCAATGAGTTCAGCACCTTACATGAGATGGCACTTTGAGAATAAGAGAAATGATGGTGTCATGACCCACCCTTCCCATGGTGAAGCCTGGAAACACTTTGACCAAATTTATCCTGATTTTGCTGGAGAATCCTAGGAATATTAGGTTGGGGCTTTGTGCAATGGATTTACTCGAATAATCAATTTAGCAAACCCTATTGCTTGCCTGTGGTTGTTACACCTTACAATCTCCCTCCTGAAATGTGCATGAAAGATCCTTACATGTTTTTAACTTGTATAATCCCTGGCCCGATAATCCCAAAGCCAAGATTGATGTTTACCTCCAACCATTGATTGATGAGCTTAAGGAGATGTGGTATTGGGTGTACAAACTTATGACATTTTCACAAAACAAAATTTTTTACTGAGGGCATCATTGATGTGGACTATCAATGATTTTCCAGCTTATGGAATGTTGTCAGGTTGGATGACGCAGGAAAATTGGCATGCCCAATTTAAAGATAAGTCTTTGAAGGCTAAGGCGAGTAGCGTCGCAAAAGGGTGGATCCGTTCATTGTGGTGGTTCTGCTACTATAGAGACTACGCGTCATTGGATGGTTTAGTCATGATTTTAAACATTTTTTAAATTCCTTTTGTTAAATTTATATTTTCACTTGCTATTATTTTACATGTTTCACTCAAATTGCAGGCTACCAGTTAAAGAGCAACCCACACAGAGTGAGGTGTTCAGAAAGACTCACACGCGCAAGAAAGAGAAGACATGGGTCGATCCTCGCTGAGAGAATGCTTGGGTATATATGTTCTGAGCACTTATTATTCATATATATATTTAATTTATTATTTCATATATTTGATAGAGGTTTAATCAATTTTATTTTGTTATAGCATACCTACGAGGCGCTACCAGGAGGCTACGACCGCAGAGAGGATTGCAACTGGTGAGGAGTGCCCACCGATTGATGAGGACCAGTGATGACAAGAGGTAGTTGGCGGTCCTTACAGAAATTCGCATCTATGGCATGGGGTCATTTTATGCGAGTAGTCTATCCTCTGCCTATCACTGGGCATCTCAGTGCACGGGTCCACTGCGAAGATGATGAGGTCCGCGAGCGAGTTCATCTGCTCAATGCGGAACTTCATCGTATACAAGAGCAGGCGCGAGACAACGCCAGTGGCAAGAAATGCAAAAGAAGATTGAGGACAAGGAAAAGGCCATGGACATGAAGATGAAGAAGATGAAGAAGGAGATGGTGTCTCTATGGAAGAAGATGCAGGCAGGCTCCTCTGGAGGCCAGACGTCGATGATGATGATGATGGTGATGGTGATGGTGATGGCGATGGCGATGGTGATGCTGACGATGATGCTACTGACTTCTCCTATTTGAGTTGTTTTTTTTTCATTGTTATATGTTCGAACTTTTGAAATTTGTGTCTGTACACTTTCTAACATATTTATCATTATATCTTTTGAACTTAAATTTGTTGCGTTATTGTTTATTACAATTTTTTACTATTAAATATAATTATGTATTTTGTAATTAGCTTTAAATAAAAAATATAATCTGAGATGATTAGGTAACCCTCAAAAATTGACGGATTCTTTCATAAAAAACTATAAATTACCGACGGATTTTTCCGTCGATAATATAAATAAAATTTTCAACCGAAACTTTTTTATCCTTTTTGGAATTATCCGTCGCTAAATATAAAATTTTAAAATAATTGATTACCGACGGATTTTTCCGTCGGAAAAAAATAGAAAAACAAAAAAAGAATTTTAAATTAAAAATTTTGACGGAAAAATCCGTCGGTAATTATAAAAAATCCGTTGGAATTGTGAGTTGTGACGAATTTCGCTGCGAATTATGGTGCTCATTACCGACGGATTTGTTTGACAAAAATCCGTCGGTAATTACGATACATTTATCGAAAAAATGATAAAATTTCCGACTACTTTTACCGATGGTTAAATTTCGAAAATTAAATTTTCCGTCAAAATCTTTAAAATCCGTCACGACGTTTTGGAGTGAATGTTTCAAGCCTGAGAGATTTGAGAAGAAGGGGAAGCAAACAAGGTAATTGCATTCGGATTGGGAAGAAGGGCTTGTCCTGATTACGCACATCGTACGATGGATTAACTTTGGGATTATTGATTCAGTGCTTTGAATGGAAACGACAAAATGACGAAGAAATTGATATGAGGGAGAATGAGGGCTACCACGCCAAAGCTAATTCCGTTGGAGGCTATGTGTAAAGCACTACCAATCAGCAAGAAGATCAAGTCGTGTTAAAATCATCTAGTACCGAAGTTGGGTGAAAATCTACAATGCATTATATATGTTGTCCTTTCCGACCTGTAAGGTACACTAAAGAACAAGAGAAATGATATTTTGACACTCGACACCTATATGGGTCCCATGTAATGTGAGAGAAGTGATGGAAGAGAATAAGTTGAAAGAAAAAGTAAGTGGTGGGACCCATATTATTTGTGAGTAGGGTGTTTAAGAAAGTAAAGTGTTGAAATAGCAAAGTTGAAATAACAAATAAATAATGTTTGCATGCTATAAACGGCACAAGAATCTGAATCATCAAATTGTTAGTGTGCAAAGTTGTCAAGTAACTAGTTGTCTTGCAGTATATTTATGTGAGAATCTATAATATAATATAATATAAGGCCCACCCTGGTTCAACTTTGGAATGAAAGCTGAATCCGCCCCGATGAAAGTCTTATAAATATAACATGTGACACGCCTCATTCCTATAAATGCTATAGTACAAAAGAGAAGCTTAATTAAAATGATCAAAATAATATATATATGCCATCATCATCAGCAATCAGTTGCAGGAATAATTCACAGGATATGAGCTTCTTTTGGTTAAAATTACGAGAGAAGTACTCCATTAGAAGTATAGACGTAAAAAATTTGGTTTTTATTATGATATCCTAAGGGTACTGATACTATTTTGAATTCAAAGGATGTGATTTAATTATAAATATTAATAAATTTAGTTAATGAGACATGTGGTAAATTTTTAGTCACAAATTATCTAAAAGGTACCAGGAGCTATGAATTTTATAGGTATCGAAGAAATCCCCAAAAAATTTATATACATTTGGATGTAATTATAGAAATGCTTCCTATCATAATTAAGAATTGTTAAACTATTTAGATGAAATAAATATAGAAATACTTTTTTTGGTAAAATTATAATAAAGGACATGATTTTTAATTTAAACAAGATAATTAACGGTGAGAGTTATTTAATGAAAAATTATTTCTTGTCTTTTCATAAAATTTATAAGGATAGATATATAATTCAATTAATTTCAATAAATAATCAATAATATTTTCTCCATTTACGCTTATGCTAAGAGAAGCATGTCCTTACCTGCTTATAAAAGCAAAAGAAGCACTTATTATTTTTTACTTCCTTCTTTGAGAAGCACAACCAAACATGCTGAAAATTTTAAAAGTACATTTTTTGAAAAATATTGAAAAGAAATACTTTTTTCCTCCCAAAAGCTTATCCAAACAAGCTCTATATGTGTCACGACCTAACCTTGACCATAACCTGTGTAGGGAATAGGCTCCCCTGCAAGCCTAAACATTCACACTATAATAGAAAAACAGAGAGTTTCTTCTATTTTTAGACGTTTCCAAAATACAAGACCTGGATCATGTTATAATCACAGTCCAAACTAGGATAATAGATAGGTAATTATACATATATACACATACAAGTCCATAATTAGGGAGTTCGCATACTATTCATCCATACAAAAATGTAAGATAAGTATAAACGTGATCATAAACTTAAACACTACTAATCTGGTCCCTGCCTGATCAAATGGAGCACCTAAGCATATATGAGTTGTCATAAAAGTAAGAGACAGGAAGTCACAAAATAATGGCCTATACACCATTGTTGGCTCACCAAAAGGTAGTGACTCAATCCTATTGAGTGGGAGGAGTGGAACTCAGGCTGCACTTAAATCTCTAATAGAGAAAACAATCACGGGTGAGTTATGAAAATTAGTGAGGAATAACATGTTTACAGTGAATTGGAACAAGTCCCAAAATAATAATGGATAGTCAAAATAAATAATATAAGATATTAACCGAACTAAGTGAGCATAGAATCAACATACAAATCTCTTATAGTGATGATATAGAATTATGGAATTTATGCATTAAAAAGAAGTTCAAGGAGGTCTCTATGTCAGAACAAAGTCCAAATCAATCCCAATTGGGCGGCCCTAACACCATCCCAGTGTGTTCACACCACTTCTAGGTGGCCCTCACACCTATCCCTAGAGTGGTTACAAAGCATTTGGCCCTCACACCCATCCCCAGTGCCTAATAATACCGGTATGCTGGCCTAACATACAGGGCTAGTAACTCCCTACTAGCTGAGGTCTATCTTAAGGTGCACCACCAAGGCTAACGCTACCGCCGTTAGCTACAGTTCTGTCAATGATACCTCCGTTAAAACAAAATGACTTTTCATATCAAATAACTCAAGTTTCATTCATCTACTTTCCCTTCAAGAAACTAATTTCTTCAGTAAAACATAAAGAATGCAATTGCTTTCAATCTCCTTTAGGTGCAAAAGAATAAATTAAAATAGTGTTTGGTTCTCAATTAACCTTGTTTAAGAAAATAAAGTCACAGAGCTTTTATTCAAAACCATAAGCATTCTAAAAATATACTTGTCTCATAATCTAATTCCAATATAACAATACATAACATTGTATCAAATCATGTAGAGTGTTTATCCCAATATCAATAGTGCTTATTAAATCTCATTCCATATTCTTCTTAAAATATAACAATTTTAAGGGTACTTGAACTAATAAATGCAACTTTCAACACATGAATACAATAAGAAAATCATTTTACTTGCTAATGCAAAATAGATAACGAACATGCAATATAGATATTTAAATACATAGAACCAAATACCAATTAACCATAAACACATTATTCACTTACAACACAATCCAATAATGTGGTGCTCCAAGCCTGCGTCATGGTAGAGTACAGGATGCCTCTCCAGGGATTCTGATGCAACAAACATCATCACAAAATTATCAATCATCATTTAGCATAGAAGATTATACTATTAAATTCAAATAATCAAAACCCCTAAATTGAGACCCTAGGGTTGCACATTAGAGCTCTAATCCTATATCCACAATATAACTCAACTAACCCATGAAATTGGAAGTAAGATTGAGCTCCATAGAACCTTTGATAGCCAAAGGAAGGAAGAAGGAGGAATGGGTGTTGCTATCCCCTCAAGAGATTGAAGCAAAAACCTTCAACCACCAAAAGAGAGGGAGAGACGCTACTATTTGCGTACAGGAGGATGCCGACCGTGCGCCGTGTGGCGGCGAAGGTGGTGGCGGTGCGGCTAGGAGAGAGAGAGAGAGAGAGAGAGAGAGAGAGAGAGAGAGAGAGAGAGAGAGAGAGAGAGAGAGAGAGAGAGAGAGAGAATGAAGGAAGAAGATGGAGGTCGCGTCTTTCCGTTTCATAAAACGAGAAGAAAGAAAGAAAATAAGGGGTGTGTGGGTGTGTGTTTGTATAGATATTAGGCTGAGTTGTACCAATACTCACTTATTTACATTTCCTAATTTTAAGTTAATGTCATTAACTTTAAAACATAAATGTAAACAATGAAATACCCCTCATTTGGATTCAAATAAAATATCACCAAAATTAAAATCCCAACAAATCAGAATCAAAATTTTGGGTTTTAGTTCAAATTCGGAATTTTTAAGATTTTATAGACTTATGGGCTAAAAACGAAATGTTTAAAAGTTTCATAAAATTCATTAATAAAAACAATTCTTTAACTTATTTCCCTCTTGGGAATAATTATCAGTATTTTTGATCCCAAGAATGTGGTTATATCATATAGCCCTTGAAGGGTAGGATCAGACTTGGTAAAATTAGACCTAAATGACAGATAAGGTAACTAACACCTCCTGGCTCAAAATTTTTTCTAGCCTTTTTATTTAAAACTTGGGCATTACATTCTCTCTTCACCAGGCTTAATTATTATTTGTTCTACAAGTATGGTTATTTTCAAAGACTTGCTTGGACATTGATACAATGAGGAGAAGATCCTATCCTTTATTTTTTTTCCTTCAAATAGGAAAATATTTAACAAATGGGTTTCTTTGGCTAGCACCCCTATAAAATTTACAAGTATCGATTATTTGTAATTAATAATGAATCACGTGGGTGGGTCCTCGTGAACCCTAGTCACTTCTGCCATCTGTTTCTCTCCTTTTTTGCAATGCGGCCAAAACGGGAAGTAGCAGCGACCAGAAAAGAAGTGCCACCATTGGAGATCGGAGATAAGGGAGGCTGCTTCGTTCTTTCCTGGTTATCTTCCTAGTTGAACTCAAAGAAAAGCACAGTTAATCCATCCATGGAGAGGGGTGTGCTGTTTAGGTGAAGGCGCCGTGTCCTGAGTCACAGCTTGGAGGCTCTGGAAAACTATGCTATCGAGAGGAGGGAGTTGCGCTGTGGCTAGCCAGGTGCGTGCATCGTTGGAGGATCTTCGTCGAAAGTGTGCTTAGGCCGGCATGGTCGTGGTGACGTGCCGTAAAGGCGAAAGAGCGATGATGATGGGCATGATGGGCCATGAGAACTGTGGTTGCTACATGCACATCGAGTAGCGCTGGTAGGCTCTTATGCCGTGATGGTTTGTTGTTCGCGATTGCTACTACCATGTCCTATGTTGTCCCTGGACAAAAGTTTTGAAAAACTTAAGGGAGAAATATAACTGTTAGGTGATTAGTAAGGAGTACATAATTTGAAATCTATGTTTTCAGAACATGGTGCATTGCTAGGATGTGTTTCTAGTTCTTGATTATTGACTGGGTTTCATAGGTATGTTTGCCAATCTTAGAGAAGGAAGTGGTGGAATGGTGGGCCACTCCTTCTTGGTCGCGCATCTTGTAACCCAAAATTTTTATGTCTTTTCCAAGTGACAACTTCTCTAGGAATAGAGAATCGGTGTAATATTTGACAAATATCATAATATATGCTCAACCCCCTTTTTTTATTTTTTGAAAAGATCGAATCAAGTGAAAATTCAATGTTTAGAACCTGTTATTTAGGAAAAGTGTTACTTTCAGAACCCTGTTATTCTTGGTGATGCGTAAAAGGTTTCTATGCCTTTTGATCAAAAGGGATGCATTTTGCGCATGATAGGTGTTCTTTAATATAATTTAGTGTATGAATATACAAGGATGATGGTAAGATATCACCTGGAATTTTGAATTAATTGACAATAGAGATGCTCTTGATAAGGATTTGTTTCCTGTTGGTGGTTATTTATGGGAGTAGGCTTGTTTACCGGCTAGCGGTGGGTGTCAATGTTCTTACCTAGAAGTGGAGGTGAGGGTGCAAGTAGCTCTAATGTAGTGCCAGCAAGAGATGGGTACCTGCAAAGACACTTTGACGCTCAAGTATGTGAATGAATGAGGTCCAGAGTTGTAAAATAATATAATGTAATAAAGTTGTGATGTCTGGGGTGTTGAGCCCCTTGTATAGTGTGAGGTGACCCCATGATAAGTTAGGAAATAATCTTTCCTATAGGGAGATATTCCTAGGATTTAATAGATATTAGATATGTTACATATTTGTAGGGGATATGATATAATAGATGAGAGATGATGTAATAATAAAAGGATATAATGAGAGACATAGAGATATTCCGTATGAAATTTAGAGGATGTCCTTAACTAAATCTGGGATAAATTCGTGGGAGACCTGAGTGCCACGTGTTCTAAATCTAGAACCTGTGTTCAGCTCGGTTCTGGTTCGGGCCGTGGTTCGGCCTATATTTCTAGTCTTGTACAATAAATATTACTAAAGATTAAAGATGTAGCAGTAGGACTAGTGTCATCCCAACCCAAAACAAATTTGGATTGAGGTTGTCTCTCGTTTTTTTGTTTTTGAATTAGCCTTGATTGGCCTCATTTCTTTTACGGTCCAAGGAAAGAGTTAATCAACACTTTAAATGGTCTAATTTGCCTTATAGTTGGAGTGGTTAGTTGGCTGTAATGTCTAACATGTGGGCCTATATTTAACTAAGGTGATTGCTCATGTGTCTATGGTGGTCAATGCCTATGATGCCTAAGGTGATCTGGAGTGCTTTGCAATTAACACCTATAGGCAGAGGACTAGTGACATGAGTGCGGTTCCTTTTAGCCACGTTTTACAAATGTCATTAAACAAAATAAAGGATTTAGCTAAATGCCACTGTTATCTCCGCGCCCACTTCGATTACGGTGAGAACAACTTCAGGAAACTGGTTGTCGATGATGACAAGAATCTCAGAATCTATAGCTTCTACCAGAACTAGTGAAACACGAGGTTGCAGTGTGCGATGCCATTGCAATGGCGTAATCAAAGCACGGAGGCAAGCTGCTGGAAGTAGCAACGCGTTGGCATATCTTGGAGAAGAGTTTACTGCCGGCGGTAAACTTGTTGATGAGGTGAATCTTGGTGGCCATGACATGATGGATCTAGAGGATGTCAAAACAGTATTTCTTAAAGCAAAAATCTTTATCCATTTTTTTAATCGATCATCATTTATCTCATCTCATCATTATAAGTTTTTTTTTTAAAAAAAAAACTCATCTTCCTATATCATCGAGTCACCATAGTCTTTTATTTCTCTCAATAAAAAATAACATAGACTATCATCACAGTAGTCGTTGTCTTTTTAAGCTTCAACATTATCATGCACATTCCCACAACCTTTTCAGCCACTATCTTCAACTGCAACTACAGGAGCCTCGCCATCGCACATCCTTTTCGTCTGCCGCAAGCCCATTTTTGCACTGCCGTGAAACCAACAGTCACCACTGTGGACATTAGTAGCCGTCGCCCCTCATCATCAGCCACTACGATTCACCCGCGGGGTCTTGGTTATGCCTGCTATCTACCATTACATCTCAGATTCGAGAGCCCTCCTCTCTCGCACTGCCATCGTGTTATGTCGCCCTCCACTGCAAGCCACCACAAGTCTTCCAGATGCGGGAGCTCCACTCTCTGGTGTGTCGTTCCGTCGGCGAGATCGTGGGGATGGAGACTACAATAGCATTTAGCTATATCCTTTAATTCGTTTAACAACATTTGTGACCCATGGCTAAAAGCAGCCGCAGTCATGAGACTTGTCCTCCTTTGCCTATAGGTGTCAATTGCGAAGCACTCCACATCACCTTAGGCATGGTAGACATTGACTCTCATAGGCATATGATCAATCACCTTTAACTAATATTTCCAGGCTTTTAACATATTTGCCTGGTTGTATTGTTAGGCTAACCTTTTTCATGTGTTTCAACCTATATGGGAATCTTCGATACAAAAAAAAAAACTATAAGAATCAAATATCTCTTTTGACAATAATAATAATAACTATGATTATCAATGACCATAAACAAAATGAAAAAAGAAAATAAATGACTAAAACCACGAGGCCTAGCACATTCGTGACTGGTTGGGTTTTTTAAATTTCTAATTAAGGATTCAATTCATAGCAATGTGTCCGGAAAGCAAAGGTTTACATACTACCCTCAGGATAGCTCTTGTCTCTAAGGAATTAAGTCACTACTAGGGACAAAAAAGAAAAAAGAAAAAGAAACAATGACCAAAGCAGGAAATGTGGCCAAATCTGAATGAATACATAATTAAAAAGTAATGTATCCATGATATTATGAATCTATTAATGAAAATTAGTATATAATGAATATATTTCATGGAACGTAAGGTTTTTATTTCGACTAAAGTACTAAACTATCAATATAGAGAGAGATACATGGAACATCAATTTAGGTGTTAGATTTTTTGTATTTGTTTAGTAGTCTCTAAAAGATACACATAATATCAATTTAAGGGTGTGTTTATTTCAAATTTTAAAAAAGTGATTCTACAACTTAAATTTTATATATAATAGAGAAAATTGAAAATTGATTTTTTTTTAGAAGCTACTTTTTTTAGCTTCTCTAAAAATGCTAAAAACTGATTTTTTTAAAAAATTTTGATTATTTTGAAAAATTTATTGAAACCTCCCCTCCCCCCCCCACCCCAAAAAAAAAAATCAAATACAAACTCGCCCTTATTTTACTCCGCAGTAAACTTCGGTAAGATTTTGTTTAATTGAACTGTCTCGCATTTATGTTTTCTAAAATAAATATCAAGAAAATTTTGAAAAGTCATATACACAAATTGTGTGTCTTTCACTTATAACGGTACAATACAAACATAAGACTTTGGAAATTATTGTGACTCCTTATTGATTTAATTTGTCTACTACTATATATACTATGTTTTCTAAAATAAATATCAAGAAAATTTTGAAAAGTCATATACACAAATTGTGTGTCTTTCACTTATAACGGTACAATACAAACATAAGACTTTGGAAATTATTGTGACTCCTTATTGATTTAATTTGTCTACTACTATATATACTACACGAGTAACGGACGAGTAATGCTACGCATTTAGAATAGCATAACTAGGATTTTTTATAGGAAAAATTTCCGTATAAGCACAAATCAAAAAGCACACTCATAAAAAGTAAAAAGTAAGTGGAATTCATAGATGAATAAATATATGTTGAATAAAATTGGTTGAACCTATTTTTATTATGAGTGTGTCTAAATATGATGTGTTGGACTTTGTACTTATATAAAAATCTCTCTTTTATAAAAAATATATGATGGTGACATACCTGAAACCCACAAAAATACATGAAAACCACCACTTTATTTTTTCTCTTCAACTTCTCTGTTCAACGCACAAAAAATCCTTTTGCAGCATATAATTAGGTTAATATATTGGACTACTCAATAAAAATAATCTCTAGTAAAAATCTGGGGACCTTATGCGTGAATGTTATTATCAATAAAGAAATGGCATTACTCTTGCGTATTCTTGATTAGCTGGTGTACTTCACGTGTACGTGGACCAACCAACTATTATACTTTTATTCAACCAATTAAGCTGCAATAATAATGGGGAAACCAAAGGGAAATCTTTGTCACAAGTAATATGAATTACATACAAATAGATTTATTTGACAAAACTCAGGTTTACATTTAATGCTGCTAATTAAATTGCTTATGCATAGAGCTGATCAGTCTTCACTGTTCATAGATATGCTGATCCTTAAACACTAATTTTAGCACCAACATGAGTTTATTCCTGCATTTATACGTATGTGTACTAACCTTAATTAGTAAACATTACTTATTCAAATTTATTTTTTAGATATAATATAAGCTATATCAAATTACTCCATAAGCAGCTTGTTGATGGCTGGGCGTGCTTTAGACATGGCCTTTAATGGGATTAACCTTGCAAAGGTGAACCCACTTGCCTCCCTCATATCAATCTCTTTATCACCAATTCGTTTCCATTCAAAGCACTGAATCAACAACCCCAAAGTCAAGCTGATTGAACGCATGGCCAAGCCTTCTCCTGGACAAGCCCTTCTCCCCATCCCGAACGCTATCAACTTGTCTAGCTCTCCTTCTTTCTCAAACCTCTCGGGATTGAAACTTGTGGCATCACTCCAAATCTGAGGATCTCTATGAATGGACCAAGCGTTAATCAACACTATAGTGTCCCGCGGAACCTTGTACCCTCCAATAGTGCATTCATCTGAAGTATAGTGTGGTAATAACAAAGGAGGAGGAGTATACAATCGAAGGGTCTCATAAAGGATATTTTTAAGGAAAGGGAGTTTTGAAAGGTCCGACTCTGCTAGCAAACGGTCTTGGCCTACATGGATTTCCAATTCATCCCTCGCCTTCTTCATCACTTCGGGATGGTTCAATAAAGAAGACATTGCCCATTCTAGAGTTACAGCTGATGAGTCAGTTCCAGCAACTAGCATACCCTACAATGCAACTCAACTCGATCAAATAAAGCCAAAGGTACTATTTAATCTCATGATATCCATAGAGAATTACTAATAATAATTATTATTATTGCAAGACTAAAATCTTAATATGGTCCTCGAGTATAATATTTTGAAGAACAAATAGTCCCTCCTCATTTAAAATATGGGACAAATTAAATCACTAATATTAGTCTAGTAGTGAGAGATTTAGATAATATGTATGAGGTCTGATTTAAACCTCATAACAGTTAATGTAATTCCATAAATATTAAAAAAAATATGGGATAAATTAATGGCCATTACCATTTAAAAAATGAGCAAATTGATTCTTTCATACATATTTATACAATTAAAAAAAATTTCACGAACCTATAAAGAGGAATTAATTTATTTATTTTTTAATAATAAATAATTGATAAGAGACTTTCAAATCATTAAAGGTCAATATGTCGATCCTAAAATACTTCTCAGTCACCAAAATCTATATTTACTCTAACAGTAATAACATATTAAAACAAAATTTAGTATAACTTCTTCTATTCTTACTATCCCTTGTTATTAAATCAAATTATGACTCGTGAGTTATTATCAGTTTTTTCACTTAACCAACCTGTTTAATTTTAACAAGTTTTGCTCTACATGTGGCTTTTTTTTTTTTGTTTACTTTTGAGAAGGGAGAACTGAACAATAAGAAGAGAAGTTGCTAGATTCAAGTACTAATTATTATTATTATTATTATTATTACCAAAGCAAGGCCTTTGATGATCTGATCAGTGTAGTACTCAGGCTGCGATTGTTGCAGACTCAGGAGATGGTCTATCATGGTATTTGCACCTTTGTTCTTGTCGCGATGTTCCTGAAGGAGCCCTGTCAAGAACGTGTCGGTCCTGCTACCGATCTTCTTCAGCCTCTTCTCCATGTTCCCAAAATCGAACAACCTAAGTATCGGCATGAAGTCGTTCTTGTTGTTGGCACCAATCATCTGCAGCAGCTCCGACGCCATGGCCCTGAACTGCTTCGCCTCTTCCAAGTCTGCCATGTCGCAGTCATCACCGTAGTACCTCTTCCCTGAGATCATCCTCATGATGTTGTTGAACGTCATTTCGTAGAACCTCGAAGAGAGTTCCACTTCCGCAAAGCCGTTGGACGAGTCCCCAGCAAACTTCTGGATCAGCCTCTTGGCCTCGTCCATCCGGATTCCCGAGAAGTTGTTGAGGCGCTGGGTGGAGAGGACGTCGAGGGCGGTGATGCGGCGGAGGTTGCGCCAGTGCTCGCCGTAGGAGCTGGAGCCTAAGCTGGTGTGGTCGTAGAAGATGTATTTCCCGGAGAGGAACTGGGGCCTGTTGGCCAAAACAATGTCGTTTTTGGTGAAGCATTCTTGGACGACGGTGGGAGATGAGACGACGACGACGAGGCGTGAGCCGAACCAGAGGGAGAAGACGTCGCCGTATTTTGGGAGAGGCCTTTGAAGGTGCGGTGGAGTGGCCTCTTAAGGTGGTGGAGGTTCCCTATTATGGGGAGGGATGGTGGGCCTGGTGGAAGGTTCCTGAACCTTCTTGCTTGGAGGACATGGCTGAGGATGAAGAAGATTGCAAGATAGGAGAGAGTAGGCCAGCAAGGAAGGATCTCCATGGTCTAATTTATTTGATGCTCGCTCCTTCAATAATTCGATCCTCCTTAATGAGATTAGAGTAGATCAGAGTAGGAGGACCCTTACTGCATGCATTTGTGATCACTTGGTTGCATGTATATATATACATACAGAGTGTGGTCCATGGGCGGCTGCGCTTGATGATGGTGGTCACCCACAAACACTTGCTTGAATTGACTAAAATTTACCAAAAATGTTATAGAAAAATAAAATGACAACAAATACATAATACATCTTATCATCATTAGATATGATGAGTGGTCTTCATTAATAACATTCAATTATGATAAGGTGTGTGGTGTATTTTATTGTCCAATTTTATTGTTCATATAATATCACTCAAAATTTATGGAAGATCTAGAGTAATGATACATCTTTCATAATATCAATTCTCTTAATTTTAAATTACATCTATTATATTATGAATTATAATTTAATTTGTATAATATTCAATAATTATTAAATATATGTAAGATGGATATATAATTTTAAATTAAGAAGATTTTTATACATAATTATTACAAATATTTATTATTTTTTTGATAAATATATTAATCAAATAAATTTTAAATACTAATATGTAAATAAGATGTCTTAATGACAATATGGAGAACATAGAAAAAAATTGTAGTGAACCTTTTTTTTCGTCACAAATTACAGAATAAAAAAAACATAAACTTATAATTACATAGTAGTGAATTTTTTCTCTCCCATATATAACAAAATCTATTATATATATTCACACACCTTTTTAAAAAATGGGCCGCGCTCGCCCTAAGCTACAATTCGTGTACCCTCCAACGAAAAAAATGTCTTGTTGTGTAGAAGTTATATTACTACTAAACTAAATGGATATGGATCCTATAAAATAAAAGATTTTATTTAAAGAGTAAAATAAAAAAATTTATGTTTGGATTAATAAAATAAAAAGGGTCCCACTTCTAAAATTATTGATCCAAAGACAAAATTTTTTACTTTATTTTCTAAAATAAAATCTGACTTTAGAGGAACCTTTTCCCTGGTAAACACATATATAGTCTCTTCTTTCTTTCAACAATTTTTCTGTAATAATTGGCCTATTAATTAATAAATGGTATATAGAAAAATTTTCTTACTTTAATGAACATGGAAAGATATTTTCGGTCACTCACGTCAAAATTTGATTATTTTTAGTTTAAACAAAAATATGAGATTAATTTTTATAATATAATTAAATTATATGTTTCTACTTGTGAGACTTTTAATGCAGTATATGGTTAAATCAAACAAATTTACTTATATAATAATGAATGATTAAATGTTCGTGTAGATTTTTTTTATACTGATGACAATAGGACAATATATAGATAAAAAATGTATAAGACGATCAAATTATAAACGCCTTTTTATTTTGTGTTTCCCAAATAGCTATCAAATTTTTACTCTACGGGTATAATTTCATGTTTTCCCCATCAAAACAAAATAGGTAAGTGTTCCATCACTTTCCTCTAGAAGCAAGTATTAATTAGTTTGAAATTTCAGCAGTTTGAATCTTTTATATCAATTGAAATATTAGGTTGAAATTTCTTACAGGGAACTTTAAGATACAATATTTTATTAAATTTAAAAATTAGTTAGTAATTCATTATTATATCAGTTTGTTTTAATGTATAATAGGTTTTTAAAAATATATACTAATGATAATCTCAGATTATAAACATGAAATTTATTGTAGCTAAAATTTGAGATGCATCACATTAAAAATAGTGTCATATAATTCAAAAATTTGATTGCATAAATGTTAATTCCACAAAAAAAAAAATGTTATTCATTGATATGTGTTGATGTATGTAGCATACCTTGAAATTTATCATCTTTGAGGTCCGGTAATAATGTTGAGATCGAGTGATAAAAGCACACAAACCTCAACCACGTTATACATAGAAGGAGGAGTGAGTAAAAGCTTTGCTTGCTTACATTGGCAATTATCTTTCTTGTTTTAAATAAACCAGCAGCAAGAGGAAGCAATAGTTAACTTTAGCTTTTCTTATGGCCGTGATTGAGACCTTGAGGAGTCTTTTACAGCAACGAAAATTATTCGAGTTTGAATAAAATCGAAAGGTGTAAAGGTGGCTGCCATGGATGAATATTACATGGAGGGCATAGAAAATAGTAATGTTATTTGAATATTCAATAGTAGATGTTAGATTTAGATATTTTCTCTATTAGATAAGATAGTGGTTTGTACTCATCCCATTTATTTATCTTATTCAATGAGACACCATTTTTAGATGTTCAAATAATATTGTTGCACATAAAATGCACGTAAGTCTGTTTGGCTTATGCTATAATATTTTGTATGGTAGTTTCAATGTTAATATAAAATCTTGTGAAGGACTATGGGGAGTTCTGATGGTGGTGATTAATGGAGGTGCTTAGAATTTTTTGGGGAAGGAGAGTGGGCATGCTTAGAATATTTTGCGGGATCACACCCTTACTTATAAGAAGGAGAATTGAATGATTCTAGATCCTCCTACTAAATATGTCTACAAATCTTTTTACATATTAAATAAAATGAATATTACTCATTTTTAAGTTTGCAAGATATCGATTGCATTTATTTTTTTATTTATATTAATATTAGGAGGATTTGTAGGAAAATTGGTAGAAGGATATAACAAAATTAAGGAGCATTCAGACCTTTGGGAGATTTTTTTTTTATAGTTATTGTTCATGCTGCCTTTAGTCGATGTTGTTTGGTGCTTTGATATTTGGCTCCTTCATGTTGCTGTGGAAGTTATTGAGCTTGCAATATTTATTGAAAATAATACATATATATATATATATATATATACACACACACATACACACATGGAAAATGACTAGAGATAAGAGATAATTTATTGTGAGAGTGAAATAAACAAATCTAAATTATTAGATCTTACATAAATAGTTAATATTAAAACGTAAAGTAATAATAGTTTTAAATGATCATGATCATTAATTATCATTAATAACTTCTATAATGATCATTTATGTATGATTATGTTCCAATTTATTCTCTTAGTATCATAATTAAAAACTCCTCTTACTAGATTCATCCCCTATACACATATTGTGTGTGCTAAACTTGGGTATAAACAAATCTCTTCGCATACACAATGGAGATACCGTCAAGTGATGAGGAATAAGTCAAAAAAGAAAAGTATGACCTGATATTAGACGGTTTATAGATGACAAAAAAAGAGAGAAACAAATTAATTCAAAGAAACTGTTCAAAAGAAAACTTAAAATAAGCGGTTTTATTAAATATACTTGACTGTTGGACTTTTGTTAAGGTCGTTATATTGACTTTGGAGTGTGGATGATGTATGCAGGTTGCTCACCTCGCCAGTCGCGGATAGGTACCGGTCATTATTTTATGATAATAATATAAGAAAATAGTGTCAATATTTTTTTATAACAATTTTATATCTCCAATATACAGAGATACATGGACTTCATATTTATTTTGTATTTGTATGCCTCTATACACTAAAGGTATTATTGTAAAGAAATATTATACACTAAATATTTTTCATAATATAATTGTTGTATTTTGAAAATATAAATATATTTCAAAAGGTTTAATTAATTATTTGAACTAATATTGGAATCATTTAGAAACATGTTTTAAATTGATGAGAATGAATCAAAATATTCAATACCATTAAAATTAAAAATGACTTTTATCTTTATTAGTCTGAAATCTTTTAAATATGGCAATGTATCAGTTTTTATAGCAATTGATTTCTTTTAAAATCAAAACCAATCATGTGATCTGATTGTTTTCTAATTTCAACATCTTAAATATTCTTTAACACTATACCATTGATATAGTCTTGCCCGTCAAATTATTAATACCAACGTTGCAGAAACATGGTCGTTGAGATCAACATTTTCACGTTGGAAAAGTATTGTTTTGACAATATATAGAGATAAACATGGTTTTATGATAACATGAAGAAAAGTCATAGTTTCTAATTACACTATTATTCTTTTCCTGGGTAATATATTAGAACATATCTCCATTGCAATTCTTGAGTTCCTGGAAAATATCAAAAGAGTTTGTTGTATCCTAGGGGATTTCTGCACTATGACAGAATAATCCTTAAGGGCAATGCATGCACGCCTTAGGCTTAACAAAGCCTTTTGTGTTTTCATATTTTCAGGATTAGAGATCACTTTTCTAACAATCTTAAAGATTAATCTTATCTTTTTATTTTATTCACATCTCGTGTTATTTATTAAGAATTATTATTATCTTTATATTTTTGCGTTTTTTGTCTTTCATTGTCCAAATTCCTATTATGGAGCCTAAAAACATTGATTAAGACAACATTGATGGCTCCACCTTCATTCAAGATGACTCATACGAAAACTAAGACCCTTAAATTGACTATGGCAGGATAGGTAAGTATTATACTTTTGAAAAATTTAGACATAATATGATAATGGTTGTTTCTAAAACTAATTTAGTGATGGAGGAAAAATGTTGGGTGGTAGATTCTATGGGCTATTAGACATGTTTGTGCAACAGAAATGTTTTTACCTCTTACAATATTCTAAGGAAAAGAGAGGAAGTTGCGTATGTTAGCAACTCTAAAAAGTTAAGTTCTTGCTAAAGGAATAGTGAACTTAAAACTCACTTATGGAAAAACGCTCTCGTTGAATGATGTTCTTTATGTAAATGTGTTATAATTTGATATTATGTATACGTATTGGCTAAAACTAGTGTCAATGTTATTTTTGAAAATGATGAAGTTGTTCTCTCCAAATGTGGAGTTATTGTGGAAAAAGGTTATTATAATAGTAGTTTATTGATATTAAATGTTTCCTATGTTATGAATGAAAATGCATATTCTTCTGCTTATATGCTTGATTCTTTAAATGTATGGCATGTAAGATTAGGATATTTTAGTGTACCTTATATTAAAAAAATAGGTTATTGAAAGCTGGATGAAGGCCCAACTATTTGGATGAAGTTGGGAAGGGGCACCATTGACCTTGTTCAAACACCCTCTTTAAAGAGTAAATGGCACTCTTACATCTAGCTTCTAGAAAAACTCTACATACATATAAATGTAATCTCCTTCACTATCCCCTTTCCTATAATTACACACCCTATCCTGACACTCAGGGGAGACACTCTATCTTCTCTCCCTACACGACGATATCAAATTAAACAGGCCACCCTAAACCTACGAATGAACTCCTTATCATTAAAAATGGAGGCCACCTCCCTAACCTCACTATTGGCCCAATCATAAGGGTCATACTCACTCTTATCCATCAGTTTTCCCTTTCTAGAGGTAGAAACATCCTTCTCTTTAGCCATCAATAAATACCTAAAGCGGAGGGGAGATGGGGCTCAAAAAAGAAAAGCGAATCCAAAATCAACAGAAATAATAGGCAAAATAGAGTCCTCTAACATAGAGTTCCAAGCAAAATAGGCTGATCAACGAAAGAGCATAAGAAGAGAAATTAAACTCAGCTGAAAAAGGAAGAAATTGAATCTTGGAAGCTAGATTTGAAGCTTGAAATTGCTGTAAATGACAGAAGGCAGAAAACATGAAGGGAAAATGAAATGTTTTAAAATGAAATCTGAAAACCCCTTGTTACGACCTGATTTAGGAACGTGACCAATACGTAAGGAATTTCATCCCCACGTAAGCGTTCTGGGTGACGTATCTATCTAAATGCATAACTTATTATAATATAATACTTAAAAGATGATTTTCTTCTAAGTCAATAATCATTTCTTTATTTAAAACATAATATTTAATTACATAAAATTGGAAATATTTAATATTAAAGCTTTGAAAACCCTTTTCTAATCCGTTCTAAGATTTTAAAATCATAAACTAATCCATTCATACGATATAAATCTTGAATCTGAAGCCTGCTTAACCATTGAAAACTGAATTATAACTACATGGCTGATCAAATACATAATCTAATCAAAACCAATAGTCGAAATCCATACTTAAACTCTGAAACAAGTAGGGAAATACATAAACTTTGAAAATAGCTCCAGTATCTCAAAATACATACGTGGCTAGATCCTGCCATCCAAAACTATTGGAGCACTTATACAACTAACATGATCCTAAACTAAGCCTTACAACAATATAAAACTCACCAAAAGGTAACTACAATTACTAATGACGAACGACTTCTGTACCTGCAACTAGGAGAGGAAGGGAGAGGGTGAGTCAACAGACTAAGTGATGAGCTCTCACCCATCACCCACATGGGACAATCAAAGAACATATATACATAATGCAATATACATGCCGTAGTATAAATCATTTGATATTTACATACATAGCTAGCTAGAAAAACATTTTTCATTCCATAGATTCATAAACAATCATTTATAAACTCATAATCAAACATGAAATCATTTTAACTGAGGGTGAGTAGAGCCTGGGAAAATAGTATTTCCTAAGCTGAATAAATACATATATAATAACTAAAGCTGTAAAGTGGTGATCAGTCCCTGTAAACAAAAGCACCTATTGAAATCATAATAGTCCCTGTTGGACAAGATGTAGGCACCTAACTAGGTCTGTTTCTATAACTTGGGCGATATTGTCCTCTAACGGATAACTTGGTACCAAGGTTAACAATCTCAATAGCTGTTAACTAATTGTATGTTTCCTATTTTCTACCGTCTAAACTAGTTTGATAAAAAGAAAACTATAGCTGAAAAGTGGGTACTCTCCTCACGAAGCAGAGCCACTAAATTATAAGTACTTTGAGAGTTCTGATTCATATAACTCAAACAATCTGATTTTAGCATAACTGTGCTGTGAAAATCGCACTCAAGGGATCACCCATATGTAGGCATTCTGATTTCAAGCCCACATAATATGTATTGATAGTTGCTATGAATCATCCTGAATTTGTACCTCTTGGTACCTTAAACTGAAATTTTAAGTTTCATATCTTAAGCGAACAAATTTTTATATACTTGATAAATTCTAAATCATAGCTTAAAAGCATGAGGTTCTAAATCATGAAAATTCTAAAACTATAATAGCATTTTTCTTCATAAAACTAATTATACTTTTTTCGACATAGCTCAACTTAATATTTTTCTAATATACCTCAACTGGGTATTCTATAAACATAATAGGAAATTCTAAATTTAGCAAACTTGGTAATATCTTAGCTCCATATAAGTGTAGTTATCAACTTTTGATAAACAAGCAAAAATACATATTTTCTTAATAAATCCCTCCTCAAGCATGTAAAACATTTTTCATAATATACAACATAATAATTATAGTCCCATGCGTTTTCTAAAATTATAATTTCATGTATAAATTCAAATAGAGCATTTCTAGCTAAAACACATTTTCATATAAAGTCATATCATGAAAGAATCCATTGTTCAAATCTCTAAATACTTCGTAATGCAATAAAATAATAATATAATGACTAAACTAAGGCCATGAGATCAAACACACTCAGGTTGAAGTCGGGAGTATGTGGGCACCACTAACTTGACGTGGAGAGCTTGAAATGGCACCAACAACTGCCATGAGCAACCATAACTCTAGATTAAACTCTAATACTCTCTAGATAACTCTAATCAAACTCTAACAACATTAGGGAGCACCCCCACTTGATAATAATGGAGACTAATAACAAATCTTAACTCAAGATCATGAAAGAATTAAGAATGGAGACATAATCCATCAACATAAACATACCTTGATGATTTGGGGGAGCTAGATTGGGATAAGATTGAGGAAGAAGAGAGAAAATGAGGGTTTGAAGGGGTATGTGTGTGTGTTTGCTTTAATCGGATAAGGGAGCCGATTGGGGTTTAAAAAGGGGCCAACAATGAAATGGCATCATTTTGGCACTGTTCATGCCCAGGGACTGCTATATAGCGGTAAGTCGCGTACCGCGCCTACACTGTGCACTTATGACCTTTATAGTGGTCTGCGGTCCTCAGACCACTAAAACACGTGAAACCACCCTCCTATAACGCTATGGCGGTGACAGCAATCTCAACTTCAGCATCTTCTGTCATATGGCATCTGGTTGTCTAATACTCACTTTATTTATTCACATTTCTTAATTTTAAGTTAATGGGAAGTAAAATATAACTTTAAAACATAAATGTAAATAAAGAAATACCACCATTTGGATTCAAATAAAACATCAAAAAAATTAAAATCTCAACTATTCAAAATCCAAATTTTGGGTTTTAGTTTAATCGGAAGTTTTGAGATTTTCTAAACTTATGGGCTAAAAACAAAACCTTTAAAGGTTTCATAAAATTCACTAAAAATCACTCATCAACTCATTTTCCTCTAGGAACAATTACCGGGATTTTTGATCCTAAGAATGTGACTCTAACATATAGCCCTCCAAGGAGGTGTAGGATCCAGACTTACACTGTGTTTGTTTAAAAGAAAATAGAGAGGAAGGATTAGGAAAGGAAGGAAAGTAGGGGGAGGAAGCGATTTTCCATCGTTTGGTGCAAAGGAAATTAGAAGGGGAAAGATTGAATAGTGCCAAAAAGTATATGGGATCCACCCAAATTTTTTCCTCCCCATGTGGGCAGAAAATGTGGAAAGAAGAGATGATATTTACATATTTCAAAATACCCATGCTCATGATTTAAATCCTATCCCCAATATTCGTGATTTTAATATTTTTATTTTAAATAAATTTGAATAATTTATTGTTATTAATATTTTCTTATTTATTAGCTTGATATTATTTTGAAGTAGTTATATTAAAAAAAAAGTTACATTTTCTATTTGATATTAATTAATAAAATTATTAAATATAAAATAAAGATATTGACTTGAATGCTTTTATATAAATATGTGTCAATTTTTATTATATTTATTTATATTATTTTGATAGATAAATTTATGATAAAATTCTAGCTAATTTTAAATTTTCAATAATTTTTTAGATAGTTCTATAAAAAATAAACTTTTTGTTTTTTCATAACATAAGGATAAAAAGGTCATTTGATATCATTATTCTTTCTTTCTTTCACTTTTCCATCCAAACAAACAAAACAAATTAATCTTTCTTCTATTTCCTTACTTCCTTTCATCCAAGCATATCTATAGAAAATAAAAATTACCTCAACTTCTTTCCTTCCCATTTTTTCACTCTATTTCCTTCCTCTCTATTTCTTTCCTTTGCCAAACAAGGCCTTAGTGAACTTAGGACCTAGTGGTGGGTCCTGTCAGGACCTGTGCCATGCAGAACTTTTCCTGACACGTGTACACTGGGTATTACATCCATCTCCCCATTTTCACTCAAACGACCTCATCCAACCTGAAAATGTTTCCCTCGACTCGCAGCGCATCTAAGACATTCATTCCATCCAACGATAGCGGGCTAATCACTTTAATCCAACGATGGGCATGCAAGTGCACGATCCTACATTAATTAAAAATGATTGCCCACCATTGGCATAAGGACACGTGTACTCATGACACGTTCTCCCACAACTACGACCACAACAACTCGTAGACTCGCAGCTCAGGACAACATTTTCGAGCTCCACATGAAGTCCTCGGCCCAAATAGCATGGCTCACTTATGCTTGTCTCGTGTACTCGGCCTTCAACCAAGCTCAGGGCTTGTGCTGGACTAGAAATATGGTCAGATACCTCACTAGCCCAGACCACTATAACTCGAACACGGGTCCTGAGATCGACCACATGGTGCCCAGGTCTCTAAGGATTGCCCCAAATTTAGGAGAGGATATCTCCTAAATTTCATATAAGATCTCTCTATATCTCTCATTATCTCTTAGTATCTTTTATATTGGATCATATCTCCTATTGATACAAAATATATCTAGCACTAACTAACTCAGGAGTATCTCCCTCATTCAAGAAAGATTACCTCTGGATTTAGCACAAAGTGACCTCACATTATATAAGGGGCGTTAGCCCCCTAGGTATAGCACACAATTTTCATCATACTTGCTCACTATACCACTCCTACCTCATTCACCTCCTGACTTGAGCGTCAAAGTGTCTCCAGGTACCCATCCCCATTCTCATGGATATTGGAGCTACTTGCATCCTTGCCTCTACTTCTAAGTAAGAATAGGTACACTAAAAATGTTAGGAGAATAGAAGACAACTATGGTCCATTAAACTGGTATATTAGATGATGAATAGTTAAGAGCAAAATTTTCTCTTTATTCTAAGAGCATATAAAAGCATCTCTCGTATATTTATTTAGGGCATGACTCTAATGAGAGGATAATTTATTGTGAGAGTGAGATGAGCAAATGTAGACCATTGGATCTTATATGAATGGTCAAGATTAAAATACAAATCATATGACTTTTTTAAATGAGCATGTGAGCATTCATTATCATTAATTAACTTTCAATATTGACCATCCATATGTAATTATATGACTCAGATTTGCTCCTCTCACTCTCATTTTAAATTACCCCTTTCATTACAATCATCCCCTATTTGTTAATATTTTATTGCATCCTCAAGCTTCTTCCATAAGCCTTGCCATAAGTTAGTAATAACTAAGAGAAATAGTATAGAAATTCATGCGTTGAAGATCCTCTATCCGTTCCAAAAGAAAAAAATCATATCCTTTATCTTCTGTAGTGGGCGTGGGGCATGGAAACTTGGCCCTTTTTGTTGAGGAAGGAGATGATTATTTGGAGGGCTTTGGCCATGATTTTCAGCTTTGTGGAAGACAAAGTTTTGGAAGGGGTTAAGGAAAAGAGGAGGCGAAGAAATCTAAGGATAGAAGGTATAAAGGTTTTGTCACGTCTCTTGAGGATAAGAAAGTCTTCCAAGAGGCAAAATCATCATAATTCATTAGCCTGCTTCTTTAATGATGGTCGCGCCTATCTTGATATGATATGCTTAAGGCTCAGCGTGCTTGGGATTTAGGAAAAAGTCCTGGCTTATCCTATGCCTGATGAGGATGATGTTCTTAAGACTTGGCTAATGCCCAATGTGCTTTTCGTTGAGGGGCCTTGTCTGTGTTGATGGTAGTATTTGGCAGTGTCTTAAGACACAAAATATAAACCTATTTGAACCCAGGGGGTGTGGTTGAGTGGTAGGAACTCATTCATCCTTAACCAAACGTCAAGGGTTCCCTAGCTTTGGACATGAAGAAGCCTTAATCTTCAGGGTTACTGCCCACCCTTTGAGATGCTTGCAAGCTAGCGCAGGATTAGTCACCTTGATTGACGATGGATACCATAGTCAAGGAACCAAAAAAAAAACTTATTTGGAGAAAGAGAGGTATAAAAATATTAAAAATGTCTCTGTTTCAGGACAAAATTTGTCTAAATTTCTATCCACCAAAACAATGGTGATAGTGGAGACATGAAATTTCCATCTCTATTGTCTCAATATCTTTGTAGTTTTTGTCCAAGTATAGTAACCAAATAGGGCTTTCGTGTTTTTTTTGGTTGTGTAGTAGTGGTGCTTTCTTTGTCCTTTCTTTGGCTTGTTTTTTCTGTTGTTTTTGTGTTGTGATGTTGGTCTTTTATATCACTTGTTGATGTCTCTTTTGATTTTTCTCTCAGAGAGTCAAGTTTATTTTATTTATAAAACATTGTAGAAACTTTTAGGAGTTTCTTCTATTGCTACCTGATTTGCATATGGATCAAAAGTTTCATTGAATAACCTAAAGGGATCTGATCAGTTTCATTGAAAAGTAAACATTTTCCATGTATTGGCAAATCAAGTTTGGAATCCTACTACCTTTCAGCCCATGCTGCTGGGACAATACTTCCAAGTGTTAGGAAAAACATACATGATATAATTTTATGAACGAAGCACAAAACAGAGCTGACCAGATCCAAAATGCCGGGATAATAATGCTCTGCACTTGGGTCTAATTACAATGCTGTTATCAATGGAGCAGAGCAGTTAGACTTTTTTTTGGTTACAGAGCAGTTAGACTTTGGGTAGAGATACAAAGATCATGAGAAATGATTTTCACTCTTAACTTCAAGTAATTTAGCAAATATTTATTGGTTCGATCCAGTTTGTTGTTCCGCATGCAAACTTACCATATATATGATATTGGCAAGCAAAAGTTCCAATAATAACAACCAACAGTTTTTAAAATCTTAGACCTTGTCCTCAATCAAATTAAGAGTCAAACTACATAAAGAAATTAAAAAAAAAAAAAAGATAATTCAATCCAAATGGGAACAATTCAAAGCCAATTTAATGTTCTCGACGGTTGAGGTGACGAGAGTGTTGACAGCAGCGACAGAGTCCATGTTGAGCTGGTCCAATGAAGATGGACTGCAAATGAGCACCTGAAGAAAAATTAACGCATGAAGTTCAAGTTTAACACTTATTCTTGGGCACACTTACACTACAGTTAATGGTCCCATCAATGCGATCACTTTTATTGTGATGAGTATATGTATATATGTATGTGTGTGCATATATATATATATATATATATAAAAGAACATCTTCGTTTGTTGTACCTGAATGACCAGAGTCAGCAGCGAGCCTCCTAGTCTGGTGCTGGTACCATGATGCCCCCGCGGCTTGATGCTCCTGATGATTGCGAATTAGCAACAGAAGCAGCAACTGGATCTGGTCGACCACCGTCTCCGGCTACGGTGAAGCCGGAGGGAAGAATTGGCAGCGTGGATGTGTCTTCCCCGTTGATTGCCGCATCGATGGTTGAAACATCCACCGGAGCATACACCACCATGCATCCCAATGGGTCTACGCAGCATTCTTGTAGAAGCAGCATGTTGTTCTCGTTCGGGATAAAAGGCTGCAGTGCACACCGCATCATCACCAATTAATTGAAGTGATGAATTTAGAATTTATTTAATTTACAATGCAAATTCTTCTAAAGTATAAATTATGACATCATAAACAAATATTCAATTTTTACACTCAATCAAACATATAATAATATCTAATTAGATGATAATATAAATTTAGTTGTGTATGTTATATACTAAGATTAATAACATAAATTCACATAAAAAATTAATAACATAAATTTATATCAAATTTCATCAGCATAAAAAATATTATTTGATAGATTTAATTTCCTGAGTGAGTTTAATTTAAGCAGTGTATATCTTTAGCAAAAGCAAATATGACGTTAAAATTAATTCATGTTGAGATAATTTTTATCATATTATATATATATATATATATGATTGAAACAAAAAACTGGAAACGAAAATATAGTATGTACCCGAATAACTGATGTAAAGTTGTCTGGATGAGATCCATTTGAGATGTGTTGAAGCTGGTTCACAGGATTTCCATGGCACAGAACATCCCACTACAATATTAATTTTTTCACAAAAAAAATATTATTAATGATTCTGTAATGCAAGATTATACGCTAACTATTGGAATAAAAAAAGACTGTTTATTATATATATGTGGTGAACCTGATCTCTTGTGGTTGGGTCTTTGAGGAAGTCAAAAATGGTGTGAGGCATGAGAGGAAGCCAAAAGGAGGTAGCGGCACTGACAACCATGCCCTTTGGCACACCTGGCGCCGAATTATTTCGAACAGACACTCTAACCCCGCAATTGTTCACCCTTACATATGGGAATTCCATGTGATCTGACATCTCCAATGCTCCACAAAACAGCTTTACCATGCGCGAAGCAAGTTGCATCACATTCCTCCTTCCTTCAGGTATAGTGATCACTGATCCAACAACAATACCAATCAATTGAATATATAGCATTATTCACTTGATTAATTAACTATATATGGATCAGATCGAGTGCAAGCAAATAATAAATAAAATGAATAAGCAGCAGGGTTATTTGGAGTAGATATAACAAATAATTAAGAGTAATGTGTGTAACCTCCTCCAGCATCACAACTAGGTATTTGTTCCATGGAGGCGAATGCAAATCTCTCACACATTCTTTCAAGTGTCAAAACCCATCTTTCTGCTCCAAATGCATTACCGTCGCAAATAAGGTCTCTGAAAATCCGGTGAGTTTGGATCTTGTCATCCACTTCCACATGTTCCACCCAAGTAACCTATCCGAATATATATAGAAAAATGTACTTACAGCATTGAAACTGAGTAGACCATATAATATAATATATGAGGATCAAAGACTACTTACAATGGGACTATATATAGAGACTAACACGTGTATATATATTTTGCCGTTCTGTTCTTAGGAAATGTAATTTGCTAAGTTACGTTACTAACCCTGCAGGACCCATCATTCATGTCGTGAATTGAGCATCCAGATGGAAACCTCCAAGCTGCAGAAGAGGTCGTGCTGAACTTTGAGGAATTAAACGACACATCCGCTATCACCCATACACCTGCATCAACTTGCATACAATAGCGGAGGAAGTAGAACTCCCGAGAAGGAACCAAAGGTGCAAGAATGTGCATTTCTGCATACATCTGTACAAAGAGTACGTCTTAACTTATCACCTAATCCAAAGAAACTGATAATATATAGAGTAAGGTTTTCAATTCATGCATTAAAATACTATGACCCGATTTCTTGTCCCCTTCTCTTTTCCTTCCACCTAAATTTCACACCTAAAAAAAAGTTCAGGGATCTCAAAATTGATAAAATTCATAATTTTTTTTCCCAAGTATTTAATTTTAGATTGAGATGAGTTAGGAGAGGGGACAAAAAATAGGTAAAGAAGATTTAATCCGGTTCTCATCATACCAACTGCAAGGCTCCACTTCGGCTCTCCGGCAAACCGTTGTCAATTACTTCGATTGTGTATGCTCTTTTAACAATTGTTGGGAAAAGCGCAGCCCATTTTTCCTAGTAAGGTGAGAACACATATGTCATACATACTCTTTATCCCTATCTATAAAATTTCATTAGAGATAGTCAATGCAATAATAATTAATAAGTAGATTTAAGAAGTGGTTACCGAATCTAAGAACATGTCAACTATTTCCGGTCCATTCGCGATCACCAATCGTGAATCTTTGGATGACTCTCTGCGGACGCGAGGACCCTTTAAGCGATTAACTTTGTAAAATATCTTCTCGTAGCTTTCACGTTGAAAAATGAACTTGCCATCGACCGTAGACCTGAACCAGAAAGGCTCATTCATCCGCAGAAGCCTTGTCAACTCTTCCATGGCATCATTTGCAGCCTCTTTCATTTTCCCTCTCTCACCATCTTTAAACACAGTCGCCGGCATGGGCAACATTTCATCATTCGAATTTCCAATGAGTGAAGCAAAGTCATGAACAACAGAAGGAACGTTGCGGTTGTGATTGTGATTGTGATCTTGATCCATTGGTGCAGGTTGAGAAGGACCGGTATCATGATCAATGGCTGCAGGAGCAAGAGTAGCAGGAACATCTTGATGATTAAGCAGAGGAAAGATTTGTTGATCAAGGGCAGGAATATTGTTATTATGCAGGTGGTGGTGGCCACCAAGAGCATGAGTGTGATGAGCAAGAGTAAGAGTAGGAACTTCACGTTCTTCAAGAGCAGTAGGAGTACTCGTCATGTGTTGTTGACAAAGATTATGAATGCGTTGACACAGAGAAGGGATTTCAATCTGCGTGTTCAGCAAACTTGCTCTTGAAAACGATGATTCTGTTGGAGGAGACAGCGGCACATGTTGCTGTAACATTGAACTACTTATCACGTTGCAACTTTCAAGAAGCTGTGACATTCTCTGATACTGAAAAGTCAATTTGAATATGAATTAATGAGTGTTGTGTCACTTTGTTAAAAAACAAAAAAAAAAAAGACACTAAAAATAATCAAATACATAACAGGATTAACATCTATCAAAGGAGAATCAATCAATATGTATGTAGTTAGACTACTAGCCTCTAGTTTTAGATATGTATTTTCCTGCTTTAGTTTTTGCAAACGAATTTCGCTCTGTTTGTCTGCTAAGGTTGGACCTCCACAAGATAAGCAAAGTATATTCTTCAATGCCTCTCTGATTATGAAGTTTTCTGCTACCATCCTCTCATTCTCTTGCCGAAGAGAAGTGTTATCTGTTCGGTCACCTTGAGTCTGAGGCATTGATATTGCATATAATGTGCAAAATCGATCAGCGTTACGTGGCTAAGCATAATGTATAAGAATTGTCATTATTAATTAAATGAATAATCATACATGCTAAAGAAAAAAAAAATATATATATATATATATATATATATAGATTACCTTTGATTGGGTCCTCTTATTTTGAAACCAAAATTTGACTTGTCTTGGCTCAAGCCCAAGTTCCGAGCCTAATTGGCGCCGTACGCTTTCGCTTGGGTGTGGACATACCTTGAACGCTCTTTGTTTTAAAAATGAAAGTCTCAATTAGTTATGGTGCCGCTAAAATATAACATAAGGAATCATAACATAACATAAGCGTGCCCTTTTGTCACTCATAACATATTCTCTTACAATTAAGTAATTATAATCCACCTTCACTTATTTTCTTTTCAATTTCACGTTCTCTCATATGGGTAAAATAAATATAGAATAATCAATAATTTATTAAATATAAAAATTACTTGTATTTTGAAATGGAGGAAGTAATCAATATACAAATTGCAAACTAAGTCAATTAATGACATGACCAGTTTAGTTTAATTCAATATTTAGACAAAAAAAGAAAAAAAATAGCGTTATACAGAATTAAAAAATTGTTTTTTTACATGGAACAATTTTTAAATTAGTCATTTCTTTTCAAAATTTCTATTATGTTAAAATTTATACACAGATTAAGAAGGTCAATAAATTACTTTAATAATAATAAAAGGTAAATCATTTTTATAAAACTGTCCTTATATTGAAATTACATATTTATTATTATTTTCTATTCACTCCGTTGACAATCATAATTAGTGTAAACATAAAGTTGAAAAACAATTAATATCATCTTGATAATCATAATAGACAAATAATTTACAATGTGAAAATAAAAACTCTAAAATGACAAATATTCTAAAATGGAAAATATAGCAACTTAAAATAATTTGTTATATATTTTAAAAGAGAAAATTACATTAACCTCCCTAAAAGTTTAGTATAATTACATTTAGCACCCCTTTATTTTACAAAACTATCATTGATCTCTCATGAGATTCACTAAAATTATACTGACCTCCTATATAGATATTAGTTTGTTAATTTAAGTGATAAAAAAAGATAATATAAGATATATATATACCTACAAAATTATTAATGAAGTAATTATAATATTTTAGCAATATTTAACATATTAATGGAATGAAATGCTTTTTTATTACATGAAAATGAAACTATGTATATATTATATGTTACCCTTTTTTATCACTTAAATTAATAAATTAGTATTCACATAGGAGAAGTGTAATTTTAGTGACCTCATAAGATTAATGATAATTTTTCAAAATAGATGGGTATAGAATATAATTACACTAAACTCAAAGGAGGAGGGTGTAAATTATTCATTTTAAAATATAGCATATGATCAATATAAAAAAATTATCACAATTTGCAAAAAAATTAAATTTAAATGTTTAATATTTATAACTTAAAAAGAAAAACTATAACTTTAAAAGAACTACATACGTGATTCGGAAGCTGGGTCGGGCAGGCCCAAGGGTTTAACCCAAACATGATCCAAAAGTTTACCTATCTTTTAAACAAGAGTAATGCTTCATGGATGGAATGTTTTTTCCGTCGAACACACAAACATGATCAAACGTGGTAAATATTTTATTGGAACAAATAAAAATAAAAATTAATTGAACAAAATAAACCAACGGCCTAAATTATTCGCGTTGAAGTTCGTGAGCGAAGTTTTCAAGCCATTAACTATTTTCGTTTAAACAAAGACCCAACCTAATTAACTTCAATGGATTAAACGACTATGACGGATTAACCTGGCTTAATATTAGTCCGAATAAGATCATTGGCGCGCATCATGAGATAAGAAAAAGGAAGGACTTTTAATGGGAGCAAATCGAGATGCGAAAAATCTTAGAGGTCACAAATGAGGGTGGTTGGTTAAAATGAAGTGATATAGTCTACTCATTTATTTAAGCTTGAATGAATTAAATACTATATTATTTCGATAACTCTATTATGACAAAAGAGAAAAAGTAAATTCCGGTTACGCCTTAGCAGCTCCCAGAGGATCAAGTTCTGAAAGCTTAAAATTGACTGTGTGTTTAAGAGAAACAAAACATAAGCAAAAAGATTTAGCCAAACGACAAAAGGTAAGCGAAGTAATTCAACCCAGTGCAACAAAATATAAATAAAATAAAATAAATCGAAATCAATAATAAATAAAACAAAACATAAAACTTGTCAAGAAGAGAGGAAGTTATTACTCTTCAAGCCTAGCTATCTGATTGGAAGAGTGGCGACGGTACAACCTTCTTGCCGTTCGCGAGCGTGAGTTGTGAGCACGACCGAGCTCATCACCACCAAGTGATGAAAATGAACCATCTGAAGATTCCATTCTTTCAACCTTAATTAGTGACCAAATGTACCTAACAAACACACTAAGATGATTTGTGAACTCTTATTACAATATTTATTATTATATGCTCTTAGATTATGCCTCGCCACTTGATATATAGACGTAAGTGTGTGGATTCGTCTCCACACATGCCAATTCAATAGAAGGTAAGGTCTCGAAATGACGGGCATTAATCTTATATCATTAATTCCTGGGCAAGGATTCTTTTTTTGGATTCATATGAGGGGGTAATTATAACAAGTGTAATAGTTTTTTCCACATAAGGCATCAATCATCCTCCACCCTATTATTAGCAAAATCACTGGAATGGAAAGGAGCATTACGGAAAGTGAGAAATTCTGCACAGGGTAGATACCATATCTGAGAAAAAAATGGATTTGGAAAATGCAATCTAAAGGATGGTTTCAAAGCCTTCCATTTGGTCACAAGATTTTCCAAAGCGAAAAAGGGAAAGTTGCAGGGAGTAAATGCATGCACAAAGGTGATAATTGTGATAAGGATAAAAAACTAGACAATACACTCATATCTATTGTCACACCCTAATTAATACATTATTGTCTAAATATTCTAAAGTGACCTTCGCTCTTTTTTACAATTAAATTAATAAAATATTATTATTTCATGTTTAAATCATACTTAATATTTATTAATATTTTGGTCCCTTTTTTTGTTTATATAATATTTTATTTTATGAAAATATTTTAATTTTTTAATCATTTTTCTCATGAAATATATTAAATTTATATTTTCATATATATATATATATATATCATTTTTTATTTTTGTAACAATTGATATTTTTTTAACCTTAAATAATGTTCAAATTGAATTGAGTATTTTTACTTCGAAAAGCTTTCTTTAAATATACTAGTATTTTTGTACTTTTTCATTGTAATATTTTATAAATATGATATGAAATAAAATATTATTATCAATGTAGTAGTACAAAATTTGACATGTAATAGAAAGTATAAAAAATTTGATTTATAATAGCAATAATTAAATTTGAATGAAATAAAATAATTCTTAATAATAACTTGATAATTTGATTTCATTGTCAATGTAAAAAATTTGTACTATCATCAAATAATATTTTGTCATTTTATTTAATTAGCTTAATATCTCATATATTTTTAAATAATGTAAAAATGCATCATCAAATATTTATATAAAGTTTATTCTAAATAGTGTATATAATTATTAAATATATAACTAGTTTATTTATTATATTACCCTAATTTTTAAGAATGAAAATGAAAATAAAAACTACAATGGAAGTTGAGAGATCGACCTAAAAATATCCGTAAAATTATTGTTCTGTAGTTACACTTGCAGTGGGGAGAAGAAAGAAGGATAAGAAAAAAAAAAGTTGCAAATGAGAAACCATGAATGACTTTGATTTTCAATTGAATTTTTCGAAACCTAAAGAAAGTCAAATATAAAAATGTAAAAAGAAACAATCAGCTGATAACATGTGTTTGATATATTTTTAAATTTTAAGGTGGAAAATGTAAAGATTAATCATTTGTTTTGGAAAAATATTTTTAAATAGATTTTTTTTTACCTTTGTTCATATTTTTGTTTCTCTTCTCATTTCTCTATGCATTTTCTGAAAATATAACTATGACCACGCTTAAATAAGACAACATAAAATTATTTCATATTTTTGTTTGAAATATATGGTCACTCTAAAAAAATATAAATAGTTTTTAATACATTATGAGAAAATATATATATATATATATATATATATATATATATATATATATATATTCTAAACAATGTTTTTCAATGTTCATTAATGAATCAAGTTAACATTATAGATATATTATTAAGTAGTAATTATTTCTCTTAGTGCACGAAATTAAGGTCGGTTTGATTTTAATTTTGATTTTCCGTTTTCCTTCTTATGTTTTCTGTTTTTATTTTTATTTTTATTATTTTCTTTATAAAATAGTAAACACAGAAAATTAAAAGCAAGCAGGCCTATAGTTGCATCAACTGCCTTGAGTTTGGTGAATATAGAAAAGCTATTGTGTGATTTATAACATAATGTGATTCTACAGTTTCGATGTAGTAATTAACTATTTATCTCTAATCTTCATGAATAGAATCAATTTTTTAAAAATAAAATCAACCTACTTTTTTGGTACATAAATAATAATCGACTTGACACAAGAGAAACTCCATATATACAGTACTAGCACTTTACCAAATTCAATTTTTGGAAACATTTATTATTAAGAAGTATTGTTAAAAAATTTTATTAATATTTAACAAGTGTTGTTAAAATTTTTTATAAACACTTTTTCAAGTGTAACATATAGTGTATGTTGCTAAAAAATTTTACCAACATTATTGTATGATTTAGTAACTTTTTTTCAAGTGTCAGTAAAACTTAATTTTATTGTTGTTGTGTAATTCTAATTAGCCCTTCAAATGAACAAGAGATTTGTATCATATGGAGTTTGTTTTTGGATTATTTAACATTAAATATTATGTTAAATGTTTAATTATTATTTAAAACATATATATATATATATATATATATTTCTCTCTTAATCAACTAAAATGGTTATCGCTGTTAAAATATAATTGGTCAGGACGCCAATATGTGCAAGTGAGTTCTTTTTGGGCTTGGACTATAACACAGATCAAAGCCTGTATCCGAGTAGTCTGACCCACGACCAAATAAGTGTTCAGAGCAGGAGCCTAACGGGGAGAAGATTCAAATAACTGGCTAAGTAGAAAACATATAATTGGACTGTACACCATATCTCGATCAAAAATTCTAGGACAATTAGTCTATGGGTTTAGTGTAGTGACCCAGCTCATGTGCTCTCCCATTTGCGGACAATAGCGGGTTCAGAAAATTTAAGTACTAAAAGAAAGAATCGCAATAAGCATAATAAAAAGTTGAATATAATTTTCCTCTTAACATTGAATCAAACTTTAAATCATACCACTTAGGGTGTATAAAGAGTAGGTCAGGTTGAATCAAATCCGAACCTTACCCAATTTTAGACCAAACCACTTTTTTAAGTTCAAACCCAACCTGGTGATAATACAATAAATGATCAGGTCAAACCAAGTTAACTTAACTTTTAAACAATTTGCAAAGATTTTGATATTATTCATAGTAAAGTTAAAAATTTTGCAAGGAGAAAACAAAATTCAAGAGATATTTTGATATATATATATATATATATATATATATATCAAAACAAACCATGTGACTATAAAAATAATATTAAGTTATCTAAAATGTATTAATGTAAGTACAAAATCTTATAAGTTATAACTAATTATTATAATAAAAAATATAACTTTAAAAGAATTTTTAACTTTAGGTCAAGTTTGGCCAATCTAGAATATCACCTGAACTCAACTCAAAAAGTGCACTAGGTCAATTTTAATTACTTGAACCCGAGCCAATATGTTTCAGTCCAAGTTCGGGTTTTGAGCACCCCTAATGCCCACTACTCTTCAAGAAGATTCACCCCTATTAGGGGAAGCCTATTCTCAGCTCTAATATCACTTGTTGGGAGGGGAGCCCAATAGAGAGATTTAAACAACGGGCTAAGTGTGAAGAACACACAAGTGGGTCGACACCACATATTTATAAAAAACTTTAAGGCAATGAGAGTCGTCTCATATTATATACTCTTCATTTTTTCATTCTCAACCAATGTAGAATTTCACATCTCACACTTGAAACTCTAACAATGAGAAGTATTTATTTGATATATTTATTTTATGATTAGATAAATTTGTGTGTTTAATAATATTGTTTAGGGAAAATTGCACTCACTTCCCTAAAGGTTTGGCAAAATATAACCCGTACCCTCTATTTTAAAAATTTGCATGTCAAGTCTTTGAGTTTTAAAAAATCCTACACCAAGGCGTCCCTTATTAACATTAGTCCATTAGTAACTTTAACGTAATACGTGCACAATACATGATTTTTAATTGTACTATTATAAATATTAAAGACTAATATAACTATTAAATGATCATGTTATCATTTTATCAAGTGATAAAAAAGCACACCCTCTTCCCATGCTGGGAAAAGGACCGATGTGAAGATTGCGTGTTTTTATCACTTAATAAAAGAATAATATAATCATTTAAAAGTTATAACAGTTTTTAATTTTTATATCAATGTCATTAAAAAGTATGTGTTGTGCACATGTGTACTGTTACATCAAAGTCACTTATGGACTAACGTTAGTAGGGGAGGTCAGTGTAGGATTTTTGAAAACTCAAGGACTTGGAGTGCAAAGTTTGAAAATAGATGGGTGCGAATTGCATTTTGTCAAACCTTAAGAGATAAATCTAATTTTCCCTATTGTTTAATATTTTATAAATTCTAAAAATATAACTAGGATTTAGTGATAAAATGCGTGAAAAAAGGATTTAATTTACACTGATAATGGAAAAAAAATTATACAATCATTCAATTATATATTGTTATATCAACCACGATAGTTGATTCTCTCACTACATTACTTAAAAAATCATATAAATAAAAGATTTTAAATATTGAATGATAGTGTATAAGTGTTTTACTTTATCATATCGCCATTTCAATTGAAAAATTAGTCTCTAAATATTATTTTATTAATCAAGTGGTACTCTAATGATCAATTTTGTTATTGCTAATGGGCTCTATTAATGTGAAAAAACAAATGTGTTGAATATTAGTTTGTCAATATATTCATTTTTAAGGGACTAATTTATTAGTGCTGTGATTTTTTAAGGACTAATTAATTTATTGCTGCACTAATTATTTGAAGCATCACATTTGTAAAACATATAAATAATATAAATATTTCATTTTGTTCCTTTTTAAATACAACTTCCAAATAATATCGATGAAGTTTCATCGTGTTTCCTTGTTAATTTCTCAAATAATAGGGAGGGTAACTTTGTTTAGTTCTCCATTCCTTCCCTTTTCTTTTTTTTTGGGCCACATATAATAAGGTTTGTTTGGATGTTAGAATTTTAGAATTATAACGTAGAATTTTAATTATGATTCCAATTTATTTAAGATTATAATGGGCTCAAAATCTTAAATTTTATTTTTGATTTTGTTAAAGAATTGTAATTGTAAATATATAGTGTAAATGTGTGATTCAAAATTTTAAAATTAATAAAATATTAATATAATTGCAATTTTTGTACTATACTAATGTTTTCATTATAATATAATTTTTATGAAAATTATTTAATTATACATAAATAAAAAATTAAAATATAGAAGTTATTTTATATTTTTGTAAACATAATAACAATTAAGGTAAAGCTTCAATTATGTCTCTCATGATATATCAAAGTTTCAACTTAGTCCCAAATTTTTTTTATTTTTGTATTCTATTTACATTCCTAACATTTTTAAAACATACAGTAAATTTAAGTTATGTCTGAAAACTTGAAATTTTATGCCTTGATGTGATCCCCGAGTATTGTAACATGATATTTTGTGTCTTGCTGTGACTTTCTAACATCTAATTTGATCTTTAATTCAGTTTTTTTCATTTGTAATTTGGATACATTTTATGAAAATAATAAAGTTGAAACATTTTAAAAACTTTAAGGATGTAAATAAAATAAAAAAGACTTTTGAAACTAAATCGAAACTTCAATAAAATATAAATGGCATAAATAAAACTCTATCCCAATAATTATAATTTTTCATATATGTATTTTAAAATAGAGGGAATATAATGAATTCAAATTAAAGTCCCATCTAGAATTGTTATTTTAAATAGAGTTAATGTTTATTTTAATTCCTCACTTTATATTTGTGAGTTATTTTAGTCCATAACTTTTAAAATAAGTCAAATTAGTCCATTACATTACAATATATGAGTTATATTCGTCTCTCAATCCACTCTTATTTAATATTCTATCAATTAAATGATAATAAGTAACCTTAAAAGTGATACCTAAATATATCATATGTCATCCAAGAGAGAATAAAGTTTAAAATGACTCATTTTAGTATCTAAAATTATACAAAATAAGTCATTTAAATATTCATTGTAAGTCATAAAATAACTCATTTTGTGCAATTTTAGATACAAAAATAAGTTATTTTAAACTTTATTCTATTTAGATGACATTGTATAATAAGGTATTATTTAACGTTATAAAATATTAAATAAAAATGGAATAAGTGACTAACTTGACTCTTATTTTATAATATCAGGGACTAATTTGACTCACTTTAAAAGTTGAGGACTAAAATAACTTACGAGTGAAAAGTCAATGATTAAAATGAACATTAACTCTTTTAAGTAATATTCTTCATTCCAATAGTTCATATTTTTATTATCTTCAGGGCTCCTTTACACGTGATTCTCGGGTTTTTTTTTGGATTTGGGTGATATATTTACATTAATATGGTGTTTTGAAAAAAAATCATACAATATGGTGTTTTCAATATAAAATAGCTCAAAATGTAATTTAAAAAAAAAATAATTGAATCCAAAAGCAGATTCAGTAGTAAAGATAATCAGATCAGGCCAAAATGATCAGAATTGCCAAAGGCAGATTCTGTAAAATTAAAATAACACAGAATCTACCATAGGTGAATTCTATAGACACCATATACAAGTAAATTTATCTATTTTCTCATCTTATTATAAATCACCTATAAAAATATCATATACAAATTATTTTTCCCGTGATTCTCTTTCAAAAATCTACCTTAACATATTATGAGAATAAAATTGAAAAAAAAATGCTTTAAAATAATAATAGAATGTACATGCAATATTCTTAATGCGGGTCAAAAATTCTTATAGATACTTTGCATTTCCGTTTTTGGAATTCAATGTACCAATTCATTATTGTTGCTTCAAATATTTTTTTCGTTTAATATATATATATATATATATATATATATATATATAATTTCTCAATAAAATGTCTAGCTTTAAAATAAATAACAAAATAATATATAGATAATTCTTAAAGGCTACTCTACACGTGATTCTCTTTCCAAAATCTACCTAAACATATTGTGAGAATAAAATAAAAAAAAATAAATGCTTTAAAATAATAATAGAATGTACATGTAATATTATTAATGTGGGTACGTAGATACTTTGTATTTTCGTTTTTGGAATTCAATGTACCAATTCATTATTGTTGTTTCAGATAATCTTTTTTCATTTAAAATGATTTATATTTATATAATTTCTTAATAAAAGATGGATAGCTTTAAGACAAATAACAAAATAGTATATAGATAATTGATCCACTTTAACGTGGGTCAAATAATCTTCCGATTGTAATCCCAAAAAATAATCTTGCAATTATTACCGTTCCTTCAGGCACTCTTATAAATTCACATGGTCACTTCTGGGAGACAATCATACCAAGAACCATTTCATTCCTAGTCAGAAGACTCAGAACTGTCTCAATGAGGAAGAAGAAGCAACTTAAGGAGTGTGAATTTGTTCATCATGGCTTTCTCATCTATGAGCAGGACCAGTCCTTCGTCATCCCAAATGCAGGTTTTTTTTCAGCTCACCCGCAATAAGGCAATTGAACATAGATACCAAGGCACCAACACGCTTGTGAGCTCAACTATATATTTAATAAGAATTGTGTGAATTTAGATTAATCATTTTGTTATTACTTTTGCTAATGAATATGAAAGTGGGTTTTAGAAAATTACCATTTTGTTATTCCAGAATTACTACTTACACTGAATTACATTTTACTTGACTGATTTCATTTAAATAATTTGATGTTGAGCAGCCCTAATTTTACCCGTGATGGAGACGACTCTTCAATGTTGCCGATTCTTCCATTGGGCATTATTCCCGTTGGAAGGGTTGGCATGAGACACTGTTGAGAAGAGCCATCAACCGGGAGGCTTGTTGGGTCCAAAGGATTGCTGCTAACTACATCACTCCAAGCATTCCTGTGAAGACAACCCACAATCAAGGCTGCAACTATGTTGCAAGTAACAACGCACGAGCATGTGCTCAAGTGTTCAGAAAATAGCGGTTGCTTTGGGTTGCTTGGAATTGGATCAATACTTTTTCCGTGATGTACGTTGGTCAATACTCGTCAATACTCAAAGACAAGATGAATGAAGTTTTAATGCTCAAAGACAAAAAGATGAAGGAATATTTGTTATGTTCATATAATTGTGCGCAGTTATTGAATATTCATTTGCTATGCAGATTCTTTTGTAAGTAAGCCATTTGATACGTATAAGCAAATGCTCATTGTAGCGAATTCATTGACTTTTCATATGTGCACTATGCTTAAGAATTTACTTTTGTAACTAAATATCTCGATCGTATCAGCTTTTTCGGTGAATCATTCCTCACCAAAGGTTACAAATATTGATGGTTACAAAAGTGATTATCAATTCAGCTAACATATTGTTGATTGGATTTTTATAGTTTAAAAATTTATAATTAAGTCTATAATATATAAATTTTTTCAACTAAGTTCTTATATTGTACAAAAAATTTCAATTAAACCCCTATATTATATAAAACTATAAGGACTTGATTATAAAATTTTTAAACTATAAAGGTTTGATTGTAAATTTCTATGTATCATAGAGACTTGATCACTTATTGTTAAACTAGGAACTTAAATGAAAATTTTGATAAAATATAGGGACTTAATTATAGACTTTAAATTATAGGAACCTAATTGAAAATTGAGTGAAACCATTATAACTCTTAGAGTAATTAAATAAAAAATTGAGTTTGCAGGGAATTGAAAAAATAACAAAAAAAAGTTTTGAATTTGCAGCAAAAATACTTGTCATAAACAAATCAAACAAAAATTTTAAAAAATTTTGAAGTTCGTGCCGGAAAAATCCACCACAAACTAATCCGTACAAAATTATATAAAAGAGTTTTGAATTTGTGGCAGGAAATTCGCCGTAAGGAAACAAATCCAAAAGAAAATAATAATAAGTTATATAAAAGAGTTAAGCATATTTAAGCATCGTAAATTCCATATTAGCAGCAGATTTAAGCATATTTATGGTGGATTTGCCCCCTGCAAATGGATAATTTTCTTCTGGTGAGTTGACTATAGTCCATCCATGTAGGGCTCTCTAAATTAATGAAAAAAATAAATTGCTCTTATATATGCTTAAGACACGAGAGGCAAGGTATATACCTGGCCATAACCAATATGCATGGGCTAGTCTGACCCATGGGTCAAATTAAAATATTTAATCCACATTTATTTTATGGTTTAATAATTGTGTTAAGACTTGTGAATCTCTAAAGTAACTTTAAATATTTCATAAATTTTAAATTTTTCAATGGGTGACATGTACGTGCATTTTTGTTAAGTGTTGGAATGATGATAACTTCACAAGTTAACAAAGGGAGTGACATATCCGTTTTTGTGAAAAGTGACGGACCACATGTCATGACCGATTTGGAAACATATTCCATATGAAAATCTCATCTTACGTAAGTCTCATGGTTAAGTCATACTATATGTATAATTTAATCTTGAAATTCCATTTGTAAATGTAATTTAACTTGCAATTTCAAATTATAATAATCCTAAATAACCCATTTCATAAATCAACTATAAAACTATAAAGGGTAAATTACACTCACCTCCCTTAAATTTATGGAAATGCAACTCACATCCCTCTCTTGTCCACCTGACACTCACACCTCTTGCTTGTCAAATTTTAAGTATTTATATTAGTTTCATTCCTCATTCACATAACACTGTTAATAAACTTAAAACATCTTTTTTATATTAACTATTTTTAATTAAAAAAATTATAAAAAATACATGTACCCACTCTGTTAAGTTCAAGGTATTTTTATAATTTTATTAATTAAAAACTTAATATAAAAAAAATATCATTATGTTAAGTTTATTATCAATGTTCTGTGAATGAAGAGTGAAACTAATATAAATATTTAAAATTTGACAAGCAAAGGGGTGTGAGGTGGACAATAGAGGGTGTAAGTTGCATTTCCACAAACCTTAGGGAAGGTGAGTGTAATTTACCCAACTATAAATGTATTACAAAATACGTTGAGTTGCTCTATGCAAAAGAACCATGAAACTGTAAATCCTTAAATACAAAATGAATATAAATTGTGGTTAAAAAAAAAAAAACTAAATCATGCACGGTCCGAGACTCCCTACCCACACACAACACTGAGCACTCTGGACAAAAAGCAAAAATACTTCATGGTAACATGAAGCTCACCAAGCTAAACAAACTAATGTTGTTGGGGAGAGGCTGAGGGTCTAAAGCAGGAGGTGTATTGTAAGGGGAAAGGAGATGAGGGTGAGTTTTATCTTAAAACTTAGTAAATGGATTCTCACCCATAATTATACATGGGACAAGAAAAAAAAACATAAATAATAATGCAAAGCTCAAATCATTTTCATCCATAAAACATAATAATAATAATAGCTTTGGTTTCAAATAAAGCATAGGAAAACATAAATATTCTTTCTAAGGAATTAACAGAGAGACAAAATACTAACTATATGTCTAGAGGTACTCAATCTTTGTGAACAAGAGCATCTAACTAAGATTTAACTGTCCATCACGAACTACGCTCCTTGTGGACTAATCTGAATATATATAATTACCCTCATGGGTAATCTTGGTATACTAAGGTTAACAAATTGACTATAACGATTTAGGATTCTCAATACCTCATGTTTCTCTCAATTATGACTCATCATTAAATTCTCATGAAATAAATCATATAATTTGAAAAGAATTCAAGTAATGGAATCAAACCAATACCTCATGAAGGTCAATCAAAATTACCTAGCTATTTTCTTTTCATTAGTACCATCAATTCATATAGCTAATATAGTCATCATAAACCAAAATCATGAAATAATTCATGTAATAACAACTTGAATCCAAGAATGGTCCCATGCATTTTGGAAAACCAATGGTTTTCATGAGAAGCTTCAAAACATGTTTTCTAATTCTTATAAAATACAAGTAAATCTCATATCATGTTCAAGATCGAGTTCAAATCCTCTAAATACTTCATGATGCTAGAAAAATACATATAGTGATCAAAATAAGGCCATGGGATCAAACTAATTCACCTAGAGGGGTGGAATATGAAGTGCTAACACCTAGAGAGCTCTAAGGAGTGAGGCTAACACCAATGTCTATCATTGAAACAAAGAAACCCATGAGAAATGTACTATAACTCTAAAATAACTCTAAATCAACTCTATGAATATTGGAAGAGTACTCCCACATGACAATAATGAGAAATAACAACACCCAACTCAAGATCATACGAGGAAGAAGAGGAAGAGAGCATAAACGTAACCATCAAAATCTCTTATCTTGAAGCTTAGAGGAGGTAAGATTGAGTGGGGTTGAGAGTGAAAAGGAGGAAAGAGTGTTTAGGAGGCTAGGTTTTTAGTTTTGGGGGGTGAAATCTAAGTGGGAGAGGATTTAAATAGGGTAGGGGTCCCTTAATTCAAAATATGTCATTTTAGTATTGTTCTAGCGTCGAGGGACCTTGCCTGGTGAGTCATAAGCCTCGCAGGCGAGCTCACCAAGCTCCTGAACCATCCTAGAAGAAAAAGGCTTCACTTGGTAAGCTCTCAGCCTCGCAAGACAAGCTCGCCAAGTTCTAGAACCATCCTAGAAGAAAAGGCTTTGCTTGGAAAGCTCATAAGCCTCTAGGCGAGCTACCAAGCTCCAGAACCCTTCCAGAAGAAAAAGGATTTGCCTAGTGAGCTCATAAGCCTCGCCAGGCCAAGTTACCTGTTAGAAACACCAGTTCTGCATATTTTCTATCCTTCTACATCTAGGACCTTCTAGACAACATGGGTGGATCTCGGGGGACCTTAGGCCGTACTAGTAGACCTATCTAGGGACATGTGGACTTGAAGTATTATACCATGAAAGGACTTTCAAGTCTTGAGAGGCTAATTTGTCTCTTATAATATTAGTCATGGATGAATTTGAAGTTTTAGTTCATGATTTTTTATGGTCAAATTGATGAGATCCCATCTCACATGCTTAAGCTAAAATAAGTTAGCTTCGTTGAATTGGTTAGCAATGGCAAAATGGGGTGAACCCATTGGGTTGGCCTGCTAAGCTCGTACCTTTCTAATGAGGCAAGGTAGTTTTTTAACCCAAAAATTTTTAACCTACCTCGCTTGATTACGGGTTAAACCACCAGATAGGCTTTTTTGTCTTTTTGGCTATCATAACATGATGAAATATGTTACAATTATTTTTCCTTTTGGCCTAAATGATCCAACCCACATTGACCCAAACCTATTCCTCAAATCCTCCCCTAACTTTTCCAACAATAATCTTATTTTTTCAAGTCTATCATCTTACCATTTGGATTCTCCAGCTAACACTTTCCTTCTCATCTCATCTCTCTCTTCTCTGATCTTTCACTCTCTCTCTATATAGGTACCTGGTAGGCACTGGACACAACTAGTTACTCTTTCTTTCTCTAAGTTTGAGCGCTCTCTTTCTTAACCTCCCAAAGTGGCATGGTGAGGATTGGCAAGGCAATATGGGCCGATGTTAGCAACACAACGGTGGTGGGCTTGATAATATTTTGTTGATTTATGCTATCTATGCTTTTTTTTTAAAAGTTTGTTTTGATAATATTGTATTGATTTTAGAATTTTTTTTTTGTAAAATTTTTTAATGTGGATGAAACTATTACAAAAAAAAAAAAATTGGCAGGTCAACATATCAACCCACCATAAAACATGATAAGTTAGTTTGTGAAACTCATGTCAACAAAACGGGCTGGCCACTGCTCCCATTTTTGGACTAACCCACGATGGATTAGGTCAATACGGCCTGTTTGCCACCTTTAGCCCTCATTTGGATTGCAGCCGTAGAGGTAAGAGAAAAGGGCAAGAAAGAAAATGGGAGAATTTTAGGGTATGTTTAGCTTAGTTTTCAGTTTTCATTTATAGTTTTTAGTATTTTCTTCACAAAATCCTAAACTAAAAAATAAAAACTGAAAACTCAAACCAAACGGCATTACCCATTTCCTCGATCTCGATGACCACAGAAAAGGAAGGGAAGAAAGAAAAGTACTTGTAGGCCCACATTAAAATTTTCTTCTCTCATTAGTCATTTGAGAAGAAAATCACTCAACAAGCATGAAAATGTCTGGTTGACAAATTTACCCTCATATAAAATGAACTTGGCTGCTCGATGCACTTTGGACAAGTTAACAATCAATATTAGATAAAAACTAGTTTGATACTTCTAGAAAAAGTGGGGCATGTTTAATAAAAAAATTATATTAAAAGTTGAAATATATGTAATTTATATTTATATATAGATATCATAAATTAAATTGATATGAAATCTATTTTTTATTTAAACAAATTATTTTAAGAGTTTAATTTGATGTACAACAGTGTAAATTTTTTTTACTTTGTCATTATGTGACTTTTAGTAGTGGAGTTTATTATTAATGTGACAATCTTTATTTAATTGAATAATTGTGTTGAAATATTTTATACTATCAACATATAAAAATAAAATTCTTATTTTAAAAATTATAATTTAAATATTAACAAATTAATATTTTAATTGATATTTTGAACGCAATATTTTAATTTATATTTATTATAGAAATATTTTTATAACAACTATTTAAAAAATAAATAAAAATAATATATTCTTACTTTATTATGTCACAAGGATATATATATATATAGAGCTGACTAATATTGTAAAGCGTAAACAGTACTATAGAAGAACAAACTACATGAATGCCACTTCATAACATACACATATAACTAAAGTTCGCTGCCATAAAATTAAATTATTCTTTTACATTGTTTTCAAATTTTAGTAAAAAAAAGTTTAATTTTGATATACTAATAAGGTAGAAAACTTTTACATTATTATGTAATTAAATTATTTTATTTGCATAATTTTTAAGTAATAAACGTGAAAATCGACCATATTTATTAATACAATAATATATGATTTAATAACAATATAAAATTCTTTTACTCCATCTATATATCATAATTAAATGAGTAAATAACCTTTTTGGTCCTGACATTTTTCATTTGAAGTAAATTTAATCCTAACAAAATTTTGCATAGTCTTAATATTTTTTAATTTTGATATCAATTTAGTTATTTTGTTTAATTTTCATTTGGATGAAATGACTAAATTGTTGTTGAACTAAAAAATATTTTGACTAAATTGATGGTGAAACTAAAAATGTTAGGACAATTAATATAAAAAAAATTGTTAGTATCAAACTAATATAAAAAAAATTTAGTACCAAATTGATGTCAAATTAAAAATATTCGAACCAAAATTATTGTTTACTGTAATTAAATCCAAAAATAAAACCCAACGATCAATTATAGGTAATGCATAAATAGTATCAATTATTATTTTTTTTGGATGAATCCAGCACCATTGAAAATAATGACGAATCCCTGAGACTTAAAGCTCTGGCCTTATGATTATAGTATCAATTAATTTAAATAACACCTATTAATAAAATATTTTTTTAGTATATTGGAAAGAAAATGAGATTTGAACCTATCACCTCGTGATAATCCAAACTCCTCACACATAATTAGAATTACTATGTAGAATTTTAATTTTAATTTTGAAATTAAACAATCGTGACATGAATTGTAGAATTACTATGTAGAATTATTAAACAATCGTAACATGAATTGTAATTCTAAATTTATTATGTAAGTGTGTGACTCAATTTTAAATTAGCAAAAATATTAATATAGTAAAAATTTTGTTCTATAGTAATAAATTTATTATAATTTTTATGAAAAATATTTATATATAAACCATGAAATTAGAATATAGAAATTATTTTACATTTTTGTAAAAATATTAGATTTTATTAAATATGATTGTTAGCAAATGAATGAGAAAGAGAAAAAAAATCATATAAACTTTGATGAATATCCATGTTTAATAAGTTTTGAAATTGCCAATTTGTAAGAAAGAAGTTGTGAATTGAAAAGAGTTCATTTTTCGTTGTTTTAGAATTCCATATTGACTTTGGTTTGTGAAATCATCACTCTATATAGTTCTATATGTTACTCTAAATATGAAAATTTTTATTCTATTTATAGGCTTTAATTCTATGTTCAGTTTCAAATGACATATATGTTGTTAGGTCTTTTTCAGTTCGATTAATAAAAAAAATATTGAGCTCATTTTCATAAGTTTCTAGGAGGAAAGGAAAACCTCTTTTCAATTTTTTCAAAAAAAGTACTTCTAAATTTTTTTTACATGCTTGTTTGTGCTTCTCAAAAAAAGCGGAAAACAGAAAATAATCAATTGTTCTACTTTTTTCAATAGTAGAAGAGAGAATATTCTTAGTTGATTTATTTTGAAATTATTTATTTTTACAAATTTATCCTCACAAATTTTATGAAAAGAAAAAAAATAACTTTCCACTAAATCATTCTTGCCCCCTCACCCTATTTTTACTATCACGGCCACAATAATTTAATTGTTTTGTGATACATTTTATTTTGTATGTGTATTATTTTATAATTCAATAAAACATATAACTCAATAGTAATAAATATATATAAAATTAGTTTAATAAGCCTAATAAATATCACATAACATAAAAAATATAAAATACTAAAGAATTAATTTTATTTTATTTAAATATTTTTATTAATTATATTTTATTAAAATAAATAAGAAATAAAAAATACTTTTATGTAAAAGATTTTATGTGTAAAAAATACTGGGAAATCAAATTATCTTTCTTAGAAAGTAATTTTTCATCCCCTTAATTACAATTTTACTAAAAAAAGTATTTTTATATCACCTCTATCTAAAATTTAACAACGTCTGATTCTAATAAAAAATAATTTTACAATTACATCCAAGCGTATAAAAATTTTCTACGTCTACTTCTGCCTTCTAAGAATATGAAAAGGTAATTCTCTCATAATTTTAACCAAACGAGCTTATTCAAACACACTATAAGGTATAAAAAAATGGATAAATGTTATCTAGCTATAATAATAATAGCCACCAGGATTAATCTAGTAGTGAGGGGTTTGAGTAGTATGTATGAGGTCCTAGATTCAAATCTTATTGTGACCAAAGTAACTTCTAAAGTACAAAAAAATCAATAGCATGAAAATAAAATGATTTGGAATCATTTGGATAGTATAATATAGGTAATAAATCCCCTTTTATTTAGGTCAAATATGCTTGCCGTACATTATTATTATTATTATTATTATTTTGTCTTCCTAGAGTATCTACTGTTATACGTGGTGATTAATTTCGTCATATACGGTAGATTCATTTAATGAGATAACACTAAATATAAATTTTAAAGTTATTCCATTTTTAGGGGAAGGATTAATCCATTGACACACTGATTAAGGAAGAAAAAGATTCTTACCACCTTACCTCGCTCTCGTGATTATTGTATTAATAAATTACTTTCAATTTAGCTTTTTTTATGAATTTTTTTGTAAGCTTATGAATTGTTATTTTAAGTATTGTTCAGAAGGAGGGACCAAGGCCTGGTTAGGAATCGGCCTGTTTCAGGTTGGACCCCAAAATTGTCCTGAAAAAATAGCTTAAGAACCGCTAGAAGGAGGGAAGGATAAACCAAACGGACCGGCCAAAAACCGATTTGAACCATTTTTTTTGTAATTAATATAAAATTGCATTATTTTGGGTTTTTTTTTTAAAAAAAGGCTTAAAATCTCATATTTTCTAATTTTTTTTCTTTTCTAATATGGAAAGTAGTAACTTGAGAGATTTGATCCATATGAATGATGTTTATTTTGATTAAGAGATGAATTATGTTATGTTCTATGGGTTTTGTTGATGCCTAATTTAATTTTTAGTTATTTTATGACATATATTTTATTTTATATTTTTATATATTTATATAAATATATATTTTATTATATATCGGTTATATATGGTTCCCCGATTAAACCGGTTGAACCTTTAAACCTTTGAACCCTTGCCCTAACAATTTGATGTCCGGTCCAATTTTCAGAATCTTGATTTTAAGTAATTTAAATTAAAGTCCCATCTAGAATTGTCATTTTAAGTAATATTCTTCGTTCCAATAATTCTTATTTTTATTATCTTCAAGGCTCCTCTAGACGTGATTCTCTTTCCAAAATCTACCTAAATATATAATATAGGTAATAAATCCCCCTTTATTTGGGTCAAATATGCTTGCAGTTCCTACCAAAAAAGAAAATATGCTTGCAGTACATTATTATTATTTTTTTATCTTCCTAAAGTTCCATTACTGTATACAGTGGTTAATTTCATCACATATTGTAAATCTATTTAATGAGGTAACACCGATTATAGATTCTAAAGTTATTTCATTTGTAGAGCAATGATTAAATCCTTGACCCACTAGTTAAGAAAAGAGATGATTTTTTCCACCTTATCTCGGCCTTGTGATTATTGTATTGGTAAATTACTTTGAAGTTTTTTTTTTGTAAGCATAGTTTTTTGGTAAGCCTTTGAATTTAGTATAAGGAATTCAAATTAAAGTCCCATCTAGAATCGTTATTTTAAGTAATATTCTTCATTCTAATAATTCATATTTTTGTTATCTTCAAGGGTCCTCTAGACGTGATTCTCTTTCCAAAATCTACCTAAACATATTAATGGTATATTAGTATGAATGGGAATAAAATAAAAAGAAAAAAGCATAAATGCTTTAAAATAATAATAGAACGTATATGTAATCTTATCTTCTTAATGTGGGTCAAAGATTCTTGCGGATACTTTGCATTTTTGTTTTTGGAATTCACTGTCCCGATTCATTATTGTTGTTTCAAATATTTTTTTTTCATTTAAAATGATTTATATCTATATAATTTCTCAATAAAAAAAGTTCAGCTTTAAAATAAATAACAAAATAGCAAATAGATAATTGATCCTTTTTAACGTGGGTCAAATAATCTTCCAATTGTTACCAAAATATATATATATATATAAAATAATCTTCCAATTCCAATTTATTACCGTTCCTTCTGGCACTCTTATAAATTCACACGGTCACTTCTGGGACACTCATACCAAGCACCAATTCATTTCTAGCCAGAATACTCAGAACTGTCAATGAGGAAGAAGCAACAACTTAAGTGGGGTAAATTTGTTCATCATGGCTTTCTCATCTATGAGCAGGGCCAGTCCTTCAGCAATCCAAATGCTGGCTTTTCTTCAGCCAACCCGCAATAAGGCAATTGAACATGGATACCATGGCACCAACACGCATGTAAGCTCAACTATTTAGAATTATTTGCATTTAGTTTAACATTCTGTCATTACTTTTGCTAATGAAAATGAAAGTGGGTTTTAGAAAACCACCATTACCAATTGATGGTAGAACAGTTTACTCTGAAATTTTTGGTTTATATTTGAGTACTATAAAGTAATTTGTTTTTACTTAGCTAATTTCATTTAAATTTGATGTTGAGCAGCCTTAATTTCAACCGCGATGGAGAGACTCTTCAGTGTTGTGGACTTCTTCAGTTGCTGTGGACACTGTTGAGGGCCATCTAGCGGTAGGCTTGTTGGGCGGCAAGGATCGCTACTAACTACGTCACTCCAAGCATTCCTTTGAAGACAACCCACAATCAAGAGTGCAACGTTGTTGCAGGTAACAACACACGCATATGTGCTCAAGTGTTCAGAAGATAGTGGTTGCTTTGGGTTGCTTGGAATTGGAACAATCTCCTTTACCGTGATGTAAGAGGGCCAATATTACCTGGACACAGGAGGAACGAAGTTTTAATGCCCAAAGACAGCGAAGATGAAGGAATATTAATATTTGTTATGTTGTAATTGTTCACAGTTATCGAAGCATTCATTTGCTATACAGATTCGTTTGTAACTAAATCATTTGATACTTGTACGTGTAGAAAAATATGGCAGCAAATGCTTAGACGTGTGTGTTTTATGTGATTAGCTACTCATTTGTGGCAAATTCGTCAACTTTCATGTGTGTACTAAAAGCTCAAGAGTCAATAGAAATTTTACAAGTTATCATAAAATAAACATCTTGTATTAGCATTTTCGGCGAATCATTAGGGACCAAAGGTTACACAACAATGTTGATAGGTACAAGTGTGATTATAAATTTAGCTAATGTCGATAATAGGGGTATTCATGATTTGTATGATTCATAATTGATCTGACCTAAAACTTAATGGGATGATTTCAAATTCTAAAATTTGGTCTGATATACTTTTTAGGTTAGGTTTAGATCATATTTAAGATGACTTGACTTGGTTTGAAGTTATATAATTAATTAAAAGTTTATTTTTTAAAAGATAATTAAAGATAAATTATAAGATTCTATAGCTTAATTAATATAGTTAATAAAAAATAGTTCAATTAATATATTGTACATAAGTTTATGTTACAATTAATATATTGTACATAAGTTTATGTTACTGGTACGATCTATTTTGAAATATATATTATAAAATATCTCTTGAATTTTATATCTTATTTTCAAAATTTATAATTTTATTATATATAATATTTAAATTTTTATATAGTCTAAAGTTGAGTAGACTATTTAACAAGTCTTAGTCAAATCATTATCATAATTAAAAACAATGGTCTGATTAAAAAATCAGGTTGGGTTCGAATTTGAACACAACCCTACCACAGTCGACAACATATTTTGACTTCAAAATGAGACAATCTCATGTGGTCTTGCCAGTTAATTCACGATAAACTATGACCCAACTTAAATAGAATAATATTTTGAAAGTTTATTATTTTTGGAACTTAATGTTTCACAATACCCTCGATATAAAATTAAATAGGAAAAATATTTACTATTTAAATTATTTATTTATTTATTTATTTACTATTGCATAATACTCTGGTTTTTATAATTTTTAATGTTTATTTCTTTCTAAAGGAAACTTTTATTTTGAAGAATAAAAAATTAACATAATGGCCAACTCAATCCATCTACTGAAAAAGTGACGGGGATTCGAGTTGTATCCTATAATTGATTTGATCTAGTCGTCTCTATAATAAATGGAGTTTTGCATTTTCATCCATAATTTTCACCATATATTTAAACAAATTGTTTGCATCTTCAAATCAAGAAACATAAAAACAAGGGGGAAAGGAAGAAAGAACCCCAAAAAAAAAAAAGAGCAGAAAACATGAAAAATAAAATTGCTATTAGGAAAGGGATAAGGTAATGCAATCAGTTAGTTTAACCTACCAATCTGCATGGAAAGGGATTTCTTGCTGCTGTTGCGGGACCACAAGTGCCGTTAACTATACATTTTTATAATTCAAACTGACGCGCTTTGTTCGACAATCACTTTTGTGTGAACCATAATATTCTTCTTTCTTTCTCACTTTCTTGCACCTTATACTCTTCTTCCACATAATGCATAGCTTAAATTAATCTTATTTTTATCTTTAAGATGCGATAGCAATGGTGAATATATGTATAGTACATAAACGATTAAGATAATATGTCTTTGTTGAGAAATTGGTCTTTGTGCAACTCCTTTTGCATGCAACTTATATATCCATATAGTTATGGAATTTGATTCTCTCATGTGCAAATACACGTTAAAGGGTCAAGTGTAAATCTCCACCTTTAATTTTTTTTATGTGTATTTTTTTATATTTTTAAAAAAAATTAATGGGAGAGATTCACACTTGACACCCTCATGTATTTTGCACTTGAGAGGATCCATAACTGTATACTTTAACTATGCCCTATGAAAATCATATATATTGCTATTTCAATTTATTTAAAGTGTTTACAAAATTAATATCACCAATATTCATACTACACAACTGCACCTAGACAGTGTACAATATGCACCTAGATAGTGCATATGGTGATACACTGATTCATTTCAGAAATGAAAAATAAAAATAAAAATCCACAATTAATTCGATGTACTATATAATTCTCCGAAGAATTAATCACAAAGCTTTTGTTGGGTGTTAGAAGCTCTAAGAAACCCCAAAAAGAGATTAAATTTAGAATCCAAACAAATGGTCTTTTTCAAAAGAATAGCACATGTCGAGCTTCAAAATGGACTATATTTTCAGATTGTTTGAATTCAAGGCTAAGGATCGATTCCATCAACATTTGCAGTTTCATTCCCAATATTTTCTTGCTCCACTGATATTTTGATTCTACTGAAAGGACAAGAAAGAATAGAAAAATAGTGGAAAATAAAAGGAATTGGGATATATCAATTAGGACGTGTACAAAGGATCTTAAAAAAAAAAAACACGTTTCAACAAAGGTATGATTAGATAGAAAAGATGTAAGTAGGACAATGAAAATGCTAATAATGCCCATCCTTTATATCATTAATCATATGGATGAAAGAAAAACATATATACAAAATTATTGGTCCCATCCTATATGTATATATTGGTCATCTGTTGCTCAATGGAATTGAGATAGGAGACAGGGCAATGAATTAATTTAGGGCATTGTTGAGGATAGAGAAGTTAATGTGAAATATCCGTCTCACAATATAAAAGAGGCAGTTGCAAAACTAGAGAGAGAGAGCCCGGGAGGCATAGGGCACCACTGTATGGGAAAGGCTAGCCGTATTAAATCTTGAGAGTATTTCTATGATCTAAATTTTATTATTATATAGTATTTTAAATTCATTTGTTTTAAAAAAAGGACAATGTATATTTATACTATGCACGTGTTATGTATTTAATGGATTGCATGTAGTATTCACTGTACGTAAGAAGTTTTCATGAATATAAGATCATGTGGGCCACTGGAAGAGGAATACTGACTGTGGTGCTTGAATGCTTGTAACTGAACCATCCCCTTTTCTTCTAATTCCTATGCCAACAAGATTAAGTTACATACTTACTGGGATTTTTGCCTTTTTTGATACCACCATCCTCCCTACCTCCCTATACCTTGTCTCCTCCTTTCTCACCACAAGCTCTCTTTGGATTCATACTCAAAGTAGGGTGCAAAAATAAATTTCCAAACCCCTCTCTCCCATTGTCCATCTGAGAGACCCTTAGTCTGCATATTATCTTGTTTGTATTCCCTTCTGTGTGTATAGGTAGGCAATTTACATTTAATATCTTTCTTCTTGACTTAAAGGGCCTTTATCCTCCAAGTTGGCGCTAGAACTACCTTCAGCAAAACATGATTCAAATGATCAAATCTGAAATATATTTAACAAAGGGATGCTTCTGGTGGTTGATTTGTGGTGTTTAACTGTTTATTCTGTCTTTTGTATTTTCTTTCTTTGGGTATTTTCCTTTGTGATATTTTTGTATTCACTCGCATGGTATGTTCATTTTCTTTAGTTTAAATTTATAATTTTGTTAATTTGTGTCAACTACTGCAGACAGAAAACCAATGAGTACTGGGGACAGGCCAAATATGCATGAGCAAACTGGTTGCTTTGATTCAAACACAATGACAGAAGGTATCAGCTCTCTAAAAGATAGCTTCCCTCAAACTCTTCCAGACCCATCACCACCACTTATGGCTGCAGGCAACACCACAAATAGAAATAATAGTATTGAAGAGAATATCAGGCTTTCTATGGAGGAGCTATCCTATCACCAGCACAATCCACAACAACCAGAAGATGTTTCCACCTATGCAAATGGAGTCCCTGCCACATCTATAGACATCCCACATCCTCAACATCTAGGTTTGAGCATGGGAGACTCCTACAACAACAACAACATGGATAACCATTTGGTTCAACAGGAAATTGATGTCCTTCCCTACCAGCAGTCCACTTGGAATTCCAGTGTTCAGGAAATGCAAGATATGGGCTATGCTAATCACCCAGAACACCAACCACATGATCAGCAGTTTCAGCAAATTGAGGCACAAAACTGCAGCCAAAGTTACAATCCTTCCTCCATATTGGACCCTCCTTACCCGTCACCAGATCTCCTAAACCTTCTCCACTTGCCCAGATGCTCAGCTTCATCTTTGCTCACCAACCCCACCATTTGCATAACAAACAAGACTCCCAATTTTCAGAATTCAATGGGGTTTCTTGGAGACCTTCCAATAGGATCAGACAACACAAGTGCATCCTCAGTTTTGTATGATCCTCTATTCCATTTGAACCTGCCTCCACAGCCTCCAGCCCTCAGAGAGCTGTTTCAGTCTCTTCCCCGGGTACAGCTTGCCAACCAGCTCCAGGAACGGCTCTCTCTTTGGTGGAGATGAGATAGAAGGAGATGGGAGCCAGCTTGACATGGGAGTGCTAGATTTCAACAGGGTCACAGCTTCTGTTGGCAAAGGAAGGGAAGGAAAAGGTACCAAACACTTTGCAACTGAGAAACAAAGAAGAGAGCAATTGAATGGCAAATACAAAATCTTGAGGAGTCTTATCCCAAACCCCACCAAGGTATAAAGCATATATGAACTTGCTAACTAAAATATGCAGTTTTTTATGAATCAAGTTAATAGGTTGGGTCTGCTTTGACACAGGTTGATAGGGCATCTGTGGTGGGCGATGCCATTGAATATATAAGGGAGCTGCTAAGAACAGTCAGTGAGCTCAAGTTACTGGTGGAGAAGAAAAGATATGGAAAGGAGAGGTGCAAGAGACGAAAAACTGAAGATGATGCTGCAGAAAGCTGTAACATTAAGCCTTTCAGTGATCCAGATGGGTGCATAAGGACCTCATGGCTTCAGAGGAAATCCAAAGACAGCGAGGTTGATGTCCGGATCATTGATGATGATGTTACAATCAAACTCTTTCAGAGGAAGAAGATTAACTGCCTGCTTTACGTCTCCAAGGTTCTGGATGAACTTCAGTTGGAACTCCACCATGTTGCAGGCGGACATGTTGGAGAATATTGCAGTTTCTTGTTCAACAGCAAGGTTGGTATTTCTTTTGACATAAAGCTTACAGGGTAATCATAAATTCTTTGTATGCATGGAATTATCACATTGTTGTGCTTGTGTATTTAACTGTTAATGTTTCACTGAGGCAGATAATTGAAGGTTCTTCAGTCTATGCAAGTGCAATAGCCAACAGGGTGATTGATGTTATGGACACTCAGTACGCTGCAGCAGTTCCGCATACAAGCAGCTATTAGAGTAGGAGAGAACAGTATCGAGATCAGGCACCTAAGGCCTCTAATGATTGATACTGACATGTATGAAACAATAACAAATAATAATGATAACAGTAATAGTAATTTCATGGGGACATCCAGGATATAGTGAAATTTACAAGTTCAACAGCTTCTGACTTACTGCTTCATAATATTGTTTTCTTCAGTTCTGATAAATTAATTACTAATAAAATTACTTTTTTTTCCCTAATCAATAATGCTACCTACTTTTTCCCCCTTTTGCATTGCTATTTTAGTTTAGCAGACAGCATGCCTGAAGAAGTGAAGATGGACACGTATGCATTAGCTTGTCTCCTCGAGTTAGTTGAGCCACACTTCGCTTTTTCTTGTTTTGGCAAATAACTACTTGCTTCATTGCCTTGTAGTTACAACTTTTGTCGTTTCCATTTCTTAGAGAATCCCCCTTAAGACAAGGGCTTATTACGTATCCACGTATCCTTTTGCTTTCTGTTTCTGAAGTTAATGGATTGAGTTCCTATGGCATTGAAATCATGTTAAGAACTTTTTGGTGGATTTCACTCAGAAAACTGACCTCTTTCAGAAAAAAAGATTGCAAATAAATAAATGAAAACTTAATCACAAGAAAAATAGGAAAAAGGAAGAAACAAATGGCTCTGTACACGTGAATTTAAACTTGCTCTTGGACAAACTATATTCCCTTTGCCCAACATCTTCTCAGTATTCTACTCTAGCACACGCTATCACAAGTCAAAGAACTGCTAAATTTAACTGCCAAATGTATTGGCAAATCAAACTCCATTTGTTGGCAAGTGAAGATGAGGTGCCATCCAATCCAGTTAATAACTTAATATATCTCGTGCTGTCATTGCTGAACCTAATAACTTTGAAGGGAGGGTCAGGGAAAAAAGAAGGGGATAGAAAATGGTCACAAGATTAGCCTTTAAATAAATTCCAAGGTCAACATCCAAGCAAGAAAACCTCATGTCTCTGATTGTCAATAAGGCAAAAATCATCTCCAAGACTTCCATGCTTTGTTAAATTTCTTAGCAAGATACCTGGTAGCATTTAACCCGCCAACAGCCAGCAGGCCAGATATGGCCTGCCTTGCACTTGAAACCATGACTCTTCGGCTTAGAATTCTCTGCAAGGAATTTGCAGCCTGCTCTCTTGATCTGATTGTAATGTCATGTATTGTTCGACCTGAAATCATAGCCCTTTATTTCTCAATATGACTACAATCTCGCCGCCATAAATACTATGTAAAGATTGAAAAGAACTAACAAAATTAATCAATTTCAGTTCATTAATATTGCCATTCCTTTTATACTTCTCAGACACCCCCTGCCCCCCTAATTTGGATTTCAAGAATATCTAGAAACTGAAGCATTATTTCAGAAACAATATATTAATATAGTATGAGCATACCTGTTTCACTTAATCTTATTCTCTTTCCTTGCTGCATACTCATCTGACTTGTGATTGACGGAGGAAGTGCAGAAACTAGAGAGCAAGCAACAGATAAGTCACAATCCTGTTTTAAAATGTAAAAGAAGTTTCTTTACTTGGTCTGCCTACTCTGAAGATGCATCATTATATTTCACACAGCTTGCAGCTTCTGCATAATATTGTCCTTTATGCATTACATGATCCAGAGTACCATACATCATCAAAAAATGAGATTGAAATAATATATATAAAAGAAAACATTTTCAAGAATAGCCAAAAAGACTATGTTGATCCCCAGAATATAAAGGATTAATTTTGATATTCTTTCAGTGTAACAATTGCTAAGACAGTCATACAATCATACATTGCTACATCTGACTCTTACCATAACTACTTCATAAGTCACATATATGCTGATGTATAATTGATTGACGGCACAAAACACTTCATACTAACAATATATCAAAATTAATCTCAAATAGAAAATCTCCAGAATGCCATCCATGATTACATTGCAACCAAAGGTGGAAAATAGAATATCTGGAAGAAAACAAAAAGCACAAAATAGCTGCAAAGCATTGCTCATATTTTCTCCTCCTTCTCAATAGAAACTAAGACAAGAAGAAAATTCCAGATGACATCTAGTGGCACTAAATAACAAGATGGACATTGATAGAATGAATCACAAGTTCATATGCCAGATCTCGTAAGTTATACTCCATACTGTTCATCAAGTTACAGGAAGTTAAAAAGCATATATTTATTAATACCAAAAATACATACATTAATCTCTCTTCAAAACATAAAATTTAATTACTGAATCTAAGGGCGTGAAAGATGTGGTTCATAATAGGCAGTTGATGAAATTATAAATAAATAACTTCAGATCATTTAGCTTTGAATGTTACAATCAGATTGTTTCAAGAAAAAATTGCACCTATAGTATTTGAGTGTCAAAAATACTCAAATCAGAGAAAAATTCAAAGTGTAACTAATAAAAGACTAAAATTTTATATACAACATCTCATAGATTGCAGACTTTTATCATGAAGCTTACGGCACAACAACGGTAAATTCCTTCAAATGTGTGACCAAAAGAATTGGGAAATTACTCTTTAGGACATTTGGTGAATATATTTCCAATTTCAAATGAACTAACCAAAATAATGGCTAATTAAATCAACGTATTGACTATTTTTTAATGCTGTGAACCACTTTTCAAGTTAGTCATCCTAACTTCGAAATATGCTGGCAAAGATATACTGAAGTGTCATTTTACCAAAAAACAAAAAAATAAAAAATAAAATAAAAATGCAGACCTGAGAGACATGTATTTGGTGATTGGCAGTGGATGAAAGTCTCAATAATTTCCTAGCTTCATATTCTTCAAGAAATGGCTTATACATCGAGTGGAATAGATCAAACTGCCCGGTTACAATCTTCTGCACCTGGACAAATTGTGAACAAAAGAACCTCAGTGAAAACACAAGGCAAATAGAATGCATATGTGATTGATCTGGCTTCCTTCACAGAGAAGATGCTATCATCACATACATATTTCCAACACATGCACTAACTTTCCTCAGAGGATGAAAACAATGCAAGACATTAACCTTTCCAAACCACAAACTACATGAGTAGCAATCAATGTCTACCTTGTTTCTGTCCTCTGCAAATAACATTCGTAGGTCACCCATATATGAAAGACTACACACTTTAGCATATAGATCTGCCTGCAAGGGTATGGTTTGATCATTTCAGTTGTTCCAAATCCCAAAGTAATTAATTTAGAAAGAAAGAAGTAAACCTCTGTGAATTCTGATGGAAGAAGGAGAAGAGCAGCTGACACTGCAGCTCTCAAGTTAACAGAATTGGTGCTGTTAATGTCCACATTATCAACAACAATATGAACCTGCATGAAATGCACCCAAAATCACAGGGAAAGTTCAGGGCTCAGTCATGGAATCAAATTATCAGGAAAATTGGGGACAGAAAAAGTACAAAACAGAGCTAGCACCATTCATTACTTATTTTTCCATTCATTCATTCATTTCATCTTTTATCCTTTCATTGGCTAACATCTTGGTTATACATTAGTCATCCAAAACCATTAATCAAGAATAAAATGATTTCACAACATGAACATTAAAAAAATAATAATAATAACATACTGGTTTCTGTAAACGACCACACAAGTAGAATTTCTCCCAATGCAGTACATCTTGAATTAAGTCATGCATTCGAACAACCCCATACTTGAACATCTGCATAAATTAATTTATAGATGAAGGACCCAGCAAAAAGGTAATCTTGATGTAACGACTCAACAGGGAAAAAAGGGTGCTGTCATGAAGGTGAGTTTGTGGAAACTGAGCAAAGGATCTGATTCAAACACCACTGAGTCATGAAGCTGTTAATACCTTTCCATTCCAAGTAACAAAAGGGTTGAAATGTACTCCCACACCAATTTTATCTGCAACATTCGTTATCTTACAGATTGCATCAACATACAGCATCAGATGTAATCATCATTCAATAAAACCCAAGTCACACACACACACATATCTATGTATATATATATAGAGAGAGAGAGCAAGTACCAGCCTCTCTCCACCAAGGTGCACCATCCATGATGCATAGTGATTCTTGTTCAATCTCAGATTCTAGATTGCAGCCATTGCAGGAAGAAGAAAAGACAAAAAGGTTTCTTAGTGAGGCACTCAAATATCATATAGCTCACAAAAACAAAAGTGCACTGCATGGTACAAAACGACATATCAACACCTCAGAATGCCACTGCCTGGGATCGGACACACCAAGAATAAAATCTGTCATGGTTGTCTACAAAGCCAATAACACACAACTAAGAACAACAATAACAAAGCCTTTTTCCCACTCACATAAAAAAAAAAAGACAGAGACCCAGAATTGAGAAGAGAAGCAATAGCCCAAAAAAGGTGTTGGGTATTAAAGAAAAATGGACCTTGTCGTGGTTATTGGGATGAAGAGATGATCCATAGACGCATGCAAATTCAACAGGGGAAGAACCTCCAGAAACCTTTCAAATGCTGATTTGCTCCCATTCCCCATCATACCTCAATGTTTCAAACTCAAAAGAAGGAGCAGTGTAGGTTCAACTCCAAATCAACATCAACAGTTGATCAACAAAGTTAACTTGATTATATTCGGCATTGAAGCTCAGGCTATTATGTTATGTACCACCAAAGCTTTTAACGCTTAGTAAAATAAAATAAAATAAAATGAACAGTAAAAAGAAAATGAGAATTGACTGTGACGTTGTGCTATGTGTAGGGAGATGGAAAAAAGAGCGGTCAATGAGGCATTTCTTCGAACGGTTTAAGTGCAAGTAAGCGTTAGACTTTCTCACTCCAGAGGGCAGGCAATGGTATGTTTTTCCGTTTTTCACAACCGGAGACTGACTCGGTTCCAACTAGTGGGCTTTTCTTTTGTTGGAGTTCTAAGTAGTGGGTTGGGTATGCTACTGTGACAAACTGCGTATGGCCCAATGGTTAACCAGCCCAATCCATTTACTTCTATGAATAGAGCCCGATCCATTTAATAAAATCATTCCTTTGTAACTCATACATATCCCAGACCATATATATATATATATATATATATATATATATATATATATATATCCGTTTCATCTGATTTCTAATTAAATATAGTAACATGTTTTTTTTTTCTTAAACTAGGTGGACGCGCTGAGAATTTTAAATTAGTCGTTTCGAGTAAAAACAAAATGTTCACATATAATTGAGAAGCAAACAATCAAGTTTCTACAAAAATTTTAAGATATATTTGGTTTCTGTTTTTATTTTCTATATTTAGTCTGTTTTCTGTTTATTGTGATTTTGTGAAAAACAGTAAAAATAAGAAATAAGAAATAATACATCATGATTTTGTCCTTAAGTTTTTCTATCTTAATTCCTCAATTATAACGTTGTGGGGGAAAAAAAGAGGTACTTCTATATTTATCACACCCAAACAGTATAATGACTTTTAATTTCAATAAAAAAAAATGCTTATATAATTACATCCAACTGCAAAACAATTTTTTGGTTTTACTTCTACTTTTGCTTCTATTTATTATTCCAAAATGGTATTTCTCTCATAATCTTAACCAAATAAATCTTATTATCTGCTTTTTGAGAAGGCAGAAAATTGATTATTTTCAACATTTTTAAAAAAAAGTATAAAAAAATAACATTAAAAATTTTATAAGAACTGTAAATTTTGAAAAAGTCTTTTTTTTTTCTTTTGCTAGAAGCACAAAGTCACAAACAAACACACTTATAGTAAAAAGATAGACTCTTTCTCTTATGGCATGCTTGATTGAGATATAAAAATGGAATATAAGTTTTTAAGAATGAACTTCATACGCAAAATTATATATAGAGTTTATCCATAAAAATTTACCCTTCATTACAAAAAAATCTTATTATTTTACTTTTGTGTTTCTTTTTAAAGCATAAACAAACACTATTTAAAATTTTGTAAGTGATTTATTAGAAACTTGAATTTTTTTAGTGCTACAGGCACAAGCAAATGCACCCCTAGATTTTTTTTAAAAAATATTTCTTTATAAAATATTGGAAAGCATGGAACCATTGAAAACAAGAAATAAAAACATAAAATGAAGGGAAGGGGTCAGCATGAAACAAAAATGTTGCATGCATTTTATAAAATGCCACAAAAAGGAACTTGCATTAGAAAAACATAAATTTAATCGGGAAAAAAAACGATTGCGTGAAGTTGAAGCTGATAAATAAACTAAGGACTAACCCCGCCGCTTTGGGTAACCTATATATATACCTCTCCTTGCTGCACCTTTTGTATTGTTTTTCTCATTCACGCTCTTTCCTTAAGATTTGTAGGATTTCATTCTGAGGCGGTGGGGTGATGATGGAAGAAGCACAACAATGCTGTTTATTTCTTCATTCCTCTTTAGACATCTTGTTCATTTGATTCAATGATGCAATTATTTAAAGACATCCGCATCGAGATTTGCTCCAAGATTCAGGAAAAAGAGACGAACCTTATCAAACAAGATCCAAGAAAACATTGAAAGTCATAGGAACCACTTGAAGAGATGCTGTTGGAAGGGAGTTGGTATGTTAAACAAGAGAAATGCTAAAAAATTGATGAGTTTCTCTGTGCAGGAGATGGAAGATGGGGGTAGTTCATTCGTGTGTCCCGGAATGACCCTTTTGCCCATTCTGGTAGTTTCCTAGTTCTCGATGGTTATTGGGGTTTCTTTTCCCAGTTTAACTGCTGCTTATTGTATGTAGTTCCCTCCTTTCTTCACAAAAAAGAAAAGTTATCTGGGTAACGCTGTGCTTGAACAGAATAATGATGTTACGGCCGTTAGTGGAGTTGGCGACAGGTAGTTAAGTTACCTTATTTGACATGTATTAAGCTAGATAAATCAAGAATGATGCCTCCTTATTTAATTTGAATCTTGGAATCCTAACTAATTTTTGTGTTTCTTGGAATCTTATGGAAGAAAAGTTATTTTCAGGGCCAAGATTCAAAGAAGACAGTTGAACAGCTATTGGCATAGAGTAAGAACACACTGCGTGGCTTTCTTCCCGTGCTACAGTACTTACCTCTGCAGACATTTTTGGCTAATTCGCAATTTCTTCATCTTGCTAATAATTTCCAGATGTGGTGGGCAATCCACCCTAAACCAGTAGTACTTGCCGTGGAAGCGTTACTGTACCCTTTTACCCAACGTGGTGAGCATGCTTCCCAACTCACCACAAAACAGAGAACTGATAAATAACTAAATATTATTCAAGTATTTTGCAGCGCAAAAAAAAAATAATGTTTTAAGAGAATCAACCTATTGTTCAAAAAATGTAGGGTACTAGAAACTACAAGACGTGGCCAAAAGCAGCAATAATGTGTGAGCTAAATTGAGACAAACAATCTACCTAGCCAAAACAAACAAGTCATCATCTATGGTCTTCCAATACTTACTATTTTCTTTTCTTACATTATTTAGATAAATAAATAATACACTCTTTTAGCTAGAACAAAAGTACAGCTCATATTTTTTAGTTCTGCAGCAAAGAATGATTATGCATTTTACATAACACTAAGGAGCATCATATAACCCAACTCGTTCTTTCATTTTACACAAATCCGCCGCATATTTCTAAGACATTCACACAATATCTACATCAGGCCACAGTCACAAACTATTTTATCTACTTTTGTCAGGTAAGAAATAATGAGTAATACTACAACCTCGTTTAGCCACATTAGGCCGCTTATGAGGCCTAAGCCAGCCTCGAAGCTCTTCCTGGATTTCTGGTGGTAATTCATCAATGATAGAGGGGTCAATCTCATCCATTTTATAACCCCAAGATTGTCTTCCTTGTGGCATTCGAGGTGCGCTACATTCACCACTGTTTGCGGTAAGCTCTTCATGAGAGCTCTCAGCTGGCAGCTCAACTTGATTACAAGTTAATAAATAACTATCACTAGCAGACTGAGATCCTGCAGTATTTATGTCATTATTAGGAACAAGAAGCAGAGATGGGATTGCATAACACAGAAGAGGGATTAGAAAATTACCAAGTGACGATGATGTTTCAACACCATGAGTAAGTGTAAGATTCTTATGCTCCATTGAAGACTGTGAATTTCGGTAATTATTGAAAATTTTCATAATTGAACAATTCCCCTGTCACAAAAAACATAAGTTTTGAATAATACATAAAGCAATAGATTTATCTAAAAAAACTATTAGAATTCAATATTCTTTCATTTAAAGGCCAACCAAAAAGTTGAATGGTTGACATTGCATTGCCATCGTTTTAATTTCCAAGGCTTTGAAAGTAATATTATGAATCAGGATAGCCAGTTCAGGTCATTTTTGGAGCAAAGGCACATAGTCTTGGTCCAGAAACAGTATTTAGAGCAGCACACCACTCATCCTAGATCCTTGCTTTGCAGGTATATGACCAACTCAAAGGTTTTTACGCTCATGATTGCACTTACACATGGAAAACCAGATAAAGAACAGTTAAAATAGTGTGGTAAAGCATACCTTGAGCTCCTTTCCTGCTATCTTTTGCTTCTCAGCCGCTTTCAAACTGGATGTTTTAGAAACAAACCTAGGATCTTTTGCAGGTATGTCTCTATATGGTTCACTGTGTGCTATTCTGTCTTCACTTCCTGAGTAATAAACCTACCTCAATCATTATCTAGTAAGGAAAACAAAATAGAAATGGGAATAATGGGCTAAAATGAGTATGCCACAGTACCACGGGGTGACATGAGGGAGGCTTCTTCAGTCAAGCCATCTACTTGCCTGGATACATTGCACAATGGATCCTGTACCAAGAAAAATCTCCATGACAATTGATCCCTGATGCAAACACAAGTAGAATACCACCCTAACACTCATAATATGCAGAAAACTCGTGGTTGAATTTATTTACAAACTTAGCAATGTTATTGACAAACAAGTTTTTTTTTAAGCTCTAAGCCCTCAACTTAAAAGCTATGGGCAGCTTAGTAATCTGTCCTACATAATAAATGTACATCATTCTTAATGGAACTAGTAGCAAAGCTCCTTTTAACACTACTATACATGTTTCTCTGTAAAATACAATATACATGCTACAAAGTATTGACCCATGAAGGAAACACACTAAAATAAGAAATGAAATCTGACTGACATATACTTGCTTTGACAAACCTGTTGATCCAAACAAGCTTCTGAATAGTTAATTCCTGTGTCTTCTTTAGGATATTTAGGCTGTAATTCATAGGGAATCACTTCCGAACAATTTTCACTACCTGCTTAAGCATAAAGCATAAAGCAAATTAAAGTTGAATATAAGAAAATGAATAATTTTATAGTTAATGCAACAAATGAGATATGGAAAACCTGAAGGTGATGACAGTGCAGCTTCATCCATAACATTGTCTAGTGATTGATTTGATGAAGAACCAGATGGAAATTGGCCACCAAAATATTTAACAATTGAATGTGTCCCCTGGGCACAAATGCAGTTTAAGAAATAATTTTTAAATATCACTATGTGACAAAATCAGCTATCACTTGCTTAAGACCACCCAAACAAAAAGGAAAATAAAGTCTTAACTCTTAAGGCTCAAGTTGGCAAGCATACACAAAATTTATAATGAGATATTGCTTATTTTGTTTCAAAACCTAGTTATATGCCCATTGTTTTGAGATGATCATGTATCTGGATGCACAAGTTGAGAATCCAATCACAATTAAAAGCATGTAGTCCAAGGAGTTCAAACTTACAGATGGTATGGAGACAATCTTACTGGCGGAAACAGAAAGTGATGTAACTCTCCAGTTGTTATTTTCACTCCCATGAGTCTTATAGTTGAAAGAGCCCAAAAATTCACGTAATCCAGATTGAAATAGTGTTATAGCATCCTCTTGAATCTTTGTAGTTCCATATCTTAGAGGACAAGATTTAGAAGGAAATTTTTTATGTGAATCTGAATCTCCTGCCTGCAAGAAACATAAAAAACAAGATAAATAGATCTAATATAAAACCACTGACGAACTGATGAAGGGGATGAATGAAAAGTTAATTATCAGAGATATTGAAAAGGTGAAAATGGTCATACTTGCATAAGAGAATTATGCACAGGTCAATCACAGAAACAGAACAACCACCTTATATGCTCTAGCATGCAGAGTCAGAGTGCGTGCAATCCGTTTGTTTTTATCCAAGTCCGAGTGAAGGCGTTCACTTAGCTCTTCGCATAGTTCATTAAGCCATTGCTGAACCTGAAGAAAAAAACGAAGAATCACCAAAGAGATGTGATGCTTTGGGCTTGCTTGTGAAACAGAAATACTGAACAAAAACTAATAACAAAAATGTTAAATCATGTTCCCATGAGTTCCAGCTAGCACAGACTCAATAAAAATCAGAAGGTATTTATGGGAGCAAGAAAAATATCCAATCCAATGAGAACAAAGAAAGTGACAGTGGTTTTCATACGTATTATAGTGCTGCTGAAAGCAGCATTCACCCAAATAAAAGTGTCAGGTGTTTACATCAGCTCAGAGGAGAATTCTTACAGAGGCAACTGTCTTCAGTGCCTGAGGCCCAGGAAATGTCTTGCCAGAACCATGGCTCTTGGGAAGTAGTCGCCCCTCAACTTCTTCCCCACTGATTCCTCTTGCAATATTCCACAACCAGGTACTGCAATGCTGTCAAAGCTAGAATCGGTAGTAGTATACCAACAGATTACTATGAAAAGATGCAATGGGACAACCATGAGCAACTAAAGCAAAAGGTGACATTATATTGCATATACCATGAAACCAGAAGTGCACACACATGCAAACTTAAGACACTAGGGCTATTTTTTTTTTTAGGATAACAGACATTAGGGCTAAATTACATCATGTGATTACAAAGTGACTCTAAGATTTCTATTGAATCATGAAATTGTGAAAATGAAATCAGCAAAGCTATACCCAATCATATTCTAGTAATAGATATATCTACACCATGGCAAATAACCTCACCCAGTATTGATCCCGTAACATTGTTGTAACTTCTCCTCTGAAAACTTAAGCAGATCACCAACAGTATTGACACCAAGATCACTTTGTAAGGAACTTCCCAGCTTTCCCCAAGCTGTTTCCTGAAAGCCAAGTTTTCTTCAACATCATGGTTCACATAGGAATACCAAAACAGTTAGAAGAGTTGCAGAAATTACAGCCACATGTTATCTTCACAAACTGTGAAAGAATATAACCTCAATGTGATATAGCATACAATTTTGAATTGGAGTGAAATACATGACAATATGTTCTAATTAATAGCATTACATTTTCTTAATTGGCAAAGACTGAAGCAACCCTCCAACAGATGACTGTGGCACAACAGTTTGTTGTGCAGGTTTGTTCATACCACTTGCAAGTTTTGCCAGCATCTGTGATGGCATTAGACATAAGTTTATGGCCATTTAAAACATCAATGAAGTTTGTAAAAAAAAATTGGGATCAAATAATTGATATAAACTTACCAAGGCTGCTTCTTACCTTATTATGAGCAATACCAGCAGAACAAGTGAATTCTGTATCTTTCAACACCTGCATACGGAGGTCAGCAACAATGAAGGCCCCACAAGCTAATAGCTTATCTTGGTAACTAGCATCACTCCCACAAAGCCACTTTCTAACTTCTTTGGCATCACTTCCATCCTGAATGAAAAATAAAATTTTAGTACTACCACATTCTCTCATGCCTAGATGTTACCATGATTTTATTTGGAAAGACACTTTTATATAGAGTTTTTGGAGATATGAATTATATGTGTAGTACGCTAATGAAGTCTGTTACAGCATTAACATAAAACGTATAATATTGAGAATTGGACTGAAGAGTTTTGACTAGTAAACTGGTCATCCAGTAAGTCATCTGATCTGATTCAAGTTCTCTATCATTATGACTCAATTAAGTTAGCCAAAAATACTCAGAGAGCTCTAACCATTATTATGTTTAAAGACGTACCTAATTCATTTTAATTATTTCTCATAAAAGTATAATATTCAACTGAAATGTAATGATGTTTCATTTTTTAATATATAATATTAAATGTTGTTTATACTATACAAATCTAGAGACATTTTTGTGTTCATTATTTACATATTCTATTATGAATAACATGTTTATTAAAGTGTTGTTTAATATGCTAATCTATATTTTAATATAATTGGAGTTATGCACACATACATGCATATTAAAATTCTGATCCAACCATGGTTGAACAAGAGAACCATGAAACAATTTTTCAGTTCATTGATTGGCTTGATTAGCAGAATATACTGACTATTGAGACAAAGATAAGACACCCACCAACTAAATCAAACATTACGAAAAAGAAAGAAGAAAAAGATAAAGATAGCCAACAAAATATAGAAGAAAACAACTGTACTTTCTATATTGAGATTAACAGAGTGGTCATAGAAAATGCAAAGGTCTTTAGCCTCTGACCTTAATTTCAAGTCCCAAAACATGTGACTTGAGAACTTCCTCCTCAACATCTTCCCTGGTTTCTGGAGGCATTTCCATTAACATTGTTTCCGCAGCTTCAGTGAGGTCAAGATACACCTCATCAATCGAAGCTCTCTCACAACGACCCTTCCTTGAAAGAACCGAAACAACCTAAAAATTATTTTGAGATTCAGCATAATTTTAACATCAGTGAAATTACCCTATAAACTCTAACAACAATTCCTTCCAAATTCATTGGATTTTACAATATCCCATGATACCTCTGATCCTGCATTTCTGTAGGTGTTGAGATCGGCTTTACCACGCGCTACAGGGACTTGGACCAGCTGAATTTGTGGGCATACCTCCTTTGCTTCATCACCACGCATTGAACTTAAAAAACCATGTAGCAAAAAAATGGGTTTCTCCAAAAAAAAAAACTCATAACTTAAAGCGAATTCACATAAATGATAATTACACAATAATCTCCCTTGTTAGCGTTTGACAACATACTCAAGCTCAAAATTAGAGAATAATTAATCAATCAGGATTGTAATTGTTACCGTTTGACACCAAACCTGCGAGCCTCGTAGCTAACAGCAATCAAGGCCCCACCTTTGTATGCGTTGTACTGTATGACTGCAGTAGGTAAGCCCCTTAAATTTGGCTGCTTCCTCTGTTCCACTGCAAAAGGAAAAACATCGTAGTATTGAATCAATTCAGCACAGATGACAAATTGGGCATCGTTTCGAAAATGACGAGAATTGAAAAGAACATAGAAACCCTAAATAAGGAGGAATGGGGGAACCTTGAACGTAGAAGCAATCCATGTCAACATGAGCAATGACTCTTGCATCACTCGTCTCTCGCCTTGCTACCGGCATCACTCACTCAACCCTATCTTATGCTATGCTTTCCCTCCAATTCTCCCCTCCGCACCAAATTTTATTTTATAATCTTCCCCTTTTTCTGAAAAAAAAAAAATAGTGTTTCAGCAAGGTATGAGTACGACATCTCGATGAGTATAATGGGCCGGGCCTGTGGTTTGGACTTGTGGGCCTAACTGAATACTCAAACCCTACATTTTCGAATGGGCCCAGGCCCAGGACCAGGCCCACTCCTTCTCTTTCTTGTTTCATCTATCATAGTATTCATGTTCTCTCTCTCTCTCTGTCTCACTCTGTGAGCGATCGACGGCGTCTTCTCCGTTCGAATAGCAATCTCGACCTCGCTGGCGGCAACTCTTCAGCCGGCATCGCTACCCCTCTCTCACTCTCCGGTAATCTCTTTTTTATTCTCTCTCTCTCTCTCTCTCTCTCTCTACATATTCCATTGCTGCTATTTAAAATTCAGCACCAGCTTCATGCTTTGCGCTTTGGTTTCAGTGGTTGCGAACCGAACGCAAAATGAATCTAGATTTCGAATGTTATGTTAGGTCAACATCTAAACAAAACCATCAAGGGTTCCTTTCATTTTTTAGGTGATTTTTTTTTTTTTTGGGTCTCAATTTAATTTTTAAATATTTTCTATGATCGGTGAGTTGTTTGGAGGAAACATGAGGTAAGCATCTTTGATATTTATTTCAGGCTATGAGCACCCTAGATAAAAGAAAAAATTCATTAAAATGAGATGTATTATTTGATGAAGAACAAAAGCATTTCCTCTGATTATTGTAACCAGAGATGTAATACCCTCTGCATCTACATAATGTTAGCTAATTATGTTTATTCAATGAAGTTTAACTTGTACTATTTTATTCTGAAAAAGGAAAAGTCTCTTAATTTACATCAGGCAGATGTGCGTTTTTCTGGTGTGGCCAAGAGAGAGCACTTCGTTTGGGGGCTAAGTTAAAGGTTTTTCATTTTAAAGTGATTAAAAAAAGTGTAATAGAAGGCGCTTTCCCTACAATAAGTAAGAGCACCCTTAACTAAAGACACCCTTGGAAGTTATATATTACTTAATGTATGGGTTTGTGGGTGAGTTACATGAGCAATTTTGTCTTTGGGAAAGGGATTATTATTACATAATATTTTTAAAATTTGGTCTCATTTGTTATATGCATCATTTGATATCCAACTTGCTCAATATTGTTATGTACACCAGACAAAGAAGGGAAAAAACACTGAAAGGTGGGCATAGTTGTTAGGTTAGCATCCAAGACTGCAAAATTAAGCTGTTTGGTTGCCCCTTTAGTCGGTTTAGTTTTTCTTGCTGATCACGTGAGCAGTGGTATCAAAATTTTGTTAGTGTTCATGATACTTATGGACTTTTATTATGTATTTATTTTTCTGAAAATCAACAACCAGTTGACATTTTCCTGTTTGGATGTCCACTTGTAGGATAATGGGGCGGAAAGCTGGTGGGCTTTTTATCAATGCTAAGAAATTTGGTACGCTTCATAAACCTTGCATGAAGGAAATGATAATGTTCCTCAACTGCATGACATCAAGCCATAACAACGGTGAAGCAATCGCTCGGCAGAAGGAACTATTAAGTGCATGTATGGAGTCTCAGGTAATATAGATATTAATGTAATGAAAGCCTGCAGGCTGCATCCCTTTTCAACCTCCTCCCTTCTTGGTGTTCGTCTGTTTTATCATATTGCATGAGAACTAGGTAGTGCAAGAAAAACTCATCAATTTTATCGATTTTGTTTGTTTCAGAGCAAAAAGAACAGAAAGTCTTGGGGAGTATCAATTATCAACTCCAGAGGCTTAGCCGAGGAAGGAAGTAGTTTTAGATTTTCAGATATGAACATTGCATTCATATGATCATAATTCAAGATCATTGATCATATGAGCTTTGTATTGTTGTAAAAAATAAAATAACCATAGAGTAATTTGTGACTGCTGTCTTGAAATGCCTTGATGATGAAATTTCTAGCTTTACTGTATTTTAATCATTCAAGTTGAGTTGAAAGAGAGTAATTATGTTGAGAATGTAATTTCTTTTCTGTATCAATTAAAGCTTTAATTTGCTGCATTCTAATATGCTATCTTATGTTATGACGCCATCACATTGCATGTGGAAAAGTTGCTGCCCCTTCATATGATATATACTTTTATAATTGATGAAGATGATGGTTTATGTTTGCATTTTTTTCAATGATGGAGTGCTGATGATTGTTGATCATATGATGCTTTGTTTTATTGGATTTTGTAAAGTTGGAAATGAAAAGAATTCTATCACATTTGGAGAGTGATGGATTATTTTGCAATGTTTGGTCAATGACGGAGTGCTCATGACTAATGCTCGTTTTTCAAGTGGTTTCTGGAAGATTGGACAAAGTTAGCAATGCGTGTTAATTTTATGCTGGAGACAATACATACGCATTATTTTCAGTTAAACTTTGGCAACTTCTATAAGTTAGTTGCTATTAATCAATAGGAATATAGGATGGTTTCGTGCATTAGCCGGTCTTATATGTGTTCCCTATACAGCTCTTCTTAAGTTTTTTGCCTTGTACTATCTGCTGCTGGTACCTGTGACTGTGATCAAGTGTTATAGGTCTAGATAATCATTCATCTTTGTTATTAGAGAGCTGTGAATTCTGGGTAGGCATTGCGTTTCACTATTTTCTAGGATTATAATGTTCTGTTTTGTTGTTCGAAAAAATGATGATAGACAACGTTTGTAGGATTTTTGGGTCCGAATTCTCACTAGCCTCTGGCCCCAATACCAAAACTTGAATTGCAGCACTATAATTGAAAATTAGGATTAGCCAGTGCATAAGGAAACAATCATGGGCTACAATATAATCTCTATCATTGAATCTTGAGTTATAATATCTGTATATCAAAATTTGAGTTACAATATCTTGAGTTATAATCTCCATCATTCAATCGGCATTGTTTTAATGAATGCTTTTTCGGACCAAAAAAAAATTGACTCTAAATACATCCCTTTTACGTAATTATACAATAGGGGAAGTATATGGTTTATATGAGAGTGAGAGGTTTAGGACTTCTTTGCCTTCAGTTTTCAGATTTTATTTTTATTTTTTTCATTTTCAGAATTTTGTGAAAAAAAAAATTGAAAATTGAAAATGAAAATTAAAATTAAAACTCAAATTAAGTTCCTTAAATTTGGGTCATATAATTATAAATTAATTGTCATAATTAAAAATTATTAAAAGGTCACATAATTACTTAAAAAGTCACTTAACTTTATGTTTTAATTTTGACCATTAATAATAATCAAATTTACTTCTCACTCTCATATAAAATCAGTCATCTCTCTCTCTCTCTCTCTCTCTCTCTCTCTCTCTCTCTCTCTCTCTCTCTCTCTCTCTCTCTCTCTCTCTCTCTCTCTATATATATATATATATATATATATATATATATTCCCCTTTGATACTCAACTCACATTCATGGTAATATATCGTGCTTATGCGATATCTATACAATATGAATTGTAATAACATTAACTCTTTCGGCATTTTTGTAAAGTATACTAATTTGGTGCTTTTTGATTATTCGTATTAAGCATAATGAATGATGCAAGTTCAAGTGAGTATATGGATTATGGAGTGGAGGTGACTGATTAATTTTCTGCATTTCTTTTTTTTTCTCTGTTTTATGTGTACTAGTAGGTAACATTTTATTTACTGCATAGGTTTAACTGTTGTCGAACTAGAGTTTTGGAATGGATTTAATGTTGATAAACAAGACATTAATTTATGGGTTTGTAAGCTTAAGAGGATTTAGTGAGAAAATGGTAGAATGGAAATACTCTCCTTTGTGGCTTGGCTAAGAATAGAGATGATGATGGATGAGTGAGAGCCTCTCTTCTTCCCACTACACAAGGACACCGCGTCAGTGAGAAGGGTGGTTCTTTGTTCATATCAGGGATGAATATTGAGCATCGGTGTTTTGTTGTTGAAGGAAAAAAATGGGTTACATGTTGTGTTTTTGTTGTGTTCTCTGTGTCTACAAAGAGAACACTTTGCGTATCTATGTATGTGTGTTTGTTCCCATTTTCTTTGGGACCAAGAAGAGAGGTCCTCTCTTGCTGGCTAGTGATAAGACAATAATGTGAATAGTGATCAGATTTTGGGGTTCCAAAATGCTGCTATGGAAGAGACATAAAGTGGACTACAAAGTGACAAGTTTGGACTTTTGTGATGTGGTCTAGGGAATCAATTGGGCTATGGTTGATCATGCTACTATATTTGGGTTATTGTGGGAAAAAATGTGTGGGATATGGTTTGTTCCCAAAAACAGGCACCCTTTGGTGTGGATCACTCTCTTTTTTTCTTCTTAGATAGCACAGCGTCCTTTATTTGAGGGGAAGAAGACTCTTTCACCATTTATTTGAGCTGCCCTTATAGGCCCAAATTCATAGGTAGAGGTAAACGAAACCTACCAAGCCACATGTAGAGTTAGTCTTTAGGTTAATATCAATCTTTCAAGAGTACTCTATAATGGAGCTTCATCTCATACACCCACTCACTTGAAGGGCTCATACTAGGACTTATTTTTTTTTCCTTTGCCACCACATTTAACATGATTTAAACCTACATTCAAAATGACAATGAAAAAAGGATCCGGAACAACTGTATTATTATAAAATTATATTCATATACAACATGCTCAGGGAAGATACTGTAATACATTTTTTTTTACGTGGCTGTAATAATGTATTATAAGTAACATGAGAGACGCAACTTATTATATTGCTTAGGGAAGATATATGTGCTTATTCTTGTTCAATTTGATTTTTTTCTTTTCTAATTTTTTAAGGGAAGATATAGCCTATTAGAATTTAATGATTAGACCAGGTGATCAAGGTAGGGTGGCGTTGTAGAGAAATGCTTGAGAATCACTTTTCACTTTTGTCCGTTGTTCAAATGTTTCATGCGCCGTGCTGTGAAGCATGACCAATGGCATGGCATCTGCTAATTATTGTAGTAGCCCCAAGTATATAGTGTTTTTGCTCAGTTATGCCAAGGATACAGGAACCACACTGGAGTAGCAAGCTTAATATATGTTGAACTAAAATCTCACGACATCGGTGTGTCAATTGTTATTGGATTCCCAAAATAAGGACTAGGAAATATAATGTTACACCTTATGCAACAATATATACAAGATCACATGATATCTTTATAAGTTTGATGCATTAGAATGGTCTATAAAAACTATTTTTCGTTTGATCATGAGTGTACAAAGTGCTACACAATTTCTTTACAAGAGAGTTTATTCTTTCTTTTTTGTGAGAATTAAAGTAGCTTATTTCTCAAAGAGAGAAGCAAAGTGAAACACTAACTACTGGGAGTCTACAACTAAATCCAATCATACCCAATATAGACCATGACAAACTCACATATTCATTTACAAGAATGGAAAATTGCTCCTCCGATCCCGTGACATTTCATAGAATATAATTGGATTAAACAAATTTGAAATATCTGTCGAAAAAAAACTAAACGTCCAAATACTGGCAATTAATGCACAGCAGCTAGAAAAATCCAACGAATCTCAAGGCATTACAGTTTTATTATACATACGAGATCATATCCCGTGAATGTGGGAGAAATTAAAGAATATTGGAAAACTGCCATTGAAGCGCTTGAAGAAATATGCATTTAGAAGTTATCTTTGAATCTCTTGCAAAATTTATCTGTGCTCGCTCCTCTATTTGATATTGTCTGCGTCCATTGTCATTGTGTAAGGGAAAGTTCCATGCAGAAATTGGTCAGTGTTCAAAACTGCTACACATCAACAATGACATAACTGACAATCCCAGCATATGACAATATAAAAATTACAATAATTACAATGATAAAATGAAATGAACTATGACAGGTTTCATTCCCTTTGAAGTTTGAAGGGAATAGGGATGGAGGAAAACAAAGACCTTGTAGCTATGTCCTAATGATTAATTAATACTCCCTCTATTTCACGGTACCAGTCAAGTTTTAAATTTTTTATGTTTTATAATATCTATCAATTTATAATATTTAGATATCATTAATTTTTTATTCATTTATATCCTTAATATAAATGTGTTAGTTAAGTAATTAATATATTTATTAAGATGAATAATAATAACTTATGAAGCATATGCATACATTACACTAAAACATATCAAAATTGAAAAATTGTAAAACACAAATATGACATATATATAACTAAAAATTTTAAAAAAAATTATACATAATTCAAAATATCATTTATATAAACTTCACTTATACTTTATTTTTTTACAAACTTAAAATATTATATATTATTTCCTTTTTATAACCTTGTCTATATTATATTTTTGTATGGTATAGTAAAAAAAAGGTAAATTTTATATTAAATATATATAAATATGTGTTATTATCATATAAGACACAAATAAAGGTTCAACACAAAGACACAACATCCAAATAGTATGTCTGTGCTTCATAGATCTAATGACTATAGAGGAATAGTTTTGTTAACTCATGTCTATTATTTTATTTTTTTCAGTTATTATGAAATGAAGTGAGTATTTGTGTAATATTATCTCATATACTTGGCCATATAACAAAATTATTCTTTTTTATCTAAAATACTATTACAAAAGTAATTGTTACCTTTTTATTTTAAAAAATCTAAGTTCAGTAAAAGACTCCCAAAATTAAAAAATGTCTCGAAGTTCATCAAGCCTTTACAGAATATTTACAAATTATCCCCTAAAAAAACTTTAGAAGTAAACTCACACCATGGTAATAGATGAGTGCGGAAGACCGGTTAATTAGATAAGTCAAATTCTCATAAATATAATTATTACTTAGTACAATTCAATTCTCAAGTGTTCCGTGAGAGCAACATACAATAATTGCCATATATCAATTATTGATTGAAAAATTAGTTATTATATTAATTAAAAATATAAAAATAATAATAATTTATAAAATTAATACTGTATTAATTTATAAATAAAATATAATAAATATTTTCTCTTATCCTAAAATCAGTCTAAGTAAGAATTTTTTCTACATAAAAAAAAGTAAGAATTTTTTCTTACTTACACTCTGTTCTAAGCACTTCTTTCGAAAAAAACCATGTCATTATGAATACGTAGAAACCTCCTCCATTCAAATAACAAGGTTTTAATTTTTGAACATTAAAAGTTTTGTTTTATTGGAAATTGAAGTCTATTGTTTGTTTTTAGTGAGTTTATGGTCAACCAGATCATTTAAACGTGTCGTTGGGCTAATTGTACCGCACATTTGAAGTCTTCACTTACAATCGGACAAGAGAAGTTACCTGAAGCAATGCCATCCTTCTGCTACATCTGAAGCAGTGACCATATGGATGTGGGATGAGTGATAGAAAAAAAATAAATTGAGAAAAAATAAATAAATAATAGGATTTATATATTTTATAAATAGAATATTTATGTGTTTGAAAATATTGGGTGTTAAAATAATAATTTTTTTTGTGAGAGTAGATTTAGTGTGTATGTAGGGTAAAGATTAAATAATTTTCACTACATTTTTTTTTATTTAAACTAACATGTTTGAGTTAGATTAAAAAAAAGCAGTTGATTTAGTTTTTCATATTAAAATCAAATTTTTTATACAATTTAAATAAATAATTTATTTAAAAATTTAATTAATTACTCTATCTATTTCAAAATAAATATATTTTTTTATTTTTTAGATTAATTTATAAAGTGATGTATAGACGCATACCACATATAATATACAACAATTGCAAACTTATTCCTCAAACAAATATTTAGTTTTCCCGCCTACCCAGCAAGTATATCGGATTATTTTTTTTTAGAAAAAAAACTATGCAAAACCCATGCATTGTTTGACTTTCTCTAAAGAATACTAATAAGGAAAAGGAAGGGAAAAAAAAAAAGGAAAAAGGTACAGATGATATGAAGGGCGCGGGGGATTGCTTGGGAGTGAACATAAATTACTAAATATGCTTAGTTAGGCTTTTTCCAAATATAGAGGTTTCTTGAAGGAAGACAAACATTTCCAAACCTGAGCGACCCAACTTTTTCCAAATATTGAAGGAGTGTGTTGAAACCTGAGACAAATGATAGTGGCAAAGGGCTTGACACGAACAAGACAGCGTGACAGAAGAGGGAGGGGTGTGTGGGGGCTTGTCTGACTGAGATTTGCTTCCCTTAACAAAACCAAACAAAAGCCAATAGGCTATGAGAAAGGGAATATTATGACTCATAGAAAGAAGAAAGGAATAGTCAGAAAGAGCAAAAGACAGCTTCTTTACTTTACAGAGAGAGAGAGAGAGACTGAATGAATGAATGAATGAACTGAACTAGTGAGTAGTGTATGGTATTATGAGTGTACTGATCACCCTAGCCTTTGCTTTCTTTGCCTTTGCTACACTTCTGATATATCCTTCAAAGCAACATCAAAAGCTTTTGGTAGTTCACGCCTCGCTGTGCAAAGAAAACCCCCATCAGGTCGATGGGATTGGACGTATGTATGATCTGACAAACTGTTTCTATGTTGTATCATTCAGATTTTATTCATACATACATACCATTATCAACATATAATATACATATATATATATATATATATATATATATATATATATATATATATATATATCAATTGCCCTAACAAATAAATTTAGTTGGTAATTTCACATATAATTTAGGGGTAGACGTGTCACCTGTTTTAAAATTGTTTCATTTAAGATGGGAATTGAATTTTGACATTGATTAAAAAAGAAAAATATCATTATTATCTCACATCAATCACATGCTTTCCAAACTAATGATTTTAAGAAGAGTTTAGTTTTCTATTATTTTTATCTTTTCATATGTAATTTTATTATTTTTTATGTTAATCTTTATATATTTTTAATTTTGTTAGGTTTTGATTGGATAGCACTTTTTAGAAGTTTTACATATTTGCTTTTGAACTATAATAGCATTTATTCATTATTATTAAGGCATTGTTTTCATTTTACATAAAAATAATTTTTGTAATTTTCACTTACCAAGTTTTATTAGTCTTTGAGATCTTGAAAGATCAAAACTTAATTTTTTTTATGAATCACCAGTAATAGGTTATATTTGAACTGTTTACTAAATTAATTACAAATTATTCTAAATAATAATGAAAATCATGTGTAAAAATTAATTATATAAATGTCCCATCATTTATTATTATATCATTAGATTGAGTGGTTGGATCTTTTAATAAATACCTCAAAAACCTTTACATGTGATATTATATAATTGATTAATAATATAAAATCTTTTTATTCCAATAATATATTAACAGTACTTTTTTCAAGAATTACAAGATTAGATACAAAATTTATAGTTTTTTAACGGTCATTTTAAGTATCTCAGCACTACGTAACTTTTTGTCAAAAGATATACCCCATAGCCCTAGAAAACTTATAGCCTATAACCTAGAAACTGGAAACACTTGTAATTAAAACTTAGGGTTTTGGAAAATTTTTTAAGGAACCCGAAAAACATTAGTTATGTATGAGGGATGAGCAGAGTTAAGCAGTTTATGTAAATCCAAAACCCCAAAAACATAAATCATGTATTTACTCTTATGTATATTTGGACAATTACCACAGTTAAAGCAAAGTTAAATAGTTTTTAATCCAAAATCATTTGATTATATATTTATTGATATTTAACCTTTTAAAATTTAACAAAAAATAAGTTACATGATAGTTATAATTCAACAGTAAAATGGTATTAGTATGCAAAGTCTTATACCAATGTCTCCCCCTAGATATATGTTTACGCGCTACCATCTTGAAGGAAACCTTTTCACCTTTAATTTGAGTTCCTTAATCAAATATTCTAAGCACTCATTAGAAAAACTCTTAACATTTTCATGTGCATTATGGCCACTACTGGCTGGAGTTTTCGTCTACAATACTTGCATATAGATTGTAAATTCACATATATTGATGGGCCTATTTTGTCCAGTTGTACGAACAACATGTGTTGTTTTTTCTTTTTGTTTCTTTTTGGGGTGCAGAATAGCCTGTGGTTTGAACATGGAAGAGAAAGTAACGAAGAAAGATAAGAAGCACCATTTTATTCTTAGAAATTGGAATAATGAGTTTCGATGGATATTGAATAAGTATTATTGTATTTTTTTATGAATTTAATTTTCATATATCGGGCATCATTCAATTAAATTCTTCTATTTATGATGACTTTTAAATTAATAAGATGAGAACTAAATATAATTTGTTAATAATAATGAGTTTAATTTTTATATTTTAATAATGTATTTTTTTTTATAATATTATCTAACTATATATTATCAAATTATCAATGTTGATTTAATCTCGCTCCCATTATATGCAATCTCAATATCTCAAGATTAAACTTTATAAATAATAGAAAAAAACGCTTTACCCCCTTGAACTTTTGGTCACATGCAATTTAGACTAAGTTTTTAAATATTGCAAAACAATCCCCTAAACTTTCAAGATGGTGCAAAGAAGACATTCTGTTAGATTGACGTTAAAATCCACTGTTAAGTTGATATATGCCTCTCACGTGCATTTTTTGTTAAACAAAATTACCCTTTCTCTATCAATCTCTCAAAACTCTCAATCTCTCATTCTCCCCAACACACACACAGACACACACATGCGATGAGAGAGAAAGAGAACAAGATGGAGAGAGGGGAGAAAGGATGGTCTCGAAGGGGAGGTTCTCGCTAGGCATGGCAATGGTGGATCTAAGGTGGGGGTGAATGCGGCGCGAAGGTGCAGTCACGTCATGCATGGGCGAGGAGGAGCTGGCTCGCGGTGGCTGGGAGGATGTGCGTGGCGGAGATCCTTGGCAGTCGTGGCATGTGCGATGGCGAAGGCAGGCGCGGTTCGTGACTATGCAAGCACGGCACACACGCCGTGCGGAAGAAGAAGCGAGAAGGGTGCGAGGTTGCGAGGAAGGGGCTCTGCATGGGGCAAGAAGAAGAGGAGGGCGGAGCTCGCGGTGGCCGTGCGGCAAATCCATGGTGGCAGGGACTTTGCGATCCTTGTTGGCTTGCTAACGGGCTTTGTGGCGTTGCGCCACCACCGGAGGCAAGAGGTGGAGGCAGGGCAGCGTGGCGGGCTTCATGGTTTTGTGGCTGAGTGGAAGGAGCCGAGGTAGGAGGCAGCGCAAATGGTGACCAAGGCGTGGGGTGGCGTGAGACTTTGAGGTGGTTGGCCGGGCTCCGCGTTGACGCCACAATGGTGGTTGATGGCCAAGATTGAGGTTACATGTTGCTGCTCAAAGGTTTTAATTAGTGGTTTGTGGTTTTGATTTCTTTTTTATGACACTGATAAAAATTATACCTGTTCCTGCCGCCGCCACCCTTTCTGCCTTCTCCTTCGTACTTTTGTTGCTGCTGATTGTTGCCTATATTTGATACTGGTTTGTGTATCAAAGATGGAAATGTGTGTGTTTGTGTTTGTGTGTGTGTGTTTTTTAGTTTTAGAGAGGAGCTTTGAGAGTTTTGAAATTAGAGTTAAAGAAGGGGTAATTTTATCCAATAAAAAATGTATATGAGAGACACATGTCCACTTAATAGTGGATTTTAATATCAATCTAATAGAAGGTTTTTTTTACCATCTTAAAAGTTCAAGGAATCGTTTTGTAATATTTGAAAATTTAAGATCTAAATTGTACGGGACGAAAAGTTTAGAGGGTGGAGCACTTTTTTTCCCTAAATACATAATAATATACAATTACTCAATTAGTTTAGATCGTGAATGCGTCCAAATTAGACACTTTATTTATACCATAAAGGAGCAAGAGCCATGTGTATGATGTACTTGCATGGTTTGCGCTTTCATCAATTGCGCCTCTCTCACTCTTCTGCAACTTCGTCCTTCCCAACCTCGGCCTTGACAAAACAACACTGAAATGATAGATATGCATCCATCAGAATCACACTTGCGCCCTTTATCCTTTTTAATTTTTCTCATATATATCCCACCAAAAAAGCAAACCACTAGAGATACATACAATTGAATAATGAACAAATAATTTGAAGCAGTAACGGAATATTTGTTTTGCAGAAAATAATTTTTAATTTATGAAAAAAGATTAAAAATTTAAATTTTTAATTTTTAATTTTTTTTAATTTTTTCTTTATAAACCTAAAAATTTAAAAATTATTTTCAGTAAAGTAAATAATTTCTTGAATAAATATAAATTTATCCTCTCTTCCTTACACACATTTTTATTAAGGTAGATGTGATTCATAAATAAATATCAAATAGGGTTAGTAGGATTTTTTTAGTGTTATTTTAATATTAAAATAATATATCTATTAAGATACCTATTTTATAAGTACTGGATATAATAAATATTAAAAATAATAGAAATTGCTATATTTATAAAAAAGATATCTCAATGAATATCTATTTTTTAAATATTAAATAATATTTTCACCTCTCTATATATACACTTGTCCCCACGCAAAACACACATACAACACCCTAATAATTTCTACATCACATGAATGAGAAAACCAAAACGCAAGTCCCAAATCACGTCCTTTAATTTATTCCATTTCTGGCTATATATTGTGTGTTGCATCACCCTTTCTTCTTCCATTCAATATCCTTCATTCCCCCACCCTCTCTCCCCACTGAAAATGAGGAACACAGAAACTACACACCCCAGGTGATTGCTATAAGTCAGCAACAACAACCACTACCCTAAACAGCCACGACCCTTCCAAAAACCACCTTTTGTTCCCTCTTCTAGGATACATAGATGCCCCTCAACCCTCCAAGCTACACTGGTTTTCCCTCTTAGCTAGGTTGCTCCCTAAAATCGTTCCCACCAACATTTCCCACCACTATCTTTCTCAGGAAAAACGCATCAAAAACAAGAAACAATGCCCAGTCTCTCCTCTTAACATTAAAGGCAAGCCTACCTAGCATATCACTATTACACTCCCTCTTGATTTCCCATTTCTCATCATATTCTTTGTCCACGTTCCACTGAAAGCAAGAAAGGAAAAAACCCCATATAAGATCTTTATCCATCTTAAGCCAACAGCACATATAATATGGAAGGTTTTCACCCCTCTATGACATCTTTTTCTTACACGTTCACTATCAGTGGTGCTGGTGGTAGCAGCAGTGTTACCACAGCCACAACAAACACCTACAGCACTCCATGGATGAACAGCAGGATATGGAGCAAGCTCCCTCAGAGGCTCCTTGACCGTGTCATAGCCTTCCTTCCTCCACCTGCTTTCTTCCGAGCTCGCTGTGTCTGCAAGAGATGGTATGGCCTTCTCTTCTCCAACTCCTTCCTTGAATTGTGCCTCCAAGTCTCCCCACGCCACCATTGGTTCATGTTCTTCAAGCACAAGACCCGCAAGAGCTACATCTACAAGAACAGCAGCAACAACAACGGTGGCAGTAGTGGACCACATGGTGGTGGTGCTTCATGTGAAGGGTACCTCTTTGATCCCTATGAAATGGCATGGTACCGCATCTCCTTTGCTTTGGTTCCATCTGGATTTTCTCCAGCATCTTCCTCTGCAGGTTTACTCTGTTGGGTCTCTGATGAAGCTGGCCCCAAAACCATGCTTCTTTGCAACCCTATCATTGGTTCTGTAACTCAGTTACCACCCACACTGAGGCCAAGACTCTTCCCTTCCATTGGCCTAACCATTAGTCCCACCTGCATAGATGTTACTGTTGCTGGGGATGACATGATATCCCCATATGCAGTGAAGAACCTAACATCTGAGAGCTTCCACATTGATGGAGGCGGGTTCTATTCCCTATGGGGAACCACCTCTTCTCTGCCTAGGCTCTGCAGTCTTGAATCTGGAAGAATGGTTTATGCCGAGGGCAAATTCTACTGCATGAATTGCAGCCCTTTCAGTGTGTTGGCCTATGACATCACATCCAACACTTGGTTCAAAATCCAAGCCCCAATGAGGAGGTTCCTGCGCTCTCCAAGCTTGGTTGAGTGCAAGGGAAAGCTGCTCCTAGTTGCAGCTGTTGAGAAGAGCAAGCTGAACGTGCCAAGGAGCTTGAGGGTCTGGAGCTTGCAGGCTTGTGGGACGATGTGGGTGGAGACTGAGAGGATGCCGCAGCAGCTTTACATTCAGTTTGCTGAATTGGAAGTTGGGAATGGGTTTGAATGTGTAGGGCATGGAGAGTTCATTGTGATCATGATTAGAGGTACAGACAAGGCATTGCTGTTTGACACATCAGGGAAGAGATGGCAGTGGATTCCACCTTGTCCTTACACTGCGCATGATGACTTTGAGTTGCATGGTTTTGCCTATGAGCCTAGACTTGCCACCCCAGTTACTGGCCTCCTTGATCAATTGGCACTGCCCTTTCACAGTTTTAATGCTTAAATGGAGGGAGGAATTAATGGTTAGTTATTATATATATGTAATGGTATGGTATGTGGTAATCTATATGAAATGCACCCCCATAGTTAGGAGTTTGGAAAATGCAGTAGTGGCAGTGACTTCGTAACTTGTAGTAGTATTACATATTAATTAGGAATTTAGTACACTAGCTAGTTAACCACTTTGCAGCAACAAGGGTTTAATTTTGAGGCGTGGTACGGTGTTGAATCTAAGAAACCAGCTGATAGCTAGCTTGGGTTTTAGGAATGTCATTATATATATAATATAATTTATCCTTCTTTTGCAGTTATGTATACCAGCTTCCATATATATATATATATTGCAGCTGTCTAGTACACTTTTTTTGTTCTTGTTTTTTCTTTCTAACTCAATTTTCACATCAAATCTATTTGTGTACAATTAGTGTTAGGTGATTGCTCAGTGCCTATTGCAGTTGGCAATTGGATTTCTGGAGGGTACATTCATGTACAATGAACACTGCTACGAACGTCATGGTACCACTGTTTCCATGCATGCCTCATTGTCTCCTATCGCAAAATATCATGAAACCTCAACTTTTCAGACCAAGTTTTTCGCATATGTTAGATAAGAGTTATTTCCTTTTACTTTGTCCGTCACTATAGAATAGTAGGATCAAGGAATGATAGAACAAAGAAATAGGAAGTAGTCTTTTGAACAGCTTTAACAAATTGAAAAAATTAATAGGCAGCAATAATTAGCTATACCATCTAGAACAAAAGTATAGTTACACCTTATTATTATTTATATATTTTATTTTATTTTCCTCTCTTGCTCAATAATGTCATTTAAACGGTGCTTTCCAAGTTTTTCGTTTGATGGATAAGATTATGAGGTGTTTTCGACTAAACCCTGCACTCTCCAGTTAACTTTTACTCAGACGTAGTGCACATAGGGAGTCATGTCTGCAAAACTGATCACAGACTCGGTCACAGATGTTTGGTTTGACCAACATACATGGTTGAATGCAACTTGATTTCAGAATTTGCAATTTTCAAACTGCCTGTCGATGCACACATATGGTCACACATGCACCAAATTAAGAAATCTTTCAAGAGATTTTTATGGAGCATTTAACCCTTTGCTCATATGATTAGAGAAAACGGAAGAAAGAAAATGAAAGAGAAGAAAAAATAGAGAGAAAAGTCTTTTTTTTTCTCCTTTTTGATTGGATAAATGGAAAACAAAGAAAAGGAAATGATTTTTTTTCTCTTACTTGATTGAAGAAAAAAGTAAAAAAAAAATGTAATCATAGTAAATGACTTTTTATCCTTAATAAATTATACTATAATTAATTTTTTTATATTTTATATTACTAATTCATTTATAAATTATATGTAAGAAATCAATCGGTAAATAAATAGATTTGATGCAAATAAAAATTGTATTTTATTTGAAAAAAATAGTAAAGGAATATCACATTAATATTTTTAAGTCTAAGGGAGATGAAATATTGATGACAATAATGGGGTATATTAATGGTTATTTCACATAAAATTTCTCTTCCTTTTTAGGAACGTAAAGAATATATACAAATTACTTCCTTCTTTGCGTTCCTATTTTTCATTATATTTTCTAACATGGTATCACAACTTGATGCACCTGGAAAGAAGGATTTCATGGTTAAGTGATATCTATATTTCAATGTTGTAAATTACAAAGAAGTTGCACCTATTTATAAGCCTGGAATAATAAATACAGTAAACTCAATAATAAATCAAAACATAATGGCAAAATCAAACTAATTAATATCAATCTAAATCAATATAAATCAAGTAAATATCGACCTAAATCATTCTAATTAAATCTAAGATATAATTTATTCTTAAGTATACCGAATTTTAAGCTTGTTACAATTGAATGGAGATTGACAGGGGACACAAGAGCTGCAAGGAACCTAGGCGGAACTAGGAAGTGGGAGACAAGTCTAGGTAGAACTAGAAAGCAAAAATGACTGGAGGCGGAGCATGGGGGCAAAATGGAGAAAACCATGGAGAAGGAATAGATGTGTCTTTGCAAATGTGAGAAAATAAAAGGGGAAATTAGAAGGAAAAAAAAAAAAGAAAACTTGCTCTTCAAGGTGAGTTAATGGGTGTCATGGCTTTGATACCATAATAGAAAATAGGAAGGAGGAGAATTGAAGGAGGCTAAGTAATTTGTATATTTCAGTGTTGTAAAGTACAAAAGTGTAGTGCCTATTTATAGACCTATAATAATAAATACATTAAATTAGTACCAAATCAAAATAGAATGTCAAAATCAAACTAATATCAATCTAATTCAATATAAATCAAATCAAATCATTCTAAATTGCCCCAATGGAACCATTGGTATCCGGATCCAATTACAAGGAACTCGGCTATAATTTGGCAAACCCACTGAAGTCCATTTGATAAGGTTGGGTCTCGAACAAATATTTTTTCCATTATTAGAACTCGAACTTAGACCTCTAGTTAAGTATCATGATACTTATCACATTGACCAATAATCTCATGTTGGTGAATTAATATACATTGCTACATATATATATTTATGTTGTAATTTTTTTTGGAATAAAAAAATACAACATTTAAAAATTGTTGCTAAAAGCTAAGTATAGATAAATTTTCAATTCTTTAATTTATTAATACAGCTTAAATACAACATGAACAATATATGAAAATTGTTTTTTGAAAATCTTTTTTTTTTTACTTCTGAAAATATACTAATTGCAATAAACTTTGAATCTAGAACTATCCTCATGCAATGAGGTTTTAAAAACCTATTTGTTGCATAATTTTCTTTTCTTTTTTCTAATGTAAGCATAATTTTCTTCCTCAATATAGGAGGAATCCATTTACTCCAAAAGTAAGTATGTTACACTTACTCCATTAAATATTTTCTTATTAATAACATATTTCATTAATCCAATCGTTGAACCATATGATATTATTTTGATGAATAAGCATATCATATTTTAGGAAAATTGGACATTGATAAATATATTATCTAATAGTCAATATTTACATGTATTTTCAAAATTCTATTGTACGTCCAAAAAAAAAAAAGATAATAAAATATCAAACTATTTTAAAATTTTATACATTTAATCTATGTAGTGGGAACTAATAATTTAACGGTTGGATTGATACAATTTGATGTCAATAAAAAGTTATTCAATAGAATAAATATACCAAAACTTACTTCTGAAGTAAACGGATTCCTCTTCATATATATATATACACACACACACACACTAGTGTAGTGCTTGTGCACTGCACGAATCAATTAAATAAATCAAATATAAAGATGATAAATATATTTAATCAATTAATTATAATTATAAAAATATTTTAAAATATTTTTTTAAAAATCCTCATTATTTGTTGCTTTTTTTTATAATTCATCATCATTTGTTACTATGAGTTATTAAAGAATTTTTTTATCATAAGTAAATTGATTACATTTTAAAACTAATATTATATTTTGTATCTTTTGAGTGACGAATGATTAAAAAAAATAATTAATATCAATGTAAATTGTTTAGATTTTATTATCAACATGGTTTAAAAACTTTTTCAATGATAATAATCATTGAATTTAACAACATTTAAATGTTAGTTACTAAATTAATAAATTTAATATAAAATCAATAATAATTTATTAAATTTAGCATTTCTAGTCATAATTATCACTATAACATTACTACTGCTTATTTCTTCTTCCTATTCATGCTCAACACACTATTTAAACCTTCTCACACATGATCCCAACTTTATACAAATTTAAGGAATTCAAGAAGGGAAAAGCAAACCTATAAACATAGAACTTTGTCTGGCCATTTTTTTTCTGAAAAAAAAGTAAAGAAAATTTAGTTTAAAAACTAGTAAAAACTAACAACCATCACTTATGTCAACAGCAAGAAAAATTGGAGTGGAACAAAAAATGACATTGATGAAAATGAAATACAGGCATAGAGAAAAAATATATTTAATGTAAAATCAATTGAAATTTTGAATTGTTGCCATATTATAATCAATAATAAATGATAGTTGTTACAATTAAATAAAATTTTCAAATTAGAATTTAAAAATATAATTTTAAATTAATTCAAACACACTTGTTTAATGATTTTATTAAATTAAATAGGATATCAATTTTATTTAAATATATTAGTTCATGGAAAATGATACCATTTTGTAAAAATATTCAAAATATCAATATTTAATGTTTAAGAATTTATATTTGTAGTAGTATCAATTATACTTTTGAATTATTGCCATGTTATTAGAAAATTTATTATTAGCAAAGACACTTGATGTAGAATCAATTAGAATTTTAAATTATTGCCATATTAAAATTAATAAGAAAGAATCATATATATAAAATTATAAAATCAGGTTTTACAGGAAAAGAAAAGGATAACGTGTCATTCAACTGTGTATTTGATTTCATACCTATGAAAAATCAATAAATACAACAATTATATCAAGCAATTGATTTAGTAATAATAATTGACAATTACAAATTATAATCCCATGTAATAAATGTAAAATGTGCAATAATTGATAATTATAAATTATAATCCTGCTTAATAAATGTAAAATACCATGCATTTGATTTTCCATCTATGAAAAACCAATAAATACAGTAATTATATCTGGCAATTGATTTAATAATAATAATTGACAATTAAAAATTATAATCTCACTTAATAATTGTAAAATGTGTAATAATTGATAATTAAAAATTATAATCCCACTTAGAAATGTAAAATACCAATCAAATAATTATGACAGTCAATTAAACAATTATATTCTCACCTATGAAAACTTTAAGAAGGTAGCTTATATAAGCGAGTAAATTGTAGAATATATAGTACAATGCACTCTATATTAGTCATCTCTTTCTATCGGTCTTGGAGATGGTATTAATTTATGATTAATTTTTTTATTTTATATTATTTCTATTTGCCCTTACTCTTTCGATACATTCATTTTCGTTCATTATTTCATGTCTTACCTTTCATCATTTGCCTTCCCATTTCATGCAATCATGGCTTAAAAGAAATAAAATTCTGTAAACTAAACTCATTAAAGAAAACAAATACTTACACTTTTACTGTAGTTACCGATAACTAAGAGCTTTTCAAGTTGCAATGGATAAGATTTGATTAGTTGTTGTTGATGCTTCAATTTTGTAGCTATTTAATTTCTTGATTTTTATTTGAAATTTTAGTTAACCTTTTTTGGTACAGTAGAATTTTTTTTAGTTTATTTTATTATTTGGGAAGTTATTTTTCTTTTATTCAGTTGATGTGTTCAACCTACTGTTGGTTGTTAATAGACAAGTTCTCATTTTATGCAATATTTTGATGGGCAAGTTATTTTTTTCTATCAATGCAATAGATGTTTTAATTTAAAATTCATGGGATTGATTGCAGTTACCTATATATATATTCAATGCTCCTATTTCATGAAATTAATTACCCACGTAAAACAGTAAGTTTTTTCTTTACACAAAAACATTTGATAAAGAATTGGAAAAAAATCAGATTATTATATTTTTTTTATTTAGAGAATATATTAATTATAATAATAGAAATAAGTAAAATTAATTATCCTTAATTACAAATTTTGGAGAATAATTTTTGAATAAATCATTTTTATAGATAATATATAATGTGTGAATTTTTTTTAGATTTGACCATTTCCAAAACTTTCTTAAAATTGATATTAAATAATTGGTAATCGTATATATTATCAATTGGTTAGACTTGATTCAGAAAGGAAATAATATTTTTCTAGTTATTTATTTAGAGAATGTATCATAATAATTGTAATCAATATAATTAATTATATTTTATAACCAGTTATTATTCATATTTTTTTTACTAAATAGTTTGCTTTAGAGAATATAATGTTATTATTTTAGATTTGATCATTTTTGAATTTAAAATGTGATTAAATTATTAGTAATAATGAATATAGTTGATAAATTATACTTGATTCCACTTCAATTTTATTATCAATCATGATTGATGATTCCCAATTTTTGGTTAAATAAGATATACTAATTTATTTTTGAATTATATATTTGTTTTGAAGAAAAATATTTGATATAGGACTAGGAAATCAGAATTGATATAGTTTTTTGGGTAAATTTGTAATAATAATTTTTTAGCGTTTGGGTCCTCTCATCCACCTTCTCCAAGCAATAGAGATTGTCCGTTGGTGAGGTACACCTTAGAGTGAAGTATTCTTTTTGTGTTTTGTATAGCGATAGAGTGCTTCAATGTACATTGTATATTTTGTATACCATGATTCAGTTTATTTTGTATTTCTATGATTATGATTTTCATGGTTTATTTTGTACAGAGAGCAACTCACATATTGTATTATAACTACAGATTTCCAGAGTTTGATTATGAAATGATTTATGACTTAGAGTTTATTGATAATGATTATGATTTCAAAAGAGCTAAAGTTTTATTAGAGGTGAAATGATGTTTTATAAATTAATTTTATTATTAAATTATGCATATAGAAAGACTAGAGGTCACGAGACTTATATGGAGGGGGATTCCTTACGTGGGTTATGTTCTCAAGTCGGATCGTGACATATTATTTGCTATAACTTACAATATATATATATATATATATATATATATATATATATATATATATATATATATATTCATCTCTAATTTCATACTTGACAATTATCTTGCATCAAACATAATCATAATGGCAAGAAACTAGACCATTAGTTTGAACCCACTCACCGTTTGGGGTTGGGAGTATGTGGGCATTACTAATTTGATCTTGAGAGCTTATAATGATACTAACAACTGTCATAGAGCAACATAGACTCATAAATAATCTATAGGTATCTCCAAATAACCCTAGATCAAGTCTAACAATATTGAGGAGCACACCCATTTGACAACAATAGAGAATAATAATAACTCATACCCTAGAACAAGAAAAGGAGAAGAAGGAGATAACATAAACCAGCAAAACCCTTACCTTTGAGTCTTGGAAAAGAAGATTTATGTAGGATTGAGAGAGAAGGATGGGAGATATGTTAAGGAAGAAGAGTTTTCGGGTTTTGAGATGGGGAGCTCGATTTTGGGGTTTTAAAGGGAAGTTGGAGCTCATTAAACAAAACTACTTTGTTTTGCACTTTGTTGACATCAGGGCTGCTCAAGTGAGGCTGCCTGGCCCAAAATGCAAGCCAGCCTACCTACCCTGCCTCCTTAGCGAGTGTGTTCTGAGGAGCAAGCAAATCTTTCTGGAGTTATGCAGGAGCAACTCAGCTTTACCCCTTAGCCTTGCATGCATGGGTGTTCCTAGCATCACTGGTGAGTCCTAGGGAACCCCAGGTCATACAAGGTTTGCCTAGAGACATGCGTATTTAGGATATTACATATTTTGTTTGATTTTTTTTTTAAATTTGAAATTGAGATTAAATCATAAGTAATAACAAATACAGTTGATTAATTGTGCTTGATTTCAATTTTATTATCAATCTTGAATCCTAATATTTTATTAAATTAGATATAATAATTTCTTTTTAAATGAGATATTTGTTTTAAAGAACAGTATTTGGTATATGGCTTGAAAAAAATAAACTGGGTTATTTGTTTACAGAATAAACCATTTATAGTAATGATAATTTATTATAATAGTAGTAAATATAATGAATGATTATAATTATGTTCATAGTTAATTATATTTTATTACTAATCAATAGTCAATTATATTTTATTAAGAATCATGATTCATACTTTTTTATTTAATAATTTTTGAAACAATATAATATGATATTCTTTTATATTTGAACTTTTTAAAACTTTTAAATTTGAAATTGAGATTAAATAATTAGTAATAATAAATATAGTTGATTGATTACACTTGATTCCAAATTTATTATCAATTAGGATTTCTAATTTTGGATTAAATCATATATAATAATTTTATTTTATATTTGATAACTATTTTAAATAATAATATTTGATATAAGACTTCAAAAAATTAAACTTGGATTTTCGGGTTAGTCTTTTTAGAGAATGTATTTTTTTATAATTTTTTTAATAAATATAATATAATAATTAATTATACTTTATTATCAATTATTATTCATAATTTTTTATTAAATCATTTTTAGAGAGTATAATATGTTATTTCTTTTAGATTTGGTCATGTTTAAATTTTTTAATTTGAAATTGAGATTAAATCATTAATAATAATAATAAATATAAATCAAGACTACTTCCATAATAAAAAGAGCAACTCTGATTAATATAAATCAACTCCTAGAAATTTTAATCCTATTCCAATATTCCCTTATCGGTTGACCACCAAATCAGCAAGCATTTTGAACTGACATTGAGAAATAAAAAATTATGTGCACAATAATTGAAGCCTTGTAATTCCTTATTAATTTGACCTGACATATAACTGAAAATAGAATACAATTAATTATTAATTATTTTGATTATTTATTTTTCCATTCAATTAATTCCAAGCAAGTCACATTAGTCAAATACCAACTATAACTTTCTTAGATTATTATGATGGCATAGGCGAACATTAAACCATGAACAAAAAATATTTAAGAATATCAATTTAAATGGTATCTATAATTGATTTAATTAATATGTTATTATTTACATCTTATATGTATTTAAATGATTTCTAATATATGTCTCTACACACCATGAAGATAATGGATTGTTCAGCATTAGATCAATGACTTTCATTGTATGGGTTCTATCAGATAATCAAATGATAATTAATTATTCACATTTTCATTTTACAAACTTCTTTAATTCAAATGAGTCAAATTTTATCTATAGTTTACATAAAAATGTGTTTTTTCTTTTTATGATATATATATTTTTTATTTCTTATGGTATCGATTTTTTTTTCACGTGACTATGGCTTCTACTTTATGTCTATTATATTCAATGAATATTATTTTTTTATGTCCCAGTGAGGTCTCCGATAATACAAGGATAAGAACTTGAATGTTTAATAAATAATAATGTGGTAGATTGCGTTTTCAATTTTTTTTCTTTTGTTTTACCTTTTTAACGAATAATGCTTTATGCATAGCATATATAAAGTCATGAATTTACACTGTAGAGTCAGAGAATCAGAATATAATTATATAGAAAAATAATGAGGCTAAATATAATTAATTTTTTTAAAAAATTCAATAACGGTTATCATATATGTATGTATAAATATGTGTTTGTCATTAAATTTTTCAATCTATTTTCTAAAGGAATTTAATTTTTATATACTGATAATGTAATTATCTAATTACGTTATTTTATTTATATGAATTTTCAAGTAATAAATATAAGACTTAACCATTTTTACTTACATGACAATATATAATCGAATTATATAAAAAAAATTTACACCATCAATGCCTCAAAATTAAATTTATTTTCTAAATACATTACATGTAAAATTTTTAATTAATTATCTACAAATTAATTCTTGATAAGTACCTCCATAAAGTCAACCTCTCCCTTTAAGAGGCATGCTACCGTATATAAGAAAATAGAATTAATTCATCTGGTGGTTCGGTTCGACTCTTAATTTTTTAATTGACAGATGAATTGTAAAGTAAGAGTTCGGTAAATTAAAAAAATATGCTCCAACTTATTAATGCAAACATTCTATTCAATCTAAACCTTTTTTTGAAGAAAAAATAATAACAGAATATTATTTTACATTATTCATTGTTTGACAATATTTTAATTTGTAAGCAACTACTCTTCTTTATTTTGATTTTTTTTTAGATTTTCAATATAGTAATTAATGTAGAATTTAATTTTAATATATTGATTGTGTATAATTTTTTTATAATCAACCAATTACATATTATCACATTAATAAAACATGTTTAATTTTTTCTCCATTACTTTAAAAGTAATTTACACGATAGAATTTAATTGAATTAAAGACAATATAAAAGTTTATCATTTGGAGTTTATTTAAATCAACTCCATTAATGATATGTTAGATTGGCGGCTAAAAAGTAAATGAGGATAAAAATTTCATAGATAAACTTCATGTGTAATTTTACACATGAAATCCAAGAATGAAATTTTTATTTCAATTTTTACTCTTCGATTAAACACATTCTAAGAATTTAATTTTGATGTGTGAAATTTTTTTTATAATTACATATTATTATATCAATAATATATAATAATTTTTTTGGTTTAAATGAGTTTTTGAACCCTAAAAAATAAACAAATTTCGATTTTGATTCCTAAAAGGTAAAAACATTTCTTTTGGTTTCGGGTTAAAATATTATAAAAAAATTACTTGATTTTAATGTATGTTGTTAGACTGTGTGTATTAAATGTTGAATTGGTTAATACTTGGTCAAGATCATTCCATGTACATGACTAAAATCAAATAATTTTAAAAATATTTATACAAAAATCAAACAAAAGATTATTTGAAAATAAAACCAAATTTACTTTTTCTTCAAATTTTTTAAAAAATATTTAAGCACAATTTGTTTCACAACATGCACACATCTCATACACAAGATTTTATCCTCTTGCCTGTGCTGTGGGGAGTTCGATCCACAAAGTCCCCAAAAGAACAGAGACCAAAACCAACCTGATCTTCCTCCTGATGGGAACCACCGTGTGTTTCCCTTTCACAGCTACAAATGTTGTTGTCCTCAAACCTCAAAAGTTTGCTTGGAACTTCTCTAACCTTTATAGCAACACTTCATGTCTGGGGTTCCTCGGTTCAAACTCCAACTTGCGAAGCAGTGTAAAGTTGGACTCTTTTTCGATCACCAGGGCGACCCATTTGCCGGTTTCACAAGATGCAGTCTCTCCCACTGAAGTTGAAGAATCACTCTCTTCCTCTCATCCTGTAATTGGTGAGCATGACTTACTCATTGTTGGTCCTGGGGTTCTTGGTCGTTTGGTAGCTCAGAAATGGAGAGAGGTATTGCTTCATTGTCTTTCTTTAAATTCTTGTAATGTAATGTTGGCTCAAGCTTTTATATATGTGTGTTGTGATTCAATGGGTTTGTATCAGCTATGTTATGAGTATCCTATACAACACGAGTATCAAAGGGGAAATATGGTATATATTAAATTAAAAACATGTAAAATATAAGTAAGAGTATCTAAAAATATTGGCAAACCATCCGACACGATACATACCGGGTATGGGTACATCGGCTATTTTGAATTATGTAATCAGTATCTTTTATCTTCCAATTGTGTGTGTAAATGCTTGTAATTAGGATAATCCGGGTTGTCAAGTTTATGGACAGACAATGACCAGTGATCATCACAATGAGTTGGTTCAAATTGGTATTAACCCGTCTTTGAAGTGGACTGAAGCTACTCACAAATTCCCAAATGTTATTTATTGTGCTCCGCCTTCCCGGACCCAAGACTATGCTGGTAGTGTTAGGTGAGAAATCTTGAGTTAATTTTATAATTAATTTGGATTTGGCAATAAAAGGCCAATGGGGTGTGGCAACATGCTAATGAGTTTGTTCCGTGACTTGATTATGTTTGAAGTGTTAGTCTAGTTATTTCAAGGCTTTTAGTTGGTTAATTTGAGCTAGTGAACACCTTTTACCCTTATACTGGATATCATCTGGAGAAATGTATTTGAGGTGTTCTTTTGGTGTTTCCCTATTGATTGACTATCATGGATAAGATTTAAGCACATCAACAGTTTTAATAGTCTTTTTATATGATGGTTTTAAATTCAATATATCTTAAAAAATCATGAATATTCTTGTAGCTCTGCTTACTTGAGTGATTTACTCTGGTATTTGGAACCTGACAGTCAGATATCTTTCAGCATCCTATCAGTTTCAATGTTTAAAAAACTTAAGGAGCAGCTAAAATAAAATTTGATGTGGGAAGGATTTAGTATATATTGCATGCCATCTCGAAATTCTCAGCCTTTTTGAAGAAGTTGAGTGGTTGGTTGTGTTTACTTTGATCTCCTTCAGAGGACTGACAAGGGATTCTGTTGGTTACAACATGTTCCTGCAGTAATACTGATGTGGTTGGTCAGATCAACTTGGATGTTCTAGGACTGCTTCATTCATATAATTTAGTAATTTGACTCAAAAATTAAATTTACTTGGCAAAAGGAAAATTTGCTGTAGTGTACTCATCTTCTTATGCACTCGTGTTGATGTGGATTGTCAACCAATCAGGTTAGCTGCATTAAGCTGGAATTGTGAAGGTTCTTTCATATTTACGTCAAGCTCTGCTCCATATGATTGTAATGATAATGGACCATGTGATGAGGTGGGACATGCATCCAAGCTGTTGTATTTTTTTCCTGTTGGTCACCTTTTTGTTTTCTCTGTTTTGATTTAAATTGAAGAGATAATTCCTATCTTCGTCAAGGTACTGGCTTCTTGATCCAAACTGTAGTATAATGGTTGCAAATAGTTTGAACTGCTTAATTTGTTCAATTACATTACTTCTATTCCTCTGTATCTTGTTTGAATTTATTAACTTACGAGGTCAAGTTTTCCCTTTATGCGGGGCTTCTAGGCTTGTTGATTTATGCTGATAAGATATACTTCATTTTAGGATTCTCCAATTGTGCCAATCGGGAGGAGCCCCAGAGTTGATGTCCTTCTAAAAGCTGAAAACGTGATACTGGAGTTTGGTGGCTGTGTTCTAAGATTAGCAGGACTTTATATATCCTTTATGGATTCAAATTATTAGGATTAGAAGAATTTTCTTTTATGAGTAACCATTGCTGTTATGCTTTTACCTTAATGCAACCTTGACCAATTACACAAAGCAGATAGAGGCGCACACAATTATTATTTAGAAAAGGGCGTTGTTGATAGCCGGCCTGATCACATCCTGAATCTTATACATTATGAGGTCAGAATGCCATTACATCTCGTCATTTTATGTATTTAGGTTCCCCGTTTTTCTAATAATTTCTGCTTAATTTGACTGAAGCATTGAAATATCAAAGAAACACGTCAAAGAAAGCAAAGCATAAGATATGTCTCAGCATGAAATGCAAACATGAAAAAAATTTGCCTTTGGGAGTGCCTTCAGAGTGATGTTACAGGGGTCTTATTTCCCTGATCTGTCAATCTAGTTGTCTAGTTCTTTGGGCTTCAGCCCCTTTGTTCACCCAAAAAAAAAAATGATGCTCATTTTGACAAGCTTCCACAACAGGATGCAGCTTCCCTCGCAGTTGCAATCCTGAAGAAAAAATTCCGTGGAAAGATTTTCTTGGGTTGTGATAATCATCCTTTGTCTAGGTCAGGTTCTTTCTCTTTAACTCTTCAAATTGCATTCTGATCATCAGATCGTTCTCTCACACTGGTCGTATTTTTCGCAGGCAAGAAATGATGGATCTAGTTAATAAGAGTGGGAAATTCAGTAAAAAGTTTGATAAATTTACTGGTGAGTTCCATGTTTGATAGTAAAACTTGCATATCAAACTTAGGACCTACTGTCATTACTTTATGTTGAGCTGAGTTCATCCATATTTCTGTTGTTATCATGTTTACCTGCCTTGTTAATATATTAATTTTGATTCTTACCCTTACAGGAACTAACGACCCTCTTGGTAAGAGATTAAACAACACAAGAACGCGCCACGATGTTGGTTGGGAGCCAAAGTACCCTAGCTTTGCTCGTTTTCTTGAGACCATCTGACAGATTCCTTAGTGTGTATTTGCTGTTAAAAATGTTTATTATTGGTGTTGAAAACTCGTGCTATAGGGAAATGCTTGATGTACATGGAAGTCTAAATTCTGTAACGTGTAAGCTTTCCCATTTCTTCATTCTTGAGGTTGTATAGGACGATGATCAGTTGTTGGATTGACGAGAGACTTGGTTGTTTGACCACTTTCGTATTGCATGTGTGCTGTAAACGAGCTAATGGTACATTTTTGTAACCATCATCGAAGCAAAATTATTTGTTGGTTAGTTGATGTGTAAATTCTGAAGTAAGTAAGTGAAGTGTTTTCATTTTATTCTGAAATAAAGAAAATCAAATATGCCTGATAAGGTGGCATCTGTAAAATTCTACAGTCCACTATTCGATTGTTTTACTTGACTACTTTATGGCCTTTGTTATTTGAGCTAAAGTATCCTTGTTGCTAAACTTGCGCATCACTATCATAATTGGAACTTTGCTAGACTCTCCAAGGGCCATGGAGAGAAACAGTTCATTCAACTTGCTAAGCCACGCTACTTTTAGCACGAGACAGTCTGTGTTGACATTTATTTACGACTAAAACTATATTTCGGTCCTAAAAGATTTGTACTTTAATGCTTTAATTCTCAAAATATAATAAATTATATACATTTGAATTTCTAAATTTTTTTGTAATTATAACTTTTTGATCCTCAAAGTATTAATTGAATATACTTAATCATAAAAAAAAATTGGCGTTATAACACTTTTGTTCAAAGAAAAATGGTAGTTATAAACTATGTGTTCAAATGTAAAAGATTTAGGGACTTAAAGTGTATGTAATTTATCATTTAAGTATTAAAATATTAGAACATAAATCTTTCTGGAATCGAAGCGTAATTTTAGTCTCTATTTTTAGGGACTCAAACTTTCTGCGCTTATGAGCGCACCACTGGATGCCTGCTAGCTAAAAATAACAATTATTGATAAAATTAAAAATCTTAGACTGCTTCACATCAACAAGCGTTTGTAGTCCAACGGTTAGGATAATTGCCTTCCAAGCAATAGACCCGGGTTCGACTCCCGGCAAACGCAATTCTGAGATTTCCGGTTTTATTTTGTGAATCTGCTTTGTCCTCTCATGCACAACAAACTACGACCCAGTCATCAATTAGTACTCCCAACATTCTTTTAAATCATACTCCTTTTTCTCTCGTACACAACAAAGTACAAACCGATCATCAAATAGTATTACAACATTCGGGGGTTGAAAAAGAATATATTTCATATATTGTGCTAATTGAATATTGTTTACTGTGGAAACATGTTCTTTCTCCAGACAGATACATCATCAGGTACAAACTACGAGAACCAAATAAAATCTACCCTTTTCTTCTTTGGGCCTTGAAATAAAATCTATGACTTGTAAAGCACCTCTTCCTTCACAAAAATGAAAACAGAAGACCGTGTTTGCCAAGCCATCATTCTAAGAATGGCCTGTGTTGATAGCAAGAGTTGTAATATCTTCTTCAAGCATCCACCAAGCAAGCAGGCAGAAGCATGTTCTGATGTCTGCCTGCAGGAAGTCATGCAAAAGAATCATTAAAGAGGACAAGTACTGGTGATTTAAAACTGGTTATATATCGAAGTTGAGATCAAGCATTTAGTGCAAATAGCGGAACAATTGAAGCAAAACATTTGGGGACCAAAAATAGCGAAGATGAGAGTTGCAATGCACTTCTACTTTTAAATTTTAATATTCCATTCATACAAGTGATTTTTGGCTGATTCATAACGCATCACAGCAAAAGCCTATTCACAATAACAATAACAAGCTTCTTTCAGATGGATACAGTTTTCACTTTATAAAACGAGACTTATTCATATTTTCCAGTTTTCTGCTTTTTTTGTCTAAAGGGGTTTGAGAAACAAAAGAAAGGAAATTGAAGGTTTTTTCCTTGTAATTGAACACAAACTTCCATGGTACAGTACCATGATACCGGGTTAAAATTTATCCGCGAGATGATAGTGTTCAATGAAATAGCATGGCATCTGTCAAATTCTGAAGTCTGCTGCTATTCGATTGTTTTACTTTTACTTGACTTCTTTTTGGTCTTTGTTATTTGAGCTTAAATATCTTTGTTGCTAATGGGAACTTTCCAAGACTCTGCAAGAGTCACGTAGAGAGAAATGCTAATTGTACTAGATAGTGTAATAAATGTCACTTATATTTCAACCACTATTAAATGGGGATAGACCTTTAAATGGATCTACATTTGATAGTAGATGAATGTGAATTGACGGATCTATGTAAGTATAAATAACATAACTATGTAGAATGAGTTCATTCAACTTGCTTAGCCACACAACTTATAGCATGAGACTGTCTGCGGTTGACATTTATTTGTTCACAGCTGCACACCACTGCTAGAAGTTCACAAATGGTAAAAACTTAGCTTCACCAGTGCCTGTGCTTTCTGCTCTTTTTAGCGTACCCAGTAAAGGTTTGCTTTTGCTCTTTAAATTATATATATCCCTGTGTCATTTTAATTTCTAAAGGTAATAAATTATCATTTTAATTATTGAAATTATAAAAAATAATTTAAATTAATTCCTTTAATTATTCAAGCTAGTCCCACAAATATTATAATAAGGATTAACTTTGAATAATTATTTTTTATGATTTCAAGGATTAAATTAATAATTTGTTGATTTTAGAAACTAAAATGACACGTACATGTAATTTCAAAGATTAAATTTTACCTTTAATTCTTAAGTACACTGCTAGATGTCTGGTAGCTTAAATATCAACTGGTTATAAGCTTTAGCTTAGATCAACCCAAAACATCAAGTGTTTGTAGTCCAATGGTTAGGATAATTGCCTTCATTCTTGGCAAACGGAGTTCTCAATTTAGTTATTTTATTTAATGAATTTTCTTTTTCCTCTCATGTACAACAAACTCCGAGTCAATCATCAATTAGTACTCAACATTCTTTTAATTCATACTCTTTTTTTCTCATACACAACAAAGTACAAACCAATCTTCAAATAGTATTCCAAGATTCGGGGGAAAAAGAATATATTTCCTATATTATGCAAATTGAATTGTTTACTGTGGAATCATGTTCTTTCTCTGGAGAAACATACATCTTCAGTTACAACTACAATAACCACATAAACTCAAACTTTTTCCTTTTTGGGCCATGAAATAAAATTTATCACTTGTAAAGCACCTCTCCCTTCACAAAAGTGAAAACAGACGAGTGTGTTTGCCAAACCATCATTCAAAGAATGGCGTGTGTTAATAGCGAGAGTTGTAATATCTGTATCAAGCAAGCACGACGAACAAATTTGAAGAAAGCATTTTCTGATGTCTGAATCAAAATGCTCGTGTCAGCTGCCAAGGTTCATATTCTACCTAGTGGGGACTCGTTTGCATAATCATCCACCAACCAGAGGCCATAGTCACGAAACCGCTTTATCTTCTTCTCAAAACCTACTATATAGTTATTGTGAATGATCACATGCATTCCTTTAGTTTCCTTAACCCATGTCTTGTTCTTGAAATATAATCCGCCAGTAGGGAACGCTGCCTGTGGCAGCAAGTATAAATCCGCCTGCAGGAAATCATGGGAAAAAATCATTAAAGAGGAATATATATGTATACATTTTAAAAGTTCTATAGAATAGAAATAAACCTAGCCACTCTCCTGGTAGCAAATATCAAAGATAAGAAATTGCAATGCACATTTTCTAGTGTCAATGCACTTCTACTTTTAGCCTTCCATTCATACAAACGATTTTGCGCTGATTCATAACACATCACAGCAAAACCTCTATTCACAATAACAATAAAAAGATTCTTTCTGATGGATATAGATTTTACTTTTACTTTATAGAACAAGATTTATTCACATTCCTGTTTTCTGCTTTTTCATCAACAGCGGCTTGAGAAACAAAAGAGAGGAAATTGAAGGTCTTTTCCCTGTAATTGAACACAATACCATGAAGCCATAAAATTTTTTCTGAGAGATATAGCGTTCAATGAAATAACAAATAGACTTCAATTTGTTGGAGAAGTTTATACTTAATACCAGTTAAACCAGCAAGTCATGAGGATAGGATTCATATTTAAGCCTTTAACGACATGCAATGTGCTACTTTATCAGTAACAAGTTGTCCTAAGTGACCATCAATATGTCCTAAAAGAAAGTCAATAAGCACCCTTCATATATTGGTTTAATTAATGTATGGAAGTCATCCAAACTGGAAGAAAACAAGAAAAATGCAACAAACCTCTTTAGCAGTCTTCATTAAAGCCCAGTTAAAGGCAGGCTGATCATTAGATTTCTGGGTTTTAGACCAGGGTTGAAGCTGAAGTTCCTCAATCCACTTTTTCAAAACCAGCTTTGCTCCATCAGTAGGGTGAAGGAAAATCATGCAACTACATATGTAAGGGCGGCCTTTTTTTCCTGGTGGTGGTAAATCATGAGAATGGTTCAATGGTTTGATCTGATCTCACAAAGAAATACAAATGAAAAAAGCAAGTCAATAATACAAGAGCAGAACAGAATTACACTAGAACTGCAGCATACAACACATATTAGCATACTTACTGCAGTCATATCATCCGTAAAGTACACATCATGATTCCCTTGCAACTGAAGCAATGGATCACCCAACCAGACCATATCAACATCATTGTACATTACACTATATCCAAGCTCCAAAATCTTCAACAGATGGCTTGGCCTCCTGGCTGTAAAGTTGAAGAAACCCTATACAGTGAAAATAAACAATCACATATTCTAAAACTCAGCACCACACATGGGAAAGGAAAATGGCTGGATCCAAAATAATTAATACCACTTCAGACATAAGCATAAAACGTACCACCAAAGACAGTAGGTAAGTGTTTAAATTTCCAAGAGGCATCCAATACAGTAACAACAATTCAAGTCACCAGATCATGAAAGCACACGTTTGAGCCATAAAATACAACCAAAACAATCATGTCTTTATAACTGGTAAAGCATATTATAATTAGGGGGCATTTGGATGACATTCTGGGCCTGAAAAATCACTTTCTTCACCCAAAAAATACTATTCATATATTTGGATTTTTTTAATTAAAAGCTAAAAAGAGTAGCATATGAAATTAAAAAAAAAAAAAAAAATCAGTTTTCAACTTTTTCTATTATATATAAAATTTAAGTGAAACAAATGCTCCCTTAGTTACAAGTCCAAACAGAAATCCAACAAAAACCCACATCAACAATCAAATTGCAATTACAGATGAAGTATAACTATACATGAATTCCATAAAAGACACAAACATCATCGAGTAACAAACCTTAGAGCCAAACTTATGAGCAGATTCAGCATCAAGCACAGGTGGAATGAGGACAGCATGGCCAGGCCAACGCTCATTGACCTTATCGAGTGAAGTGTAGTCCTCAGCAATAACAAGGACCATGTCCTGGCGGTTCTGCCTTGTGATGCTGATCAACCAGTTGTTGAGGAAAGGAAGGTAAGGCTGGCTCACAATGCAAACTATGACAGTTCCATTTTTGGCCACAAAGGAGAGTGCTTGATCCAATTTGTAAGCACCCCACTTTGACACAGAAGGCTTTGACACTGAGAATATGCTTTGGGGCATCATCCCTACCCAGGGGGTGAACACACCCACCACCATTATAAGGCACAAGAGGACCAAGAGTGTTGTTGGGCTGAAAATGGAGATGGGTCTCTTGGGATTGGTGGAGGAAGGAGGTGAAGCCGTGAAGGGGTTTGAGAACGGGTTGTGGAGACTTCTTTGGTGCAGAAACATTGACATTGCTCTCCGAATAAAGAAGGAGAAATGGAGTGGTGGGGTTGCTGCGGAAATGGGAAAAGATTGGAACTTTGATGAAATGATTGGGATTGAGGATTTGGGGGTGTGAGATTTGAGATGAGGTGATTCAGACCAGGGAAACGAAACGACAGGGAAAGGCAGTCACAGAGCTAGTAGTGTCTGTGACAGACAGAGAGTGCTGCGGTAACGTTGAAGATGATTGGCTTTCACTGGCAACCTCGGATCGATCCAATCGATCCCTCGTAACCAAGATTGAATTTGAGGTTATAAGGTCGGTAGAAGGATCAATGGCAAGGTTTCCTTCCAATTGGATTGAATTTGGATTAAATCTTGATGTTAATTGTATGAATTGTAATCAGGTGCCCACTCCCCTACAGTTGAGAGTCAATGTAGTTATTTACAGTTGTTTTTAACAAAATTTCTGAAATGTGGTTAAATGCAGATAAAAGTGTGGCTAAACATATGGAAATGTGGTTAAATGCAGATAAAAGTGTGGCAACTTGCAATTAACCACATTTTTAAAATGTGATTAAATGAAATTAAATTTGTTTATACCTCCTCCCTTCCCCACCTCCCAGCTCTGCCACCACTCCCCCATCTCTACCACCACTATCATCACCCATTTTAGACCAAACCTTGCTATTTAATATCCAAAAAAACATAAAGAAATTCAGAATCATTCATAGAAAGATGCTACTACCCTATTGTTATTGAAACTCATGCCACCACCATCACCACTCTCTCCTCAAGCTCCACTTTGCAGCACCAACCTTCTCCATATCGGCGTCATCTCCATCCTCCACTACCACCATCACCACCCCGTTCTTCATCTTGCAAACTAAAATTAAAAGCAAACCCCGTTTTACTTCTTTTTTTATTTTTTTCGATTTTGTTTGTCCTGAATTACCAAACTACCATGAGGGAACAAAGAATATCGTGAAAGTAACATTGGGCAAAAGGAAAAAAAAAACCCAACAAAAAAAAAATATATTTTAGATCTACAAAATCAATATTAACCAGATCCAATATTTGGTGGAATCAATCTTCTCCTCTCTAATTATTGATTCCCAAGTTTTGATTTTTTTTTTTGTGCGATAGATTTTCCTCTCTTCAAAAAAAAAAAAGGCTTCACTTGGGAATCCAAATCAACAACAGCAACAAAGTAGCAATTTTAATTTGTAGAAGCGCAAAGAGATATCTGATTTTTTAGAAAATTGATTTTGGGTATGTCAGGAGGGGGAGGGGTTCAAAGTGGGGGAATGGGGAGGAAAAGAGAGGAGGGGCGATGAGTGTGTAGGCATGTAACAACATCTTTATTTTCATTGAACCACATTTGTAAAATTTTGGTTTAGTACATAGCGGTTGCAAGATAAAGGAGAATAGGGGTTTTGCTTTTGATTTTAGCGGTGGTGATGGTGGTGGCGATGGTGATAGAGTGAGGATTGAGGAGGGAGACCTTGAGTATAGCAAAGTGTGTGTTGGTGTTTAACGACACATTAAATTTTATTTAATCACATTTATGAAATGTGGTTAAATGTAACGGCATGGGAAGACATTGACCAGTAAAGGTAGGTGAGAATGCCCAAATCAATCATCTTGATGTGAGTGTAGAATGCAGAGATTCATTTCTCTAAGGTATTATTTTAATATTTAAAATAAAAAATAATTTTAAATATATTTTTAGTCTCATAAATGTAGATTATTTTAATTTTGATCGCTTTGTTTGTAGTCTCTATTGTTCTAAATTTTGATCTTAATAAATATTTTTGAATATGCATTTCATTATTATAAATATTGAAATTTTTATTTTTACTCTTTAAATGTTTCAAGAATATTCTTTTGATCATTATAAATATCATTATTTAACATTGAATTCACATAAAAGGGATCAAAAATATAATTATGGATAAAAGAGGGGCCAAAACTAAAATAAAAATTTTAGAAAACTAAAATAAATCATGTTTATTAAGACTAAAAATATGTTTTAGCCAAACAGATATCTTCAATGTCTTTAAAATATGAAAATAGCTTTTAATATTTTTTTAATTTAGTAATAACAGATAAGGATTTCTTTCAATAGCCTTAGGCCTTATTGTACTTGTTCCTTTTTATAATCAACGTGTATGATTTAAGTTTAACTTTGGTAGAGTTTAATAAGGTGATTTAGTGAGACACATGACTAATTCTTAGCTACAAATAACTAAAGAGTATTAGTACGTTTGAATTTTATAAGAGGTATGAGAGGAATCCATTTTAAGAAAATTAGTTACAAGAAAATTTAAAATTATTTAAAATTTAGTTTTTTTAATAAGAGTTTAACTTTAATGCATTTACAGGATAAAAAAATATTATACTATCATCCAATCAAATCTGCTCATTTGTATTACTTTTCAACTAGTGGTGTGAGACTTAACCACCATAGTTAATTTAATAACACATGATTAGATGATAATTTAAAAAATATTATAGTATCGACCCATAGAAATTAAACTCTTTTGATATATTAGTAGATGAAAGTAATAAAATTTTAATGTTGAGGGTATATTAAGTTTAAAATTGCTTTTAAATTATTTTCAACACTTAATGGAAACTTCTTAAGCATTTGTGGTTTTTCCTTTTGGTACATCAAAATTATGTAAACTATCCAAGTCGAACATTACTATAAATATTTGGTTTGAATTGCGTAAAATGATAAAAATAAAATAAAAAGGCGTTTTTTAGGTTAAAAAAAGAGACTCTTAGGATTTAAGAACGAGAAAAGTTATCCCATGCCCAAGCTAAGATATACTACATCTCATATGAAGAACACATAATTATTTATTATTACAGTTGATTCTATAAAATTAAATTACTCATGTTATTGTAATACATTAAAAGTAATCCCCTTTTTCGTGCGCATAAAGTAAGCCCTTTTATTTATTTATAATATAATATGTCGATGAAAACTTACTAATCGAGCAAAGTGAATTTCACTAAGAAACAAAACAATCTTCTTCCCTTTTTTTTTATGCCAACGAGAAAAAATCTTCGAGACGCTCAAAGCTTTTTCCAGCCTTAATATGTATTGATTTTTTCTTTTGGATCGATAAATTGGGTGGCCCAAGTAGGAGACAATTGCCATATCTTAGTCCAAGTTTTGCTATCAGTTAACAAACTATGTAAAGCCTTGAATTTGGAAAGGTAAGCCCATCTTTGAAAAACGGGAAAAATAGAATTTGCCAGCAGTGGTATAGGATAGCTATGCTCTAATGTGTCTAGAATTCACTCCCACATTTCGCAAATTCTTGGACCTTGACCTGGGCTCCATTGATATGGCTATGATTTGGGCCACATTTGTGGACAAGTCTACAACATTTGATCTAAATTCTCAGAGTTGCTGTGTGTTTTTCTTCCAGGTGGGCATTGCAGTGTCTTCCCCTTCCACCTACAAGGGAAATAGCACTTGGTCTTGTCAACTAAGCAATGTGGGGACACGATATTATAAACAAGCTAGCTTGTGTCAGTACAAAAGTGCAATGTGTAATATATCTTGTTGATGCATTTAAGAACTACTAGAAACGGGGCCTACTACTTTGAGACCAAGCAAAACGAAAAACCAAACTGAAAATTCCAACCTATAGAAGCCTTACGTTACGTCTCTTAGACTCAAACCAATGACCCCCCAACTCACAGTTTGGTAGACACTACACTAGTCTTGCATTCACAAGCATAACAATGTTGATGTCTATGTTTTACTATGATGTCTGAACGACCCATTTCTTATGAAGACTAGACCCTCTTTTCCCATACTTGCCACGGCCTCAAAACTCCAATATGGCTACCTTCACAACTGGTTCTCATGACCCTGATCAGGTATTGTCTGTCATTGTGCTCCTCCAAATGGCTTGCTTTTGTTACTTTGAAATTTGCAATACTTTTTAAGTTATTTTGTTTGTTGTTGGTTTCTCATTCATATATGTGCACTATACTATATAATATGTATGTTATGGCAGCATCGGCCTCCTACTCGTCAATCTGCATCATCAAAAGCATGCAGAGTTTGTGGTGATCAGATTGGATACAAGGAAGATGGGAAACTGTTTGTGGCTTGTCACGGGTGTGGTTTCCCTGTTTGTTGACCCTGTTATGAGTATGAGAGGAGTGAAGGCACCCAGTGCTGCCCTCAATGCAACACCCGCTATAAGCGTCTCAAAGGTTAGCTTAGCATAACTCACTGGCTTCCACATTCTTTTTTATTATTGTTATAAGAATGAAAAATGTGAGCTATCAGATATATGTGGACTTTGTGGCATTTGCTTCCGCGCAGGTTCTCCTAGAGTAGCTGGAGATGAAGAGGAGAACTTCGACGCAGATGATTTTGATGATGAATTTCAGATTAAGAGTGGTCATGATGATCCAGACCGGCAACATGATGTTAATTATGTGGTAATTTCTTTCATGATGAGGCATTAAAATCATGCATGAGAATGCAGATCATGTATTATGCTAATTTTAGGCCTCTTACTATTAGTCACAAGCTCCAGAGGATACATGTAATGCAGAAACTTTGATGATTTCCCACATGAGGATTCACTAAAGTGAATTATTATATATTGTGGCTATGCATATAATTGAGTATATGTAATCAGAGAGACTACGGGGCTATTTGTGATTTATACAGAAAATAGAGACAACAAGGAACAGCAGTGGCATCCCAATGGTCAAGCTTTTTCTTCTGCTGGAAGCGGTAAGCATTTATCTTTTCACAAAAATATAATTGCATTCTCACTAAATTATATATATGATTTTCTAAGTTGGTTTTTACTATTCTTTAGTGGCGGGTAAGGATTTTGAAGGGGAGAAAGAATTCTACAGCAATGCAGAATGGGAAGAAAGAGTGGAGAAATGGAAAGTCAGGCAAGAAAAGAGAGGCCTGCTTAACAAAGAGGAAGGAAAAGATGACCAAGCCGAAGAAGAAGATGACTACCTGTGAGTGATTTTTCCTATGCTCTTGCTTGGACAGCAATCAAGCAAATCAACAGTTTGGTATAATACCATTAAAAATATGATGAAATTTTCTGTAATTGGCAACTTTATATTGTATGAAAGTTTGTGTGAAAATGTTATATAAATTATACAGCATTTGTCACAGAGTTTCTTTTTGGCACATGACAGTTTGGCTGAAGCTAGGCAACCATTGTGGCGAAAGGTGCCAATACCTTCAAGCCTAATCAACCCACACCGCATAGTCATCGTCATGAGGCTGGTGATCCTAGCTTTCTTCTTGCGTTTCCGCACCATGACTCCAGCATATGATGCATATCCCCTGTGGCTCACATCTGTCATATGTGAGATATGGTTTGCACTCTCATGGATACTTGACCAGTTCCCCAAATGGTTCCCCATCATGCGCGAGACATACTTGGACCGCTTGTCCATAAGGTTCGAGCGCGAAGGGGAACCAAACAAACTAGCCCCGGTTGATGTCTTTGTGAGTACTGTGGACCCTTTGAAGGAGCCTCCCATCATAACAGCCAACACTGTTCTTTCAATCCTCTCTGTTGATTACCCGGTTGAGAAGGTTTGCTGCTATGTGTCTGATGATGGTGCATCTATGCTCCTGTTTGATACACTGTCAGAAACTTCTGAGTTTGCAAGAAGATGGGTTCCCTTTTGCAAGAAGTACAACATAGAGCCAAGGGCTCCTGAGTTCTATTTCTCTCAGAAAATTGATTACTTGAAAGATAAGGTGCAACCCACTTTTGTGAAGGAACGCAGGGCCATGAAGGTGTGTCATATTTGTGAATATAGAAAAAAAAAAAAGTTATGTTTCTTCCCTTGATGTTCTTTTTGTGTTGTTGTCTCAAGGTTTCATTGAGACTTAGAAGTTCTTTTTTGTTGTTGCTCCATTACAGAGAGAATATGAAGAATTCAAAGTGAAAATTAATGCTTTGGTGGCAAAGGCTCAGAAGAAACCAGAAGAGGGTGGGTGATGCAGGATGGTACCCCATGGCCTGGGAACAACACTCGTGATCATCCAGGAATGATTCAGGTTTGGCTATTGCATTCTCTAGTTAGCTCGTTTTGTGCACTCTTCAACATCTTATCAATAAGGAACAAAACGTGAACTCATGAACATCTATTGAATTAGGCTCTCTTGATTCTAACAGGAATAGTAAAAGGGAAAATGTAGTGTTCAAAATTTGCAATGGTTCTTAAAGAATTGAGCTAATTTTAATAAAAAATAAAGTCAATTAAGGATTGCAATGGCTGGTTGTCTGGTGAGCACTGGCATGGCTCATGATGGACTTGGCTTTGCTAATTGCAGGTGTATTTAGGAAGTGCAGGTGCACTGGACGTGGATGGCAAGGAACTGCCACGACTTGTGTATATTTCTCGTGAAAAACGTCCCGGCTATCAACACCACAAGAAAGCTGGTGCTATGAATGCTTTAGTGAGTACGAGAATTTGAAGTTATGTTTTGTTGATTCATTTAGAATATTAGAAAACTAACATGTTCATAACTCTTTCCTTGTTGTCTGTCCCCAAAAGGTTCGAGTTTCTGCTGTGCTTACAAATGCACCTTTCATGTTGAATCTGGATTGCGATCATTACATCAACAATAGCAAGGCTATAAGAGAGGCTATGTGCTTTTTAATGGACCCCCAGCTGGGGAAGAAGCTCTGTTATGTTCAATTCCCACAAAGATTTGATGGTATTGATCGACATGATAGATATGCTAATCGCAACATTGTATTCTTTGATGTGAGTGCCATTATTCTAAACTCTAACTTCAAACCAAAATGTGCAAACTGCATTGCGCTGACTTTTGATGCTTGTGTTCAATGTTGCTTTCATCACAGATCAATATGAAAGGCTTAGATGGGATTCAAGGTCCGGTTTATGTTGGTACTGGATGTGTGTTCAATAGGCAGGCATTGTATGGATATGATCCGCCAGTGTCTGAGAAAAGGCCAAAGATGACTTGTGATTGCTGGCCTTCATGGTGTTGCTGCTGTTGTGATGGTTCAAGGAAATCCAAGTCCAAAAAGAAATCAGAAGGAGGTCTCTTCAGTAGATTGTACACCAGGAAGAAGAAAATGATGGGGAAGAACTATGTCAGAAAAGGGTCTGAGCCCATGTTTGATCTTGAAGACATTGAAGAAGGGCTTGAGGGCTTTGATGAGCTAGAGAAATCATCCCTTATGTCCCAGAAACAGTTTGAGAAACGATTCGGCCAGTCACCAGTTTTCATTGCTTCAACTTTGATGGAAAATGGTGGACTTCCTGAAGGCACCAATACTCAATCACTTATTAAGGAGGCAATTCATGTTATAAGCTGTGGCTATGAAGAGAAGACTGAATGGGGAAAAGAGGTATCCTATCAATTACAATGAGCTCCTTCCATTTGCATTTTGCTAGATGGAGATTTCTAAAATGAAGTAACCTTTTGGTCTTGTTAATGCTATTGACACCAAATACATTTTGATTCTGATTAGCCATACAAAGTACGATGTCAAGTTCTACAAAATTTATCAAACCCTCTCATCAAATTTGTTTCTACTGCAGATTGGGTGGATTTATGGCTCAGTCACAGAAGACATTTTAACAGGTTTTAAGATGCACTGCAGAGGTTGGAAATCAGTATACTGCATGCCAAAGAGAGCAGCTTTCAAGGGATCTGCCCCAATAAATCTATCAGATAGGTTGCACCAAGTTCTGAGATGGGCCCTTGGTTCTGTTGAAATTTTCCTTAGTCGCCATTGTCCACTGTGGTATGGCTATGGAGGAAAACTTAAGTGGCTAGAGAGGATGGCTTATACAAATACTATAGTCTATCCATTCACTTCCATTCCTCTTCTTGCATACTGCATAATTCCAGCTGTGTGTCTTCTTACTGGAAAATTCATCATCCCTGCTGTAAGTACACAATTAAACTTCTTTTCTATTATTAGCATAACCAATTTGCTTTGATCACTTTCTTCACAACTTTTGCTACTTAATTTCATGCCTTCTGACTAGTTTTGATATATGCAGTTGACCAACCTTGCTAGTGTGTGGTTCATGGCTCTATTCATCTCCATCATTTTAACTGGTGTGCTAGAGCTTCGGTGGAGCGGTGTTAGCATTGAAGACTGGTGGCGCAATGAACAATTCTGGGTCATTGGAGGTGTTTCTGCACACCTTTTTGCTGTGTTCCAAGGCCTCCTTAAAGTTCTTGGAGGAGTGGACACAAACTTCACTGTCACAGCAAAAGCAGCAGATGATGCCGAATTCGGAGAGCTCTATCTATTCAAGTGGACAACACTTCTGATCCCACCAACCACTCTCATAATGTTGAATATTGTAGGAGTCGTGGCTGGAGTCTCTGATGCCATCAACAATGGCTATGGTTCATGGGGACCTTTGTTTGGGAAGCTATTCTTTGCCTTTTGGGTCATTGTACACCTTTATCCTTTCCTCAAAGGTCTCATGGGAAGGCAAAACAGGACCCCTACCATTGTAGTTCTATGGTCAATTCTTTTGGCATCAATTTTCTCATTGATTTGGGTTAGGATTGATCCTTTCTTGCCCAAGCAAACTGGTCCAGTACTCAAACAATGTGGAGTAGAATGCTAAGGCAGTGGAGTGCACTTTTGGTGCAGTGCTCTTCCCACACTCATTAGAAGATGCATAATGGCACCTTTGTTTGGTACTTTTTTTTGTTTATCATTACTCAGTGAGTGTTCGACTTTCTGAGAAGAGATATTAGTGAATACAGATTAAAAATACAAATACAAATGTGGTTATGGTTAGAATAGACCACAGAGCAAATGCATGTGCATCTTCCGGGAGGTATTATTATCAGCTCCTTTTAATAAGAATTTTGTTCATTTGTGAAAAAGAAGAGATATATATATATATAGTATTAAATCATTCTGAACAAGAGTCACTCTTTGTTTTATGAAATTTCCACTGCATATTTTACTTTCACAGTTGTTTGTATCTTTAAATTGCTTTATTTGAAATCAAAAGAAAAAATTGAATTCACGGCCCATCATTTATAATCTAACTTAGCACCAGACTAAACTAATGCGTGTTAGGAAGTTGCTAAGACAAGATATTAGTCCACCAACCTGCCATACACAAATCCTATTTAAGTTTATTAAAAGCACATGCAAGAGTCAAGACTCAATCGCGTCCATGTTTGCCGTTAATAATTTGTATAAGAAAACAAATTAACGCGTTTATACGCAAATATGTACATGCCAATTGACAGCCATAGTAAATTGGGTATAGTTTACATATAATAAAACAAACAACCATTTTGTTCTGACTTTTTTAATTTGACATTAATTCAGTCCTAATAAAAAATTTTACATCAATTTTGTTTTAACATTTTTAATAAATATATTAAAATAGATTTTTAAAATCTTATGATTTGTATTTTTTTGTCCATCAATAGCAATAAGGTTTGAACTTATGATCCTATCCAAATTATTCAAATCTCTTACCATTAGTTGATTACTTGCTCTTTTGATATGATTATTTTGATTTAAAAGAATATTTTAATATTTTTATTTTTAGAGAATTATATTAACGGTGCTTATTTTTGTAAACTGTTTTTCTCTATGTATCTTTGAAAAATTCAGTACCTTTTTCAGGAAAAAATAAAGTGTAAGAATAATTACTTTTCTTATTTTTTTTCCTGTGAAGAATAATTACTTCATGGGATAAAGGCATAAAGCTAGGAGAATGAATGGGTACCCAACAGACGCTACTGCCTTCGCATCTTGGAATTTTGTAGCTTTGTAACATTTCTTTTCAATTTCTTTTTACTATTCTCTCTAGCTTTTGCTTCTGACTAATTAATAATAATACCATTTTTTCCTTTATTTGTATCTTTTTTTCCCACAAAATTTAGTTCCTCGAATCAGTAAAAATGGGAATTGTTTATGCCCACCAAAGAAAGCAACATGAGATTTGCTTAACCCTGCCAAGAATCTAATTTCATCCCTACATCTGCAAAATTTCCAACCTAAGACTCGAGCTGAATAGTGAATACTCCACAAACTTAGCACGCAAGCAGCTGGTAACTACTTCAATCTCAACTATTTGTGGTAAACTGATATTAGAAAATTTATAAAATGTTATACAGTTAATTTTGGTTTATGCATAAAATTTTTGTACGTAGGTAGACACAGCAATTGATAAACCAGTGATTCGAACAATTAGATGACCGTAAACTTAAAGATTACTTAAAGCTGTTACCGCATACAACTCAATTACACAAATACTTGAGATCATTTGGTTGTAATTAAGAGTTAAAAATTCTGATTCTTGATAAAACTAAAAAAGCTGCTATGTCCTTATTAGTCATTACATTATAACTTTTTTAGTAACTACTAGTAAATGAAGAAAGAATAAGGGCGAGAAAGAAAGAAAAAAGAAGAAAAAAAAAAACAAAAGATCTGTCCTCTGTGGGCATTTGTGTCTTCTTCATGAGAGATTTATAAAATACAAACCTAACGCATCATGTTTATTAGATATAAAAATAGGATAAAATATATTTTATTCCATAAACTTTATGTTATATGTATTGTATACCTTGACTTTTATAAATATTAACGACAACTTTAACTTTCTAAATAAGTGCAAAACACTTCTTTTATTAGTTTCGTCATTTCCACTATTAAGTGGTCACGTCACCTACACAATTAAACAAACAAAAATATCTTTTATTTTAATCAAATTTCTCAACCCTCAAAACGAACAAAAATACCCTTTTGTTACACAATCAAACTGTAGTATCTGAAATATATTTTTATCCATTTTTTGATGGAGGAGGGTTTAAGTTGGAAAATTTATTTAAAAAGAATGACATTTTTATCCATTTAATTGTGCACGTTATATGCACATACCTTAATAGTGAAAATGGATGTCAACTTAATTAAATGAGATGTTTTGTACTATTCAATAAATTCAGGATGTCATTATGCACTTTTATAAAATTTAAGGTATAAATTATACATAATTTAAAATTTATGAGGTAAAATATATTTTATCCTAATAATTATTAATATATCATATTCTAGTAGCTTATATTTTTAAGAAAGATGATTTTATGATAATATTTAGATACACTTATAATAAAAATATTATTTAAGATGTATTTAGTCCTATAATGAATCCTCTGGCTTTTTTATCAAATGCCTATAAATGCATTCTTAGAATTGTGAGTATACCCTACAATAATTATTCCTTCTTTAAAGTTTGCAGAGAAGTAGGGAACGTTAATGGGGACTGATGGGACCGGCACCAATTCAATTCAATAGCCTAATAGCCCCTTTGATCTTACTAATAGCAACTTTTAAACAGTGAAACAAAACAGTTGCACACCCACCAAGCATTCTACTCCTGAAGAGGAACCACCAAATTGTGTTCTGTTTTGTTTATGAGAAACAAAACACCTGCTTAAAAACTGTCTCTACTCAATTAGAATGGGATTCTCAGCGGTGGCTTTTGTCTTGTTATTGCTGCTAGTAGAACAAGCCACCACATGCTTCACTTTCAACAGAGGGACAAGGCTATCAGAATACAAGAACAAACTTGAGCAAAAACTAGCAACTAGTCCCTTGCCCCAACCACCCTTGGCATCATCACCAGCTGCTTCTTCACAACCAAAATTGGTAGTGTACATTACATTATTGCATTATTAATTTTCTTGTGCTGTTCTCTCTAGCTAGCTAACTTTAAGTCCCATGAAATTTTAAAATAAGAATAATAATACTTGTTTTTAATTTCTACTATATATGGCCTTTTTGTTTTGAATGTGAATGGTTAGAGTGGGAGGAGGGTGTTGTACCCAAGTGAGTATGGGGCAGACCCAACAGGGGCACAAGAGAGCAGTGATGCCATCTTGAAAGCAGTGGAGAATGCTTTTGAGTTGCACAAGGAGGGTCTTCAATTTGTGGGAGGGGTGAATGACCTTGGAGGTGTTGTGATTGATCTGCAAGGTGGAAACTACAAAATCAGCAAGCCCATCACATTCCCTTCCTCTGGTGGCGGCAATCTTGTGGTCAGCATCTCTTTTCCTACTATTTCTCATGATCAATCTTTGTAACTGCAATAATTTTGAACATGTAGAGATTTGTTGTAGTGTGATTCAAAGGCAAGCATATGAAAGAAAACACAAAATTAACTTCGATAGTTTGCTTACCATAAAAGGAAAAATTATTGCATGTTTACAAAGCATCACACAGAATTATATATGTATCACTTCAAGTAATACTACACATTTCAGTTAAAAATTATGTAATATAAAAATAATTGTTATAATATGTCCATGAAGTACCTTTGTGCTGAAAATATAAGTTAAGAATTTAAGTAGAAATTTCTAATTTTTATAGAAATAAAAAATATTTATTTTTTAAATGATTACTTAAATCAGCATTAACCTCCTATTTAACAAAACCTAAAATACAATAACGAAGAGGTGAGATGATGGATGATTTTGTCTGTTTTGATTTTTGAGATGAAAATGGGTAAAGAAAATAGAATAGGGAATAGTGGGAATAATTGGTTTTTAGTACCATTTTCGTTTGTTAAATACATAATAATTTTAATAATCAATATCATTTCTGTTATTTTTTACATGTTTTAATTGAATAAAACTATTTTTGATTTATTATATTTTTGTAATCACATTTTCGGTAATAGTTGAATTTTATTAAATTAGTTTATTTTTAACGTGACTCAGTTTTTTTCAACAAAATAAAAATATATTTAAATACTTTTAGAATTACGACAACTTTTTTTTCCCATGTGAAAAAAAAAGCAGTCTTTTTTCTTCTTTCTTTAAAGTACATCTTTTAATTTTTTTTTTTATACTTATAAAAGTGTGCCCTTTAGAGAGGACGTGGTTTTTACACGAACAAACACGAAAAGGAGGACAGGTGTTCGATTGCAGTCTCGTTTCATCTTTCTCGTGCAACTAGACGCGCACGCTTCTTGTTCTTTTTGGGAAAAAAGGGATTTTGCTTTTTTTTTTCCTGAAATTAGATTTTTTGTTTTGGTCAGAATTAGAAATTATCTTATGCAATGTAGATATTTTGCCATTGAATTTTTTCCAAGCCCCAGAAAAGAAGGAATGAAAAGACGTGCCTGCCCTTCCACGAAAGTCTTTTGCATTGGTAAAATTATTTTGGATTTTTTTTAATTAGTGACATAAAAGACATTGGCTAAATGAAACTAATATATTGAAAATATAAAATCTTATTTTCTTAATGTCTAATTATTTAAACATTACAAATTTCTTAGGAGAGAGAAGAGAGTTAGATATGCCAAACCGTAGACCATATTTGAAACATTTGATGATTGGATTTTGGGGTGTGAGTAAATGCACATGGCTCTGTGACACGTCGCCAAACCTAAATTCATCATTGATGCTATCAACCTAGGATGCCCAATTATCAATTTTGCAGTTAATTGAACTTCACAATTCCGTCAAAAAAACACTTCACAATCAATCCTTATCTAACTAAAGCCTTTCTGATTATAACTCACCGACAACTCTACTTACCCCAGAAACGTTTAGAAAAAAATTGCCACATTCAAAGCCAACTTGGAAAGCTACACTCCGTAAGATAGCCCGAGAGATATATATCCACAATAATAATTAAACTAATCCCTTATTAGCAGCTTTCTTTTTTAAATTCGTAGAGTTTCATCATTAATTATTGAGACTGTAACTGAAAAAAAAGTTATTTAAATTCACCTAAAGTAAGTGGCTACTGTCATTTGCACCAAAAGATTTCCAACTTCTATTACTCACATTTTAAGTTTTCAAGATATTGATTGCATTTATTCTTTTACTCGTTTTAGTATTAGAAGGATTTGTAGGAAGATATAGCAAAGCTCTTAAACTTAATACAAGCTTTACATTTTGTGAGCAATGGATTTTAGTTCACACAATGTCCTCATATATTTTAGCAATGATTATTTTCTTATATATACTCTGGTCCTCCTTCATTCCCAAATATAAGTTCATTTGAACAAACCAATACATTGAATAGTCAAAACTGATATGTCGAAAAGTACTTTTCAATATAATGTATCAGTTTGTTCAAATTAATTTATATTTGAGAACAGAGGGAGTATTACTCAGATGCAATTAAAGGTATGTTTCCTTCTGCTGAAATAGCAATGTCACTTGCATTACAATATATGATGTGCACTTTGGAAGCTTTTTTTCATCTTAACTACATGTATCTATCTACATTGCATCTGAACTCATTGACAGAATGTATGCTTGATTAGGTAGAAGGAGGAAGCCTGAGAGCATCTGATACATTTCCGGGTGATAGACATCTAGTTGAGCTATGGTCATCAAATTCCAAGAAACTTGAGACAACAGAATCTCTGCATTCTGATGATGGCTTCAGCAGCATTAAAGTACAAGACAATGTAATTTACTACGAAGACATAACCTTCAGGGACATCCTCTTTGATTCAAGCTATAGAGGAGGAGGGATTTTCATTGTTGATTCTGCTAGGACCCGGATCAACAATTGCTTCTTCCTTCATTTCACCACAGAAGGAATTCTAGTCCAGAAGGGGCATGAGACCTTCATATCAAGTTGTTTTCTTGGGCAACACTCAACAGTTGGTGGAGACAAAGGCGAGAAGGACTTCTCAGGGGTTGGCATTGATCTTGCTAGCAATGATAATGCTGTCACAGATGTTGCAATTTTCTCAGCAGCCATTGGGGTTGTGCTAAGGGGTCAAGCTAACATTCTAACTGGGGTACATTGTTACAACAAGGCAGCATCTTTTGGTGGCATAGGCATCTTAGTGAAATTGGCAGGAAATTCACAAACTAGAATTGATAACTGTTATCTGGATTATACTGGTATTGTCATGGAAGATCCTGTTCAAGTTCATGTCACTAATGGGTTATTTCTTGGCGATGCTAATGTTTTGTTGAGGTCTATTAAAGGTCAAATTTTGGGCATGAATATAGTGGACAATATGTTTAGCGGTGACCCCAATAAGAAGGTTCCAATTGTAGCACTAGATGGGCAATTTAGTAACATTGATCAAGTGGTGATTGATCGGAACAATGTGAATGGCATGGGCTTGAGATCAACGGTTGGGAAGTTAACTGTGGCAGGAAATGGCACAAAGTGGGTGGCTGATTTCTCATCAGTTTTGGTATTTCCTAATCGGATTAGTCATTTTCAGTATTCGTTTTATGCACAAGACGAGCCTAAATTTGTAACGCATTCTGTTACTAATGTGTCAAATAATGTTGTGGTTGTGGAGAGTGATAGAGAAGCTAAAGGGTTGGTCTCCTTCATTGTTGAACAATAAGAAGTAGAGGGATTGTATTAATGCATTCATCAATCAATGTATTCAGCAATATCATAATAATTTGTTTTTCTGATATTTTTTTCTCCACATGTATAGCTTATTGCTGCTGAAATCAATTTTCGGCAAGGTGATCGAGCCTTCTTTGAAGATAGATAGCATTTCTCTTTAATCCCCCAAAACAGAAAGCATGAGATTGTGATATCTGGTAATTTTTATAGGTGAAGTGTACTTTGATTAACTCCTATTTCAATTACGCATACGCTAAAGATATGATGTAGGAGCATATGAGATCCCCTTATCGTAGTTCTCTTCACGAGACGACCAATGTTCTAGAAGGCTGCCATTAGTAATAGTGACCCTTCGTGATTATGCAGACGTGGATTCGCATTACGTGTAGCTACCACTAAGCTTTGAACATTTTCGTTGAATGTGCTGTTGTCTATTCATCATGTTGCCCCCAAGGATATATACATATTGAATTGCCCTCACCTCTCACCATTATTTTCACACGCGAGTCAAGAAAGAGACGAATATTGCTTTTCTAGTATTCTCACGAACCATTACGTACCTAGTTCATGGGTGCTTGATTAAACTATATGTACTTCGTAATCTTGTTTGTTACTTGTTTGACAGAAACATTGAGCAATTGGTTTAAATAATATATTTCTTAATGACATGAAAAAAGCAATGTTCAACGATAATTTTAATCATAGAATTGTGTCTGGCGACAACAGGAATATGTGTTTCAGCAGGAAATAAGAAGATAGTGGATCAATAGAGAAAGTCTTATCCAGCTGCTTTTGCCCTTCCTATCAGACATTGTGCTGAGGCGGCTGCTTGCCCCTCTAAAAGTTAGGTAAGCCGCCACTGCATCATGGGATTAATGGCTCACCTTAAATCTCAATATATCCTGAAATCCAACGAGTGCAATTGGATATGGTGAACCTATGTTAATCGACTAACATGTATGTTATACCTTGACATTTCGAAGAATCTGATAAAAAATGTGCCTCGTAGTAAAATGATTTGTTGTTAAATGGCCACTGCATATGCAGATGATCTATGGAAAATTCATCTCATACACACCTTATTGTTAGATATTTATATATTCTCTCTTTTTCTTCAATTTGGAATAGCATTCTTATTGAATATTACATGCTGTTTTTGGATGGGGTATAAATTTTCAGACTAATCATCGTCTTTTTAGTTAGTCGTTGCCAGTAAGAATGTCCCAAGTGAAGGTCTTCCTTTTCTGCTAGCTTTCTGTATTCTACTTAGAAAATTTGAATCATGAAGGGGTCAGTGTTAAGGTAACAAGTCACATGATAGTTCAGACATTATTTACTCTTATTCTTTCAAACGTGATACAAACAAAATGGGTTCACCACGGTGAAACTCCAACACCAAACAAATCTACCTGAACTCAGAAAATTACAGAGAGTGCGTGGACTAGTACATTAAAAAAAAAATGATAAATGGGTTCAGGGTATTTTATTATACTAGCACTACAAAAGATAGACAGAAAGGAGGATGAGGTTGATGACAATGAACAGATTGTAGGTGCTCCTTGATGCTCCTGAACCACCGCCACTTGGTGCTACTGTACCACCACCACCACCACTTGGTGCTGGTGCTGGTGCTGTTTGAAAACAATCAAAATCAAACAAACATATTGTTAGATATAAAATCATTCATGTGCTCAATCCAATAGCTTAAGCTTTTGGAATAAATGGTTTCATAATATTATATGAAAATTGATTAAATTTCAGCATAAAGTAAGATGAGTTTGTGCATTGTTTACGTTTAAAACCCCAAAAAATAAAAAGCATTCACATGAGAGGACATATTAAATATAAAACCATTATTTCATGACACATATATCATCATGTCAGCAATGTCATTGACCACATGCATATCAAGCAATTCTATTTTTGATACAAACAAAAGAATCTATAATTCAAGAGATATTAATATTTGGCACTAACCAGGACAGAAGGATTCAGTAGCAAGAGTTGTAGAAACATTGCGGGTGTTGTAACCAGCGTAGGCACAGAATGTGCGATCGCAGGCATCCGTGCCAGACGTGAGGTTGCCAAGGTAGAGGTTCCCTTGGCATTGCAAAGACGGGCAAACGGACCACCTGCTTGTTGGCTTCAGATTTGATGCCTCGCATTGCAATCTAAATAAACACATGTACAAACCACGTATTTATTTATTAATTATAGCATAAGATTAGTGATCTTAAATGGAACACAACTTCATCGGTTAATGTATAAATTATACTTCAATGGAAGGCACTCACATGTAGTTGTTACTGGAGTCGCACTTGCATTTCACGCATTCGTTAGCAGTGTAAACGTAAGCGGAATTTGGAACAAGCAAAGGGTAGTCCAATGAGTCTTTATTCACGTTCGAGGTACAAGCTGCAGGCACAAGCTAATACCATCAGTCCAAGATCACAATCATACAGATTTACATAATCCATGTCACAAAAGTTCTCACCAATATTTAATTTACACATGCATAGTAACTGATTCTTAGACGATGCTCACAGAATAATAAAAAAGCGGTACTCTATTTTATATTTCTATTTACAGTTTGATAACTCAACCACCGCTTTAAAAATGTGTTGAAAATAAGAAACATCAATGACGTATAAAACTTGCGTATAATCTCAACTCGGCTTAGCTGGATGGTTTATACCAAACAATTATTTGCTGAGGAGAATTGTCAGCATGTGATGCATTCATTTCTTATCGAACGTGCAAATATTCACTTCCCCTAATAAAGAAGTCATTTTGATGTGAGGTGAGATAAGTTTTTCAAAAGGTCATAGAAATTTTATAAAAGTAAAAAATAGCAATTCAACAACTTAGTTATTGAAAATACTTTTTCATTTTCAGATGAGTATAACATTTTTTTTGGTCAGGAAAGCAGGATGGCTGAGTGGGAGGCATAATTAATTCATAAATAACATTATGGATTTCGGTTGACTTTATAGGCCAAGTGGGTCTACATAGCACATTGATAATGAACCAGGCGGCGATGCGCTCATCGTAACACAGCATTGACACAAAAATTGGAAAACATATTTTCCTAGATTTATTTAATTTTCATAAAAGAAAATTGCCCTTCTCACGTGCACTTTAGCACCTAAATTATTAAATATCCAAATTGACATTTTAAACTTTAGAATATATACAAATTAAATATTGAACTTTTTTAGATGTGCAATCCAATATCCTGTATATTTTTAAATTTGTGATATTTTTATTAACCGATAGGAAAATTAATGAAATAATCAATTTATATTTTTTTAAAATTTTAGAGAGTTAAATTGCATATTTTTTAAATTTAATTTCTAAAATATATATAACTTATAATTCAGGACGATAAAAGTGTAATTTTACATTTACATAATGTATGTCAATTAACATAGCAAAACGCCAACACCACGTTATTAGTCGTGCATTAATAAAACATTACTGTGGTATGCATCCTAAATTTACTGGTTACTACCAGTACTACTACACACTACCTATACCCAAGACGAGTTAAGAAGCAACTTACTAGTTACATTAAATATGAATTAATATTTCATAAAATAATATGAATATCACAACTAAATGACAAGCGTTACTTTCGTAATTGACAATTTCAACGTCTATTAGTGAGAGTGGAAGATGTCAAAAGGAAGGTTAAAAAAGAAGGAAAAAAGGTGAAATCCATGAAAAAGGAATTTAATTTACCTTTGAGGGGGACATCGAGAACCTGACCGCCCTTAAGAGACTTGGGGTCAGTAATCCCATTAAGTTCAAGAAGCACCTTCTCCGTGGTACCATACTCCTCAGCAATCCCCTCCACGGTGCTCCCGGCGGGCACGATGTGCGCATAGTGGACCACGCTGCTCCCTCGCACCGCATCGCAGCTACAAGGCAAGGGTATATACAGCGTGTCCCCAGCGGTGATCTTGTTGGGATCACTGATATTATTCGCACGCGCGATCTGCTGGTACTTCACTACTCCCGCGAACACAGTCCTCGCAATCTCGTCCAGGAAGTCACCCGGTTTGATCTTGTACAATGGCACGCCGTTCGAGAGCCCCGTGCCGTTACCGCACTTGCAGGGGAACGGCACCTTAATGGTCTGGCTGGGGCCCACGCTGTAACTGCCGGTGGTGTTGCTTGGGAGGTTGTTGGCTCCTAGGATGTCCGGGAGGTGCTTCACGTTGAAGAGGGTTTGGATGGCGCGCAGGGTAGTGCGGTTTTGGCTCGTGTAGTCGATCAGGGCCTGACACGTGTCGTTGGTTCCGCACTTGAAATTGGCCTCTGGCTGAGCCTGCGTCTGGGTCAAGCCCAGCTGCAGGAGCCAAGAGGCCACGATGAACAGTTTGGTTAGCCAAAGGACCGACTTGCCCAGACCCACACCCATCCTGAATGAGCTTGGGTTACTTTTTTCTGTTTTGCTGTGGTGTGGTCTAGTGATGGATGGAGATGAGGGGTTGCTACTTTTTTTGTTGGCTTTATAGTGCCTGCTGGCTGTGTTGACTGTGAACCCGTGAACAGGAATTTTGTGGGGGTCTTTGCTTTGAACTTTGAACTTTGGACACAAACACTAAACCGTGTGGTGTGGGGGTGGAAAAGTACATAATGTTTATTAGTTTGATTGATTATTGAAGAGTGCCGCTGACTTTGACTTTGATTGTTAATGTGGTAAGCCAAAAGGAGCATCTACGATGCAAGGATGGATCATGGAAATTGCACAACTAGAGCATGTTTGTGTAAGCGGTAAAATTATTCAATAATTGCTTATTTATATAATTACTTTCTTATACAATTGTTTATTTAAAAATCAATTTGGATACTTTAAGCTAAAAAGTGGTTTTAAGTTAATATGTGGTATTTGAATTTTTAAAAAGTAATTATTTTTTATTATTATATGATAAAAACAATTTTTTTAATAGAACAGCTTTTTTTAAAAATAATGCTCAAATTTTAACTTTTTCTCCCAAAATAGCATCTTTTTTTTCACCAAAAAAGGGCTTAAATTTTTAAGTTAAGTTACCAACCACAATTAATTTGTCCAAAAAGCTTTTCTTCTTAAAAAAAAAAAACTGTTTTCCTAGTACCCAAACATGCACTTAATACTAGCTTACTACTCTGCTACATGATGGTGTTGTTATTTTTACACAATAGAATTGTGCAGGGAGTTGAGCAATTTTTTTGACCCTTGGAGTACGCCGTGACTCGGACTCACACAACATGGGTGCTGACTGGCTGGGCTTATAAGGCTGTCCCTTTCGGTGACCTGTATATTACATGGGTTGGTGGTGTTGACCAGTCGTTGCGATTTTCCTCTCTTTATGTGTGTCATGGGATGGCGCGTTCTCATGAAAAATAATCTGCAAGATGCAGATAATATTTGTAACAAATAATAAGTTGACACCTGGAGTGGTATATCATGGCTCCAATCACAATATGGTGTACCATAAATATTCACCATAAAAAATCAATCTGTCTCTCAAACTACCCCCACCGTCAACCACCGTGCATCATCCCCATGCTCTCCATTTCAGCTACCACAAACACCCCTTTCCCTTCATGTCACCACCCAAACGGCAGCTCCACCTTGAAGATTTGCAACAACTTCGTCTTCAAACCCCACGCTCGTCCATTGAAACCACTGACTGTCACACCACCCGCCATCATCCCTTCTATTGTACTTGCTGACTCTGTCCTTCTCCGTCGTCGCCGTTGCCGTCGCGATGTCGAAGCGCAGCAAGAAGAAAGAGCTCGTCAGAGTCTCCAATCTTGGCGTCAAGGCACAGCTCCATTCATGAAGTCGTTCCTCTAGCCTCCAAAACCCATGGTTGAGGAGAAGCGCATGGATCTGGAGCAGCTCCATTTCCGCTTGTTCATCTATTGCCGCATAAGGATGATTCACGACTCCCTCCGCATCTTTGCCACCATCGAAGAGGAAAAGCGCGTGGATCAAGAGCGGCCCATGGCGGAGGAGATGGACGTGGAGGAGGAGAAGAAAGTCGTTCTCGCCTTATCCGACGCTGCACCTTTCCTAAGATCGCCGGCAATCAACAATCGACAATCAACAATGCCGATGGCGTTGCGGCGGTGCTTGCGGCGGCGGTACGATAGGTTCGACCAAGCAGTGGCCTGAGGGCAGCGGCACCAATGAGGGAGACTTGTTCCTTTTGCAATGGAATTGTCTATAGTGTATCATATGTGAATCAGTTGCATCATACACCATACTAAACCCACTCCACATGTCTTCTATTCATTGAGACAACTCATATCTGCATCTTGCAGATTATTTTTCATCTGTAGCTGAGAAAGTCATGGGATATGAACTCTACTAAAGTAAAGAAGATGATAAAATATACAAGGAAAATGTTAATTATCACTAGATCAATAATTTCTATACATAATGTGTAGATCTTATTAAATAATTTAAGGGTAATTAACTCCTTACTCATTCCCTTTATCAAAATCTCCACTTTAGAATGGTAGAGCCGTGTTCAATGAGGTCCATAGTTTTGAAAATCCCACTCTACGACCTTTGAGTCTTAGGAGTGATTCAAGGCTATTAGCTATTTGTAAAAGCCTACTTAATTTGAAGAAATAAGTCAAATAACGGTTTAGCTAGCTACGTAATCTTTTGAGTTTTTATTGATAACAATATGGGAGGAGAAAGTTAATTTGAGACGGAAGTCGGGTGTTATGTGTCTGATGCATTGTTAATTGTTTTGAGAAAAGCGTTGATTCTTTGGTATGTGCCTTATTGTTGGTTAGACAAATTGAAAACGGATAAACAATATATATAATTCAGCAAGTTCGATATTTCTGGGCCAGGGATGGTAATTGTTTAATCTTGATTGAGATTACTGCTGCTTAAACCCAATCTTGAGAAAAGGATTTCCCAGACAGGGACATTACTGCAGCTAAGTGCGTCTGAGGCACGCCTTCACGACTAAGAAGTAAGAATATTGGGAAGGAAAAAAAAAAAGTAGTATGGAAAGGAACAAGGGAAGTATGAAAAGTTGTATTTGACTTTCGCATTGGGTTTATATTATAGAAATGTTCCTCTCTACCTAACTGTTATTGTTCAAATCCTATCCTTAGGAATGACCAATTGTATTATTGTACATCAATTTTTTTTTAATATTTAAATGTTGTGATCTGTTTGTGAAACAATCTGACATCACCACGTATATTATTGAACGAAATTGATGAGTATAATTTGAAGGATTTATATCAACTACACTGCTAATTTAATCACAACGTAACCCATGATTATTAGTTTCCTATGATACTTCAATTAGAATATAAAAACCAGAACGCGTGGAAAGACGAGGAGACATGGGACTGAATGGAAAAAGGTTAAACTCAGGTCTCAGGTGGGAGGTTTCTGATAAGAAACCAACGTTGTCACTCGTCAGAAATCAAAAAAAAAAAAAAACTTAAATCAAATAAATAAATGACTAGAATGAATCGTAGATGGCTGTTGTCCCTTCCATAGGAATTCACGTTTTGTTTTCTCTGGTGTGATGTATGAAGTTCAAGGTAATCGCGGGCTGAAATTTTGTGCGAAGTCATGGTTATTTGTGAGACTTCCGTTTTTAAAATTTTTTGTTAGTTTCCAATTCGAGTGTTAATTCTGAATCGAATTTTTTAAGCTTAATTCTAAATCAAGTTGAAATTGGCATGAATACTGACTGCATTAACTTTTTACCATTTACCTTATAAACTTTTCGAAAGGAGGCGTTTTTTTTTTGGTCAACTGAAAATGATTTTTTTTTTTCAAAATGGTGTGATCTTCGTGTCATTATGCACAATTGTCACCTTATATTTTAATAATGAAGTTCGTCTTATTTTAACTCAACATCTTTGCATGTCAGGTTCTGTTCTCTTGAAGGATGAACAACAACAACAAAGCGGCTTTGAATTGTCAAAATTAAAGGCTTTATCAGTGATGATGGGGTACATGCTTTTGCAATGGCCTCAACAAAGGATAAGGCAAATGAGATTTTTGAGGTCTGCACTGAATCTGCTATTGAAGTTAAAAATGTGACTCTTGCATCATTATTGGTCTATGGAAGTGCGCAAAAGCCAACAATAAGAAACAATTGTATCATTTCTATTTTCTAATCTATGGGCTCCTCTCCCCTCCTGAAATTCTCTCACTAAAAAATTAGCAAGATGTATTATCATTATTTTCACGTTAAGTTCTTTTTGGTTTTAAGGTATTTCCATCCGATTATAAGAAGTCCTTTTAAATAATCATCTCATTCAAGAATTAAACCATAGTTTTCTTTTCAAGAGCGCGGCATATTTATCACTAACTAACAAATTTACGTTCAATTTCATTATAAAATTAGAGGGGGGAAATTTAATTTCACGCAATTAAAGTTTTTTTTCCGGTAAAAATTAACGTTGATTATAATTGGAAGGCAAAAATATTTATAACTGGTCCTTTACGGGTATCTCAGTTAATATTAAGATTAAAGTAATATGAATATTTCAGTTAAGAAGATGGTGAGTACTGAGTAACACGGTATTGGTACCTGCTCTTACCTGAAGATGGATTAGGCCCAGTCTAGCACCTTTGTCTCATTGATGAGACTGCAGTTGAGCAGTCGTCAGATACTCAAATTACATAGGAAATGAAAATTGTTCTTAAGTTTTTAACGAAGACCACTTCGATTAATGATAATAGAATCCTAGAAACTAATTTAACTAACAAAAATGAAATATTAAAATGAATCTCTTTGGTGCGTTTTCTTTTTGGATTCAAGACATTAGATTCATCGCAATAAAATTTAAACTTAAAACCTTGTGTATATATATCCAAACTCCTCATCATTGTATCAATCTCAGTGACTCCTTTATAGTGTTGAGTATTAACATTAATTTAATTGCAAAATAAATATAAAAAATTTAAAAATAAATTTCTTAAAGTTAAAGACTGTTATAACTAGCATTTATAGCTTCAAGAATTAAAGTGGAAATTTGCTATTACTTTCACATAAACTAAGGTCAATGTTTTGGATAGAGATTTATGAAAATAAAACATAATACATTAATAGAATTTAGTTTTGATACATTGATAGAGTAAAATAATCTTATATTGTTATTCAATCATATCTTTTTTTGCATGATTTTTTAAATAACGAGGTTGGAAGTTAACTATATTTGCTAATTTAAGTGATTGGATAACTGTGTAAATTTTTTTTTACACTTCTGTGTATTAAAATTAAATCTATATTAATATGTGAGAAAATTTTAAAATACTTTTGACAAACATGGTTATTTTCTACTTTGAAAATTTTTCGCTTTGATTCAAAATTGTAAGCTTTTAGAATATAAATACTTTTCCATTATTATTTTAGAAAATGATACATAACACAGCCATTAGGATTGGTGGTTTTGTGTTGTATATGTAAGAGGTCTTAAATTTGACATTGTACCACATTTTGGTTTATATTTTGCATTTCACGCGCTTAGATATTCAACACTCACTTTATTTGTTGTTATAAAATCTTACTAGACTAATTGGTATGTCCTGAAGATGTAAACCTATTTGTACGGTCAACCAATTAAAACTTGATACATAAGTGAATTGGTGAGAAGAACTAGGAGAAGTGATGTAATTACTAAAATTATAGTGATCTGTTAAGTTTTAATTGGTTGACGATCAATACATACCAATTAATCTCTAATCTTATTAACAAGAATAAATATCAAAACATTTCATAAATACCAGCGAGTGAAGGAGCTTGTGTCAAAAGAGAGGATGTTAGAATGGCGAGTTAATGAGCTTGAATTAAATGAGAAGGCATTCAAAGGAAAAGTGAAGGATCTTGAGTCAAAAGAGAAGCTATTTGAAGGACGGGAATGAGCTTAAAACAAAAGAAAATCAATTTGAAGAACAAGTGAAGGAACTTGAGTCAAAGGAGAAAATATTAGAAAGGCGAGTTAATAAGCTTGAATCAAATGAGAAGGTATTTGAAGGAAGAGTGAAGGAACTGAGTCAAAAGAAAAGCTATTTGAAGGGCGAGTGAATAAGCTTGAATCAAAGAGAAGCAGTTTGAAGAGTGAGTGAAAGAAATTGAGTTGAAAGAGAAGATATTAGAACAAGTAGTTAAGGAGCTTGAATCAAATAAGAAGGTATTCGAAGGAAAAGTAAAGGATCTTGAGTCAAAAGAAAAGCTATTTGAAGGGAAAGTGAATGAGTTTGAATCAAATGAGAAGGTATTTGAAGAAAGAGTGAAGGAACTTGAGTCAAAACAGAAGCTATTTGAAGAGCGAGTGACTGCAATTGAAACAAATGAGAAGATATTTGAAGAAAAAGTGAAAAATCTTGAGTCGAGAAAAGCTATTTGAAGGGAGAGTGAATGAGCTTGAAACCAAAGAGTAGTAATATGATGGGCGAGTGAAGAAACTCAAGTCAGAAGAAAAACAACTTGAATGCTGAGTGAAGGAGCTCAAGTCAACAGAGAAGAAATTTGAAAGCCAAGTGGGAGCTTGAATCAAACAAGAAGTATTTTGAAAGTAAATTGAAGGAGCTCCAATCAAAAGAGAAGCAATTTGAAGTCCAAATGAAAGGCTTCTCTGGTTTTCTTATATATGAAAATAGTCAAACTAACTAGGATTTTACTTTCTTCCTCCTTTTTAATCACTTGTAAAGCTCTTAATGCAAAAACTCTTCCATTGTATCTTTGATTAAGTGGTTTAACATTATGGCACTACAGGCACTACAAGAAATACCTTAGAATAGTAATGCAGTTTTGTTGTTTCAAATATGTTGAAATTGGTGCAAGTCTTGTGAGTTACAATATTGGTTCAACATGCTGAAAATCCATAGGGGAACTTCCTATCAGTGCAACCTTTTTTCTTTGTCCTCTTGTCATTCTTATACGACTTCCAGTGATTCTATTATTGCCTCAGGATGATATTGCTGGTACATATTAGGATAAAACGGCTTTCCTACTGACACCTATGCATTTTAATTTTGGGTAGACCTTACATTCTTTCATATTATATTCTATGGTTTGTAAATTTCTGTTGGCATCTTGATTTATTATGCTTTTATAAATTATAATATTAGAGGCTCAAAAATCTGCAAGCTAAATATGTTGTTGCACACTACACAGATAATGAATCAAGTTCCACCAATGATGGAAGAAGTTTGCAGTTTCTCTCAAATGAGCAAAGAAATGAATCTGAGTTGCTTGGTGATGATTTTTTAACTAATCTCCAATCCTCATCAGATGCAGAACTCATATTGGATATAATAAAGGACCCTATGATTCCACAATGTAAGAAAGGGGTCAAAGTTGTGCATCTAGATGATAGCCATATCTTTCTTCTTGGACAACTAATGAGAATCTCGCCACATATTAAACCTCATGTTAGGGAAAAGGCAATGAAGCTAGCACTTGATTTGAAAGCTAACATGAGACAAAGTGCTGAAGATTCTTTGGTGGTTCTGGGTTTCTCGCTTATTTTGTCAATTTATGGATTAGTTTCTTCTTTTGATGAAGATGAAGTATTAAAGCTTTCGAAGCTGCTGCTCACCACAAGCAAGCTGCAGAGCTGTTTCGGATGTTTGGTTTTGTAGATAAAATCTCTGGTGGATGCTTGGTTTCGTCTCCATATCTCTTCTCATGTCTTCCTCCTTTACAGAGCCATTATACCTGTGTTCATCTTGGTCAAAGTGTAGATTACATCATATGTTCATCAAATGTGTTAGTATATATTCTCTCACTGCCTTTCTTATCTGCAGTCAAGATGAAGTGTTTATTCATGATGAGAGCCTAAAATTGCTACTCTCTGAGATAGAGCAGCCACTTAACCATGCGAGAGAGAACAGCTAGTTTCTTGCTATTTTTTCTGTTTTCTGGTTATGCATAATTTAGAGGTAGGACAACTATTGTAAATTTATGTTACGCCAAACATTTGTGGTTTGTCATTGGTGAGGAAAAGTATTACATAGAAGAGATATAGTAAGATTGAGGCTAAGGCTAAGGTGGTAGCTATTTGCAGGAAATTGAATCCTTACTTTGTTAGTTCTTGGAATGGACTTTAATATCTCCCTCATTTTATTTCTGCATCTTCCATTTTCTAAATGGTCTTGAGAAGATTTGTTTCTTCCCCACTAGGAATTTCGAATCTCTTTAGGTCCTTCTGCTTAGTTATGATAACTAGAACTGATTTTCTGTTTGTATTCTTTTTGCCTTGAACTTATTTCCACTTTTGAAGTAACATAGAACTTTTGTGGTTCGTGTTGATGAAGTGGAGTGTTGTTGCATCTCACAGATTTTGTAGAGAATCTTATAAAGAACCAGCAGCATATTGAAGCAGTTAGATTCATCTGTGCATATAATAAATTGGCTGAGAAGAATCAACCGGTTGATCTCTTGAGAGAACATGTGCACAAGGCAAAACTGATTTGTGAGAGCAGTTGCAAGAAAACCAGGTAAACTGAAATTAAGGTTCTCATTTCCTTTTCAAGTAGTTCTATTTCATTATTATTATTATTATATTGTTCCATAAAGTTGCTTGCTAGTGACATCCTTGAATGCAAACTCAGGTTGGGCCAGAGATGAAGAAATTGCTACTCTTGGAACTGTTCTACAATGCATTTCAGACAACAACCTAGAATGTAAGGAACTACTGGTTAAGGAGATCCAATATCGCATCCTTGAGCTTAAAATGCTTAAGGCAAAAGAGTGTCAGAATCTTCCTCCAACTGTTACAAAAACATGGTAGTTTAAAAGTGCTAATGAAACAAAAATATATATTTAATGTCATGATAACCCAACCTAAATTTGAGAATTCCTCAAAAATTAGATTCATATGGGCATTGACCGATCTTAGTATAGATGATGGAGAGCCATGGATATGGGCATTGGTTAATCTTAGTATAGACAATGTGGGTCAATGACCCCCAAATTTATTGAAAAAATATATATATATATATATATATATATAATATGTTTGAATATATTAATTTACGTAAATGAAACTATTTTATATAACATTAGTTAGTTTTTCTAATTAAAAGTTAAAAATCACAAAGATCACATCATAATTGGATATCATTTGATAGTGAAAATATTTTTTTACGAACAATTAGTGTTAAAAAAAGTGCAATATATTAAGTACTTATAATTAAATAAACCATCGAAAAATTTAAGAAAACAGAAATTGAAAACTAAACAAAGAAATCAAAAGCTGAAAAACCCCATTTCAAGTCACCAGTTTTGATCAGGAGATATTTGGAAGTATCTGGGTTGAATCCATACCCGTTTAAGGTCACGGCTAGGATGTCATTTACCAATCTGAATCCTCTTGTCATAAATCGCATAGAAAAAACACGTCACTATTTCTGATTGGAATCTTAGTCCCACGTATGTAGAAAATGAAACAGAAACATCTGGCTCTAGTCCCAGCCTTTTGAACGTCTTATTGATCACAAAATGTTTCGTTCTTCTAAGATAGATCAATGGGCATGAATCCTCCTCAGATCTCACAAATCCAGTCATGTTACATTTTGTTCTTCGAGTAAAATGTGATATACATTCTCTGTCTTTTACAACAAATGTAACTTGGCATTAATAGCGCGCATCCGTCGAGAATGTGGAAAGTTCCATCATGATAAGTAGCCAAAGCCAAACCTGATTTACCAAAGCCCTTTCCAGGAAAATAATCATATGTTTAACCCATTGATTATCTCCACGGAAAAGCAAGCACAGCGTGATGCCACAGGCACAATGCAATCTTGAGAAAGTGGGAGGAGATGAAAATGCTGCAGTAGCATCATAATCACAGAGTTTTGAGAAAGGGAACTTGGGAAGATCAATCCTTGCTCTTGAAAAAGGGCAAAAGCAGAACATATATACATAGAGCAGCCATCCCCATTGGATGCAAGGCAAGTTGCTCCATCCAGCTCCGGGATATGCAATGTATATAACTTATCTTCATGGGTTAGTAGGGAACATTGATAGCCTTCACCGTACTTAAGGGTAACGGATCACAGCAGAGCGCCAATCCTTGCAAACAGCACGGAAACTGAGAAGGTCAATCAGTCCTAAACCATTGTTCTCTTATTGTGCTGCTTCCGATTGGCTTATCCTCCTCCCCAGACACATTCGCTTCACACTGATGCCTGACATTTTTGCTTCTCTCCTTTTGTTTGGAACTGTCAACGTAACTTCTTTGAATGCTGAGCCTTTGCACGCAATCTGAAATGAGAATGGGAGATGAAGAGTTAATGAAACATATAACATACTCAAACAGTATAATTAAGGAAACATATTGTGAGGCATATCAAACTATATCCTCTTTCATACTAATAACATAAGTGGTCGTATTATAAAATATCATTACGGAGAAAAGAGAAAACCAAATATATGGTAAAAACCAGTTTGTATTCAAATCTGGTGGTGACTAATCATATAATTTCTACGGGATGCAATGAATGTACCTACTAATATAGTGATGCAACAAGAAGCTTAATATTTTAATTACTGTGGTTTAACAAAAATAATGCTAGTGTGAACTTAGCAGAACTTTTATTAAAAAAGGAAAATTTACTATCTATCTCTACAAGGCTCCCTTTAAGTAATTGAGTCACTAGTCACATTGAGAGCCAAATTTAATAGGTCACATTCTACTCTTTTGGCTCATCCACCTTCTTATCGATAGGAGATGTGTTATTTTAATACTAAAAAATGAGGCATTCATGGACACTCATTCAAATCTAAGGGTGAAAAACAAAAACTTTTCTCTTTATGTGGGAGCAACACACAATTTAAAGATGGTAGATTGAATGTTGGCACGGTGTATTAGGTATTAGAAGAACATTTCTAGAGAAACCTAGACCATGCATGCATCATCACCAACCCACTTAGGACCATGCATGCACCACCACCAACTACCATCCATGTGAAGAGCCCATTTTTTTGACTATTTTTGCAAGTTGTTTGAATTTTATTTCAAGATGTTTGTTGTTGATTCATTGCATCCTTATCATTCCAAGCCTTTCCTTATCATCCTTGGTTCCTAAAATCACTATAAATAGGGCCAAATACCTTATGTAATATCATCATTGAGTTTAAGAATAATTTGAGTTTGTGAGAGTTTTCTCTCTTGTTTCTGAGCCATTTTGGTATCAGAGAAAGATTTCTATCCCGGAGTTGAGTTTTGAGTGAAGAAATCAACGGAAAGCTTGAGTTTTTGGTGGTGTTTTAAGTGCACCAAGGCTGCCCCCTCCAAAACTCCACTTTGTGGCCATTTTTTCGCAAAACTAACGCCGTCATTGCGTCCAAGGTCGAAAAACCTTTGGATAGCAAGTTTCACGAACGAGCCTCCACGTGCCGCCACCTTCTCCGGAATTTTGCCAGGAAGTCGCCCAGTCCAGAACCACCGTGAGCCGCCGCCGAAATTATCACCGGAAATCAGAGGTAGAAGACGACCACGTCATCTGCCACATTAGCCTACTGTGTCTAGTCAGCGACACATTATCCACTCAACTTCTGCCACGTGTCACCAAGAGCCACGTCACAGCCCTCACCAGAAGTTTCATAAAATTGCAGTTTAGTCTCTTAACTTTTTGACAATTGTAAGTCCCTAAACTTTTGAAAATTTCAATTTTGACCCTCAACTTTTGAAAATTACCTTTTTACCCTTACTTCTAAAAAATTACCATTTACCCCTACTTCTCAAAAATTACCATTTTACCCATAATTTTTAGAATTTTACCTAGCCTTCCAAAATTACATTTTTGCCCTCCAAAGTTCATAAATTGTAATTTTTGGCCCCCACACCTATTTGTAAAGTACCAAATTCCTATAAATTTCGAGTATGCTCTGTTGCAGTTAATCTGATCTTCACATCAGAAAGAATTTGTTATTGGAAAAGAAATTGTGGGATTGTAAAAGGTACATTTCAGGAAAGGTCTGGCTAAGGAAAGACTTGGTTTTTAAGGACGCTTAGCGCCACCTCTCTTTCCTGGAACTTCCCTGTGTTCTAATTACAAAACTATAATCTCCTAATCCGGAACCCGGTACTTCACAAATTTTTTCCCTACATCTAAAATGCCTCCAAGAAGACAAAACGAAGCAACTCTCTGAGAAATTCAAATGGAAGAAATGAGGAGACAAATCCAACAGCTCCAGGAAACTGTAAATGCAAGCTCTTAAAAGCACATCACATGCAATCAGACAATGATGAATCTAGTAGTGATGCATCATCATTTAGAAGTCGTCGTCCACAAAGACAACCCTTTAGACATGACGACATCAGGGTAGAGATTCCAGATTTTGAAGGGAAACTTCAACCAGATGAGTTCGTTGATTGGCTTCAACTGTTGAGCGAATATTTGATTACAAAGAGATACCAGAAGAAAAGAAGGTGAAGATCATTGCTGTGAAGTTAAAGAAGCACGCTTCCATTTGGTGGGAGAATCTTAAAAAAAATCGTGAACGAGAAGGGAAAAGCAAGATCAAGACATGGGAGAAATTGCGTCGAGAACTAACTCGAAAGTTCTTACCTTCTCATTACTATCAAGATAATTTCATTCAACTAGAATCTTCGACAGAAGAACTTGTCTGTAGAAGAATACACCAGAGAATTTGAGAAGTTGATGATGAAGTGTGACATCCAAGAAAGGGAGGAGCAAACAATAGCTCGTTATCTGGGAGGACTAAACATGACATTGCCCATCCAGTTAGCTCCAACAATATTGGTCCTTAGACGATGTTATCCGTCTAGCCATAGAGTGGAGAAACAAATACCCAAAAGATCTTCTTCCAGAACTTTTTCCTCCACTGAAAATCCTTCCTATGCCCGCAAAACACCCACATTAACCCAGGACTTAGGCAAACCTCCACTAGACCCATCACCAGAAAACAAAACCAAGGCCGTCAAATGTTTCAAATGCCAAGGTTTTGGTCATATAGCCTCCAATTGCCCAACCAGGAGAACCATTACCATCATCAAAGGAGAAGCTTATGAAGGAACTGAACAAGAAGAAGATCCAGAAGAACCTGAAGGAGAAGAGGAGTTAGAGCCAGTGTATGATGAAGAGCTCACTGCCGATCATGGAGAATCCTTAGTGATTCGACGAAGCTTACACACAATGTCAACAAAAGAAGAACCATGGCTAAGGCATAATATCTTCCATACTCGTTGCACTTCACAAGGAAGGGTCTGTGATGTTATCATTGATAGTGGAAGCTGAAAATGTAGTGTACAACTACATGGTGGAGAAATTGAAGATGCCAACACAAAACCATCCACATCCATACAATTTACAGTGGCTCAACAAAGGTAGTGAAGTGAGGGTTTCTCAACGCTGCCTTGTGACCTTTTCCATCGGTCAAAAGTACCAAGATCAAGCATGGTGTGATGTTATTCCTATAGATGCATGTCACCTTCTCCTTGGTAGACCTTGGCAATATGATCGTCGTGCCTTGTATGATGGTTATACTAACACTTACTCCTTCGTCAAGAATGGAGTAAAAGTCAAGTTAACTCCTCTATCACCAAGTGAAGTTAATGAAAGCAAGAAGGAATCTAGACCATGGTGACCTTGGTGACAAAAGAACAATTCAAGGTAACAATAGAGGAAGCTCAGAACATGAGATTTGTTCTCCTGTTTGAATCAAATGAAGAAACCGTTCTTCCAGGAGAAGTTAAACACATGCTAGCTGAATTCCCTGATGTTGTGCCCAAAGAAATTCCCCATGGACTACCACCAATGCGAGACATCCAACATGCCATTGACTTTATTCCTGAGCAGTCATTCCAACAGCCAGCTCCAGAATGAGTCCTCAGGAGCATGCTGAAATCCAACGTCAAGTTGAAGAACTCTTGAAGAAAGGGTTGATACGAGAAAGCGTTAGCCCTTGTGCTGTTCCTGAATTTTAGTACCTAAGAAGGATAGTAGTTGGAGAATGTGTGTTGATAGTCGAACTTAACAAGATTACCATCAAGTATCGATTTCCAATACCAAGACTTGATGACCTGGAGAAGCTGTATGGTGCCAATATCTTTTCCAAGATTGATCTTCGTAGCGGATACCATTAGATCAGGATAAACTGGAGATGAATGGAAGACTGCTTTCAAAACCAAAGATGGTCTATATGAATGGACTGTGATGCCCTTTGGTTTATCTAATGCCCAAGTACATTCATGCGCTTGATGAATCAAGTACTTCGACCCTTCATTGGAAAATTTGTAGTAGTCTACTTTGACGATATTTTGATCTACAGCAAAGGCAAAGAGGAGCATTTAGAACACCTTCGACAAGTGCTCCAACACTAGCGAACAAAAACTCTATGCCAATTTGCAAAAATGTTCTTTCTTAACCAATGAAGTGACTTTTCTAGGTTACATCATCACTTGAAGGCATTCGAGTTGACCCAAGCAAGGTCGAAGCCATCAACAGTTGGCCAATCCCAAAGTCAATTCATGATGTCAGGAGCTTCCATGGATTAGCTTCATTTTATAGAAGGTTCATAAAAAGTTTTAGCTCCGTTGCCCCATTAACAGATTGCATAAAAGGAGACAAGTTCCAATGGACAGAGCAAGCAGAAAAGTTTTGAAGTTGAAGAAATGTTTGATTGAAGCGCCTGTGTTAGCCCTTCCAAACTTTGATCAAGTATTCGAAGTCAGTTGTGACGCTTCCAACACTGGAATTGGTGCTCTTAAGCCAAGAAGGCCATCCTATAACCTTCTTCAGTGAAAAGCTCAACAATGGTAAACTCAAGTACTCCACTTATGACAAGGAGTTTTATGCCATTGTTCGTGCCCTGCAACATTGGAGTCATTATCTGTTGTACAAAGAATTTATTCTCTATTCTGATCATGAAGCCCTCAAGCATTTGAATTCTCAGCAAAAGATCAATCGGAGACATGCTGGTTGGAGTGAGTTCCTACAACCTTATCCATTCTTACTTAAACATAAGGCAGGAGTTCAAAATGTTGTTGCAGATGCTCTCAGGAGACGTCACACACTACTATCTACTCTCCAAATAAAGGTTGTAGGCTTTGAAACTATCAAGGAGCTATACAAAGATGATCTTGATTTCCAAAAGTTTTGGAATCTCACAGAATCACAATCCTTCCAAGACTACTATAGGCATGAAGGATTTTTGTTCAAAAGGAAGGCTTTATGCATTCCTCAGTGCTCACTACGGGAATCCATTATTGGGAAACCCATGATGGAGGATTAGCAGGACATTTTGGAAGAGATAAAACTTGGCTTTAGCAAAAGAAAGTTTCTATTGGCCAAGGCTTGAAAGAGATGTCAACAGACATATTCAATGATGCAAAATCTGCCACTTGGCAAAGGCCAAAAGCCAAAACACGGGGTTATATATTCCACTTCCCATTCCAGAAGCACCTTGGGAAGATGTGAGCATGGACTTTGTCCTTGGACTACCTCGAACTCAGCGACAAAAGGATTCCATAATGGTAGTAGTGGACAGATTTTCAAAAATGGCCCACTTTATTCCATGCCAGAAGACCAATGATGCTGTTCAAATTGCTGACTTGTATTTCAAAGAAATTGTGCGTCTTCATGGAATTCCTAAAATCATTACTTCCGATCGAGATGTGAAATTCTTAAGCCACTTTTGGAGAACCTTATGGAAGAAGATGGGTACCAAGCTTCAGTTCAGGAGTGCCAGTCATCCACAAACAGATGGACAACAGAAGCAGGTCAACGACTTTTGGGAAATCTACTTCGAAGTTTTGTTGGAAAAAATTTAAAATAATGGGATATCATTTTGGCCCAAGTTGAATTCGCTTACAACAATTCAACTAATCAAGCCACTGGAAAATGTCCATTTGAAGTAGTCTATGGCACTCGTACACATAGTCCATTGGATTTGATCCTTCGTCTGACAAGTAACAATATAGTTCAGATGCAGAGCCGAGCAAAAGAAATCAAAAAGTTGCATGAGGTTCAGTGCGGATCCACAAACAAAATTCAAGGCATAAAGTTCAGCGTGATAAGCATCGAAAGCGACAAATTTTTAAAGTTGGAGATTTGGTATGGATCCATCTACGAAAGGAACGATTTCCAAATCAACCAAATGCTAAGTTGTCCCCTAGAGCTGATGGACCATTCAAAGTCATGCAAAAAATCAACGACAATGCTTACAAAGTGGAACTACCAGGAACATATGGTGTCTCTGCAACTTTTAATGTTGCTGATCTTTCGCCATATTTGGATGATGAGATAGAACTAAACTTTAGGTCGAGTTTCTCCAACCGGGGAGTATGGCAGAGGAACCTAGACCATGCATGCATCATCACCAACCCACTTAGGACCATGCATGCACCACCACCAACCACCATCCATGTGAAGAGCCCATTTTTTTACTATTTTGCAAGTTGTTTGAATTTTATTTCAAGATGTTTGTTGTTGATTCATTGCATCCTTATCATTCCAGCCTGTTCCTTATCATCCTTGGTTCCTAAAATCACTATAAATAGGGCTAAATACCTTATGTAATATCATCATTGAGTTTAAGAATAATTTGAGTTTGTGAGAGTTTTCTCTCTTGTTTCTAAGCCAATTTCTCTCGATTGAATGTCAATCACACTATTACTGCTTATACCTAGGTAATGTTAGCCTTCCTTACACTACTAATTTCCCAATCCCCACAACCAATTTTCATTCCAATCTAAATTCTTATAGGGATAGATCAATCTAATTCACCTGAGTGGTGGTCAGTGATAACTATAGTATCTAATGTCTATCTATAGGTTTCTTCTTGCTAAGCCTCATCAAATCAAATCACCTCTTTAAGTGTTTGTTAATTAATTGAGAAAAGGCAACCCTAAAAGAAGATGGATGGATGATAAAGGAGACCGCAACCTTAATTGATCCAACAAAATCGTTGATTAAGCTCATTCGTTCTGGCAATTAAAAGACAACAATTTTCTCCACCAACACAGACAACAACTCAAGGTGGATTAAGAACAATAAATAAAAATTAATAATAAAAACCAGCAATGCACCTTGGGTCGATAGCTGATGATGTGTGCGCTTTCCCTCCCTTCTTGTGGAGGCTTGATACTCCCCTGACAAACTATATTATCTTCTCACCATGAACAAGGCGGATTTTAAATTGGTCCTATGCTTAGTTAAGGACCATTGTAGGCCTTGATCTTAACCTTTAAACATAAATACACTAGTTTAATTTTTTTTGTTGTTTTAAATTTTTTATTATATAAAAAGTTAATGACTTAATATTTTTTTGAACCAAAGATAGATTGGTTTCCATTAATGAAAAACAAAGGCACAAAGGTTGGTACTTACCCAAAAAAAAATAAAAAAAATACAAAGGTTGGTTCCAAAAAACTACAAGTAAAAGAAAATGAATAAGGATCACCCAACTACACTAGTGACAAAAGTAGATAAACAAAACAACATCCAATCTAGATTCTCCTAGATGATTCCAAATCGCTCCAAGTGCACTCTCGATATACCTATATAGACACTTTATTAACAAGAAAAGGCCCAATCAAACTTTTTTATTCCTACTAGCGACTTAGACAATTTGGTCAGTCATCTTTTTATTTTTTAGAAATGACCCTAATTAGTATTAAATATTACATATGGCAATTTTACTTCAATTAAATAAATATTTAAATATAATTAATTAAAGCCTACATTTTAAATGTTAAGTCTTGTCTAGCTGCATTTTCTATTTTTTAAGTATTTATATAATGAATTTTTTAAATTTATAATTTATATTATTTCCAAGAGATTTTGGAAAGAAATGGTGGTGACTCGAGTAAAATTTAAATAAAAGAAATGGAAGAGCGAAATACTTTTGAGATGTGCACGATTAATTAAAGTTATAACCTGTCATGCATTAAAAAAAAGGTGGAAACTACCACAAAAGGTGGGGAACATGGGGAGCAAAGTGGAAAAGGAGAGAGTGATGTAAATTTTTGACAAATTAATAGATATTTCAATATAAACTATGTTTATGGACCTGCAAATGGATTTTAATTTCAATTAGGAAACACCAAAAATAGTTATATATGAATCTTTTTTATATAATAGTATAGATAAAAATTTCATTTTGATATAAGTTCAAATATATCCAAAAATATTTGGTTTAAAATTTTAAAAATAATGATAATTTTGTTTTAGAAAACTCAAACTATTAGTTTAAAGGATTTAAACCAAATTATCAAAATTATATTTTTTAGGGATACAAAACAAACATATATAAGATTTTGGTGTGGGGACTAAAAACCAAACAGAACAATAGTAAGAACTTAAACCAAATACTTTTGTAAATATTTAGGCCTAACACCATGTTTGGATGTTTTGTCATTAACAAAAGGGATCGGAATTAGTAGGAAGTGATTGGAAAGAGAATTGGAAAGGAACAAAATTACCTCTTGCTTGTTTGGATGTTTTAATAAAAGAATAGAATGAAAATTTTGCAATTATGTTTGGAAGTTACATTATAAAGGAATGAAATGGAACTTTTAAATTATAACTTTCCATATTGTACTTGTTTTCTAGTAACGTTTCAAATATATCTATAGAGAGATAGGGATAAAAATATAAAACACCTATTTTTGGTTTTGAAAAAAATATTTCTCCGATTCCACCGCAATTTTTGGGAAGAGAAAATTATCAATGAAGGGAAAGAATGGAATCAGTCCACATGAGTTCCTTTCCCTTCCCCCACTCATTAAACTCCCAAACATAGGAACATGTTTCCCTTCCCATCATTCCTCTTCCCTTCCCTTATTACCCATCATTCAAACATATACAGTGTAAACTAAATATTTTTTATAGGGACCAAATTAAAATTGGCAATATTTTTAAGAAAAAAATTTAAGCCTAATAAAAAATTGTTGGTTTCCATTTCGAGCATTTAATTCTGAATCGATTTTTTTAAGCTTAATTATATTCAAGTTGAAATTGGTATGAATATTGACTGCATTTTACTTTTGACCTTTTACCTAATAAACTTTTGAAAATGAGGGGTGTTTTTGGTCAACTGAGAGGTGGGGTTTTAAAAAAAAAATTCCAACAATGGTTAGAAAATTGATTTTAATATATTATTTTAAAAAAATATTATTATGAATATTTTCCATCAATATTATTTTAGAAAATGAGGGGTGTTTTAAAATTAATATTATTTCCAACAAGAAAGGTGGGGTTTTAAAAAATATTTTAAATTGATTTTAATGTAAATAAATTATATATTTACATTGAATAATCAATATATTGATTTAATTTTAATTTAATATCTTTATAAAAAACTATATTTGGCCTTCTAACATATTTTCATTTTATTTAATAAATTGGGCAATTTATATTTTTGTAATTCACTATATAAAGTACAACCACAATATTAGACAATATTGAAAAATTAGATAATATATTAAAAATAAACTTATAATTGATATGTCGTATAATTTTTTTGTAATATAATTAAGTTCATCATATAGATAGAAACTTATTATTTAATTTAATTATAAGATCTTTTTATTATTTAATAAATATATCATAAATAAATTAATGAGTTACACTATTTTATATTATCTAATAATTATTATAATTTCTGTTATATATTTTTGCTGGATGTGTAACATTATTATTTATAAAAAAAATTCAAAACTATGTTTAAATATCTTTACCCTACAAAAATCATTGATAAATAAAGCAAAATTAAAAGAAAGAAACGTTTAACGTGGCCCACAAGTTGCGGCATCCCCACGCCGCGCCATTAAAGAAACACAGCAACAGCCTTTTCATGCTGAAAGAGAGAAAAAGAGAGGTAACTGCTTAAGTGGACAAAATCATTGATGAGTTCCATCACATCAGACTCCTTAAGGACAAGGTATTGGTCTTGAGTCTTGACAATAGGTTGTGGAAAATCTTCTTTTGATATAAACATCATATAGGATACCGTATTAGTGCTGAGTAAAGATAGAAATATCCATCAAAATTAAATTAAAATAAATGTTTGTCCTAATAATATTAAGAAAAATACTGGAAAATTAAAAATTTATCCAAAATTTTATATTCAGAATAATTTGATATAATTATTAACTTTTAAATTAATTGATAAATCATATCACTTTATTTTATCAAACAATTATCATAATTTTTGAAAAAAAATTTGTATATATATTTTTGAATGTAGAGCATCTATACTATTAATATTTAAGAATCACTATCAGGAAAGTTTAATAAAATAATGGCATTTGGAAGCTTGATTACTAGGAAAGTTTAATATCTTCATTTAATGTTCAAATTTCAAGAATCATGGATTAAAGGTTCTACAAAATTTAGAAATATAGAGAAAATTTAATTGAAAAAAAATGATGAACAAAAGTTGAGAGAGGTAAATTTCCTTATGATAAACACTTTTATTTGATATTTAAATAACATATTTTTCTTTAAAAAATGCTGTTTTTATCTAATTCAATAGTAAACGGAATAAATTGATATTTTTAAATTAAAGGACAAATTACATCTTTTTTTATATTTGGATAAATTCATCCCATTCCATTCTATTTTTAAAATTTATTTACAAGGTCTTTAAGTTTGTAAACTAATCATTACACCAATCTTCCTCAATTTTATGAAATTATTATATCAACCCCCTCTCTATTGTACCATGAATAATATAAGTAGAGGAGCTATTCACTAAATAAATAGAAGAAAGTTCGGATGAATTTAACACAAAGTTGAGTGAAGGTGGCAATAGTTGCCCTAAAATACACTCTCCGCGTATTTGCAGAGGTATACGATACAATTTCGATGATCTGATAGGAGGAGGATCAAAGAGAAAGATATCACTTGCTTTTTCATTCCTTTGAAGCGCATAAACAAAAAGCATCAGACCAGTGGATTACCAAGTAAGCATGTCCCATGTCCATATATCCCACCATATATGCAATTCCTCCACCGTCTCTATCGAAGGACTATGCTTTTTCTTTGGCTGCACTACTGTCGTCTACATGCATTCAATTCCCTTTGTGTCCGTTCTGTAACCTATATATGTGTCGTCCTCTCAATGTTTCCCACTTTCTTCTTCATCTACCAAATTTCCGCATCACTTCAATATATCCTATTCTTTTTCTCCTATGGCAGAAACTCACCCTCTCACACCCACCCTTAGCCCCATGATGATCATTACCACCCCACGTGACGATCATGCCCACCCTGGTGGTGGTGGTTCCAACTGGATGGTTCTTGTGGCAGCCATTACATGTGCTTTCCTTTGTGCTCTAGGGCTCAACACCATGTTACAGTGTGTGTTTCAATGTGCTACTCGTGTCCTCACAGAGCCCCTTCAGTGGTTTGCTTCTCGCAGGCTCAATTCTGGCCTCAAGAAGAAAGACATGGTAGCTTTGCCAACCTCGACTTACTGCCACTCATCATCATCTGGTGGCTCTCCATCTCCTTCATCAGCTTCTTCTAATTGTTGTGCCATTTGCTTAGTGGATTTCTCTGATGGTGACCAATTAAGGTGCCTTCCACAGTGCAATCACCATTTCCATGTGGTTTGCATTGACAAGTGGCTCCTCTCTCATTCTTCTTGTCCAACTTGCAGGCACCTGCTCAAGTCTAATGATTCAACTCACTCCTTACATATTGTCATATCTTAATTAGTGATTAAAAAGCTAGCTAGCTAGTTATTATTACTTACATATATATATAATATATGCATGTGTGATTTATGTTTATAGGTGGTGATTGTGTATTATTTATATCCTTTTCTCTGTAGAGAATTCTTGGATGTTTTGATGTTCCATATTATTCTAGTAGATTTGATACCCAGGCCTTGTCGGTAAAGTTATATATAATGCAAGATTTGGGCTCATATATATGAGCCTCCTTAAGTTGCAATTGAAGACAAATGTCCCTTGATCATTCTCAACTGAATTCCAATATTTCGTTGACTATATAAAATTATATGAACTTTATGATAAGTAGCTGCACGATAAAATGCTATTGACAATATACATAATCTCAACTGTTAACAATTTAGAACTGCTTTCTAATATCACTTTGGAAAAAAAAAAAAAACTGCTTTCTAATATAATAATTTGGATTAAATTTTGATATTATGTAAAAAAGGTTTATACCGTTAATCAGGAAATATTATCACGAGTAACAAGTTGGAGAGGGTATCGCGACATTGCCGACAGTAACTTAAGATATTTATATAACCATAGAGATGAATAAATAGACAGATTCTTTTTCTAACTGCATATTCTCTCCGACATATCTGAGTGTGTGATAAAGCCACATTGTTCCCATCACTTTGTGTGGATTAAGATTTTGTAATCGATAAAGCATCAAAAGGCCACGATTTACAATTTACAGCGAATCAAATTAACTAGATACTATCGTCGGATGTACCCACTACATCAAATCATCAATGCCTTTAATTTCTCCAAACAGATAACATACTTAGTTCAACCCAAAAGAGATACCAATATTGAAGAAATGGAAGCAAATCCCACTATAACTGAAAGGAAAGCTAAGTTACCTGGAACCACTCCTTCAAGATGAGGATAGTTGTAATATAATAAGATGACAAATCTATGTTTGTTTTCTTTTATCTTGGATGATGCCATACCAAACTGTCTTGTAGGAAGGACATTTGGGTCTGAAACTGATATTATGGTTTGGGCCAAGGTTTTTTTTTTTTTTTGCTTCTTGTATCATAAAATATTACTTTATTGTTACTATCCCCCAAAGCCAAATGGAAAAAATCAGTATAAGAAGGAACTTTAGGAAGGCCAAATAGGATGACAAGGGCCAAAATCTATTTACATCGAGCAGTGACGGATCTATTTACAAAATAGTGATATCATAAGCCCATTATAATTTGATAATTTCTTTAAGATTATATAAATATATATTTTGCATTCAATATTTTATTATTTTTGCCTCCACCACTTAAATTTTTTTTAGTATCTGTCACTTATATCAAGGCCAACCAATAACACATGGAGATCTCACAACCAATGTAACCAAGAGGGAAGCAAGTAAAGAATGTAAGGGTTTTGTCTAAATATGAGCAATAATGGCACCATATGCAACTCCGTTGTAGTCAAGCTGGTTAGGATACTCGGCTCTCACCCGAGAGACCCGGGTTCGAGTCCCGGCAACGGAATAGCGTTTTGTTTTTCCCTTTTTTTTTGCCCTTTCTCTTGAAAAATGGTGAGAACGAAAGGGTCGAAAGTTCATGTGTACGTGGAGAGAACTGTGGGACTCAGTGACATGTAAGCAAGAGCACACAGTCACGTCCATAGCCACGAACATGCCACGTTCTCTTCATGCAAGGAACCCTCTTGTCTTTATAATCTCTATTGCACTACTCCCTCTGAGGACATGACAAAAACAATAACGCAAGGGGGTATCTGAAAATAAGGAAAGGAACCTCGTATCTCTGTGTCGTCTTTCTCTGAGCTTCGAAAATGCCAGGCCTAACCATCGGAGACACAATTCCTGACCTTGAAGCTGAAACCACACATGGCAAAATCAAGCTCCACAGGTTCTGTGCTGATAACTGGACCATCCTTTTCTCTCACCCAGGTTTTCAAATTAGCTTTAATTTCATACTTTATTATATATTGGGTTGTGCTTATATCTTTTTTTTTTTTTTAAGTCTTAAATATATGTTGATGATGGTTTTTGTGGCTTCTTGTTGCTATTCATTCTTTCATGCATGATTAGGTGATTTCACCCCGGTTTGTACCACTGAACTTGGTAAGATGGCTCAGTATTCTCAAGAGTTTTATCAACGGGGAGTGAAGCTATTGGGCTTGTCATGTGATGATGTGCAATCCCACAATGAGTGGATCAAGGACATTGAAGCTTACACTGTGAGTATTCCACTTTTCACATACCCTCTTAATCCAATTTGATTACTTGTTCTATATGTTGGCATTGACATTAGGATCCAACAGAAAAAGAAAAATACAAAAATGTTTGATGAAAAATATCAGGCTAGACTATATATGTGTTTTGAGGATGTTTCTTTAATTTGTTGCATGCAGCCAGGTTGTAAGGTGAACTATCCAATCATTGCCGATCCCAGCAGAGAGATCATCAAGCAACTCAACATGGTGGACCCTGATGAGAAAGACTCCACCGGCAGTCTACCCTCTAGGGCTCTTCATATTGTGGGCCCAGATAAGAAGGTGCAACTTTTCTATGACTAAATAATAGATAGTTAATTTTGCAGATTCCTTTTTGTTTTCCTTCTATCTGATCAGTGATGGGGCTAATTATTGTATCAATTGGTGGGGTTATTGTATTGTAGATCAATCTGAGTTTTCTGTACCCAGCAACCACTGGTAGGAACATGGATGAAGTGCTGAGGGTGCTGGAGTCTCTGCAGAAGGCCTCAAAATTCAAGGTTGCAACCCCAGCAAACTGGAAACCAGGAGAGCCAGTTGTGATTTTGCCTGGTGTGACTGATGAGCAAGCCAAGGACATGTTCTCTCAAGGCTATGACACTGCGGATCTCCCATCAAAGAAGAACTATTTGCGTTTGACCAAAGTTTGAAGGAGGAGAATATTTCTGATTTGGCAAATATAAATGGCACCTAAGTTAATTCAACTATGTCTAGTCAAAGTACTGCTCTGGTGTGTTTTGGATTTCTGTCATGTTATATATAAATAGAGACATTTCATGTATCCTTTTGTGGATTGTGGACCGCTTGTTTACGGTTTTCATGCTGTAAAAGTCAAAATCCTAAACTGCAAGCTTTATATAATTTAAACTAGTTTGTTCCTCCACTGTTGCATTACTTGCTTAGGGTCTTAATATTGGGGAGAGTAAAAATGAACTGCAAATTAGCAAGTAAGATTAAGATTTAAATCGGCACTTGTAACATGGATAAGTTATTATGTGTTCATAAGCATGAATGTATTGTCAAACATTGGGCATGTAGTGGAGCTTTTTATGTGACCAGCAGAATATGAACTCCTTGGTTCTTGAGGACACTATAGTGTATTGTTAACGGTGACAGATCAAGAAAAAGAGAGACATAAAATGAAACTGCAGTTTTGATTTATGCACTTGTTCGTGGTTTTGTTGTCCTCCATACTTCCTTGAGCATCTTTTCTTTTAGCATGCATTTTGTCTTGAAGAATTATTCCTGCACTATACTCAAACAGAAATGCATGATGAGCAAATTAAGTGTTGTCAGCCATAAAAGTATTTGAACTAACAAACGCCCAATGAGATAGAGAATCAGGAACAGTAATTTTGGCTAATTCATTGTCCAATAGCTATTTTAATAACAATAATATTGTAAGAGAAAAAGAAACATTTATGACAGGTTAGGGCCTATTTGTTTCGATTTTCAATTTTTCAGCTTTTAGAATTTTATAAAGAAAAAATTGAAAATAAATTACTAAAAATTAAAATTTATAAATTTTAAAATTTTTAATATTTTTTTTATAAAATCTAAAAAATCTGAAAACTTATATTAAACAGGCCTTAGTATACCATTGTCAAGTCCCAAAAGACTCTGATTCAAAGCATACATGTCTCGTCCATCCATTTCAATACCTATTTGCACCCTCAAGAATGCCAACCATTAACTAGATGCAAAAATCTTAATTTTGATCATATAAGAGGATTGTTAGTTAAAATTAGAATCAAACATTTTGAAAACATAATTAGAAAAAAAAAATTTAAACATAATTGAATCGGCATTTTTGCCTTTCTTTTTCTTTTTGGGAAAAAAGAAATGAAGTGAAATCCACATAATAGATATTTATTCTAAACACCAAACCCAAATAAAAAATATATATATTTATTGTACAAAAAAAAGAATAAATTATTAAAAAAAGAAAATCCTCTTTTCAATTTATACAGCCCAGTTACATGACATTCGGATGTCTAATCAATCGCCATTCTAGGAAGCTAGTGGGGTCGCGGATATAAGGGATAAACTTGCACTGTCTCATATGGTTTAGAATCTCAGTCGTTGAAATTTTTGTTTCTTTTTTTTTTCTTTTATTAGTTACACGTAGGCCTTGAAAATGAGCTCCATAGTCGTAGCAGCTAGTAAGTGCTTGCAATGTCCTCATTCAATGGAATTTTGGTTAGTTTGTGTAGAGTCCAAAAAATGAACTCACGTAGTATCATAGGGTTACATGAGATGAATTCACATGGTGGAGTTCTTTTTAGTTAGTTCTTGGAGATGAACCCACGGAGTCTACACGTTCTAAAACCTTAATTTCTATATAATTCCATTTAATGGGGTCTTAAAGATGAACATAAAGAGGCTCAGAACAGAGTGTTATTTAGTTAGAACTTAGAAGGATATAAATTCCATTAATTTTAATCAGAAGTATTCTAGCAAATAACAGTAAGGTCCTCAATATGCAGTCATGTAGTTATGTAGTCTTGGAAGTATTTCAAGGAATTAACCTATAATTAGGAGAATGTTGTCCTATTTTGTGGCTTGGGGAATTGGATTTGGGAAAAAAAATTTAATGTTCTTTTGGATGTTGAATCTCTTCTGTTTGATGATTAGAGTAATTATGCACCACCACGTTGCTTTATCTTAGATGAGTTAAGCTTATAACGGGTCCTAATTAAAGTTTCACTCTTTGGTCTTGATTCACTTGAGCAGGGCAGTGGTCCTTACGTGAGACTCAAGTCCAAAGTAAATATGTAATGTAATATCTCTATCAACTACTATCAAGTGTTAGAGGAAGGAGAGGAAGAAATTAATGGAATCTTTAGAGGTTTGAAATAAGATCAGATGTTACCTTATCATTAAGGTGTTAATTGCCTCCACTAGTTGCTCACGGAGATTATTGCAATCCATCTCAGGATTAATCCAAGCATCTTGAAATCTTAGAAGAGCAAGTCAAAAGATTTCTACAAAACATTTATAAAGAAAGAAGAGAAGTTTTGATTGTCTATGTGTTGATATTATGGCAGAAGAACACATACATACACACACACATATATATATATATATATATATATATATATATATATATATATATATATATATATATATATATATAGATGTTGGTTTGAAACAAAATAATTGTTAGACAAATCTCTTGGTAAAGACACTACTATTGGCAATGGTTTAGGGAAGAACAACTACCATTGGTCATACCCCTTAGGAGTAGACATGCCTATTGGTGGTAACCATTCCCCTTGGCAGTAGACATTCCCATTGCCAATAAAATAAACAACTATATTTGTTTTGCAAATTACCCTATTCTTCCAACATCAAGTAGTCATTGACTATTCCATTAGCCCCACAAAATTCAAGGTGTCATTATACCATTTTGCACTTAGCACTTCAAACTGAGATTTCCCCTTTTTTTTTAATGGATTTAACTTCACATAAGCATATGATTCCAAAATTCCAACGCAAGAGTCGGGCTGCTATTTGCATGTTTTACTGTGTCAACGCAGTAAATTTCTTGTGGACATAATAGCATTGAAAACCCACGTGTGCACACAGTGGAGTCGATTATATCCTCCCCACAATTGCCCATGGACATTATAACACAAAGACCATAAGTTGATGAGTCCAAACATCACGAGATGACCAACTGCATCACGTAGTACAATACAAATACATTGTGCATGCTAGAAACTCACTTGAAGCACTTGTGGTCATGGTACACTAATGCTCAAACAGTATATTATATTAAAAAAGATTTTAGCGACATCTTGTGAACTTCAAAAGAAAAATAATAATAGATGAAGTCACGTTGAAGGGTAGGTTAACTTTTCCACGTAAAACAAAACTTGGTCCTGTTAGTTCAAATGCCAGAAATTCTATTCTATATGTATACCAAAATATGCAAAACATACTCATTGAATGGATGGGCCATATAACTAGCCGTTTGTATTATGCCACATCAGGTTGATATGGATACTAAAAAATGAAGGTTCATAAACATAAAATTACGAGATAAAAATGATATCCGAAATAGATTTAAGGAACCAAAAAGTGTACATTATATTAGCCATATAATATAATATAATATAATATATAAATGTTCAATCAAGCTATTACAATGAAAGCCCCAAAAAAATGGACAAAATTCTATATTTCATCACACAATATGGGAAAAGTAGTACACCCAAATGGGGATGAATCCTAAGTCATAACATGGAAACCACAATCAACAACACATAGTAATGGCTATATATCTGGGCTGGCTCTATACTTGTAGTATACGATATATGTCTTCTATAATAAGCAACCAAAATTTAAAGTAATGCATATCTTTTAACTGCATTCATATGCAGAAGGATCTCCCACAGTCGCAGGGTCACCTTCTCCTAAGCAATTGATAGGAGGTATAGTTAAGGTCTCCTGTCTCCCATAAGCATTCCAGCAAAAGGGGTCATCCAGCAATTCTCCTTCATATGGCAAAAGCTCAACCTCAGAGAGTGTTATGTTTGTGCAGGCAACAGTGTCACTGCAGGCAAAGTGAATGGGAGGGGTTCTAACATCATAAGTGCCCTTAATGCTCTTGTAGGACACATCATTAACATGGACAGCTGAAGTCTGGTTTAGGCATTCCTTTGACAAGCAGTAGTATTGGTCAATAATGATGCAGTTCCTTACATTCTCCATTTGGATGTTCTCAAATCTCAAGCCTGTCACGGATCCCATCCCACCTTGCCATGTCTTGATCCTGATTCCATTGTCTGATTCCTTTATGTTAGTGTTACGAACTGTTAAGTTGGAGACACATGCCTGGGAATTGTGCACTCCAAGGCTTCCAATGCTGTCGAAGACACATCAATTAGTTTTGTGAGGCATGCTGAAGTTAGCTTCATAGAAAATTTGGTAATGCAAAGGTTTCGCTTTTGCTTTGTTACATATTGATCAATTTGGCCAAAATTTGCTGCCTATAAAAATTGTTATAGCATGATAGTATGAATGAATGAACTCTAAAATGAAGTTAACACTGCATGAATATATTAGTTACAAGCATTAGTTGACACTTATTTTTATTAATCATCAATAGTTGGTAGTTCAAAACTAATTTTTAACTTGTCTAAAAAGAAGATTAAGCAATGTACCTAATCCCATGGCTAGGTCCACAAGTAAGACCTTCAATGTCCACATTTGAGGTTCCAGGTCCAATTGAAATGCAATCATCACCTGCTCAATATATAAGGAATAACGAATTATATAACCACACTACCACACTTGGTAAGTATTAATTAGAAACATTGATCTTAAATCTTAATCTTTACCATTGCTTATCATGGTGTTATATATCCCGACAGCCTTAGAGTTTTCTACATGGATTCCATCAGTGTTGGGGCTAAGCTTAGGCGAAGAAATGGACAGCCTATCGATTAGTACTCCTTGGCAGCCGTCAAATTTCATGTGGAACTGAGGGCTGTTCTGAATTCTCAGACCACTCACTTTCAAATTGCTGCTAATGAAGAACCGTATCATCTATAAACAAAGGAGAAAAAATGGTAAGACAGTTATATATGCATAGACAGTTGATTAATGCTTGAACTGAACTCTGAATTATAGCTTACTTACAGCAGGACTGCCACATGGTCCTGATGAAGTCTTTCCATCTGGACCCTGAAAATGCCATTTGTTTCATTATCACTTTGATGGAGTTTCACTCAACATCAAACAAATGCAATAACAATATGGAAAAGATGAATGGAAGGGTCATTTGCATTAATGAAAAGATAAGATGGTTACCCTGTGAGGTTTGCAGGGGAGATCCCACCACTTATCTCCATTGCCTTCTATAATTCCTGTACCATTAAGGGTCATTTGGTCAAGTTTGTAAAACACAAGCCATTGATTGCGGCTATCTGCTTCTGGCCAAAAATCTGGTCCATCTGGTGCCATCAGTACACCATCCACCTGTTAAGAGTGAAGTGAAATGTGCATATACATTGTAGTAACTATACAGAAATCAAATTCTATAGGTCTCTAACAAAAATAAAAAAATGGTGATGGTGTTAATGTAATGAACTAGGGGGGAAGTTTGATGAGCATTCTTACTTGTAATACTAATCCTGGCTTGCATGGACCTGAAAAAATAGTTGAAGTGATCTTAAAGTTGTAGTTTTCTGGAGCCAGAACAACCCCTGACTCTACTGCACAAGCTGCTTTCCATGCTGCCCTGAATGCGGGTGTGTCATCAGCTGAGCCATCTCCAACTGCCCCAAAGGACCTTACGTCGAAAATGGAGTCCGAAGAGGAACCTTTTGGATCATTGGAGTAAGGGTCAGATGGAACACCGGGAGAGCTGGAAGGAGTTGAAGGGACCACTGGCTCAGGGGAAGAAGAATCAGCAGGGGGGCTAGGAACAGGGGTAGGAACGGGGAAGAAACAGGGGAAGCTTTCTTCTGCTTGGTGTGGTGGTGGTATCTTCCTTCCACATTTGCAGAATTATGGTTGAAAAGGATCACAGTAATCCAGAGGATGAGAAATCCCCGAATGATATCCATGAGGAATTCAAGTGTGTGAATGTGCCAACAATACGAATATGCCAATGTGGAACCACAAAATGCTGCTAAGTTGTTTCTGTATATAGACAAAAAGGAAAGCTTCAGCTTCAGAAATGCTAGTGTCAAAGATAAATGAAGGAGAATGAAATTGAAGTTGGAAGAATGGCTAAGGTCTAATCTAAATTCTAGAGAATTTAAAGCAAATTGGCCTAGCTAGGACCATCCCTTATTTATACTCAAAAACATGCATGACCCCCTCAGGAATAAATACACAAGCAAGGGGTAGCCACGTGTCAAGTCCATGTTGATTATGAGCATCAGTGTGTCATGGAAAAGATTGGACGCTTCTAAGGGCCCATTTGGAGGTCTAGGAACTCTAGCATGGTTTATTTGTTCTATAAGGCCATTATTTTTCTTTGTTGTGTACTTGTGCTCAATGTATTGGGGTCCAGCATCTGATGCTTTGATTCTCTTCTTTTACTTCAATTTACTTACCATTATTTCCTCACTCTTTTTAAATTTTAATGCTTCCCTAAGATAGCACACTGAATAATTTTCAACTGCTATGACTTATGAGTCCAATTTTTCTAGAAAATGGTCAGATTTTTTTCTCGCTTAAGTTCTGTAAGAAAGAAAAAGAAATACTTTTACATAGATCTAGGCTGAATTTGGATAAAAAATAATTTAATATGCACTAATTAAAGAGAACGTTTAAAGAAGTCTATGGGGCAAAAAAAAATAGAAGATAAAGAGGACGTGGAAAGTAGTTTCTGTTTGCATATAAGATGTTATTATCTTCTGTCCAAATAAACCAAAAACAAAAAAATGTTGTTGTCTTTAATGAGTGTTGAGATATGATGCTATCACCCTGTAACAGAATAGTGATAGGAAAAATTACATAATAGGTTCCTTTGTGATAAATAGACAAAAATACATTTGACCCTTCAACAGTGGATCCTTTAAGTTGAAGTTTTTTTTTTTTTAAACTCATAGAAGCCATGTGTATATATAATTTCCAAGAAAATATGACTATTCTAAGAGCTGGTATTTTCAGCATTAGTTTTGTCCAATCATGAAACACGTTTCTTTGTGGGTTTTACCTGAGAAGAAGCCAATAGTGGCCAACCATTAACCAACATATGAAGATTCTAAAATACCAATACTATATATAAGATAATGCATGTGTATGGCAGGTGTAAGTTAATAGGACCAGTTCCGTAAATTGCATTTATAATTGCAGATCGTATGAAAAAGGAAAGCCAAGCATCATGAGCAGATATTACAAACTAAACTTTCTTGGTGAATCACAACCACCATTCTTATTTGAGTTAAACAAACTTTATCTTTCCATTTTATGATCTAGAAAACTTTCCCTTGCTACCATGCATGATGATTAATTAAGCAACTTGCTCTAGGACTATCATATAGTTCATATGACCTCATCCTTAGGGCATTCCACGAAATTTCTGAGGCAATTCAGGTATAACACACATCATTTATCCTATTCATTAATCTCATTCACATTGTTGTGCCGAGATATTTGCCTTTTTTTTCTGTGGTGAAATGAAAGTTTCCACTCACAATCGGACACGTAGGCTTCGAGAGAATGATCATTCATTAATATTTTAGGCAAAAAAAAAATACATAAATAAAAATAGTGGGGTTTGAGAGCTATGAATTTAGAATACAAGTGCCAAACTGGGTGAATATGGTTTTGATGTAAAAGCTACATATCCATCTCGTGACTCTTTGTTGTTGTTTAGCTCCTTGTGGCCAATTGGAATTGCAGCTAGGGAGCATAATATATTAGGTCGGCGACAACAGAATTAATACATTCACGGGTGGAATCAAGTCATGTTTGGTTAAATGCCAAACTATATTTTATTTTCTTTAAAAAAAAAGAAGAAAGAAGATAATAATGATACTCATTGAAACTATGACCCTTCCCTCCATAGCTCTATCTATATATCTCTTACATGACAACTCAAGCAAATAAATATAGAACATTTAAATTAAAATCTATCAATAGGACTAATTTTGTGATGACTTCACCTGATGATGAGTTGAGGAATGAAGTTTATGCAACCATGCAAAGGCAATGGACTAGTTGGCGTGCAAATTGTGACTTGGTGGTATGTAAGCTAATTGTGGTGCAAAAAGGATGAGTTGCCTAGTGAGTGTGAAAAGGGCGTTTATATAGAGAGAGGGGTAATAAGATTGATTGAGACTTGGACAAGGAAATTAAAATGGAACTGTAATGTTAGAGCATGCATGCGTGTTTGTCTTAACTTGTCACGTGCCTTGGCCTCACGGGTGGGAGAGAGAGAGAGTAGGGAATTTCACAACCAAAAGACAAAAGCACGAATATAGGAAGGAAGCTTAATAAAGTGAAGTGAAGTTTGTGATCAAAAGAGATTCTTGGGGTGCACTTTTTTATGCCCCTGACAGATTGAAGCAGAGGGAGGTTGCCAGTTTGTGGTTATCGGAGGAGACACGTGGCAGAGGGTCAGGTGCACGCGCTGTGATACTGGTCCTTTGCTCCATGAGTGGCTCCAATATATCTGCATGATTGATTGATAGGCGGTGACAGATTCTTTGAATCATAGTTCCAACTTCCAACACTATTATATTGCAGTTCCATTATTTCGAAAACGATTTAGGCATCAAATTAAGTTCACGTATACTAATAACATTTTAAATTAGAATGGATTTCAATTAAGGTAAGTGTTGAGTTCATGTATTATCTTCAATATATATATATATATATATATATATATATATATATATCAATTATTAATTAATATTAAACTTTAATTTTGATACATTCACAAAATGAAAAATAAAGTTCATATTGTTACCTAATCATTATCACATATGTTAATAAAAAATAAATTGTCACATAAGTAAATGCGATTAAATTTTACTAGTTGTATGATAATTCAAATATAATGATTTAATTGGATCATAGTATAAATAATTTTTATATTATTAATGCATCAAAATTAAACTCTTATGATATGTTTTGATATATAGGAGGAAAATGGAGTGAAGTTTTTTATAAATGAAGTATATGTGTAATCATAAAATTTTCCAGACAATTTTTATTTCATACCAAACACATCTTTAGTTTTAATGCTTATGTTATGTAATTAAAATCAATACTTATTTATATTTTTATATATCGATTATGAGATGTCCATATTTGAGTTGCTACCTAGCTAGCAAATTCTCATCATACATTATTATCACATGCAACTCTAAGCACATTTTGCTGAAATCCATGATAATACATATGTGACCTCGCAAATGATGCTTAATACTACCCACCAAAAAAATTATGCTTAATACTCTGTTTCACGTGGGGGCGTTTCTTGTTCTTGTGCATGTCACGGGCTATGGCAGGGATTAATTAAAAAAGCTAATTGTATTTATTTGTTTTGGGATTCTTATACATCGCTGTTTTGTGAGCAGACATTGATGTGGACGCGTAGCTACGAACTGAATTATGAGGAACAAATCACAGTATTCTGGCGTCGGATGCAGTGAACTTGTTCATATAATAACCCATTATTTTAAGTTCTAATCTTGGTTGGATTTGTCTTAATCAAAGCCCTAATTAAACACAAACATGCAACCGGAATTGGCTCGGACATGCTCCTAGGTGTTCCAGCTTCACAGGCGCCTGTTCCAATTCAATCGAGAACATTCACATGTAGGATATTGACAACTTAAATCTAATTGCATCTAAATATTTTTACATTTTTTTTGAGAATTTGATTAGACCTAAGTTTTTTCTGTGCTTACTCTAGGGTTTAACCTACTTGCTAGTCACAACATTTACATGATTTATTGATGCACAGAGTGAAAGCTAGCTTTAGCTTATTTCTTGTTTATTACAACTGGATCCACTGTTCGAATGTTCTGTCATTTCTCAAGTTTGATAAATGGAATGCAAAAATAAAGCTTTTTTACGATGAAATATTTGTTATATTTTAAGTTACTCAAAACCTTTATTTATACTATTAATAAAGATAATTTACTTTTGTAACTATTTTTTAGTGTCTCCTGACTCTATTTAATTTTATTTTGAAGTTCATAAATTTAAATATTTTTCATATTTTTTTGTTTCTCCTTTTCCACTAACTTCTTCTTTTGAAAAAAAAAAAAACTCTCATCTTAAGCCATTTACAAAAAAAAAAATTTAATAAAATTTAATAATTTATTATTATAGAAATATTTAATTGTATTAATATTTAAAAGATAAAATATGTGGTTTGAAAGTGTCAATCAAGCTGCTAGTTATTATGAAAAATTTAACAATTTTATGTGACGTGATCTACAATAAGAGTGGTTGGATCATTTGATAGAAACTATAAATTTCATTTTAGTATATAAACCATGATTCCATGCCATTAAATTTTCTTTAGTTTATTTTTTTGAATTTTTCTAAGAACAATATTTAAGAAAATAATAAAAAAATCAAAATTTTTAATGAATCTCATGTATTGAAAATATAAAAACTTAATCGAGTACATTCACATGGAGGATATTGACATAGAGCAACCTACTTGCTAGTCACAACATTTTTATGATTTATTGATGCACAGAATGAAAGCTAGCTTTAGCTTATTTCTTGTTTACTACAATTGGATCCACTGTTCGAATGTTCTGTCATTTCTTAAATTTGATAAATGGAATGCAGAAATAATGCTTTTTTACAATGAAATATTTGTTATCTTTTAAGTTACTCAAAACCCCCATTATTATATCAAAATTTTAATAATTTTATGTTCATGTGTTATCTATATATACGTGACGTGATCCCCTACCAAAAAAATACATGACGTGATCTGCAACAAGATTGGTTGGATCATTTGATAGAAATTATAAATTTGATTTTAACATATAAAACTTGATTCCATGCCATTAAATTTTCTTCATAGATTTTTTTAATTTAATTTTTTTAACTAGTACCCTTAGAGCATTGATTTCTTTTTTTAAAAAAAACAAGTTTCAATTTTTTTTTTTGTGAATTCTATGTATTTGAAATATAAAAACTCATTTTTCCAATACAAAAGTTTCCATTTTTTTCTCTTTAGATAAATCCTTATTTTTATTTTTGTGTGTGTGAGAGAGACAACATACATATGTTTCATGGTATCCATCACTCAAATGTGCACAGCATTTTAACATGGGATGCTTTTGTTTATCTTATGTACTCATGATGGTATGGTATATAGTTTTGATTACTCAAGCCCATTCGGCATTGACCTAACCTAGCTCTGATATTTTGACAGATAAAAGTCTGATTTTTTTCAATAGGTTGACTCAACCGATTCATGAGTTATACGTAAGAGTTTACACCATGGCGAAAAAGAAAAAGGGTACGATTTTACAATGCAAGTGCATGGGTTTGAATTCCCTCTTACCTGCTAATAATATTGCTTTGTTGAAACATACTATACGCTATCCCGTGATGCATAACTCCATTGTATAAATATATTTTTTTCAATAAATTATTATCAACTCTGTTCTTCACACTCTATAGGGACTATATAGGAGAGGCCTGTAATGTTCTTGCACAAATCACAATTTGCTGTTTTACGTGGACGTCGAAGTCTAGTAAGTTCATTATACAACATTCCTTAACCGATTGACAATAAAAAATAGGGCAAATTAAATCTACCTCTCTTAAGTATTTTAATGTTATACTTACCCTTCTCACTTTTTTCGCGTAACACTTACCTCCCCTCCTTAAAACATAAATTTTAGAATCCCAAATTGCCCTTCACGTAAAATCCTTTCCCTTTACCAACCACGTATGTCCACATCCACTAGCTGCCACCACAAGAACAGCGGCTCTGTCCGGCGAGCTTGATCAGAAGCTCCTCCATCAACGACTTCATCATTGCTGGAAGCAAATCCTGAAACTTGTCCCGAGCGGCGGCTACAGGGGCGACGGCTCGCGGTCAAGAGGTTATGGGTTTGCTGCACATTTTCTGTGCTGTGTTTTATGCTTCTTGCTTTCACTGCATTTTTGTTTCTCTGTTGGGTTGTGGATTGGGACTGCTAACATTCATTCAGGATAGCATTTGATATGAGATTGTTTGTCGTTGTCATTTGTTTTGCTTTGAGATTGGAATCAAAAGATATGTGTATGTTATTGTAAGAGGATTGTGATATTGATGAAGTTAACAAAACCTTTTGTTTCAACTTTCAACTCCCCTCCCCTGAAATGCATTTTTCTTTTGGAGACAAACTTCATTGTTGATGTCTTGTTTGCATGATCATTGTTCATTTGTTTATCTGGGTTATTGTTTGATTTGGTGAAAGACAATGATGGAGTTGAGAGGAGTGGATGCTGGGAAGAGAAGTTACTATGGCATTCCATATAAATAGGACAGATAAATAATAAGGGTAAAAGAATCATTTTATTTACTTATAAAAATGTTTAAAATGTAAGATTTAAGACCAAGGGAGGTAAGTGTAATGCTTTTAAATAAAGTAAGGGAGATAAGTGTAATGCCTTTAAACTAGGGGGGTTAAATGTAGTATCAATATACCTCAAGGGAGGTAGATGTAATTTGCCCTAAGATATAGTTTAAGGATCTAGAACAAATAAAGCATGAAATCTCATCAATCTAAAGCATCACCATAATGTAAGCAATGATTGAACTCAATAGGGTAAGAGTAGCATAAAATTGTCCAGCAATTGTAGAGCAATGTTAATTAAAATTGTTATATGACAATTTCAATCAAATGTAAATTGTATAGTTACTTAAAAAACCACTGAATGAAAATCGGTGGCACCTTAATTATATGTGAAGTGATTTCTGTGATTTTCAAAGACACTGCTTTTATTTTGTGCCAAAATGACAGGTAACATGAAAGACCACCATGAACTTAAGTATTGCATCAATACTGCTAAAATCAGTACAGTAACAGTCCATCAAGCCAATCGCTGCCATCCTTGTATACTGACTTGTTACTTGTTGTTCCATCATTTTCTCTTATCCTGCAACTTTACTCATTCTGAATTTTGATCAATACCAGCAATCTACCACTTCCTCTTGATCTGGCAAAGTCCATTTCTTTGGGGGCCCTGAGGTCCTTGGACGTCTACCATAATCATCCCAGCCCAGTTTTGCAATTTCTACATGAATCGTCCTACCATAAAAATCCTGAAGACAATGAACAGGAAACAGATCAAAGGAGAACATGTAATGGTTGGTAATCTAAATTTGAGGCATATGAAACCTCGAACCTTCTGATCCATGGTTTCTAGTGCAAGCATGGCATCATCTTGACATGTATATTGAATAAAAGCATATCCCTTAGATCTTTTTGTTTTCAAATCTTTAGCCACTTTAACTGCAGCACACATAAAATACATGATTCAAATTCATGAGCCGATGTGAGAACCGAAAGTGAATGTGTCCAACAACATCATGAATAATGAGAAAATGCACTTGCCTTCAGCTATCTTGCCAAAGTTGGAAAATTCCTTCTGCAAAGTAATCTCACCAGTAGAATATGGTAAATCTGCCTCCAAATCAGAACAAGGCGAAGATATAAAGTAAATTGGAAGAAAGAAAGTGTGCCACAGCATGCACATCAGAAGGGAAAAGTATTAAAGGCACATGAAAAAGACTGATTAAATTGGATTGCTATATAAAGGCAAATTCCCTCAGAATTATGCAGATTGGTGATAATGTAGATAAAAAAAAGTTGAAAAGTAACTGCAGGATGGGCGATGTTACAGACAGCAAAAAGTTATTGCAGTGCAGCAACCAAAATTATCCTTCCAGATTATGGTGGGCAAGAAAAAGAGGCTTTCAGTGGTTTGGACTTCGGGACATAATAGCTAACAAAGTAAATTTTGTCTAAAATCAAGATGTAATCAGCAGATCAGCATAAAATGTTAATTTTCCAGATGATCAGCACAAAAGTCAATATTATCATTTCCAGGTCCCATGGAAACAGTACAGTATTCAAATTCATTATCACTAGAAACGATACAGATCAGGTTAATTGACAGAGTGATAACGAAAAAGTTAGCTTTGAAACTTTATATTGGTTGGCACAGAAGGTTGCATGTGATCATCACCAGTTTAATTCCTACTATAATGCATTCCCTAGAGATTATACACAACTATTAGTAAACTGTACAACGATCAGAAGATAACTATAAGCAATCATGGAAGAATTTAACATCTGTTGGCCTCACTAATATCCAAAGTCAGACAATAGTCACAAATTTATCAGGGGAGGGCCGATGAAAAATCCTCATGAACAGCCTCAGCAAAATATAATATCTTGACCATTGCTCTGTTTGATCTCAAAATGAAACCCTTTCCCACGTACCCCAAGAACATACACTCTAAATCAAACTATATTCCAAATGCTTTTATCTTTTAGATAATTTCTCCCAACTAAAAATCCTTACATGCATCTGAAGTGCCATTCGGATATGCTCCATATCCAACCACAGAGTGACACTTTAACTAAAAAATGAAAGTTAAAGATGGGCCCTAGCTGAGATGCCACTTTGTTATTGGACATGGAGCATATCTACCTACACTCCAAGTGCATGTAAGAATTTCTGCGAACGAGGAACTGCTTTTGACATCAAAACTCAATCAATCTCTCTATAGTTTCTGCTACAGATGATCACCCAATTGCATTTACATTATACGGGGTGGAAAATTTTGACAAAGATATGGCATAAAAATTGCTACTTTGCAAAGAACCGCGTGAATAAATACAAGGCTGGTTCAACCAACACAAGCACAAGCACAATCCACAAGGAATATATAATTGAAGCATATGGGCCTGCAAGCAAGCAAGCATCAACCACACACACACACACACACATACATATAACAGAATAGCATAGACCATAGAGAGAGGGATGGAATAGTTACTTTTAACAAGAATTTTGCTAGCAAGAGGGTAGGGGTGGGGTGAGAGCTTGAGAAAAGAAGAATGGTCTGAGTTGGGTTTGGCTCCAAGTCTGCTCTGACGCTTCCAAATGGAAATTTTGGGAACGAAGCCAACATGTTCATGTTCATGTTCATCAACTTCAAAGTCCAAACGAAGCCGAACGATAGATAACCTGCGACAAAATCCCCAAAGTCTCAACCTTTTCTGAACTGCAACTTACGAGCGACCTTTGCCTTTCATCTATCTGTCTATGGGTTTATGGGTTTGTTAGTACTGCTTGTTTTGTTTGCCAATATCCGTGACAAGAATTCGGTTAAAACAAAAATTAGAAGTGTTTGGCCCGGCATTTTATTTTTGAAAGAAATGCTTCACTTTCACGAAAATTTACTCGAGTGGAAGCTAAATTTTTTTAACTTTACTTCTGTATCTCCCGTTAATTATTTTAATTTTTTTTAATATTATTCCTAAACATAAATTAATTTTTTTAAATCAAATTCTTTTATAATGAATTCTTCAAATTTCAATTCAAAAGTAATTTTACCAAAATGTAGACCGCATTATTAATTGATTTTGTCCATACTATATATGAAATTATTCAATAAATAATAAAATATTATTGTTAGTGATATTAATTGAACCAATAGATAAAATTAAAATTATTGATTTACTAAAGTTAGTGATAGAGATAGAACATAGAAGTCAGTTTTTATTTCAGAATAACAAACATGACAATATAATATTACAAGAGCCCACTACTAGAACAATTAGTACTATATTTAGATTAGACTCTAGGTTATGCAAGTGCATGTTGAATGAAATGAATCCATAGATTCCTTTCTATAGACACATTAGGAAGCCGCATTCTTTCGACAATGTTGCCAACCAAATAAGCTAATAATGGATTGTGAACTTTTAGCAGCATTTAGACTTTCTTCTAAACTTATTTACTTGTCCGAAAAAATTATGATAGAAACAAAACAAAACAGCTATAGAAGTTGACTCATTTGATTAACCTTCTTCTGATGTTTCGCCAGCAACAAATTCAAAATTATATGCCCCGAGCCTAATGTATTATTATTATTATTTTGATAGAAATGTCTTTGAAATACCGTTAAGTCAAGAAGTTGTATAAAGAATATTACTTGGAAAAGTTGTATTCTCTTATTAAAATGATTATTGTGATATTATGCCTTTCAACCAAAAATAGCTTGATTCCTGTGCTGAAAATTTCACAAGATGTGACTCTTTCGACAGAGATTTCATGTGTCGATTTAGTCATTAATTAACTGAAAATCTCTCAAGTAAAAAGCTAATTCTTGTGCTAAACATTACTAGCATCAAACAATGGATTCAAGGCATATAAGTAATGGGAAATTTTGGTCAGAGGCTACACCAGTTTCCAATGTCCACTAGCGTGAAAGAGTCCCTTTATGCAAATGAAGATGGACATGAGACTAGCACTTATTGATTCCGATGACAAGAGGCCACCAAAAGAGCAAGTACTAAGGAGGAAATTTTGTAAAGCAGATATCGTGTATACAATTGAGTCAGTACAAAATGGAAGTTTGTATACATTTTTAAATTCGGATATCACTAAGTACAATTCTCAAACCAACTGAACGGTTTTTACTGGTTTGGTCCACCAAAAAACATAAGAAGAAGTATACATGATCTAATCCAAATGCCTCAAGAAGCAACATTGCCTCCGGAAATGATTGTCACCCTTTTCATTTTTACACCAAAACAGCAGCATCATTTGGTTTCTGTAAACATATGACGCCCCAAAATTAGCATTTATGAACTTCTCACCATCCCACAACATATCATCATACCCAATCACTCTGTCCCATATGATAAGTCAAGGAATCAAAATCTATGCCTATCTGGTACAAAATTTATGCCGCAAGGCTTCCTCCAGTTTATGGAATATTGAGAATGCTCCTGCAAAGAGAACGCACCACAGCTAAATAATCTATTCACTAATCCAGAGGAGGCGTTGCCACTTGAATTTAAACATCGCAATTATTAACATATCAACTGCAGGATTCAATGTGAAAGTGTGCACTACAACAACCAGTGAGACGAGACACTTTGCACGAGTAGAAAAACGGAAAAATCCAGTAATGTGGTAAGTAAATAATCAGACGGAAAATGTTTATAACACATAGGAAGCCCATATTCTTAAGATTCATCATTTCACTTAGCCAAGAAGGCCATCTCTGTAATATGGGGAAGGGAGGTTTACCTCCAAAGCTATTTCTAGAGTCAGCTATAGACAGGCTACGAAAATAATGACAAACACAATTAGGACAATAAAAAATGGAAAAGAAGGATAGAGAAAAACCTGATGATGGATTACTCTTATCCTGTAATGAACCTTTCACTAACAGTGCCCCAGGGATTTGTTGAAAAACCTGTAGGAAGGACCAAATAACATGAGGTCAACGTAAATTCTTCCTCTCAAAATCATTTTTAAATCCAATGAAGAAGCAACTATACCGATATACGAAGGCATAATCTATCAGAAGAGAAATTCAGAATTGATCCATTAGATGTCTCTCTTGTAGGTTGACAATCAACAGTTTCATTGATAACAAGTGATTCGTTCTTCAAGATTGAATCACAATCATCTTTTGAAGCCAAAACCTATCAAAATGCATTCATGCTTAACAGCAATCACAAGGAAATTAAATCAAAACCGGGATTTAGAGTAACTAGTCTTACATCCACTGTGAAGGCGGAGGTATTCAATGTACAGGACAGGCCATGCAAAGAGAAGTAAGATTGTGCAGCTTCCAACACATTAATGGCACCATGCTGGCGTTGAAGACCCTGAAAAGTAGATTGCTCCGTGTAATCTAACATTAGGAGGAAAGCAAAAGTGACAAAACATACAAGAACATATGTTGTAGATGCAACTGATAACTATTTCAAGACAATTTAACAGCTATTTCAATTTTCAAATAAATGAAGACATCTGCCATTGAGTAGAACTTTATACGTGAGGATGGGTGCAATAACTAGAACTGAATGCTCAAAAAAAAAAAAAAATCTTACGCTTAATAGATTGAAATCATTAGGGATAAAACCATAAGATTATTATACATTCACCCATTGGGGAGAAAGAAGTTCAAGTTACAAGGTGTCATATGATATCCCCAAATATCCCCATGCCAATCTACAATCAATGTAATCACTCTAGGAACAAATCAGTTGTCATATGATACCTTGTATGAACAATACAGTTGTCAAAAACTTCCTGTTAGTGTAAGAACCTTTTTTGGAGATATCATATGTCATTGTTAGAACAACCAAAAAATTCTTGTCTGTGTCAGTGCAAGAACAATACAGTTGTCAAACTGAAAAGAATATACTATACCTCAAGCATGAAGGACATGTTATTCTTCCGAGGCAAAGAAATTGATGACTTCCGTATGGGAGGGAAGAAAGACCAAGCAAGCCCCCATCGAGATGTCCTGCCTTGCACAAATTCAGTTGTCTTTACTACAGTAACACCAACCTCCCAAAGCTTTGAAGTAAGGGACTTGAGATTTGATTTTCTCCCTACCATTGAAGTGTACCACCTATGAGCACAACAGAATGAATAAGCACAATTCTATTACAGGTAAATAAACACCGAGGGAGTGATATTTCTTATACAACAAGTAATACCGGAATTGATGCTTCAGTTCAGCACTATCTTCAATAATACGAGTAATGAAAGCCTTCTCACCACCAGGGCAAACCATTTCTTCCGAAGTGCCACCGCAAGAAGTTTTTGGATTAAGTCCTGCTTCCTCCAAGCTTTCAAAAAATGGCGGATTACACATGCAGAAATCAAACTTCTCATCATCCCTGACTACACCAACAAGGATGGGAGGTCCATGATAGTTCTTATTCTCATGGACATGCAAATCAACAGGTAATGAAGGCAACCCTTCCACACAGGAAGCATTTTCATTGCTTTCAACCTTTCTGATTTCAATCAACTCAGAAATATGTGGATTGCTATTAACATTTCTGGTCGCCCACTCTATCGCAACATCAGTCACATCTGCAGTCATTTGAGCAAACTTAGACCGCATAATACATAACCAGATGAAACCAACCAAGATCCAACCACACTGCCAAGACCAGAAAAAAGAACATACCTGATCCAACAAAACTCCACCCAAGAAGGGATGCACCAAGAAGTGGGTATATGCAGCTGGCTCCAGTCCCAATATCAAATCCTCTCACCTTAGCACCTCCAGAAGAAACAGTATTTGGAATGATGTCAGATGAGACAAGGTCATTAAGCCAATGGATGTAATTAGACCTGTTGGGCACAGTAGGGCACAGCTGCCCATCAGGAATCCACCTACAAACAAACCACACATTTTAAGGATTTAATTTCTATGCACTGCCAGCACTGAAAGTGTAAAAAGCCATTCAATCATATGTTGTCGCATCAGGTGAGATAGTTGACTCTCCCACCCACTACTCGTGTTGTCGCATCAGGTGAGATAGTTGACTCTCCCACCCACTACTCGAAAAGTCGCGCAAAGATTTTGATTGGATGATTCTGTCAAAATTAAATTACTTTTTTTTTCCTAATAACAACAACTTAAATAATAAGCAAAAAACACGCACACACTCGCTCAAACTCAAACACACAACATCTGTTGAAATTGTTCATGTCCTCAATATATATCTATCTGTTATATAATGGATTAGAATCATGAAATATACAATACCCATTTAAAAAAACCGCGGCTTGTCGACCCAAAATAAAAGACAAGAAAAGGATACTAATTGGTGATGGTAAGAGGAAGGAATTGAAGAAAGATAGGAGTGTGTGTATGTACCAGTCGAGAGCGTGGTCGTGAAGGAGCAAGACGCAGGTGAGTTGGCGGGTGGCATTGAAGTCGGTCCAGTCGATGAAGGGGTGGCCGTGAGGGGAGGAGTATTGAACGAAAGGGTGGAAGGATGGGTAGAGAGAAGCCAAGTGAGCAAAGTCAGGAGGGTTCTCGGAGTACTTGTTGTTTGGGTGAATGGAGGGTCTCTGTTGTTGCTGTCCTTGTTGATGATCACGCTGAACCTGATGCTTTCTCTTCCTCTTCTTCCCAACGCCACCCATCTCTCTCTCTCTCTCTCTCTCTCAGGCAAAGGCAAAGGCAAAGGCAGCAGCACCTTGTTGGTACTGGCTATTGGAAATTGATTCACACATCGTATTCCTGTTGAATGCTGAAGGTGGTCTTTCCGTGTGTTTACTAGGCTGGGTGTTTATACTTGTTCGAATCACAAGACCAGTGAATATGACTTGAACATGGTGTGTTTTATATGGAGGTACAAAAAATAGGTGAAAATTTTTTAAAATTTGATTTTATGCACTATTGTGTGAAAAAAAGGTGTTTTATACAAAAATCAACCATTTTTATTTACGTGTTTGTATTTAATTGCATTGAATACTAGTGTAAAATTAACGATGAATAATAAACTTGTTTTTTTTTTTACATAAAAATAGTAATTATGAAAATTTTGATATTAATAAAAAAATTAACTTCACTTTATCCTTCAACCAAATATATTTTTAGATTTAGTTTTGATATATTATTACATGAACAATCAATTATATATTTTTATTTGTAAACTTTTTAAAGTAATTGATGACCAAGTCAAACAAATTTATTGACGTGTCCATGTATAATTAAATATTTATATAAAATTGCTATACTAAAGCACACTTAAATTAAATTCTATATCTTACGTCTAAAGATTATTTAAATTAATAATTAAATAACATATATATATAGATCTTTATTCTTTTATTATGTATTAAATTTATGGTCTTGATTGTTGCAAACCTAATCGCTTCAATTTTCAATTGAAGATCAGAAAGATTTTTCCATTAGTAGCAAAAGCCAATACATATTAAAAATTCTGCATTTCAACTAAAAGAAAGGAAAAATTATAAGATTACTTTGTATTTTTGCAAGCTAGGGATAAGAATGCCTGCTACTCAGCTAATCTTCACACTTAAATATTGTTACCTTATGGTCAGATTTTGTTGTGAAAGTATCTTATTAATAAATCTGATAATCCTTAATTCTCACCAAAATGATGTATGAATATAGTTATCATTTACCACTAATTTCAAACGAATTAAAATGACTGACTGAACCAGTTTACTCCAAATTCCGCATATGTCACTTAAAATTTGTGACACTAAGCTATTTCTCATCTGTGAAAGTGGCTACTCACTCAGTGCCACCATTGCCATTTCCAAATAATCAGCTCATTCCTTTAACGATTCAAACTCAATTCTTTCTGGAGAAAAGCATTGATTATGTATTCCAGAATATGTACATTCTCAATCTTATTAAAAAGAAGAAAAAACTACAGACCTATAAGAGGCTGTCTGGCCATAGAGATTGGAGCTGATTACAAAAGATTGATACAGTATGGAGGTTGTCAATGACAATATATAAGCTCCCAAAACTAAACCATGGCAGAATTATCAAAGGAAACAAAAAAAATATTCTAGCCATCCTCACTGAGGGAGCATCAAAATAAATTAATTGATTCGGAATGCCTCATTTTGATGCTATCGAAAGAGCCTTTCCTCAACAAAAGCAAAATAGAATAACTGCCCAGGCGAGTCATCCACCATCTGTAACAAGGGAGCCGCAAATCATGAGTTTTATGAGGATATAAGCAAAAGAACTTCATAAGTTATAGCATGAAAATTTTTCCTCCAATCAGCATTTCGTACCCACTTGAAGAAAAATTTAAAGAAACAAAAAAAGAAAGCAGATGTCTGACCTCCACATGACAAGGTTGAAGACATGACAGCGGAACTGCTGGGCAGAAATATCACAGAAGAATACAGGTCAACCAAAACCAAAGCCTTCACTGGCCTCATGGATGGCAAGTAACAAACGTTCTTGAAGCTGTTCCATGGAGGTATACTCCGGAAGGTCTAGTTGATTGAAGCTGTGGATTAATTGGAAGAAGAGAAAGGAATGAGGATGGCCTAAATTCAATGTCTGCACATCGGGATTTGCAGTAACCGAATGGAGATATGGAAAGACACTATGCATAACATACTCACCAAGTATGAGCTGATGGCAGCCGATCGGGAGCCCCATATGCCTTGTGAATTTGAAACCTTTGAGGACCAGAGATGCCTTGCAAAGCCTTAAAACCCTCCAAAGGAACCTGAAATAAAAAAGTTTGAAAGGCTACACACGTTACCAAGTCTACAACAACTCTGACAAACACCCCAGCAAGATTATGAAATAATAATAACAACAACAAAAACACAAAAAGTGCAACATTGCAACCATTTACCGCATACAATATATTCATCAAAGAATTGACAACCATTGCAACCCCACGCTCCCCCACGGCCCGCAAAGCGCACGCGAGCTCTCTAATATTCATTCTATAATCTATACCCGTGGCACTTAGTGGGTAAAATTAACATGTGATTGAAATCTTTATAGATAACAATTTGATGTGTACAGCAAATCACCTTTGATGTTCCAGTCACAAATTGCAGTAGTCTTGCCATGTCTTCTTTGTTGAAAGTTTTGACCACCTCCCAAAACCATTGAACAACATTTGACGCTACTGTATAGCCAGTATACTCAGTGTTGGCCTTCAAGTCATCCACTGTAAGGAAAATCACACTATTCAGATGCTTCACAGTTTATTAAGATATACAACATAATTTAATTACTGATGAAGCCAACTCACAATCAATTTCTGGAAGACCACTGATGAGTAGCTCGAGCTCTTTGTCATTAAAGATGGATATAAGTTCTCTTGGTACCAATTCATTAAAACCTTCTAGAAAGGAATTGATTTGCGGACGGATCGCATTGGTCAGAATATGATCAGCAACAAGGTCAACATACTCATGCTTTGTTTCTTCTGTAACCCTTATGTTCCTTCCTCCCGGTTTGAGCTCATAGTCAGTGACCTGTTTCACCATTTTAAGAGGAATGGCCAAAGCAATTAGCAATGAGAAGAAGATCTCATCAAACATTTATCATGAGGTCATATGTTTGAATTCAATCACAAAAAAGTCGATGGAATCTTTACCAAAGATTTTACAGAACAAATGTAATCTTTCTAATCTCTCTGAACAAAAATGAAACATGGTAGATGAAAATAAAAGGCTCATTTACCTCATTTTTCTCATAAAGTATGTGCTTTTCCTCATCAGCATCCATGCTAAATGTCAGGTCAGGAACATCACTCACATCGTTCTGTTATATACATACAAGGATAAAATTAAACAACAAGCAATACATGCAGGAAAAAGAAAAGTATACCATAAACACAAATAGAATAAAAGCATGTTGCACTCTGCACAAATAGAAGACCATATAGGAAAACGTTATATACTTGTGGGCTATGCAAATATTAGATGCACCAAACAAGGGATAATAAAAGCTGATCCAGTACCAGTAGGTTACTTATGGTTCACTATCCAATGAAAAAAAGACAACAAAGAGGTCAAGACTGTCAATTAACACCCACCTCCAGCATCCATTTCAAATTCTTGTAGTAATCAGGATCAACTGCTTCAATATCATGGTATGTCACCTTAACACCAAGCATATGCTTATAGAAAGATCGGGTAAAGTAAACATCCAACAGTTGCCCATCAAACAGAGCCTTCCCAACCTGCATGTGAAATCATAAAAACTGTCAAAGGACCACTCAACCCAAAAAGCACACATAAATGAGAGGCAGCTCCCAATAATAAAAAAAAAAAAGCAAAAACAAAAAAGAAAACTATTTGGGCCATCCCTAGCCCAGCTTCAACAAAGCTCTCACAAGAATTTAGTACAAAGAAAGCCCTGCTCATTTAGAATGCTTGCATTACCCCAGCATTTAATCTTGACATTTTCAATCATAATAAGATCAAATTGGGGGAAGGGGTATCAATCATACTAAGATCAAATTCCAAGAAAGAAAAAAGAAAAAGTCAGAGCATACCACTCGGCCGACAAACTTGAAGTAGGAGAGATGTTCAGTCTGGTACACAGAGTTAGAGTTTGGTTGGAAAGTTGCATTGTTGCCCACTGTTGTAAAAAGTAAAGCACCCTTGTCGAATATGACCCTTGATAGTAGCTGATACCATTCTCTAGTGAGACCACCAGCATCAATACCCTCTTCACCTTGAAATTGCACATTTAATCTCCCCTTGAGATCTTGAGTAGGACGCATCCTTAACTGATTATATGAGTCCTCCAAAATGTAAGCTCGTCTTACACTAATACGCAATGGCCCAGACAAGTGTTGGTCATGTTGCTGCCTGATTCTTGAGCGGAAATAGGCTCGCTTGTTATCAAAGTCAATCAGCCTTGGTACCTTGAGCATCATGGAAAGTGATTTCTCCAACAATCCTGGATTCTGCCTAATGAAAGCATTTGCAAGACGGCGATGCTTCTCAGCAAACCTGGTAAATGTAACAGTACCATCAAGCCTTCGCTGTGAATCTCCACCAAATTTTACATTCATTGAAGATGAACAACCAGCAGACTCCTTGACTTCCCTAGCAGTAGCATTGTCATAGTCTAGCTGCATGATGGATTCATTCGCTTGTAGCTTTTCACACAACACAAAGAAAGCCTCAATGAAAGGCAAGAGTCTTTGTGTTCCTGGAGGAAGAGGTGGTGAAGTAGAGGAACCTTGGATATTATCAGCAACATTTATGTTTGACATGGTAGGAGAGAAGGAGCTCTGACCAAGCTGCATCTCAGCTGCACTAATACAATTACTCAGTTGTTGCCACAATGGCTCAAGTGCAGTATTCAAATTCCAAATAGTTGCTTGATCTTCATGCTGATCTACATCATTTTCCTTATCTGTATCACCAGGACGACTAAGTGAAGCAAGAGAACTCAGAGCTTGCAGCACCCGTAGAATGGCAGCACCAGCCATGGAGCCTGCACTCAAGCCAAGCATATTTGTTTTCTGCAGGGTAACAAGCTCACTTACAGCTGAATCAGTCAAAGCATGAGCTGATTCTGAAAGCTCTACAGTAAAGAACTTCCGATGGGAGGGAACAATGAAGGCCAACTTCTTCAGCACTTCACCAGCAAGCATATACATTTTATCAGAAAGCCTAAAAAAAATATTTGATTAGTCAATTTTTTTCATATCAACTGACAAGGGATATAAATACTGAGAAAAATGCAAACAAACAGGTGAGACATTACGAGGACCATTGTTCAGAGCCACAAGTTCATGATCAGCATCCACAACAAAAATAAGGCAAATTAAGGTAAGGTTATGAACAGTACCCTTCACGACCAAGAAGACTGCACAAATTCCACAAATCAGATTGTGGCAATTGCAGGAAGATATTGTACTCTACATTCTTCTTCCCATCAGAATGAGGCGGATTGATATCATCATGCTTATCGTGTTGACTAGAGCCCAACTCCACTAAAGGAGGATCCTTCTCAACATTATCTGAGGCTTCGTTGACTGGCAAATTTTGGGCTTTTGCTTCTCCTTTTTCAGACTGAGATTGACTTTCTAGTTTTGAAGCTGCAGTATCAACTACAACTTGAATCAGACCCATGACCTGCTCAAGATGAGCAGTGCTGCGCAAAAGAGGGGCCGGTTCAAAAGCTTCAAAAGGAGGATTAAGGGAACATCCCCTGCCTGAGTTCCAGAGGGTTCACCCCCTTCCACGACCTTCTCCTTCCCTTTCTCATTCAAATGCACCATGGACAAACTCGAAGAATTTGGAATGATTGATTGGTCAAAGTGAAATAACATTTTTGCAACAGCAGAATGATTTGTGGCCAAGTAAGTTAGAATCTCAAGAATTCGGCGGAACACAAGGGGGGAAGACCTGCAATGAAGACACAACAGGAGCGATAAGTGAACAATAAACTACAATATCAAGAAAAACCAATGACGATCCTATCCCACGCCAACTGCAAACATTACCATCCAACAATTGAGACCGACCATAAACTGTATTTGAGTGACAACCATAAAGCCTCTGGGAATTTAATGTTGCTGCTCTACTTGCAAATCCTTCAGCTTCAGGCTTAATCATATCAAGCAAAAGATAAATAAGAGTGGCCCTTGTAACACTGTGTGCACATAAGTTTAACAAGAGCCTCTGCAGAAGGCCTTTTCCGAGGGCTGGCAAAAGAAGACAAAACTATATCAGCAAATCATTATATAAACGTATGTATAACACACTGAATCTTATAAGCTAAAATTAAACTAGAGAGTAAATGGTAGTCCAAAAGTCTGAAACTACAAAAAAGGAGGAAAGTGTTTTCACATCTAGCAAAGTAAGGCCAGTAACTTAGACAACAACATGAAGAGAACTGAAGTTACCTGTGCAAGTCGTAGAAGCCGGATCAAAGCTTTCAATGCATTTGCATCAAGTAATGGCTCACCTTCAATCTCCTTCACCTTCAAGCTATCTGTAAGAGCAGACCTCCGGCCTATTGTAACTCCAACACCCGATCCATTACAGGACGCCGGTCAAATCCCAGCCCATTTCTTCGATTGTTAAGCCTGTGACTGCTACTAAAAATACTGCGCGCTTGATAATGGCTCATTGCTCGGTCCCTCAATATTTGAGCTTCAGCAAGCAATGGGGATGGCAGTGCTGACAGAACTGCTTCAGAAGAAGTTAGAAGTACCTGGTGCAGAACATAGCACAAACATTACAATCATGTCAAAATATAGAAATTCCTCATTAATTTAAAAAGGAAAAAACAAATATTTAAACCTCTTCTCGCAGATCAGCAGGAAAAGTAGCAATTATAGATGCATTATCCATGTCAACTGGCTGTCCTTCAGCCTGGTGGGCAACCCTTTGAGCTCTTTGTTGGGCCAGAACCTCTGCTTGAATATCTGGAGGAAGAGCAGCTAAAAACTCAGGATCAATATCTTCTGCAGAAGGTGGTGCATAAGCTGGAGGTTGAACGGATTGGGCTTGCTGGGAAGCCAGAACTTCCGCTCGCAGATCTTCAGGCAGGGCCTCCAAAAAGGTAGGGTCAATCGTATTAGCACCAGAAGCTTCATTATTTGCACTAGTTTGGTCAGCCTGGGTAGCATTTGGTGCAACCTCTGGGTTTTGAGTTGACAAGGGCTCATCCCCTCTCTGATCAGAAACAGTTGGTTGCTCTGATGGATTTCCTTCAGCATCAACAACACCCATATCGACGTCGACACTAGCATCAATTGATGAAGTATGACATTCACCTGGATTAGGCGTCTCCAAATCAGAACCAACCAACTCAATATTAGCAGGCTGTCCATCAGATGTTGATGATCCATTGCAGCCGACAGGCACAACTGGTGCATTGTGGGTGGTAGTAGGCAGGTCAGTACGCCTTTCGCATTGTAGATCAGAATCGGAATTCATAGCTGAGTTGACAAAAGCCTGAGGTGTAGCTGCATTCTCACTAGGAGTGACATTTCCTTCAATTTCTGCGCAGTCAGTGCGACTTAGTGTGATGTTCAGTGGGAGTGGTTGAACTGACATAGGCTCATTTGCTTGCAGGTTTTCGCCTGTATCTCGAATGCCAGAGTCTGCATTAATCTCTTCCTCACAAGGAGCACTGTCAATTGAGATGTTGGTTTCCTGAACTGTAGTTCCATTACCATTCTCTTGCTCCTGACCTTCAATCCGCTGAGAAGTAGAGTCAGTTACTGCAGCCACTATTGGGCCATCATGCACATGAAGAGCATCAGGTTGCTTCTCTTGCTCCCCCGAATGCTGTAATTGTTGTTCAACAGGACTGGCTGTAGGAGCTACACTTCTCAATTGAGCCAAGAATGGTTCCTCCACTGCTTGTGCAATGGCAGCTGTTTGAGCATCTCCTTGTGGCTGGCCATCATCAGTCCACCTACCATTACCTAACACTCTTCTTCCAGGTAGGTGCAATGAGCCCATACCCACAGAATAATCAGTCAGAGGAGGGGGCAGCTCCACCCAGACGGTCTCCAAAGAGACTGCTTGGCACATGATCATATGGAAGAATAGGTGCGTCAAACATGTAGAAGTGTGCCACATCAAGATTACCAGATGACAAAGTTTCCGAATCCCTAGACGTAGAATTTCCACCTGATGACCACATTGAGACAAAATCCCCGGATGGTGGTGGCCTTACAAGGAGAGGATGTTGAAAACCATTTACTTCAGAAGCAGATCTCTCAAAGGAAGACCTACCTGTCTGACGGCGACGTTCAAAACCCTGAAGCCGAAAAAGGTCATCCACATTAACCCCTTCAAAAGGTTCAGAAGACAAATCTATTAGGCCACCTGTTGTTCCAGGTTGCCCAAGTATCTGCAAGTGATCCAAGCCATCAAGTGCTTCTCTCCACCTCACCTCTATCACACGATTCTCATGAAAATCATCATCATCTTCGTCAATCATCTCATCATTGTATTCATCTCCCAAGCCAGTGTCATCACGATCCTCTACATCAGTATCAGCCAAGGACATCATTCCCCCACCGTCTTCTGCTAAATCCTCGTCTTCATCCTCTCCCTCATCATCGTCGTCATCATCATCACCATCATCACCCATATCATCATCCTCATCCCCCATGTCATCATCCGCCCTATTCTCAACATGAAAAGTCATCTCAATTTGATCTGGATTGTGCAAAACCCCACCCTCACCCATCTCTTCACGCATAAAGTCCATTCCAAGTTCCATTGATGGGTTTTGAGCCATTGTCTCGCCCTCTTCTACTCTCATATCCTGCTCCACTGACTGATTTGGATTATCAGCATGATCATCACCTCTAGAAGTTCCACGATCATGAGGATTATCAATTGTATCTCCGAGTGCTTCTTGATTCCTCACATTCTGATCATGTGCCACTGCTTCAGGGGCAGCTGGTGCTGTTATTTGATCATCAGGTCTATCATTTAAACCAGCAGATCTTCTCTTTTCAATCCCATCAGATTTGAAAATCTGCTCACTAGCATTAGCAGCTCTTGTGAGGCCTTCTAAACCTTTTAGTACAAGATTCACAATTTTGGGTGCCTCAGGATGATCCAAATCAACCACTTGCAGAATACTAGTTAGACACTGAATAATTCCACCATCTATCATGCTTTTCGCAATGTCAGGTGAATATCCAGAACCAGGTAGGCTACCAGAGGATGAATTTTTGGACAAAATAGAATATACTAGATCAACAAGAGACAAAAGTCTTTTATCAGGCATTAAGCTGCTTTTCATTGAATTGCTCTCCAAATTTGAAAAAGACATCAACTCTTTAACAAGTTCATTCGTCACTCGCTTACGCCCTTCACCAGACCGCCCACACAAAACTACCAGAAACCATGAAGCTTTTTCAGACAGCTTACCTCTCCAATCATTTGGTCCTGCAAATTTTTCAACAGAGAGGGGTAACAACCGGTGTAGAACATGATGAACAATACCAACATGTCCAGATGGTTGATTAGATCCACGGAATTGACACATTTCTGAATCACGTCTGAGTATGACACCCACTGCATGTCCATACATTAGAAGAATGTCACTCAATAACTTAAGGACAAAAGTCACCTTTACCAGTCCTGTCGACCTTTCAGATTCAGGCTCTAACATTCCCGTCTCTTCAACCTTTGATTTACCCTTCACCTTCATGGTAGGTTCATCTATATCCATGAAGGTTGAGCCACACTCAGAATCTTCCTGGCCTTTCGAGGGTGGGTACTTGAGCACAATATCAAGAAGCTGATCAATTACTTGAGTGAGATTAACAGGAACCTTTTTGTGACTCTTCAAACATTTACCTGAGCCATCATGTGACTTGCTTTCAGGTATCCGAACACATTCGTTTGAAGATAACCCAACCTCAACACCAGATGACTTTGATTTTTCCTTTTCTTTTTCTTTTGATAACACAACTACTGTCCTTCCTGCTGATGTCTCTAACTGACAAACTGCAGCTGCAGCCTTCATGAAAACCACAGGATCCCTAGAGATAACAGGTGCCAATGACGTCAAAAATGATCGAGGAGAAACGCGCCCAGGATGACGATTTCCACTTAGTGTTTGTCGGATCTCCAATTCCATAGCAGTTTGCAATGTTTGAGGATCTTCAAGGAGATGACGAACTATAGCAGATACAACAGTGTCATACCCAGGAAAAAAGCAATTCCGAGGAAGACTAAATAGTGCTGCCAGACCCCCATTTTCAAGGAACTGCAAAGCTAAAGCATGTGTTTTTGTTAATCGAGCACATAACTGCAAGACAGCCTGCATGACCACAGCAGGGACATGTTGTTTTATCAAATCACATGCAATATCCAGCAACTTGTGACTCTCATCAATAGATGCAAAGCCAGTAGATTTCCCCAATATGTTCTCAAAAGCCATGCAAGGTTCTTTCTCATTCACATCTGAATCTTTTTCATTCTGCCCAACCATACCTGAAAATTGCAGGGAACCATGCTCCCCAGATGAATCAGGCAGGGAATCAGTTTTGGCTCCTTCTGTATTTTCAGTTTTTGGTCTTGATTGCAGCATTTGATCCAATATAAGCAATAAAGCACTGATGCACTTAGGGGCAGGTATCTCTTCGCTGCCTCGTGTCTGCCTTTGAAGTTTGTCAAGATATCTATGATGGTAGATATAATGCCATTTTGAGCAGCAATTTCCCTTGCACTTCCATCTTCAAAAAGAATCAGTGCTAAAGTATGTGCCAACAAACTCAATGCACAATTATCCTTGGCGAAGTCCAACGGACAAAGTTTTAACTGCTGCAGAAGATAAGATATTACCTTCGGACGATCTTCCCTTTGTTTTGACTGCAAAGTGTTACAAATAAATCCGTTAACTGAAATGCCACTGAATCACTACTCTGAAACAACTTCACAGATGCAGCAAGTATATCATCAACGGGAGGTTTCTTCATCTGTCCCTCTTCAGTAAGCACATCTATAGTCTTCTCAGCACTATCAACTTTAGCAGTTTCAGAACTATTTCCAAGGGACAGAGCAAGTGCCCGGGCAAGTTCATCATCCTCCTGGACAGGATCATCTGGATGACTAAACAGCCACTCCATGGCCATTTCAACACTGTTTGTTTCAACTCTTCTCAGTGCTTCCTCAGCCCTTGCCCTTGAAAAACCCATCTCAACAATAGTGGCAATGGTTGCCTCATCAGGTGGTGGGGGCATGAAACGGTGGTTTGTGCTTCCCATAATGTGACTACGATTTCGCTTCACATCTCCAACACCAGAGTATACATGGGTAACGAGTGAAATAATAGATCCAATGAAACCAGGACTGCAATTAGAAAACATGGGGTGATTCCAGACTGGTAGGATCACATCCAGAACCTGTGATTGCAGCATGCGAACAAAAGCTTCTGGGTCTCTTGGGACTGGAAAGAGCCCAATTGACAGGCCAACTGCAACTGGCTGAACAAGTAGCTCTGCCTGAGATGCCGAGGTTGGGGATAGAAGTAAAGAAGAGTTTACAAATACTCAAGCAAACGACAGTAGCTTTGTAATGTATCAAGCAGCCATGTGTCATGTGTCAGTTTACTTCCTTCCCCTTTCTTTTCAATGTCAATATCTGATGACGGAAAAGAGTATGGAGGTGTCCATAGTAAATGACTAGTAGCTTCAAATGTTGTGAGCAACTCTTTAAATGTTCCATGGACATAAAAATTATTAACCATCGCAGTATAACAACTTCGGCGCCTGCTGTCAAATGTGAGTGCTGCCATATCATCCACAACCTTCCCAAGATATCTACATTTTACAGAAAGCGACATCTCAAGTCCAGCATAAGTAGAGTGCCCAGAAAAACTAAGAGCCTCAAGAAAATTTGTAGCCAGGGCAGTTCCAAGAGTCTTTGACGCAGAGTTTAGTGACCCTGAGTCAGCTCTACGACGATTTGGGGAAGTGAACCCCTTTACAAGAGCCGTGAAGAAGGAACGCAAAGTTGAAGCCAGCTTGTTAAGAATCTCTAAAACAAGAACCTCAGGGCTTTTCTTTTTCTGATCTTGGGATAAAGGTGCCTCCAGTGCACTAGATGATGCTTCAGAATCGATGTTAAAAGTTTCCAAGCGACGGCCAGTCCTTCCAGCTCGTATGCGGGATAACCCATGCTGAATACGGCGTTGCAAACTTTCTCCAGAACGAACTACAGAAAGAAACTCACGTTCTCCACTCCACAGGGAATGTGAACCACTCCTAGCAAAAACTGGGTTTGTGTATCTCACTGACTGAATATTTGCATCATCATCACTCTCTCTTTCAACGGCAGTAGATGAAGGTACCTGTGAAATCTCAGATACTTGATCGGTATTCTTTTCTTCTGCCTTGGAATCATTACACAAAGATATTTGCCAAATTATTTCTTTGTATGTTTTCCCAATATCTTTCAATACATCAGCATCTGAGGTGCTTAGCTCAGAGACCACAGTAGTTGTTCCCTTCAACAAAAATACAGAGAGAGATAAGACACCTTCAAGACTAGAAAGAAATTTCAACACCTTTGTCTGCCTTGCAGATTCAACAAGAGCAAGCTGAGTCCCTCCCACCATATCTAGAAGCTCATTAGTACATTTCAAATGTTCCCTCAAGAAGGAGCATACAGCCCGAGCAAGAGAAACATAATGCTGTGGAGAGAAGTTCTTGAAGGCAACAGATACACTCTGCCCAACAGAAACAGAAGGAGGCATTAAAGGCAAGGTAAATAACTGGAGAACAGCTTCAATCCCCTTTTCTCAACAAATATTCGGCATGTATCAGCATTCTGAAGAACAGTCTCAAGCAGGCGAGCAACATTGTTTACACAATCTGGAAGAAATGACTCAATGTTCACTATTGACGGATCTGAAGATGGCTCAGCGACCTGCTCTGTACCGTCTACCTTGGTTGACTCATTATCAGGTAAGATCAAATTCTTGTCCTCACTATCCATGTCCATTGGAACCGAGGTTGAAGTGCAAGGATCAGGACACAAGGACAAGGAATCTGCCCCACAAACAATTTTTGAGATGGTCTCAAGTATCTCAACTAACATATCCACTCCAGGTCCACGTAATGAAGAAGCATGGCGCATTAATTCATCCAGTCCACTAGACAATGATGCAGGTGTGTCGCCTGTAAGAGCACGCAGATATGTTCTAGAAGTGAACACTTTCACAAAACACCTCAAAGAATTCCTATCTTTCACAGCCTGGAGGCCATTACTATTAAGGCATAAGGCATCCAAACACTGGGGGATGCATGTAATAGCTTCTGCAGAATTGAGAACATCATCCATTATAGCATCCAAGAAAGCAGATGGAAGCCCAGCTGCATCCAAGATAGGATAACAGGTAGGATCCTTCTGTATTAAGTCACTCATGACAGTAGCTGCAAGCGAGAAAACTCCACCACCAAAATCTTTTGCTTTTCTGAAAATTGTAGATAAGCAATGAGGCAGGACATTCTCTTCAGATCCATAGATGCGAGCAGTACTGCCAGGAGCATAAGTACCAAGAGATATTGCACGCAATAAGGCTTTCATCAGCAATCGCCGGTGATATGAAATTAATGGCTCAGAATACAAGGGTTGCATGTCATCACACACAGTCGAAGAACCTCCAACCATTTGTACACTCCCTGCACTAGAATCATTATTTTCATCTAGCTGCTTTCCACCATTTTCTACATGGCAGACTTCAACCTTTAGGCGGAGATGGTATCATCTAAACCTCCCAAATCTCTGAATAATGCAGCAGCAGGATTACTGTAATCCATAAATGCTTCTAAAATGCGCACAGCTTTTTCAACCAGATGCAAGTGCTGTGGATTAGTATCTTTAAGGAGAGGTAGGAGAGTAGGAATAAAACCTGCTTCGCGCATGGCAGAGCACCCTGACGATGATGAAACCAACACAGTGACAAGAGATAACAGAGCTTCTGTGAAATGAACTGACCATTTTGGGGCATCACTAACAACAGAGTCGATGGCTTTTGGCATCAGGCTAGATAAAATGCCACGGTGCCCACCAGATGTAACTGCAGTCAGTACTGAAGGTTGACGGGAACGATCATGGCAAAGAGCAGCTAATGAATGCAAACATAACACTCTAATTTTTTCCAAAACTGCATCTTCATAGCTCAGCAATGATACTAATTCATTGATAAATCCAGGCTCAGCATTGAAGAATGAAACCAGGTCATCAGCATCAGCACATGCTTGAATCAGAACAATGAAAGCATACAAGCGAATGCAAGTGTATTGCTGTCTAGAAGGCAAAGAACCAAAAGCCCGAGCAAACCGCAATCTCGTCAATAAAGAAAATCTTAAACTGGCTGGTACCTTATATTCTGTAACTAACTTATGCAAAAGCTCAAGATCAGTTTCCACACATTTGTTGATGTCAGATGAGTGAATAATTTGCAACCCTTGGTCAGAGGCTTCCGCCGCTTTCATGTCACTTTCCGATTCAGTTACTGCATAAAACTCAAAATGAAGGGTACAGCCCAACTCATAAGCAGTAGGGTCGGGGTCACAGCTATTAGGTGAAGCTGATGCAATTAATCCAAGCCCCTCTTCCTTTCCACCCCATCCTTGTGCAAGCGCATACAATTTTGAATTCAAAGAAGCATCTCTTATGGTGTACTTTCCAACTGTTTTCTTCAAAAAGGTAGCCAAAGTGTCCAGGCTAGCCTCAACCACATCCGGGTCAGTAGAGGCAAGCAATGCTGAAAGATGCTGCTGCAGATTCAAAAAAACCATACAAAGTATCAATGGTAGAGTGTGAAAGGGGAAATAGTAAGATATCTATGCAAATGCATAAACATTTATATCTAGTTAAAACAAATATTCCAGATCTAAAATAAGAAAACAAGGAAATTTAGAGACACATCCAAACACTCGAAAGCAATAAATCTGCCTCCGCTCTCATCTCATTTTAACCAATGTGGAAGGAAGTGACTGTAGGAAGGATGCCATACCTCATACGAACTATAGAAATGCTTATTTGTGCAATTATCCAAAATTATTCTAATGACACGAAGAATTTGAAGAACAGCTTCTCTAGGGAAGGGAGGATCCAAGCCCAGAAAATCATCATCAATCTGCAAATCCTTCCTTGATTTTATATACTTCTCAAAGAATGAGTCAAAATGGTTAAATAGTTCAACCCAGTGATGAAAATCTCCCTGTGCAGAGAAAATAAATGCCAGTGAATCAAACATATCAAAAGATATATATAAAACAGTAATGTAAGAAGAGAAGGCCATAAAGGCACCTTGTCAAACTCCCAAACAAAGCCTTTTAAAGGCTCTTCTATCTTCTCAAATGGAACTGAAGTAACACAATTGATGAAGGATCTAATTTTTGGAGGCTGCAACAAATCATAGAAAAAGACAGAAGTTACTATATCTCATTTGGCCAATTAGTGTGTGCATATCACATTCACATTAACATAATCAACTATAAGAGCAGATAACTAAAACAGTAAAGAAAAAGACAACATAACTTATAATGAACTCATCATCAAATTAAAAGACGAAAGAACACAAAGTACGAAAAATTAAGCACATGGCCATACATTAACCACCGTAGACTGGTCTCTACTTGAGAAATTAACACTTTGAGATAACATTCAACTCATTAAATGCTTTACCAAGTGAAAACACATATTTACTCAATGGTGAGTGATAGCTCACAAAGCAAACCTATTCTCAAAATCTAAGCGTGAATTCACTGGTAAATGTTCAATATTAAATTGCCAAGTTTTGGCCAGCATCAGAAAAATGAGACGACATAATACAATAATAAAATGCATCAACAACAACCAAGCCTTAATAACATCACAGAATGCATCTTTTAAGGTGTCACCTGCAATTCAATTTAAGGAAATCTTGATTTCCACCTAAGAAACATGTGGGCAATACATCTGCCACAAACTTATCCAGAGTTTGATAGGATCACTTTTTATGAACAATAAACTCCTTGTTTGGTTTCAGGAAAGAGTTTTATATTTTCATTTTCTGCTTTTAGTTTGTTTCCTGTTTTCAAGGTTTTACGAAAGAAATAGTGAAAAATAGAAAATCTCATTCATTTCTAGTTTTCACTATCTCGTTCACAAAATCCTGAAAAATAGGAGTAGACTAAAAACTGAAAATTATCTTCTAAAACCAAACACACCCTAAGTTCCCCTTTGGTTTAGGTTTTGAAAATTTGATATTTGGCAAGTGTGTCATATATGGATAGTCTTATTAATAAAAAAATCATCTGAAGACACATATGTAAAATATATGTCTATGGAATATGGACAGTCTTTTTAATAAAAAAAGTCGCCTTTCCAAGTCTCAAATAATCAGAAGGTACATATGTAAAATATATGTCAACCAACACTCTATAAGGACATTTGTAAATTTGATGCATTAGGAGTTGTGAAATTTAGTATTGATGTGGAGGGATGAAGCAGAAAAAAAAAAAAAAAAAACTGTAATTTTGCAACATATATTTCAGGAATGAATCAAACTAAAATTAAAACAAAATGATAAACCAGAAGTTTATGATCTTTGCCAAATGATAGTGCATGCCATGAAAACAAGAAAAACAACAACCAAAATAAGTAGACAAATATCGAGGTCACCAGTTGTTAAACCCAGCATCTTATTAGATGTTGACACGATCAATTAGCAAAGTGAACAACGTTCTATAAAACGAGCAAAGCAAAAACCCTAACGCTTATGCATGGGTGTGTTTCACCAGGATAACTTCCTGTGTGAATTACAGCACCTAGATTTCATGGGCATGCCTCGTTTTTTGACTCAATTCTATTCTAATTTCGTGAACTCGCACTTTAATTGCAAGGACTGAGCAAGCAGGCCAAACGAGAGCATCATGATTGATCTCCATTTAATTGCAAATAACATAAAAGTATACAATGACATCCCTTTTCTCCACCCACTACCAATGATTTAAAAATATTAAAACAAAAATCTCAGCATATGTTTCAAAGAAAAACTCTACAGATGAACTTGATTAGCTAAACGACCAACAAATCATGAGACTTATCCATTACCTTTCCACAAGGAAGATCATGCATAACTTGAGTGGAAAACTTACTTAAGATTCCAACAAGCATTCAACAATTTCATAGCGAATAGAAATTTTTTTTAAACAAAAGTAAAATTCATGCCGAAAAATCTTCACTTTCCAACCCCAAAAAGTAAGCATCAGAAACCCCAATCAAGGAACAGAACAAAAACACAGACACCAATTCGTACACGAATTAGTTTTTTTCAAAAAAATAAAACTGAAAAAAAAATGAGCAAACTTTATCAACCATCAAACCACACTCTACAACAGCTAAAGCCCCAAAAGAAGCAAAGCGAAAAAAATCGGAAAAAAACACGCGCACACACACATAAACCCCAATAACAGAAGACCCAATTGATAAACAAAAAGATCATCAATTTGATTGGAAAAAAAAACACACACACAGACACACACATACACAGACATATCGGCAGAAAAAGAAACAATCGGATTATAGAATCGAAGGAAAAAAAATCCAAAAGGAACTAACCACTTCGAGTGCCCTCTTCCTCCTGAGCTTCATGACGGAACTAAGAGCATCGCCAGAATCAGAGAGAAGGATTGAGCGAGAGAGTCGATCAATCGAGAATTGAATCAGAAGAGAAACCCCCAATTCTCGAAAAGGGGAATGCGAGGAGGAATTGACGTGATTGTTGGTTTGGAAGTGAGACTGGAAAGTAGAGAGAGAGAGAGAGAGAGAGAGAGAGAGAGGGGAATTGAGAAGGAAACACACAAGTGAAGTGAGGGAAGGGAAAAGCTTAATAGAAGAGAGAAAGAATAGCGTGGTTTGCAATGTGTATATGGCACCTATATTTATTGGAGAAGCAACCAAATTAAAATTAAAAAGAAATACATTAAACCAATACTAAAAAAAATAATGGTGATAATATTAATAATTTTGATAAAATATTTTATTAATTTATTTAATATTTATTTAATTATATATTAATATGTCAATAAAAATATTTTATTTTTACTATTATTATTATATTATTATTATTATTTCAAAAAAATTACGTATAATAATGCCTAATTACAAAACAACAAAATAAATCACCAAAACGAAAACAACAATATAAAAAAAATTGTAACAACAGCACAATAATTAAATGATTTAATTTTAATACACTATTCGTGAAAAAATTAATGTTAAAACTTATTTTGATAATGTAAAATGAAAGATTAAATAGAGCGGTAGTACAAAACTTATTTAGAGCATTACTGCTCAAAATTAAACTCATAATTACATTAATGTGTTGATGAAAATGTTTTCTTTTATTAATTCTATTATTTTTTTTTTCTATTTTTCATCAACACAAGGTACTGCATATTAAAGTTTTAAAATTTTAAGAATCTATCGGTGAAATGAAAACAAAATTCAGATTTTGTTTCCTCAAAAAGAAATCAACTTTCAAAGCCTTGTTTGTATTTTTATTTGATGAGATATATTTTTTCTTCCTTATACATTAACACTTAACATGCTTTATTTAAATTGTTTTATCAATTTTATCCTTTTGGATTTCAAATTTTTATAAAATTTTATTCCAAGGTTTCTAAGGTGAAACACCGTTATTTGACTATGTAATAAATATTTTCCATCAATGGATTTGTGGTTAATTAAAAAAAATTAATGGATTTGTGGTCTGTTTAAATGTATGGATAAATTCGTTTTGAATTTGATTTTTTGAAAAAGAATTTAAAATTTAATATAGTCTAATGAACGAGATTTTTAAAAGTGAGGGGAACAAATAAAGTACTGTTTTTCTTTTCTTCACTGGCATATAATTATTTGTAAATTGTAATATATCACTGTTGTTTGGAATAAAAAGAGTAAAATGTTTAATTTTTAATTGGAAAAATTATTTAAGTTCAAACGGTTATTTAGAATTTGTGATAAATATTAAATGTCTAGCATTTTAATTAAGTAAAATATAAATATTATAATTTGATCAATATTTAATATAAGTATATAGAATATTATTTGATAAAAATTAACAAAACCTAGGAATTTTTCAGATATCTTTATAAAATTCAATGATATCAACATTTTTTAATTATTTATAATTAAATATGAGTCATATATCATGCTAATTCATATTTTTAAATTTATCAAATTTAATATTAAATCACAGTGATTAATTACGTAAGTTATCCTTATCGATTCGGGAAAGACCACAATTTAGATTATGGAGCTATTTTTATTGGAAGGAATCGAAGTTTCCCTGGCATACAATGTTTTTTTCCCTACGAGAAGTCCTTCACGAACACGTTGCTTGTTTATCGTACATGCTGAACTTATGGGGCTTGTGAAATCCCAAGCGTAAAAGATATAGCTTGACATGATTTTTTTTTTATTTCTTTTCCAAAAAAGTTTAAAATGTTCTGGATTCTCAATTCTGGAACGACCTCTTAAAATGTTGACATGTAAGAATAAAAACTTTGAAATATGATGAACAATAACAACAAATGATGCAACAGAAATAAGCTGAAGAATGAGAGATACAGCTAGGAAGAAAAGTTGGTATTTACAATTCCATTGTGGATGGATTATTGTGTGCTTATCTTTTATAATGGCGTGCTTATCTTAAATGGCCATATATTTATTTTTTTCCCCGTTTTAATAGTCGGTTTAAAAGGATTTATGCATAAAAGTCGGTTTAAGGTTGTCCATATTGAATTTTTAACTAGTTAAGTAATCAATAAAATAAATCGTAGCTAGATAAATCATAAAATGTTTTATCAGTTTAAAAGAGTTGAGATAAAGCATATTTCATTCATCAAAAGATGGCAAAACTTTCTGAAGTACTCTAGTTTTTTTGTTCATTTGGTGAAAATAACTCTATTTTATTTTGACTATAGTTCTGAAAATTATACTTGTTTTTCCTAATAAAACAGTGTAAAATAATTCCAATGAGAGCATAATAAAGTTTGCATTTGTTTAAGAAGGACTCCATTACAAAATAATATCTATATCTATATTATATAGGATATAAATAAAAACTCTATACCGTAGTAGATAAGAAAACACCCAACTTGATATGTTTTGGATGAATATGTATGGAAGTTTGAATACATCTTATTTTAAGTGTCAATTTAACAAATAACTTTTTTTATTGTTAAAAATTACAAAATAACAGCCTCCTAATCATTTAGGATTTTCTTATTTAACAAATATTTTTTGATTTTAACTCATAGGGTATCTTTTATTTTCAATGATTATAATTGAATATTTAATTTTCTAAATTTTAATAAATTAAGTTAGTAGAACACGTGATATATTTTTAGACACAAATAACTAAAAGATATCAGTACTATTACAATTTTACTTCATAACAAAATATGAAAGATTATAAAGTTATTATTAAATAATACAAATAAGTGAAAAATGTAACAAAAAAATGTGTTTCTAGTGTAAGTTACCAACATTTGAAATCCGTCAAACTCAATACCTAATTTAATGAGAATATGTGTTTCAATCATCTAAATTAACTAAGTGTTAGTAAAGAATACATGCATATATATATATATATATATATATATATATATATATATGTTAAATTATTATAACGAAACCTATTTAATTACAATCTTGTTTTCCTAAGATATCATTACTATCTAATTCAATTTTTTTTCCAAACTATCTACTTCAATTTGTGTTACAAATTATGCTAATAGGCCCAAATCTAAGTGCATAAATTATAGTACGCCTCCTTTTCTCTTGCATAGGAGTACATACGAAATGAGTGAATGTTTGGGAAGGCAATAAAACAGCCTTTTTTCCATGAAAAAAATGTGTTGCAACAAAATAATCATGTTAGGGTGTTTTTACTTTAGAATATAAGTTTTTTCTTCTTTTTTCGGTTGAAAAAGAGCTTTTTGGATTGGAAAAGTTGAAGGTTTTTTTTTTATTTTAGCATTTTGATTATAATTTGAAGTTACACAATATACCAACAACTTGCAATTACCGGCCTAGCAGCAATGATCATAATATAATTTAATTATTTCATATTTATTTTAGTAACTTATCATAAAAAATAATTATTTTTATTAATCCAAACAAAACCGATTAACTTAAAGCCACTTTACGGTTCAAATACCCAAACATAAATTAGTTCTCCGACAATCTCACCCAAAAGGAGAAAAAATCCACCAGTAGTTAAATTGGGATATCACCCTAATTTGTTGAGTACAACTCTCAAGTTCAAGTTAATAATAAAAAAAACCTCTCTAGTTCAAAGAAACCTATCTAAAGGGACACATATAAGTTGATCAAGGTCTGCATTAAACCCTATTCTTTCACCCTCATTAAAAAATAGAAGCTTGTTTTCTTTCACATCTTGATATTTTTTATGCTGGCTTAAACATTGGAATCGTCGTATGACCATCATATTGGAGTTAAGAGCAATGGCTTCTTCAACCTCTCATTGTGCTTGTTGGCTAATATTCTAATTATTAGTATAATGAAAAATAAAATAATCACATTAAGAATTATATTACCTAAATTTTACTACTATTTATTTTATGTATATATATATATATATATTAGGATTTAATTTACCTATACTATCATTATGAAAAAATTATATATAAATATTCAATCATATAATTGTATTTCAAAAGTTTTACAAATAAAAATATATAATTTGATAACAATGTAAAGTATTTTTACATTTTTGGGGCATCAAAATTAAACTCTATATATCAACACATTAATAAGTCAAACTATCCATTTTACAAAAGTATAATAACTTAGAAAAGACTCTCAAAAGAAAAAAAAACTATAAAAAGATGTTTTCGTTCTTTTGTCTTTTCCATGTTTTCAAATGGAAAAGAAGATTGAGATCATAAGTAATATGTATACTTGATGCATTAAGAAATTCATAATTTGATATCAACGCATATATGATTGTGATGCTTGTATATATGAGTTTGATGATGATGTATGTATTAAGTAAAGATGAGATCCCCTTGAATAAGTTAAGGGCAAAGGAAGATCCTTCAGTATATTAAGGGCATGGAAAGATCCTTAGATATGTCAAGGGTATGGAAAAGATAAGAAATATTAGATCCTTCGATGTAAGAGCAGAAAGATAAGAATGATGTATATGAGATCTTTGATGTCCTAAGGGCACGTAAAGATGAGAATGATTATAGTATATATATTGAGACCAATATGTTTAAGTTGAAACTTGACAGTATATATTTTATATGATGATATATTTATATTAAATGATTAAATACTAAAAGGAACCCATTTGAGCGATGATTTTAGAAACTTTAAAATGAACCTTTATATATGTTGTACGATCATATTTTCTTAACAAACTGAAGTGGGACAATGAAAATGACATATATTTTAAATAGATATTTTGGGGATGCTCTACTAAGAATTTTATAATTCTCACCCCTATATTTGTTTGTGTTGTCTTCAGAATTACTCAGGAGAGATATAAAGCCATCGCATAGAAGAATCTGATATGTAGTAGCTCGATAATCAAATTTTCTTTTCAATTTTATTTTGTTATGTATATATGTTTGTAATTATATAAATAGATTGATGTATATGAAAGCTCATAGAAGAGTTTTCTTGTATTTAAATTTGTACTTAATAAATATTATGTTATCTTTCTATATATTTTAGTAAAATTACAATGTAATTATTACACAAAACTAAATGAATTTTGCTATAAATACTTAAAAAATATCCTTTACTTTATAAGTAATAACTCTTAAGTATAACGTTATGACTTAAGGGTGATGTTATATAGGAGGATGTTACACTATGCGATAAACTAGTAAAAGGGGTGTACAAGGGATGAGTTGGGTTGGTTGGATAAAATCAAATTACCTTATAATGACAGACTATTGTCCTGTAAACTGGTATTTGAACAATATATAAGAATTTGAATATTAAACATGGTAAAGTTATAAAATTTTACAAGTAAGAAAAATTCCTTCACTAAAAATAGCCCGGTTTGATTAATTGTTTGTTGTTTTATTTGTATTTGAGTGATATAATTGTGAGACAGTAGTGAAACCTTTCTCTTAAACCTTTTGTATAAAAAAATTGCCTTTTTTCATACTCTTAACAGTCAAGAAAGAATTTAAAACTAGCCAAAGAAAAAATTGCATCTTTTACAGTAGAAAAGAAATAATTTAAAACTATAGGTAGAAATAAAAAGAAAGAATTCAATGGACTAACAGCCTTTTAAGGGTCATTCGAATTGGAACTTCCTTACTCGCGAAGCAAAAGTTTGAGGCATCCGGCAACTTTATTCTATCATACAAGACTTGATTAGTCTCATATTATATCAACAGGGACAGTTTGCATAATTTTATACTTTTTGATCCTGATTTTTATTCAATTTTTGATTTGATCTCTTATCTTTTATTTTTTTCAATTCATTTTTTTTAAAATTATTATTAATTTAGTCTCAAACCACTGTTTCATCATATAATTGACAGAAAATATTGACATGACACAATCCCCATGTATGTCATGTCAGTATTGTTTGTGTCATCAACATTATTCGTCAATTATGAGATAGAACGTCACTTTAGATGATCAAATTGAAAAAGATTTGAAACATAATGGTGTATTTGGTTTCATAAAATAATTTAATGTCTGTTTGGTTTCAAGTTTTTATTTTTAGATTTTCAGCTTTTAAAATTTTATGAAGTAAATATTAAAAACTGAAAACTGAATTTATAGTTTTCAAAATTTTCAGGATTTCCTTCACAAAATTAAAACTAAAAAGTAAAAATGAAAACTTGAAACCAAACAAGCCTTATAATTTTAATTTCCCTTTTTCAATTAGTTTCTACTAGTTTTTTTGGGAATTTGTAAATGACACATTAGAAAATATAAAATCCAGTTTTGGGCTTTTGTTTTCCATTTTCATTTTTTTTCACAAAATTCTAAAATCAAGAAATAGATTAAAAATAAGAAAATGAAAACCGCAACTATTTTTTAAAATCAAACACATCATAAGAAACCAAAATAAAAAATCGAATAAAGATAGGAATGATAAAGTTTATTTTGCCATTTAATTAATTAGACCTTTTTCCTTCCCAATCTCTCTTCCTCTTATTAAAAGGAAAAGTTGGGGAAAAAAGACTTTGGAAGCCTCTAACTTAGATTTCGAGATAATTGTATATCAAAGCTTAATACAACTTTTATGGATGGCTTCTCTCTCTCTCTCTCTCTCTCTCTCTCTCTGAATCTATTAAACCCCAACCCAAAAAGGGCAAAAAGAATGAAGGGGTACTATTTCCCTCCTCACTCTCATATTTTTGTGACAAGAAAAAAAGAAAAAAGAAATAAAGATAGTGGATTGGGAATGCAGTAACAAGGAAGGTGAATTGGAAGAAAAGAGTGGGAGTGGATGGAGATAAGATTTTTAATCTGTAGGGTAATCTTGAAATTTTACAAATTATTTAAAATAAAAGGAGATAAATGAAATTTTACAAAATAAATGGAAATAAATGTAATATGGAGTGATTCCAATGGAAGTTAATGTAATTTCTCTATTTTTGGGTCCTCACCTAGCCCCAAAACGGTGCGTATCGCGTGGAGTTCGATTCCCAAAAAATTCCAAAGTCAAAATCCTTGCTTGCCCCTTCTTGTGTCTCTCTCCAGTCCCCAGTCCACACTCGTCGCCGTCTACTCCATTTCCAGTGAGCTTTTTTCTTTCCTGGTTATTCTCTTAGCATCTTTTGTCTTTCTTTTCAACGCTTCATTCTTCATTTTGAGTCTCACCTCATAATGTTGCACCAAGTTTGTTCAGCAGACAATGCTTTTTTTTTTAATCTAGAAAATATGAGTGCTTTATGTTATAGACGGATGAGAAATGCTACCCCTTTTTGTTTTTAAATTATGATGTCTCAATGTGTTTGAGTAATGGGTAATTATTGAATGTGGATAATGAATTTACTTAGGCATTTTTTTTTTCTATTGAGCTAAACTTGTGTTCTTCACTTTGAATCTATCTATGATCCATTTTTGAGTTGTTTATTGTGTTTCACTGATATGCCTTCTTTTTTTTTTTTTAAGCTTCTACATATATTTACTGTATCTGGCAGACGGTGTTAACATCTTAGGACCAAGCGAATCATGGCTTTATTTGTTTCTACCGATAGCTTCCTTCATACCCATCATCAGTCTCAGCTTGGATTTGTGCATCATGAGGGCCATGATCGTCCTTGTGGTGGCAATAACATCTTACACCTTCAAAAGGCCTCAAAACCGCCGAGTTCTATGTCGTTTTCGCGTTCTCTGCGAGGTTGTCTTCATTGTCCTTTCCACTTATTTATTTTTTTTAATGATTTGTTATAAACATATGGAAATAATTTCAGTATGCTTTATCCTATTTTTAACTGTGGTCAATTAGGGTGCGTTTGTTTAGGAACTTTTTGATAGACAAAGGATTTTATTCTGCTAATAAAGTCATTGTCCACATGAGCTATTCATATTAGTTTCTACTCATAAAGCTAAAAGCAGATTAATTTAAGCAGTTTTTAGCTTTTGAGTATAAGCTTATATGAATAGCTTCTATGAAAAGTGATTTTTTAGTTGCAAAAGAATCACTTTTCTGTTAAAAATTCAGAAACAAGTGCACCCTTTGTTTCTTGCATTTAAGCTGGCTGGTAGCTGAATATGTTGTCTGCTTTATTTCTGTAGCTTCAGAAATTAAGCCGCATGTTGCTGTCCAGAGCAAGGGCCAATCATCCTCTGTTCAGACAGCTGCTGTGCGGCATCTGACAGGTTCTGTTACCAGAACACAGGGGCTTCGTTTTGCTGTGGTGAGTAAATAAGTAGTCCACAAATATGATTGCTAAAAAGTCTGCACTGCAAATGCCTTTGTTAATGGTCCTTGAAGGAATCAAACATTAGGAGAGAGAGCTTTGTTTTGTCTGCAAACCCACAACAAACCATTTGAATTAGGTGTATTAAGTACAGCGGGCCAAATGAGAGACTTTTCTTTTGAGGGAATCATGCATTTCGAAGTTGGATTGCAAGAATGAAGTCATCCGTTCAGAGAATGAGAAAGGAGTTCGTAAGAGGCTAGTGCCTAAACTCTATTCCAGAGATGAAGATGGATTAAAAGTAGTGAATTACAGCAAGAGGAGAATCCAGTTCTAAAGCATCTTGGTAATTAATTAAGGTTTTGACAATCATGAAAAATTCCAAGAAGTAGAAGAATTTTGGAAAGATAGGAGTTTGCAAATGGGATGATTGTGCATAGTGGATAATCTATCTTTGTGTCTGTGTTTTTTTATTTGGGTTGGGTTTTGGTTGTTTGTTTTTTTTTTGATTATGAAGCAGAGAAACAAAGATTACAAAAACCTCCCATATGCAGGAGCCACTACTACCTACTTTGGTATAAATTTCCAAGGACTTGGGTAAGGGGTTACTACTATTGATGGCCACCCTTACCCAGAATCTTGCAGACAGAGATAACTAGTAATGGACACATAATGCCTGATACTTAATTTTGTTTTGATGAAACATTATCTAAGTTTTCACATTCTGCTTCATGATTTTGCATTTCTTATCCTGGAAAATGGATTGCTATAAAGAAGATTTTCTTATTTGTTTTCTGTTTATTCCTCACTTCTAGTTGTTATTCTTAGGTTGTTGCACGGTTTAATGAAATTGTCACCAAGCCGCTCTTGGAAGGAGCTTTGGGTACTTTCAAGAATTATTCAGTTAAAGATGAGGACATTGATGTAAGTAAGCTATCCTATAAATTCATGGGATATTACTTCTTTTCCATCTAAAATGTTGATGTTGTATTTTGGTTAGTATTCTGTGGCTTTTAAATCAATCTTCTTCTGGTGTTTTTACAATGGGTCTACTCATAGTATCCTTTCTGAAGATTTATTTATTTTTTTACACATTTTCTCTGTTTTCAATGTGCTTGAATTCATTGCCTTTTTTAGATTCAATTTTCATGGCAAGCTAAGACAAATTTGTTTCTACTGGAATCTAGACAAAATTGTGCATGGTTTTCACAGTGAGCTAAGGCAAGAGGCTGGTCTTTTCAGTTTTCCCTGATCTCCTATGTCATGCCCTTTTCTGATTTCTGAAATTTAAAATCATTTACCATTCTCTATCTTTGCCTGATACAATCTTTTCCATTTATTTCATCTACGCATGTTGGTTTGGTGAGTTAGTCATTGAATTATGTCACTATCAGTCATAATTTCAAGCAAAAATGTCATTTTTCAATGTTTCACTTGCAAAAAGAAGGTTAAATAATGTAGGAATTGAGGCAGACCCACATTGTTCTGAATTTTTAGTATCACCATCATTTGGAGTGAATGTTGACATGAACTTGTTGCTTTCCCTTCTCCCTTAGGTTGTATGGGTTCCTGGCAGTTTTGAAATTGGTGCTGTTGCTGCAAGACTGGGAAAATCAGGCAAATATCATGCAATTGTATGCATAGGAGCTGTGGTATGATAAAGCTTGACAAATAGATAAAATTTTTTAATAGTTTTTATGACTAATGAACACCCATTAGCTGTATTTGCTGTTGACTAATTTGTGTGTCTGTTGTGATCAATGTTTGTTAACAGATAAGAGGAGACACAACCCATTATGATGCCGTTGCTAATTCTGCAGCATCTGGAGTGCTTTCAGCTGGTCTAGACTCAGGTTGTTTTCTGTTAATGTCAATTGTAATATTTCAATACAAATAAATCATGGTTGAGTATTCAACTGCCATCTGTTTTCTTGAAAATATAATATGTATACATTATGAGTATGGAGGCTTGTCTTTGTAGAATGTTGAGTAGCATCAAGGTGGGAAAGAAACTGTTGAAATGTGAGGGTTCTTTTATAGGTGATCAAAATGCCCCCCTTCCCCTTAATATGACAATACGTCTGTGTGAACTGACTTTAAGTTTGGTCCTCACTGAATGAAAATCTGAGACATTTTTATTTCATCTAAGCTTGTTTGGTCCTACTCTACAAGAGAACAACTAATATTATCTTTTTTGGGTTTTTGATTGGGGACATTTATTGCTGTTTTCAATGTTTGTTGTTTGACTTCTTTTTTCATTAATTGCCATCAATATGGAAATTGATGCATTTTGAGATGACTATGCAGGTGTTCCATGCATTTTTGGTGTCCTAACATGTGATGATATGGATCAGGTAATGCTAGGCTTAGCATTTACTTTGCAGTTGTGAAATTTTCTGTTTTGCCTATGAGAATTAAGATTATTTATATGTTTATATTTGTTTTCTTTTTGCTAAGTGCAGGCTCTAAATCGAGCTGGTGGCAAATCTGGGAATAAGGGTGCTGAGGCTGCACTGACCGCTGTAGGTTGATAGTATAAGTTTTATCACTTTTGCAATAATCATAAAAAAAATTTATATGAAGCTATCCCTTATTAGTTGTTTATTCCAAGTTTACACCACCCATTTATGAACGGAACTTATCAAAATTAGTAGGAAGGGATTGCAAAATGAAGGAAAGGAAGTGAATAAAATTACCTCCCTGCTTGTTTGGAAGATTAATAAGGGAATCAATAAGAAGTTCATTAATTGTGTTTGGAAGTTACATTATACAAGGATGAAATGGAACACATAGATATAAACTTTTCAAATTTTCAGTTTCCCTCATTCCACTTCAATTTTGAGGGAAAAGAGAGGGAACTATTTTCCATGAGTTCTCTTCCCTTCTTGCCTATTATTAAACTCCAAATTAGAGAAAAAGTTCCCTTCCCCCTCATTTCCCTTCCCTTCACTCCTTTACCTGTGATCCAAACACACCATATAGATAAAATGGTCAATAGTAGTTTTTAAGATGATGTCTGTCATCAAGTTAATCTAAGCCTACATGATCAGCCATATCTCAAAATCTTATTCTGATTTGAGGGATTGAAACTGTGCAACCACTTCTCATCACAGTTGTTGTGAATCATGAATTGGAAGTCTGACAATAATGAAAATTTTATCATCAACTGGGATTCCTAACATCCTCAATTACATATTTGTTTTGGTTATTGTAATCCTTGCATTTTTAGAAGGGCTATTTTGAATCAAATATGTTTCATTTACTTGAGTTATTTGTGATACAGATTGAGATGGCATCTTTGTTCGAGCACCATCTGAAGTAGTCATAATGCGTAGCTCTTCTGCACGGGGCCTGTTTTTACCTCCAGACTGTTTTATGTTGTAGTTCAAGGGATATTTATTTCTCTCGTATCTTCTCATAATGAGCTGAAGGTTTTTTTTTTTGGGTTATTGTTAATGCTGGGGTTTTGAATTTTGATCCTTTTTATGTTCTTGTTAAGAATTTCCATTCACAAGTACATGGGAGAAGGCGGAGTTCACCTCCACCTTTTAGATGAATTCTTTCTGTCTTTCCATCTTTCTGTAATTTGGAAACAGACACAGTGTAGAAACTGAGACAAACATCTAGCAGTCATCTAGCTAACGCCCTCGCTTTTGAGAGAGTTCAAAATATTTATGGAGTTTGCACAAAACTCTCATAATTAGGAAATGACTCTTGTCAAGGGTTCAAATTCTAATAGTGTGTATAAAGAGGGTCTGTCTAGAGGTTTATCCTCTTAGGAGAGCTCTTTGCTTTGAAGGGATTGTCACTATTATTAATAGTGGATACAGAAATCAAATGAGCTTTTAATTTTTTTCTTGAGATGTGCTGAATCACATTGTCTAATTGGTGGTGAACTGCCCCTAATCCATCTCAATATGACTCAAGAGTCTTGTACCAAATTAATTAATTTCCACCGTTCCTGTTTGTTCATGAGTCTAAGAGGTATCCTATAAACCCTTCATGAATTACATAGGAACATGATACAATCAAATTATAATTTTTCTGCCAAATTTCGATCTGAGCATACCTGACCTCATATCAAATTAGCTTACTTCTTGTTATTCTGATATATATCAGAATTCACAAGTTTAATTTTAGTATTATGCTAGACTTTATTATAAAGTGCCTTCGTGAATACGCCTTTTAATGATGTTTTTTGTCGGGTACTACTTGGTTATTTTTTATATTTACAATTGATGAAACGTAAAGGATATATTTAAAGACTACATTGCGATAAATGAATACATCACACTGTACGTCTTCGGTCAAATTGATTCTCTTACCCTTTGCAATTAAATAAGAATTTTAGAGATTGTTACCTGTTTTTTGGGATACGAATAACCATTATTGTCTATAGACAGTCCAATGCCATTTTTTTAAAGGATAGCTTTAATATTGCACGTGCCATTAAATTAACCCACTTGACATGATTTAAAAATTGAGCAGCATTATAAAAGACAAGCTAAATGGTGGCTTGAAGTACCAAGATATGGATAGCCTTGTGGATTATTCATGATAAATGCAGATAAAGCCGAAACGGGTCCCCACCGTTCCTCGCTAGAGCCCGTTTGTCCATTTGACCAAAACTCCACCCCCTAAAAAACAAAATGAGGTGTAGTAATTAATGGTGTATTATAATTACTGTAGAAATTTAATTTTAATATACTAGCAATTACATAATCATCCAGTCTAATAATGTAAGGGCATATTAATAAATATAATAACTTTTATCCTTACTACTTGAAAAGTCATACAAAACTCATAGTATAACATTAAAATGAGCATATATTAAATATTTACTCAAAGCAATTTCCCTTTAAAAAAAATTCCTTATTGTTAATCCTTTCTGATAGATTGCATATTCCTAAGTTATAGTCAAAGTGTCTCCTCATGGGGCTTAATTTACTAACTAAACCATATACCTTGTGACTCCATCACCTTCCAATTCAACCTGATTAATATTTGAAACCTCCTTTCAAGGCTAGTGTCAGGCATACTTGAGCAGAGTATATATAGCATGAGTTCTGCAAAAGATTATGTGCTTGACAAGTATAGGAGAGCATGAAGAACGGAGATGAACTAATATGAAACTGAAAATAATCGAGGCTATGCATTAATCTGGATTCAATTTCATAACTCTAGGCAAAGTGAATTATTCATATGGAGTGATCAGTGATTACTCACCTTTAAAATATGTTGATTACGTGTTGTAAAAAATAATAAGATCCTAGTTATTATTTATGCTACAAAGCTCAAACGTTATCAAAGCAATGACATCATCATTATATATAAACAAGTTAAAAAAAATAGCATAAATTTGCTAGCTGGATAATGGAAGATCTTTTGCTATCTATGGAGATTACACATAACCAACATCTGTACAATGAAGAACAGGAACAAGAATAAGATATTGTTGCAAAACAATAATGTAAATATCAAGAGAAACCACCATTGCAAAAACGACACAACAAATTGAATTGATAAAAGAAAACATGAATTATTGTTCTTATTATGATAGCATGGACACAATACAACCGTTGACTGAAGAGGAGTCTACTTCTCTTCCTGCTAAGATAACTCTAGAGAGTTTAATTTTTCCATAAGTGAATCCTCTATTAATCATCACATAAAATAACCATCGTTCTTAATATCATTGGAAACTGAATTCACAGTTAGTTCATGCAGACCAAAATCATTAACCATGAGCAAGCCATCAGAGACCTCCATGCTAGGCCTGGAGTTAGCATAAGAGATTGGAAGAGACCCACTTTGCTGCTCTTGCAACAACTGCTGCTTAGGAACTTGGTCTGGTTGCTTCTGCCAAGGAAGTGACACGCCTACATGATCATGATGATGATAAGCTTGGTTGTAATTATTAGTTCTTGTGCCAAATGGTGGCATTGTTCCACTTGTGCTGTGCTGAATCTGTTGTGTGCTTCCTTGTTGGAAGTTTAAGGTAATAGGCCCCTTATGGAAAGCAAATGACATGGCACTAGTGCTAGCACACCCTGTGAATTGTTGTACTAATTCCCTAAAATTAGTGGTATTTGCATTGAGGAGGGTTGTGGGGGTTCTCTTAGAAGCTCTTGATCTCCTTCTGATTGGTTTGAATGCGTTGGCTTTTGGAGTTAACTGGCCAATATTATTGGTAGTGTATGAATTGTCTGTGCGCTCTGGTGGCATGGTGGGACTACTTGTAACCACAGTTGCATCAGAAAATCCTTCCATGAGAGGTTGCTGATAGAATTGCATCCACTCATCTGTAGTAGCAGTCATGGCACCACTCATGAATTTAGTAGGTAGGTGGTAAACTAAATGGTGAGGATCACTTACCTACCTCTACAATTAAGAGAGTCCTTTATTGAGACAAAGAATTAAGTTTTGATGTGTATATATATAAAGTGAATTGGCTTTGGTCAAAGTACAGATGCCCAATTTTTTGACTATTCTTTGATGGAGATATGAAGGGGAGAAACTTAGAGCCAAAGGATAGGGAGCTTCCGGGAAGTAACATCTGTTGATCAGTGATGTAACAGCATTCGTGGGGTTTATATACATCAATGAGTTTGGACTACTCTCCTCGTTGGTTTATGTTAGCTCTTGAGGTGAGATTGTCTTTATTATGCTCTTGGTCAATAAAATGTGTAGAAGTATGAAAACAATTTATGTGTTCTAGGTTCTAATAAAAGTCACCCACCAACCCACCATAACTAGTTCATTTATGTTTCTCACTTTTTATATGTCATGAACATATAAAACACTGTAATATATTAAAAATATTATTCTAACATCTATAAATAAGTGTTCAATTAATATTTCTATTACCATTGAATATCCCAATTGAACACTTATTTTTAATATTAAAATAACATTTTTTAATCGCGAACTTGTTGAAAATATTTAGAAATTTCTTACATGTTATTCTTAGTTAATTAGTTTGTGTTTTTCTATGGTGAGTTACTTATTAGTTTTAATAGAAGAAATTTTTCAATTTTTCAAGTAACCATATTTTTTTTAAAAAAAGATCAACATTAACTAGTTAATTACTAAATCTTAAACAAGATGTTTTAAGAGCAATAATATTTGTACACTACTAAGCTTCTACCACATAGTTACATCATAGTATAAGACAAAATAAAAGGATTACATGCGGAAGGATAAAATGAAGAGAAAGAAAGAAAATTTTTCCTCGCTCTAAAGCTTTCATCTCTCTCTCATCTACCCTCCTCCAAAAGTTTTCCTTCTCTCTTTTCTCACGTTTCCATCCATCGTTCGTCGTCACTCACAGGAGGCAAAGAAGAAGGAGAATAAAGTTTTATTGGCACACAAAACTAATCTCCATGTATGAATGCTTTGATCATTCTATTTGATTTTTCATGTTTTTATTATTTATGTCCAAAAACATGAATGATCATTTGTTTTAGAATTTTTTCAGCAACCAAATGAATTGAGAATGACTCTATTAAAAGTTGAGATTTGTTATTATTGTTAGAAATTTAAGTTAGAAAGTTGTAAATGCGTGTTACAAAAGTTCTAAATCAGTATATAAAAAGTTATAAACCATGTTCATAAAACATGTAAATCAGTTTTAAATTGAAAATCAATTGAGGACAAGTATTAAACATGTTCAGGATAAAATGTGAAATCATATGCAGAAAAATTATAAATAAGTACACAAAAAGTTGTAAATCGTGTTTATAAAACATGTAAAATAATTTTAAAAAATTGTAAACCAATTGAGGACAAATTCTAAATAGGTTAAGGATAAAATGTGAAACCATATGCGAAAAAGCTGTAAATCATGTTCATAAAACTTGTAAACAGTTCTGAAAAATTATAAACCAATTGAGGAGAAACGTTCTGCATATGATTTTACATTTTAGTATGAACCCCTTTAGCATTTATTCTCAATTGGTTTACAATTTTTCAGAACTAGTTAGTTTACAACTTTTTGTAATACGTATTTACAACTTTCTAATTTCGATTTTCAATAATAATAGCAAATCTCAACTTCTAACAGAGTCATTATCAATTTATTTTGTTGCTAAAAAATTCTAAAAAAAATAATCATCCAAATCTGGGAACATAAATCACAAACATATTAAAAATCAAATGGAATGAGTTAAGTCTTCATACGTAAGGATTAGTTTCATGTGCTGTCAACAAGCTTTATTCTCCTTCTTCTTCTTCTTGTGAGCAACGATGAAGGAGAGAGAAATGTGAAGAGAGAGAGAAAGAAAGTTTTGTAGGAGGGTGGGTGAAAGAAATAAACAAGACGCAGAAAGAGAATCAAAGCTTTTGAAGGGATAAAAACTTTTTCTTTTTCTCTCCCTATTTTATCTTCTAGTGTGGTATAAATATATGGTGAAAATTTGATGGTGTACAAATATCTTTGCTCAATGTTTTAAGCGTCGTGATTGGACAGGTTAATTAATGACTTGCCTAGTCTAGTCGTTCTCATTCTTTATTTGAAATTTGAATCGTGATCGTTCCAAGCTCCTTTATTTATAGGAGAGAAAGTTATCGTTTCAACATAATATAACCTGTGAGGCCTCTAAATTTTGGGATTCATAAATGAATGAGTGCCAAGGTCAAGTTAAAAGTGATGTCAATTTTGAACCAAACTCAGTTGATATTCCAGTTAATTTAATTGGATTGAATTGATCAATAATTAAATTGGTTGATGGCCCAAAAGAAAAATGTTTTTGCTAATTTTAAGTATCATTATATATCTGCCTTATAAAATCCTATTAAATACACACACACACATCTCCATCGGCTCTAACATGTCAAGCACAATATCATATTTATTTAGTATTAATTTTAATATATTACCGGTGTAAAGAGATTTATAGTAGTATCATTTTTTGGTCTTATAAGTTGCTTACACAATTTCATGTTAGGGTAATGGTTGGATAAAGTTTTCCCGGAGGTGTTGACTCTAAGATCCGAACTACTCTTTAATATTACAAGTAAAATTCATCTAGGATCACAATTTACTTTCCCTCCAATCAACAACATTTTGGCGTACTATCATTTAATTACATAGTATTTATATATGAGTTAGTTGATAATTATAGCAACAGCACTCAAACACACACATTTTTATTAACATGACATACATATATATATATAAAATTGAATGGCCATGTAAAAACTCTTGGAAAGCATCAAAATTGAATTCATAAACCTTTAGATCAACCTTTACTGATCTTCAATTTTCTTCAACATGGTAAGCTATGGTGAAGTGACAAAAATATAAGATCTTAAGTTTTAAGATTTTTTATGCCTAGCTTGCTCTCCTTGAGACATTTCTTAGTCAAAAAATACTTAGTCAAAGTTCATATTTGCGTCTTTTTTGTTTTGGTATATATAAACCTCAATTTGCAACTTGAGAGAAAATAGACGTAGGGAGTACGTGGGTGGAGGAAGGGAAATTTGACCTGGTATAACTATAACTCGATTTATATATATATATATATATATATAAAAAAAAACTGAATTGACTATAGCATGCTATAATTTCTCTTTCTTCTCGTCATTTTTTTTTGGGTTACATTCTTTCTTTCTTCTCTGTTCATAGCTGTTGACTCTTGCGCAATTTCAGAACACAAGAAAATACTAATCTCCGATTGATGTTGACAACGCCAAGTCCCAGAGTCCTGTGTACAATAGCAATGCTCCCCTAAAGAAAATTATCTGCTACGTCATGGTAATTAAGTCACGGTGGACTCGTTCCCCTTGAAAGGAAAATTATATATCAAATGGAGAGTGTTCTGTTGTGTTGTTGGGATTCGGTTGTAAAGCAAGGTTACTAGAAGACGTTGGACCCTTTATTACGCCATTGAACTCTTCAAGACATCATAGAGACCACACAAAAATATATAGCATTAACTGCATCAAGAGCCCTTTACCATCGCGTTGGATTGGATATGTTAATGGAATGTTGCAAAAGATTCCATTTAAGCTAAGGCGGTAAAAAATGAAGAATTCACGCACATAGTTTTGAAGCTGGGTTCAATTCAATTGCCGTCAAGCTCGAGCTGAAAATAATTTTAAAACGTATTTGGCAAATTACTCCTACTAAAATTCGTCCATAAAAAATGTATAAGGGGTAAATTAGTTAATTGAAATTTAAAAATTTTAAATTGGTCTTTTACAATTTTAAAAAAGAAATAAATTAGTCTGTTCGTATAATTTTTTTTAAGTGTATAGATTTATATAGAGGAATCAATTTGTTTGTTTTTCTTAACTATGAGAAATATATATATATATATATATTTCAAGGCCTAAATTCAAGTCGTGATTTTTTGCATTAAGAGTACTTATATGCTAGAGATAATTGTCATGTATTGCATAGGTTTCTTAAAATTTTCAAAAAAATAAAATTGATTAATAAGAATATGTTTTAAAAAATAAATAATAGCAATTAAAATCATAAAAATCACGTTATCATAAACTAACCTATAAGCAAGGGTGATGAGGTGTCATGCATGTGCAGTGATAGATGTTAGATGGTGATCCTAATATTGATATGTGATTTTTTTATGGTTGACACCTATGCTTCCCATGTGTTTTTATGGTTTGAGCTAGCCTTTAGTTAATAATTATCAAAAAAATAATAACAGATGAACCCGATTAATTTAATTTTAATATTATCATGTACATCAATATTAGATAATATTATTATGTATTTATTGCTTAAATTTAATTTTTCTTGAACCTATGTAGTTTTTCCTTTCATGGGAAAATCTATACAGATTTAATGGGGTCCTTTTTAGTAACTTAAAATGTCTTCTTATATATATTAATCGTAGTTTTGAATTAAATATTTTCGCTGGCCTTTATATTAAATCAAGAACATTTTGAGAGTGCATTAGCAAGGTCTAGAAAGAAGTTGCATACACAATAAGTAAGTAATTCTAATTCAGATATTTGTTTAACATGAGAACTTTATACTTTAAGTGTTATATTATTTTTTCATTATAATTTAATTAAAAATTAATTATTTTATACATTGCACAGGCTCAAAATACAAATTCATTATATGTAATGGGTGCATAGGTACAGATAGAGATCTCCTGCCCCTTCTCTGCCCGGAAAATAAATCATGCCACATCATATATCATATATAATTTACACATATACCATTTGTAATCATTTGTGTTAAAATTCAACACCGTTACTATTCCTATGTGGGCTCATTTTTCTTCTGTGTACATCTTATAAGTCCTTTCATCCTCTCTTCACTCGTATTCTCAGTCCACTCTTAAATTCTGTAGTCTCCGATCACATCTACTTCGTCACCCCATTTTCTTATCCTCTTCGATTGTATAAGGAAAAACGGAATTTTATTATCATGAGTAGTGAATAGTGATAGGAAAAATCACTTCCAGCATATACGTTTCCAAACAGATGGCTGCTACTGACCTTATCTCTTGACACTAAACGAAGGGAAAAAGGGAAGAGTTTGGCATTTTTGTCATTGTCAGAGAACTAAGCCGACGGCCAAATATGGGTCATTCTTTGAATGTTCTTGGACCACTTGCTGAAGCAAATGGAAACTATTTGACGGGGACAGATCAGTATGCTGGAATCGATAATCCTTCCCCGTTGAACCAGATGGTGAATCTCTTATTTTCAAGAATGCAGTGCGCTAATACAAACCAAAGGAAAACAGAAAAGCAATAGGGGAGGATGGATGTAACGAGGGTGAACTAGGCTAAAATATATACCTAATAGTGTTAACTAACGCGAAGCATTTAAGATAAAATATGATGTACAAGCTTTTATTTGACATGGCAAAATTATGTTCGCAAGATAGAGTGCAGGACAAAGGGCAGGGACAGAAGATTTTTATCCGTACAGATACACCTAACTCATCTAATAATAGACATGGCAATGTGTGGTGCATCAGATATAGATCCTCTTGTTAATTTTTTTTATATAATTTTATTATGTGTGATTTTTTTGTTATTGATTTAAAATATTAGAATCAGAAACAAAAAAAGAAATTATATGTATAATTAATAATAAGGGATCCCACGTGACAATATCATATAATGATTGTGGTAAGATGATTGTTCCCTGCGCCACCATAAAATGTTGAAACTCTTACTAATCAAACCGAAACATAATACTAGTCCATCCTTTCCCCTTGTTAACATGTCCTATTTGTCATATATATGAAGTGATACAATTTAAGGAGAAGGCCAGTTAGTTTCTGTTGAAAGTAATAGCGTATAAGTAAAAAAATAATCATAATTCGTGACCACCACAAAATGACAAAGGCTGCATCAGGTAAACCAAGTGCAAATTGTAAACGAGCTAGCAACAAAGTGGGCAAAGTAGAACGAATTAAATGTATCACACCCGGGCCAAAATGATTCACAAGAGCAAAAGGTATAATTATAATTTAGAAAACTATTGTGCTTCTAGAAGGGGGAAAAATACCACTCGGTGTTATTTAGTACTCAGTACTTCAATTTTGTAAGTCTTTGTTATTTTTCATTTTTAATTAATAAAGTATTAACCATTAAATGGTTCACAATAATAAGTTGGATTTGATTTTAATAAACTAATAGTATAAAATAATTATATACTATCATTTAAGCCACTAGGATTTATCTAGTGGTAATGAGTTTGAGTAGTATACATGAGACCATAGATTCAAACTCATTATTATGATGTAATTTCTAAATTATCAAAAAATTATATACTATCATTTAATTGTGTATTATCATCTCAACAAAGATGATTAACTTTTACATCTATCACTTGGAAGGTCATATAAATATAAGAATTTGATTGAATAACTATCAATATATCAAAATTAAATTTTAATAAATTTTCTATGCTCTAAAAGTACTTTAGAAATTTTCTTATAATAAAGCTAACAAAATATTTATTCTGTTGTTTACATGCAGGCTACCTGATCAAGCTTGCCAAACTTGGATTGAGATGCTTTCTTCAACCCACCCACCCCTCTCCAATATACAGATTATACACTAAGAAAAATGTGTTAAAAAAGATGTTTCTCATGTGTCCTTAAAATCTTGTAAGAATTAGTCATTAAGATTAAATCGCGTGTGCTATTTTCTAAATGATAATATATTTTACAATGATTTTTCGGCTTTTTTTGTTCCAAGCAGACTCTCTTTTAGCCCCGATATTGCTATTTCATGTGCCAATAAATCCTATTCTGTCTTGGGTATTTGTCTCATAATTAACTGGAATTCTTGTGAAACATCAGTAGTGGAACAAGATGTTTGAAAAGAAAACATAATGTGAAATTGAATTTAATTCACTAGAAATTAAATTCTATTTTATTATGATTTGAATTCTTATATTTAGGATATATTTAGTTAGAGATTAAAAATAGAATATAAATTTTTATGAATAAACTCTATATGTCATATAGAGCTTAAAATTTACACCTCAATTTTATCTCCTAACCAAACATACCCTCAGAATAAACTAATAAATTACAAAATTGAATTCAACCTTTTGTTTTTTAAATGCAATTGAAAATAAATTAAATCTTTATTCTAATTATTTTAACCTTTATTAATAAAATATCGTAATAGGATCTAGAGGTATTTTTGGCATACCAATTTTTAATCTCAATCCCAAGGGCAAATCAGAGCTATTTAACTCTAATTTACTTTTGGGCTTTTTTAAAAAAAAATCAAAGGTAGGTAGTTGTTATTCATTCAAAGCAAGCAAATTGCAAAATTGGTCTATCAAAGACAACTGCATAATTTAAAAGAAAGGGTATTTCCAAACATCCAATTATGGATACGGCTAATGACAAGATTCATAAGGAAGGGAAATGTTTATTCTATGAGAGGAAAATTCATAGGCTAATTGCAAAGCTATTGCAAGAATTTCCCTGGGGTATCTTTGTTCTCAAAAGTCTTCAAATTTCGGGCTAGCCAAATTCTCCACAACGTGAATGCCACCAAGGATATTTGCTTATCACTATTTGTTCTAGCTTTTAAGGACCTTATCTAATCAAGCCACCATTGCCATAAAGGTCTACTTGAGTGTTGCAAAGACTAATCGAAAAATCCAGAGATCGGCCAAACCTGAGTTGTCTGGGGACATAATTGAAAACAGTATGCATTGACTCCATTTCAGTCATGCAAATTGGGCAAAGATTAAAGATGCTGTTAATTCTTGCTTTCAATTTTTGCTTAACTAGGAGGCCATCAAGGAGTAGTTCCCAATTGAAAACTTTCACTTTAGGTGGGCATTGAATTGACCAAACCAAATTCCATAACTCTTTGTTCGAAAATCTCTGGCATTTGGCTCAATGAGGGGTGGTAGAATTGGAAGGCAATTGAGTAACCAGAGGCCACTGAGTAAGAGCCATTCCTTGCCTTCACCCAAATTAACTGGTCATTTCCTTAAACAATACTTGTTTGCAATATTTCCTGAGGCATCTAGTGAAATTTGTTTTAGGATGTTGGCTTGAGAACCTTTAAAATGATGACAAACATAATCATACTTCTCTAATACATTTGCTAAATATTTCAGCTTTATATTAGATAGCAAATATCTCCTGCATTTGCAGGAGACATCCTTGGTCTGTTTAAAATATCATAAATCACACTTAGACTAAGAAGCTGAATGCGAAAGTTAGAAGTAAGCAACAGTGTGTCAGGAAAAATCATGTCTCAGTAGATTGTGGGTCTCTATAAAGTTAGATATGTCCACATCAAGTACAAGAGAGAAAGAGAGAAAAAGTGTGTTCAACAAGTCAAAGCATTGGGAAAGCATAGGACAATAGCAAAAGGACAAAGCACTATTTTCCAGATGACAAAACAGGAACCGAAAGGTCAGAAAGGAAGAGGAGAGGAAAAAAGGAGAAAATGGGACAACAGAAGGGATTTCAAACGGTCAAGCCATTTCTCTATTTTGGCAACATTAGGTAAAGCATTTCTGCACAACAAAGAAAGAGCCTCATGGCTTATCATTCAAAATGGAAATGCTCCTTCTTCCATGCTTCAAACTCGCCTATGCTGGAAAAATGAACGTTCAGCAAGCTTCCAAGCCTTCTCACGTTCTTCTCTCTCTCATGGCTGAGGGGCCTCCTATATAAGGTTCAAGAAGAACCATCTTCATCACCACCAAGACTTATCTAGAAAAGAAAATATTCTCTCTTAGTGTTCAAAGTGATATATTGTGAGAAATATATTGTGGGTGGGTTAGTGTTCAATATTTGGAAATTTGTCTTGGTCCTTGTTAGAATATTGGGATTGTATTTGTGAAGATTTAGTTGGTTTGTTACCAACTTTGGTTTGTAAGTCTGAATCTATTTGGATTGGGAAATTTGTGAAACTCTCATCAACATTGGTGAGGACTGGAGTAGACTTCATATTGAAGTTGAACCAGTATAAAAAGCTCTTGGTGCACTCTTCTTAACCCTATCTCTTTATTCTCATTTCATTTCTAACAAATCCTTTAATTTATATTGCTGAAAGTTGTATTCTGATATAGTGTTTTAAAAGGATAACAAACACATAAATATTGTTTTTGAAAGTTTACTCAGTAAATTACATACTACACGAATATCTCCTAAGTTCTTAGGAGACATCTGGGTGAATTGTTTTAACTGTGTGTTAAGTGTGCAGAAAATTTTAAAGGATCACTTGATTCAAACCCCCCTTTCTCAAGTGATCTGATACCATCAATTGGTATCAGAGCAAGGTCTCTAGGGGTCAAGCTTAACCGCTTGGAGCAAAAAGATCCAAAGGAAAAGTATGGCCAACATTGTTCCATACACTCTTCCTGAAGGTCAATCAACCACAAGGCCTCCATTTTTCAATGGAGTCAACTATGCTTACTGGAAGGAAAGAATGAGAATCTTCATTCAATCTACAGACTATGATCTGTGGAAAATAATCACCAAAGGAGCTGAAATGCCTATGACTACAAATGATCAAGGACAAAGCATCATTAAAAGTGATGAGGAATGGACTGGAGAAAAAAGAAAATCGAAATGCAAGCCAAGGCAGTCAACCTTCTACATTGTGCCATAAGTTTTGAAGAATACAGAAAGGTGTCTAGATGTAGAAGTGCCAAAGAAATCTGGGATAAACTTCAAGTGACTCATGAGGGTACAAAGCAGATCAAACAAACTAAAACTGATATGCTCATGAGAGAATATGAGCTTTTCAACATGAAAGAAGAAGAAAACATTGATCAAATGTTTGAACGCTTTGCCTTCATCATCAACAATCTAGACATGATGGGTAAATGCTTCGAAGATGAAGAACTTGTGAGAAAAATTCTCAGAAGTCTCACACCACCATGGCTGTCTAAAATTACAGCTATTCAAGAAGGAAGAGATATCAGTACATTAACTTATGATGAGCTAAGAGGCAATCTCATTGCCTTTGAAACAACTCATCTAAAAAATGAGAAAAAGAAGAAAGGGCTTGCACTAAAATCCAAAGTGGAAGAAACTTACAAATCTGAAACTGAAGAAGAGCTAGACGGAGATGATGAATTTAGTATGTTCGCGCAAAGAATGATGAAGCTATGGAAGAAAAGAGGCAAAGGCAGAAAAGGAAATTTTTTCAAGAAAGACAACCACAAAGGAGAATCAAGTAAGAAGGATACAACATGTCACTACTGTAAACAACCAGGACATTTCAAGAATGAATGTCCCTTGCTACAAAGAAGAAGAAGGAAAGAAGTACAAGAAAAAGGGGCTATTATCCACATGGGAAGACCTTGAGAATGATTCCTCTAGCAGCGAGGATGAGGAAAGCATGTTTGCTGACTTGTGTCTCATGGCAAATGAAAGCGATGAGAAACTGAGCAAGCTGAAGAAGGAGGGAAAGGAGCTTTGGTACATTGATAACGGATGCTCTAGGCATATGACTGGAAATGAAGCCATGTTCTCATCCCTTAAACATCAAAATGGAGGTAATGTGCCATTTGGAGACAATGGAAAAGGAAAAATTATTGGCGTTGGAAAAATAGGTAAATCATCCTTTACTACCATTGACAATGTATTTCATGTGAATGGATTAAAACACAATCTACTTAGTGTGAGTCAATTATGTGATAATGGTTATCGTGTTGTCTTTGATAGTGACAAATGCATTGTTCATAAGAAGAGTAATAATCACATATTGTTTGCTGGCCAAAGATGTGGAAATATTTATGGTGTGACATTAGATGATCTAAAAGCTCAAGATGTAAGATGCTTTGCATCCTTTGAAAACGATAAATGGCTTTGGCATAGGAGATTAGGACATGCTAGCATGTACCAAATCTCTAAATTGCTTAATAAAGACTTGGTAAGAGGCATTCCAAAAATTAAATTTGAAAAGGATATAGTTTGTGATGCTTGTCAAAAGGGCAAACAAACAAAGTCCTCCTTTAAGCCCAAGGATGTTGTCTCAACCACAAAGCCCTTAGAACTATTACATCTTGATCTATTTGGACCAACTAGAACACAAAGTTTGGCTGGAAAACGATATGGAATGGTCATTGTAGATGATTATTCAAGATTTGGATGGGTTCTATTTCTAGCACATAAGGATGAAGCATTTTCTCATTTTAAAAATTTTTGCAAAAAGGTTCAAATTGAAAAGGAAGCTCCATTGTATCTATAAGAAGTGATCATGGTAGAGAATTTGAAAATCAACATTTTGAATCTTATTGTGATGAAAATGGCATATCTCATAACTTTTCTTGCCCAAGAACTCCCCAACAAAATGGAGTTGTTGAGAGAAGAAATAGATCCTTGCAAGAAATGGCAAGAGCTATGCTTTGTGAAAATCAAACTCCAAAAAACTTGTGGGCTGAAGCTATTAACACAGCATGTTATGTTCTTAATAGAACACTTATAAGGCCCATATTAAAGAAAACCCCTTATGAGCTTTGGAATGGAACCAAACCAACTCTTCATTATTTTCATGCATTTGGATGCAAATGCTTCATATTAAATAACAAAGACAATTTGGGAAAGTTTGATGCTAGAACAGATGATGGAATATTCATTGGTTACTCAACTAGGAGTAAAGCATATAGAGTATTTAATCTAAGTTCTAGAACCATAGAGGAAACTATGCATGTTGTATTTTGTGAAACTAACCTTGAAATGGCAGAAAGAATCCAGAATATGAAAATTTGAGATATTTCAGGGAAAATACTTCTGAAGAATCTGAAAAACAAACTCTCTGAAAATGAAGAAACTCAGAAATGTCTCCTGAAGTTCAGGAGACATTGTACCTAGAACCAGAAATTATCTTTGACGGCATGAACCTGAACAACATCCAACTGAAGCATCTGAGGTCAAAAATAAAATTCCAAGAGAATGGAAAGCCACTAGTAATTACCCAAATGAATTCATCATAGGAAATGCGTCTCAAGGCTTGAGAACAAGATCTTCATTCAAAGAATGCAATGTTGCATTCATATCTCAAGTGGAACCAAAGTCAATCAATGAAGCTCTAAATGATGAAGCTTGGGTTAAAGCTATGAAGGAAGAATTACAGCAATTTGACAAAAGCCAAGTTTGGACAATTGTTCCAAAACCAGAAAATACCACTATCATTGGAACAAGATGGGTCTTTGAAACAAATTGGATGAGCAAGGAAATATTGTAAGAAATAAGGCAAGGTTGGTTGCTCAAGGCTACAACCAACAAGAAGGTATTGACTTTGATGAAACATATGCTCCGGTTGCTAGAATGGAAGCCATTCAAATGCTACTAGCATATGCCGCTCATCGAGGGTTTAAATTATTTCAAATGGATGTTAAAAGTGCTTTTCTAAATGGAATTATTAATGAAGAAGTATACGTCAAACAACCTCCCGGTTTCGAAGATAAAATATTTCCAAACCATGTTCTTAAACTCTCTAAGGCCTTATATGGGTTAAAACAAGCTCCTAGAGCTTGGTATGAGAGATTAAGTACACTTCTTTTAGAAAATCATTTTCAAAGAGGAAAAGTTGATACCACTCTTTTCATTAAAAGTACAAATCAAGATTTTCTTCTAGTACAAATTTATGTTGATGATATAATTTTTGGTTCTACTAATAATTCTCTATGTGAAGAATTTTCAATGTTGATGGCAAAAGAGTTTGATATGAGCATGATGGGAGAATTAACCTTCTTCCTTGGACTTCAAGTGAGACAAACACCAAGAGGAATTTTTCTCAACCAAGAAAAGTACACAAAAGAGTTGCTAAAGAAATACAACATGGATCAAGCCAAGATAATGGCAACTCCAATGCATCCCTCCGCCAAAATTGATAAAGATGAAGATGGAAGAGACGTTGATGAGACAAAATATAGAGGAATGATTGGATCATTGATGTACCTAACATCATCAAGGCCGGACATATCATTTAGTGTGGGATTATGTTCAAGATTCCAATCTAATCCTAAAGAATCCCATCTTGCTGAGTAAAAAGAATTTTTAGATATTTGCTTGGAACTTCTTCCCTTGGATTATGGTATCCTAGAACTAACTCATTTGATCTTAAAGGTTATTGTGATGTAGATTATGCAGGAGATAAGATTGATAGAAGAAGCACTAGTGGCTGTCTCACATTATTGGGAGACTCACTAGTGTCTTGGAGCAAGCAAAAAACAAGGAACTGTGGCCTTATCAAAGAGGCTGAATACATCTCTGCCTCAAGCCGCTCACAAATCCTATGGATGAAGCATCAGTTAATGGACTACAATCTTATATATGATCAGGTTCCTTTATATTGTGATAATTTGAGTGCCATTAATCTTACAAAAAATCCAATTCTGCATTCTAGAACCAAGCATATAGAAATTAGGCATCATTTTATAAGAGAACATGTCCAAAATAAAAATATTGAAGTTAAATTTGTTTGCACTGATGAACAACTTGCTGATTTTCTCACCAAACCTCTTCTTGAAGAGAGATTTTGCTATCTTAGAAAATGTATTGGTATGAAAGCATCATCTGAAATATGACTGACATACATAGTTATATACTTGAGTATTTTACATAGAGTCATTCCTTCATCTCTGATATATAAAAAAAGGAAAGGAACCATCATATTTCTATGAAGAAATAAGACTAAATGTTTTCTCGCTGAAGAAGTGGTATGTTATGAACTCATATGAACTGCATTTCCTTTTAATTTCTTTTATGCAAACAAATGATATGTTCTGATCTCACTTAGACTCTCAATGGGAGGCGTAGCCAACATTTGTTTCTTTTAAAAATATGAAACAACCTCCACTAACAATGGCCCAACATCAAATCTGGTTGCAAATTCCTTTGACCCAACATGATGTCACGCTACCACCTGAACATATAACACATGGGCTGTCTCTTTTATTTTGAGGAAAACTTGTGAAATCAGTTAATAACTTATTCATTTATTTTTGTGCTTTAAGTTTTTTTTTATGCATATATATTGTACATACATATTCATATATATATATATATATATATAACAAACAGGGAAGGAATCATTTTCTTTAAAAGCCGTCCTAAATTTTTTAAAAAAAGGGGAATCATTGCTTCTAAATTTACAATAGAAGTCGTAGTCAATGCATCTTGAGCAAATCAAGATAATATGCAAATAATGATTGACTATGTTTTGACTCCTGAAGCAACGCAAAGCGGCCTCATTTTCTCTTTATTTTTTTTAAAGAAACGGTAGTGGTCCATCTAGAGGTTCCATGGACCCAAATTTTTAAAATTATTTGTTTTACATTTTCTTTTGGGCCTGAAGCACTATCCGCCTCTCTCTCACTAGCCCAACTCATTTTTTCTTATCCTGAAAATCTACCTTGCAAATAAACTCCCAACGCTGTCCTCTTTTGGTCAGTATTCATCTTATCTTTTGACTGCAAGTAATTTTTTTAAAAAAAATTGTTACCACACACACTCCATTGTACGTGAACTCTCTCCCTTTAGCGCCTCTTCCTTTCCTCTCTCCGCCTCCACTGTGCTTGCCTTCAAATCTCTCGTCCTTCCCTCTCTAAGCCACCAACCTCTAAGTCTTTTAACCAAATGCCACGCATTAAGAGCTGTGCTTCAAAGCCAAAGTTTCCTGCCTCTGAAAGAAGTAAAAACTCTTTCTTCCAACCGCATCCCGCTCCCTCCGATATGGCGCGGACAAAGAACCAGGCACGAAGAGGACCTTCGTGGCGGAACGGAGTTAGAAAGGGAGGAACAACCTATTCCATCATCGGCAAAAGGGAAGGAGCCAAGTAGAACCTCTGCCTTCAACGTAAGAAGGACCCTCCTCTTTCCTCTTTCTCGGATTTACAGCCCATACATTTTTCCTCTATCCGAAACTATCATCATTATTTGAATGATTTTTCCAAGCGCAAATTAACTCCCTGTTTTCGTGCTAATCTTGAAAGCTTCTGTGGAAATGATTTGGATTTTACAATGATGTTTCGCTACCAAGGATGGCTTGATTTGTTTGATTTTAATGAACTTGTTTATCCCAACCTTGTAAGAGTATTCTACAGCAACCTTTCATTCCAGAATGACACGCTTATATCCTTTGTTAAAAACCAACAAATTTCAATAAATCTTGAATCTATTTCTCCGTTCTGAAAATTCCTTTTGATGGAGCTCGTCTCTATGCATTTGGCAAATGGCCTACTCATGAAAATCTTACTCTTACTTATGAAGATGCTGTGCTAGCTATTTGTGAAAATATTAGCCTCCTTCGTGGCATAAAACCCACTCCCTCCTCGGACATAAAAGAACCCAACTTCATCGGCTTGTCTCACACATTTTGTTACCAAAGAATGGGAGTTTTGACAAAATTTCTTTCAATGACACTTTGATACTTTATGCATTGATCACTCGCACTTCATTATCTCTTGGCTACATTATAATGAATCATATTTCTAATGCTGCAAGAAGCACCAAGGGTAGTTCTCTTCCTTATGGAATGTTCTTAACATTGTTTTTCAAACACTTCAATGTGTCACTCGAGAATGAGGAAGGTGAGGTTGTCCTCAATGTCATGAAGGGCAGAAGGAATCCTCCACCACGGGTAGCTCGGGGAAGAGCAAATGACAAAGGAAAGGGAGTGCTCAATGACAATGAAGAAGGAGGAGCTGACGAAGAATCATCCCCTAAGTCATTTTTCAAAAAGTCCGAGACCAGTTCCAAAGGATCGAAGCGCAAGACCTCTAGCTTGAAATCGGTCATGCGTGAATTGGTCATGAACTATCTTCCTTCACTGAGCTTCAAAGGAGTCTTCTCTCCATCCACTCCAAAGAGAGTCCTGATGCCAAAAGCGATTGAAACATTTCAAAGAAAGATGGAGTATGTTGGAAAAACGACTTGAAGATGTTCCCTCCTCTTACTCTGAAGCCATTGCTATTTCTAATGAGGATGATGATCCAAATTTTCCTGCTTAGCAATTTGCTGTCCTTTTATCCCAAAACCTTTAAAATACTTTATCCTTTTGGTGTGTTTTTTTTTAGAACTAGTCCTGGATGACTGTAAGCACTTAAGCTTTCTTTTAAATGTGCATCTCTATGTTATCTATGCTGTCTTTATGCTTGTATTGTCTGGCACTAGCTAACCTTGCAGGATTGGAATTTCCCCTATGATGACAAAAGGGGGAGAATATATGAAAATTGAAGAAAAGGAAATGTGAGTTGAAGAAATGAAGAAAAGGGAATATGCAATGTGTCAATGATGCAATATGTTTGGTACATACTCTCATCACTCAAACTCTCACTATTGTTACCTATTACAAAATGCTATTAGTGTACACTTTATATATGACTGTATATGTATGATTGTACAAATGTGCTGAGTGCCCAAAATTTGAATATTCCTGTGAACCAAATTTTGGAAATTCATGTTTCTAAATTTTTTTTTTCATCTCAAAATTTCTCAAAATCCCCTAATCAGGAACTGCCATGGTTGAACATGTATGGAGACTATCACAAGTCATTGTATGCTTGTATGAATGATTGACGTGTTTGGATTTGTGAGAATATCACTTGCTTGCTGCATGCTCTTTACCCTCTCTAATGCATGAATGCATGTGTATGAGCCCAAACTTAATCGTTCTTTATTTTTAAAGAAGGAGAACAAGTATGGGCAATATTTCAAATGATTCAATAATGTTGCTTGGCTTCTCCAAATTAATTGGAATGAACTAAGACTCAAACTAGAGAAAAATATTCCTTAAGCTTACCTTGATTTCCAGCCAATGGAAATATAAGAATGAAGTAAGGAAAATATTTTTAAAGGAAAGGTCATATTAAGGGGGAGCTTACATTAAGGGGGAGTATTATTTATCAATTATGTATTGTCATTTCCTTTTATGTATGTTTGTCATCAAGGGGAGATTGTTGGCTTGAGAACCTTTAAAATGATGACAAACATAATCATACTTCTCTAATACATTTGCTAAATATTTCAGCTTTATATTAGATAGCAAATATCTCCTGCATTTGCAGGAGACATCCTTGGTCCTGTTAAAATATCATAAATCACACTTAGACTAAGAAGCTGAATGCGAAAGTCAGAAATAAGCAACGTGTGTCAGGAAAAATCATGTCTCAGTAGATTGTGGGTCTCTATAAAGTTAGATATGTCCACATCAAGTACAAGAGAGAAAGAGAGAAAAAGTGTGTTCAACAAGTCAAAGCATTGGGAAAGCATAGGACAATAGCAAAAGGACAAAGCACTATTTTTCTGCAAGATGACAGGAAACAGTCACCGAGAAAGGTAGCAGGAAAGGAAGGGACAGTAAAAGGAGAAAATGGGACAGCAGAAGGGATTTCAACGGTCAAGCCATTTCTCTATTTTGGCAACATTAGGTAAAGCATTTCTGCACAACAAAGAAAGAGCCTCATGGCTCATCATTCAAAATGGAAATGCTCCTTCTTCCATGCTTCAAACTCGGTGCTATGCTGGAAAAATGAACGTTCAGCAAGCTTCCAGCCTTCTCACGTTCTTCTCTCTCTCATGGCTGGGTGCTGCCTATATAAGGTTCAAGAAGAACCATCTTCATCACCACCAAGACTTATCTAGAAAAGAAAATATTCTGTTCTTAGTGTTCAAAGTGATATATTGTGAGAAATATATTGTGGGTGGGTTAGTGTTCAATATTTGGAAATTTGTCTTGGTCCTTGTTAGAATATTGGGATTGTATTTGTGAAGATTTAGTTGGTTTGTTACCAACTTTGGTTTGTAATCTATTTGGATTGGGAAATTTGTGGAACTCTCATCAACATTGGTGAGGACTGAGTAGACTTCATATTGAAGTTGAACCAGTATAAAAAGCTCTTGGTGCACTCTTCTTAACCCTATCTCTTTATTCTCATTTCATTTCTAACAAGTCCTTTAATTTATATTGCTGAAAGTTGTATTTGATATAGTGTTTTAAAAGGATAACAAACACATAAATATTGTTTTTGAAAGTTTACTCAGGAAATTACATACTCCTACAAATATCTCCTGAGTTCTTAGGAGACATCTGGGTGAATTGTTTTAACTGTGTGTTAAGTGTGCAGAAAATTTTAAAGGATCACTTGATTCAAACCCCCCTTCTCAAGTGATCTGATACCATCAAGGACTTCATTCCATCTGCCTTTGAATCTTGTAATTGCCTGACTAGGATTAGGTTCAAATTAGAGTATGCCTGGTAGTGAAAAAGGTAAGTGGAAGCAAACCAAGGGTCTTATTGAATTTGACCTTATTACCATTGCCAATTTGCCATGTTATGCCTTTTTCAAGGACCTTTCTACCTTCCAGTATAGATCTCCAGGCCAGGAAGGACAATTTCCCACCTCTGCATCCAAGAATGAAGTGTATCTGAAATACTTACCCTTGAAAACCTTATAGAATAATGACTCTTATTTCTACATAAAGTGTTCTAGCTGATCCATTGCATTTTCTTCTCATTTTCCTTTTGACCCATTAAACTCATCATCATCTTGTGTAAATCATCAATCAATGTGTCTGGAAGTTTAAAGCAACTCAAGGTATAGATTGGGATTTCAGCCCCGATTGCTTTAATAAGCACTTCCTTTCCACTTTTTGAAAGTAGTGACCTCTTCCAATGTTGTAACTTCTTTGCTACCTTGTCTTTGATGAAATTGAAAGTTGCTTTTTTGGATCTATTGACCATTGCAAGTAGCCCAAGGTACTTGTCTTGGGAGCCAACATTTAGCACTTGAAGTATAGTACCAATTGTGTGTCTCATCTGAGGAGTATCTTTGCTAAAGCAGATTGAGGATTTATTAGGTTCACTCTTGTCCACTTAAGGCTGTATTTGTGTAGTATTCCTTTTAAATTCTGGCACTGAAGCACATTAGCTTTGCAAAATAAAATGGAATCATCGCAAATAAAAGATGGCTAATAGACAAGCATCTACTGATAATCTTCAAGCCATGAATCTGATTATTTTCTCCTTTGTGGACCATAGGATAAAAGTCACGACCCAATCCAGGTACATGAGAAATCTCATTCTCACGTGAGCCTTGGGACTTGTGTGCCTCTATATGCATGCTCTATTCATAAAATCCATGAAAAAAAAATAGAAAACTTGACTTTTCTACATACAAATCACCTCTTCTTTGAAATCAAAACAATCGTATTCTGAAAACTCTTCCTTTGATCATAAAAGTCTATTTAAAACATAATTTCACTTTCTCTAAATAAATGGTTTATTATCTGAAATCGAGATAATCATGTCTAAAACTTCATAATGTTTGTTCAGTCCAAAATCACAAATTTGTTCATATCATTGAAATACCATTGAAATACATTTCGAAGTCTTATCATGATATGTGAAATGCACAACCCATACCCAGGTCCAGAACCCTGCATTATCCTGGAGCACTTTAGATGAAATCAGATTGCCTCACTCTGGTAAAGCTTACCTCTACAATTTACCGTGGTACATAGGATTTGCCTCACTGTTCTTATCTAAAAATGAGATAAATGAGAGGGGTGAGTTTTGCCATCAAAACTGAGTAAGTGAATTCTCACCTGAACCCCCTTCATGGGACAAAAACAATGTATGAAATTATAAAACGGTAATATGCCAAAGTCATGTCTACAACCCCAAAAGCTCTTTTATACATACATTTATACATATTCAAATTATACTTTCGATAAAATAATTTCTTTCATTCACTTTCTGCCTAAGATCACTTTTCCTCTTTTATATATGTACGTACTTATATATTCAATTAATACTTTTATCATTTCAAAAGTAAATTTACTCTATTCTCTATCATTTTTGAAATCATATAAGTTTAAAATCATAAATTCTCTCATACTTTCAAATGATTACTTTACCAATCCAAAAGTCATTTCATTAACTAATTTTCATACCTGGTATTAAACATACTCATCATAACATAGCTCTTAGAGAAACGGAAATCTCTGACACATCTGGCGTTACGTATTTGTCCCTAGTGTGTCAATCAATTCTGAAATCTCTATGCAGAAATCTCTGACACATCCTGCGTTACGTATCGCCGTCCATATGACAATCATGGGCACCTGACTAGGTCCCTTCTCTGAATCTAGCCCGGCATACTTGGTACCAAGGTTAACGGATTTATTGTTAACACACAACCTGTTTCTATATAGCTCCTGTAAATTAGTCTGAAACTTCTTAAAACCATTTTTTATTCTCTAGAGCTCTGAATCTCTATAACTCTAGTTTGACCTTAGCATAACTGACTATGAAACTATGCTAGTGATTTCAGTCCATAGAATATGTATCCGCCAACTACTCTAAGTCACACGAAGATTCATGCTCTAAAATCCTTTTCGTCTGAAACTCTATATTATTTCTTATCCACAAGAAACTCGTTATATTCTGGAAACTTGAATCCATTTGATTCTTGATCTTAGCATATCTGTGACTATGGATCCATGTCCAAGGGATCACCCTTGAAGGCATTGTGATTCCATACTTTCAGAGTATGTAGCGTCAATGTTCTGAATCTCATAAAGATTCAAGCTCTAAAATCTTTTTAGTGATTAATCTTCCAAAAATACATTTCTCACTGTCAAACTTTTCATAATCTAGAAAACTCAATATCCTATTTCAAAATAGCAAAGTTTGCACTCTTAATTCCATTCTTTCTCTAACTTCATATTTGGTCATAAATCTAAAACATATACATACTTATCAAGCTTTAAAACATCTTGATCGACCTTCCAAATCCAGTTCAAATTATTAACTTTGCATAATCTAGGAATAAATCAATATCATATTTGAAATTACAAAAAGGCTAAAACCATAATTCCAATCTTTCTCTAAACCATCATTCCACTCTCTTCTCTAAACTTCATGTCTAAGTGTAAAATCATAGCATAAACATAACCAATTCCAGAATCCAGTAAAACAATCATGAAATCCTTTAACAATTGCATACATAATCAATTCTATAAAATCATTATAACAAGCGTGTATAGTTATAAATCCACGACATACATATAAAACAATTCCAGAATCCCTTGAAATACTCAAGCAATTACATATATCACCACTTCTATACAAAATTAGCATAACAAACATGGTCCTATGAGTTTTTATCAAAAATATATTTCATGCTCTAAAACCAGTTCAAAACATATAAACCAACAGTAATCTCAAATCTTTATATAGTAATCTCTAGAATCAAGCTGCAATTCATATTTTCATGAAAATAACTATAATGAACAACATAGAAGTCACAAATGTGAATCCACTCACCTGGATAGATATGCAAAACTCACACTAACAGATCTCTGGAGAAATGACTCTACTATCTGACATAGAAATAGCACTCTAGATTAACCTCTAAAACCTCAAGAATCTTTCTAACAAGGTGGAAAGCTTCTCCCTTGAGAAGCACGGGAAACCACCCTTAACCCAAGAAAACTTGAAAGAAATGAAGCAAGACCAAGAGAACAACATACCTTTAAGCTTTAGGAATGACTCATTCGGTTAAACTTGAAGAAATGGAAGAAAATGGAGTTTTAGAAGGTGAAAATGGGTGGGGAGTTGAAGTTTCGCGAGAGGGAGAAGAGAGGAATGGTTTTTTGGAGTGTTTTGGACTCCAGAGAGGGGTATTTATAGTTCGGTAGCGCAGCTTAAGAGAGCGCAATTGTCATTCTGCCAGCAGCGCTTACCGAGAGCACAAAATATCTCCTTAGCACCACCTTACTATTCTTGTTGGCCAGCCTTCAGAATGATCTATCACTTATTTATATTTCTTACTTTTAAGTTAATCAAAGAAAATAAATGATTAACTTTAAAATATAAATGTAAATAAGAAAATACCCCTTTGAATTCAAATAAAATATTAGAAAAATCAAAATCCTAACCAATCAAAATCTAATTTTTGGGTTTTAGTTCAAATTGAAAAATCTTATGATTTCGTAAATTTGTAAACTAAAAATGAAGTACTTAAGAGTTTCATAAAATTCATTAAAAATCTCCTTTCAACTCATTTTTCTCTAGGCAATAATTAACTTTTTGTCCAAAGAAAATGACTCTAATATATAGCCCTTCAGGGGCTTGTAAGGTCCATATTTAGGAAATTAGGACTAAAATGACAATAAGGCAAAACACTTTCTTTGTTCGAAAAAGAATTTTTTGACCTTTTATTTATTTATTTTTTTAAAATTTGGGGTATTACAATAAACTTTATGCATAAATAGAAAAAGATAGGAGGATAGAGGATTGCTTGACGTAGCCCTCTGTGTGGTTTTAAAAACCATAGGTTAACCTTCCACAACAATAGAATAAGATAGTAAGACACATTCTTTCACCCAATTGATCTATTTTCTGCAAAATCCCATTTTTCCTATGACAAACCAAACAAAGCTCCATTCTACCTTGTCATAAGCTTTACTCATATCTAGCTTAAGGGCAAATTCATGATCTCCAGTTCTTTTGTTTTTCATGAAGTACATACACTCGTGAGCAACAAGAACATTGTCCCCAATGATTCTACCTCTTATAATAGCACTCTGGTTGGCACTGATTAATTTATTCATGAACTTCTGCAGTCTATGCACCAGAATTTTGGATACAATCTTATAAAAAAACTGAGCAAAGACTGATAGGTCTAACCTGGGCCATTGATGAAGTATTATGAATTTTCGGTATCAGGCAGATATGAGTATGATTGAAGCTTTTTAACATCCTTCCTCCTGAGAAAAAAACTTCTCACAGCGGAACATACATCATGTTTGATAATATCCCACTAGCATTGGTAGAATTTTCCTGTAAAACCATTATCACCAGGGGCTGCACTTGCATTAATAAAGAAGGTTGCCTGTTTGATCTCCTTTTCATCAGGAAATCTTGTTAGCCATCGATTCATACTGTTTGTCACCTTGGGTCTCAGATCTAGATTGTAGAGTGATGGTTCATCTAGATTGCTAGATGTAAACAATTGTTCAAAAAAATCTTGGGCTTGACTACTGATTGTTTTGGAGGTCGTGCACTAGCCCCCATTGCCATCCTCCAGCCTCCAAATTTTGTTACTTCTATTTCTGATCTGGAATTTTGAATGGAAAAATTTAGTGTTTTGATCTCGTCAATATAACCACTTCACTCTAGACTTCTCTTTCCAGTACCTTTCCTCTTAGTTGTAAGCTTCTACTAGTTCCTCCTCAGGTTGCAGTACCTCTGTCCTGGAAGCACTATTTGGATCTGATTTTTTTTCAACTAGTTTCTGCCTCAACTTGGAAATTACTTCTCTAGAGTTGACTGAGTTATTCTTTTACCATTGAACTAGCACATGTCTACATTGTTTCAGCTTTTGGAACAGTCGAAACATTGGGGAGCCTACCACTTCCATAGACCACACAATTGCTATAATCTCTCTGACATCCTCATTTGAAGTCCATCTTTGTTGAAATATAAACCTCCTTTTACCCATATATTCAGCTGGTGTTGAGTTCAATAATAATGGGCAATGATCAGAGCCGACATCTTCTAAGTGGGTCAGAGTTACCCTCGGGTATTTTGTCCTCCAAGCTAAAGAAACAAGGTTTCTATCTAGCCTTTCTTTGATTAAGTTTTGCCCAAAGCTTCTGTTACGCCATGTGAACTTTCTCCCAAAATAACCCACATCAACCAATCTACCATCATTTATAAATGCATTGAAGCCATCAATTGATGAGGTGGGCTTCAGTCTTCCTCCTTCCTTCTCATGAAAGGCTGAAATAGCATTAAAATCACCAATAATCACACAAAACTCCCCAGCTCTACTAATTAGCTCAAGAATCTTCATAAACTGGTTCATTCTTTGATTTTCTTCGCTATGTAAGTGGACTGCAAATACTTCCTATTTAAGTTGGGAAGTGTGATTTTCCTAACTGAAATGGATATAGTACTCCTCTTGGCCTTTAATGACAACCTGAACAGTATCTTTCCACCACAGCGAAAGTCCCCCTACTAAGCCTCTTGGATCAACACAGAATACTTGCATATATCCTATTCTTCTAGCTTGATCTTTAACAAACGGACCTTGGTATTTTGTTTCACAAAGGAACACCACCTCGGGGGAATGGGATTGACAAATCCCTTTCAAGTTGTGAATTGTCAGGGGTTTCCCCAAACCTGGACAATTCCACATCAGCATCTTCATGGATCTTTGGGTGCCAATTGTGGGCTGGCACCCTCTCCCATAATAGCACCCATATCTTCATGAAAACATTGCTTTTTTATCCCTACTTCAGTATCAATCTCCACGGTTCTTTTTTTGCACCATTTATACTCATCCCTTCCTTGTTTGTGCTTCTAGCCAAATTCTTCAGTTTATGTTTCCTTTGAACGCCTGTTTTCTCTTGTGTGCTGGTCTCACCTTTGCTACCTTCAGTGAATGTCCACTCTAGCTCCCAGATACGTTTCTCCACTGTCTTGCCATTACAAGTGATAGTCATGATATCATTATCATCCAACTCCCGTAGCTGACTTTCCTTCTCCTTCAATTTGTTCAGGGCATTCACCGTATCAGTGGATATAACATTACTCGCCTTTTTTGTTTTTTCCATGCTCAGCATTTGAGATTCTGAGGTGTAATTGTTTGAGCCTTCTTTCATTGACAGACTTGCAAAGCTATGTAGCAAACTCATAGGCTTCGGCTTTTTACATTTTTCCTTCAACAATGGATCCCAGCTTCTGTTTGGGTTACTATTCTCCTTTGTATCCTCTACTCTGCGACCCACTTGGTCAGCGCGAAGCCATGATCCCCATCTCTCTTCCCTTGTGGCAGCATTAACCTCATCCTCTAGGTATGAATTGCAAACTCTAACTTTGTGGCCTAAGTGACCACAATAGTGACAAAAGCTTCCAATGCCCTCATATTTTAGCACTAGGTCAATGACCTTTTTTGAGGGGCCTGCTATACGTAAAGACTCAAGAGATTGAGTAACATCAAGGTCAACCTTAATTTTGATGATCCTCGTCTCTTTTCCTTTCATAGCAAAAAAATCCACGTCCAAAACCTCCCCTAGCCGACCTCCAATCTTCCTCCCTAGCTCCTTTGTTTTGCAATATTCTGGCATGCCCCAGAATTGCACCCAAATAGGAACACGGGAGAAGTCTTCCTCCTCTACCTTCATATCAGGATTCCATCGTTTCATATTAAGAATGAAGTTTTTGAACAGCCAAGGTGCTCCCCTCTCTATTCTAGCAACGTCAACTTCATTCAAAAGAAGAATTGAAACACGTTATCCCCATGATCAAGGATTCGAAACCGTTCCGGTTGGCCCCAATAGATCCCAACGGTCAATTCCATGGTTCCAACAATAAAAGAACGATAAGCAAGTAGTCTCCCCACCACACTTTTGGAACATTCTTCCAGTCCCTCACGTATGTCTTCCTCGTCAAAATATAAGACGTCACTATCAATATCATGATCTCGATCTCGAACGTTTTCTGTATCCATATACCACACCCCTCCTCAAAGTGCACTTAAGGATGAATGTCACCACTCGAGAAGAAGCCTTGACGGCAGCAAGAAAACTTAGCCAGAGAAAACCCTAAGGCACACTTGTCAAAGACAATTTACTTTTGGGCTTGATTGTATTTTATATGTTTTTAATTTAATTTATATCGCATTCAAGTATTTTACTCGTACCTTACCAAATACTGGTACCAGAATCCATGCAAATAGGATTATAGTAAGTAGACATGTTCATTATGTGATTCAAGTAAGTAGCATATCTTTTTTTCTATTTTCATTCTTTTCGAACACACAGTTGACGTTTTTATATAAACTCGACGACTGACAACCCTTATGGCAGGCACTCCAGCTCCCATGTGCAAATTACTCACAGAGCAGGTCCATAACACAGGAATCCAAATAACTAGTTATTAATTCTGAGAATTGTAAAGACGAAATTATCAAGTGTTAAAATATTCAAACCTAGGTCCCACATGAAACGGAGAAAGCTGATCAATCTGTTCCGCTTCTGCCCCACGGAAGAAATTACGCGTAAACAGGAATGATTGAACTGTATTTGTCTGTGTGTGTTTTTGGTTTTTTTTCGAAATCATAACACAAGTGCATTTACAATGAATTGGCAACTACAATTACATTTTCCTTTTTTTATAAGACGAGTACAATTACAATTGCACCCCAAGAAGGCGGAAGCGCAGAACTTAAGGAAAATGCACAAAATTGGAATTTTACAAGGGTCACTCATTTGTACCCTCTAAATCTAAAATCTATAATTATTCTCATTCCTTTCTAGTTAATCTACAATTATCTCAAGTATTGTGGTAAGTCTGGGTTTTCTATATCGTCTTAGAAGCAAAGAAGAACATACAACACTCACAGACGATAAAGCCATGCATGCACCAGCAACCCATGGTGGCAGCTTGATACCCACTGAAGGAAATAAAGCCCCAGCAGCAACTGGGATGGCAACAACATTGTAGGCCATCGCAAATACATAATTCAATCGAATACGAGAAAAGGTCTTCCTGGAAAGATCAATGGCTGTGATCACATCTTCCAAATTATCTCTCATCAGCACATAGTCAGCAGCTTCTATTGCAATATCTGTCCCAGCCCCAATTGCCATACCAACATCTGCAGCAGCTAATGCGGGAGAGTCATTGATACCATCCCCCACCATTGCTACTATACTCCCATCTTTTTGAAATGAACGAACAACATCTGCCTTTCCTGCAGGCAAAACCTCTGCCCTAACGTCTTGAATGCCCACCTGCCATACAACAGGTTTTTTACTTCAGGTTTGACGATAAAATCAATTTCATCCAATAAAATTCATGTTACCACTCTGTTATACAGATTTATAGTTACTCATTTGAAATCATGCTCGATTATAGGATAAAATCATTTTTTGTTCTTTTATGGGCGCCAATTATTCCTGTCCGTGGTCAATTTTGTTCTCCTACACATACCAAAACTACTATAATCCCTGCGAAGATATTGGTTTTCTTTAAGCAAGAGGCCAGATGTTGAATGCAGACAATACGAAGCATAACTCAAGATTATCACAACACCAAGCTTTAACAGCCAACCAAAAGGAAAAATCACACCAATATATACAAACCTCCTTCGCAACAGCTTGAGCTGTTCTCCCGTTATCCCCTGTAACCATAACAGGTATGACTCCCATTTTCTGGAGGCCTTCTACAACGACAGAAGCTTCTCTCTTTAGTGGGTCTGCAACCCCCAACACTCCAGTTAAAACATCATCATATGCTACCAGTATCCCTGTCTTTGCACTTTCTTCGAGCTCTACAACAAATTTTTCCACTTCAGTAGATATATCTATGCCACTTTCCATCAGCAGCTTCCTGTTACCAACCTGTTCGGGACATGTTGCATCAAATAAGCAACTCCTTGGAAAATTTGAAACAAACATCACAGTTTAAAAAGATATTGACAGTCATATAGCAATAGCCAGAGGACGCTACCAAAATACGCTTCCCATCTATAAAGCACTGGACACCTCTTCCTGGAAGAGCAGAGAAGTCTGAGACATCATAAAGCCATCCTGACTTTAACTCCTTGGCATCATTCTGAGTACCACTGGTATGAGAGGAATCATCAAAGAAATGAAAATGGCGCGCATATTGCAGAATTGCTTTTGCCAGTGGGTGTTCACTGCTAGCCTGAGAAGTAGAAACGAAAATTAAAACAGATAGATTCCTCCAATAGGCTTCAACTAAAAAGAGAAGGGTGAAGTTTTCTGAGAAATCAAATAGTCAGAAATGACAAATCTTCTGTAATATTGTTCCTATTCCTGTTTCTGTATGCTAGAACACTTGGAGAATTTGAGCTATATGTGTCAAGGAGGCGAAGGGAAGTACATAAAACATTACTTTTAGAGTGTGTTTGGTTGGAGGGTAAAAATATGGTGGAAATTTTTATGAATGAGTTCCATGTGTTATTTTGCACTAAATTTTCACCTCATTTTTTACCCCCTAACCAAACATAGCCTTATAGGGCGTTCTATTGCTGGAATTAGGTTCCAACCAGGTATGTGACAATACCATAGACAGAAATTAAGACAAAGATAGTAACTATCATCAAGAAATTGGAAATTACCTCAGCAGAAGCCACCAATTTGAGAAATTCTCCACGGTCCATTCCTATGAACACCTTGACAGTAGTAACAGTGGCTTTCCCTTGAGTTAGAGTGCCTGTTTTATCAAATACAACATACCTCACCATCTGAGCCCTTTCCAAGGCATCTCCTCCTTTAATCAAGACACCATTGTTAGCCCCAACCCCGGTTGCCACCATGATGGCAGTTGGTGTTGCCAAACCAAGTGCACAGGGGCATGCAATCACCACAACAGATATTGAAAACATAAGGGCGAAAACAAAGTTATTTCCATTTTCCGGCAGCCATTCTTGTGGGTAAACTCCAAGAGCCCCAGCAATATACCTACAATTACCCAAAATATTTAGAGGAAAGCAGGAAGAAGCATTCCAATTTCATTGAATTTCATTTTATGAATATGCCAAAACTGGTCAATGTTATCTTACCAACACAGGAATGTCAATAATGACAAAGCCACAACAGTAGGAACAAATATGCTTGCCACCTGCAGACCAAAAGAATGGTACCTGAGTTCATATTTAATATTCCTTCACTCATTTGTGGGTGGATCAACAATGCAGGGCTATGCAGTACACAAAATAGTGACTACTTCTAGAAAATTATGAGCGCACAAAAAAACAACAGCTCCTTCAATTGGGTATAAAGCCTAAAACTTGAAGAACTGGATTCAACGGCATTCCAATTTTATGAATAGTTTCATAGAAGGAGCTTCAGTGATCAAAGGTGAGGCACTAAAATATTTCCCCCAACACTACAAGCTTAGTCAGATTTGGAAGAACAGCAGCAAAGGAAACCTAAATGCTGTCTCCTTGCTATTCAATGTATCTCTTACAACCAATTAAAAAGAATGAAATTAAGTGGTTGTAATTAGCCAGGCCATCTAGAAACATGAACATTTCACTATACTTCAGAACTGGTTCATGAGCTAATAATTTCTTTGCCACAGAGAAGGGAATGCAATTTTGTTCTATGCATAAATACATACACAATCAAAGTGACACTTATAGAAGACAAAAGTCACCCAAGAGCACAACTAAACTACTTACATAATCAGCAAACTTTTGAATGGGAGCTTTGGACATCTGGGCTGTCTCCACCAAACTAATTATCTGACTCAATACTGTATCTGATCCTACTCTGGTAGCTTGAATGTGAAGGACACCATGCAAATTGATTGTACCTCCAATGACGGATGCATTGACCTCCTTTGAAACAGGTACAGATTCACCAGTCACCATGCTCTCATTTACATAACTTGAGCCCCAAGTAACAGTACCATCAGCAGGAATCTTTGTGCCAGGAAGAACTTTTAATGTGTCACCAGGTTGAACAAGTAAGGAGTCTATTTCTCTTTCTTCAATAGATTTACCACCTAGAAAAGAAAAGAAAAGAAAATTATTGGCAAGTTCTACTCTGATCTTGCAATGAAATCTGGAACATGATAAATGAAACGATCCCCATTTACAAGTTTTCAATCTAAATATAAGATAATCAACACAAACAATTTTTCATGTCCATTTTCTTAAGAAAACAAGGCATATAAAATGAAAGTGACATGCACCTTTATCTTTGACAACCAATAGAGCTGTTGCAGGAGCAAGTTCCACTAACTTCTTAATGGCATCAGATGTTTTGCCCTTGGCAAGGCATTCCAAATACTTGCCCAACAATACAAATGTTATGAGCATAGCACTTGTTTCAAAGTATGTTGGAGACCAAAATCCAGTAAGAGCACCATACAAAAGAGCACAAACAGAATAAACATAAGAGGCCGTGGTTCCCAAAGCAACCAGGACATCCATGTTTGTTGAACCATTTCTAAGAGCTCTGCCAGCTGCAATGTAGAAGCGCCTTCCAACCCCAAATTGGATGACACTCGCCAATGCCCACTTCAACCAATCACCCATGAGGAAAGGTCCACATCTCCAAAGTAATAAGGAGTATATTAATGGTATATGTGGACAAATAACCCCCATGAAGAAGAGGAATCTGACACAAATCAAACAAATAAAAATCAATTGAAAAGATCACGAGGACCTCAACAAAATAAGGGGTTGTTAACATGAGCTCTGAAATTTTAAATATGACAATTATTCCTTTCTGCAACAATATCAAGTCTCTTGTTGCCTATGTTATGTTTTCTATGAAGAACGGAGAAGCTGACATCATGACTGGATGCTTCTTCCTTTAGATAAAACTTCTGTATGGACTAATACAATATATGGGATTTGACAAATGCAGAATATCAAAGGACGACTCAGACAATATTACCATACTAAGGTTTGAGAAAACTGCAGCAACTACATGATTTCTAACCTCACTCCCATGTCTCCTCAACAGACACCCTTTCAGTCCCAAACACATTACTAGCAAACCCATTCCTAGTATTTCTCATGCCAGTGCATTTTGGAGACAAATCTCTGTTTGTGCATATCATGAGTATCTGTCCACATCATCTAACAAGGATTATGACACATGATTTCACATAACTACAAAAAGCACAATCAGATGGAAAGGAATACAAAATACAAATAAAGAAATAAAACATCGAAAGGACAACTAAACCACACGAAGCATACACAAACATTGCCATACAAGAACCGAGACCAAAAGAGATACTCACACTAAGTAACAGGCTGGAAATGAAAAGCCGAAACATAGTCGAGCTCTGAGCGCCATCTTTAGAAGCCATTCTGGCATAAGGGTTCTTCACATGCAACCTAAACTTCCCATTACTCCCGAGCTGGATCCCATCAACCAATGATCTAGAACTGATAACTTCGGGATCAAACGCAACATCCAGCTCATTCAACACCATATCGAAACGGAACTGCCTCACACCTTTCATCCCACCAAGCATGCCTTCAAGAACCTGAGCATCAACCAAGCTGTACACACCAACAACACCTAACACCACCTTATCCTGCCCGCTGCTCTTCACAAAGCAAGCCTCAAAACCAGCATCTTCGATAGCACCAACAATCTCATCTTTGCTAATCACGTTTGGATCATACTCAACCTCACCTAAAGAAGTAGCCAGAGCCACCACAGCCTTCTTCACACCATCGAGGTCCCTCAGGATCCCTTCAACGGAATTCACGCACGCAGCACACGTCATCCCAGTGATCGTGAACTGCCCTACCACAGTAGCAGCATTTTGCTTCGTTCCAACCGCACTCTGCTGAGGTTCAGGTAAAACCTCAGCTTCGAAACCTGCATCTTCAATCGCATTCTTAATGTCTTCATCCTAAGGTTTCCAAATCAAAGAATCAGAAGCTATATTTTAGCTGAACAAGTTTCCGAAATTGAAGAGAGAAGTAAAAAAAAAAAAACTGGAAAACTAAAAAACCTTGACGAGGCTTGGATTGAAAACGACGTCGGCTCGGTTCTGGAGTAGCGCGACGGAGGCGGAAACGACGCCGTCGACGGACATGAGAGCGGATTCGATGGAGTTGGAGCAGGCGGCGCAGGTCATGCCGGTGACTCTGACCTGAATACGCTTCGTTGCTGCTACTTCGTCGCCGTGGAGCGAAACGTCGTGGCTTTCGTAGGAGTCGAGGAGGCGAACGTCCTCGAGGCCGCCGGAGTCGTCGTCGTCGCAGGCGGCGAGGGAGGTTTTACCGGCAGTTGTTAGCTGGAGGTCGCGGACACTCGGCGCCATGAGAGGAAGAAGAAGAAGGTGCCGAGGGGAATGCGAGTGGAAAGGAAATTTATAAAGAGGAAAAGGAAAAATGAATTAGAGGAATTTGGAGAGAAAACGATGAGTAGAAATGCAGAAGAAAAGAAAGAGAAGGGGAAAAGTGATTTTCTTTCCGAGAGAGATGGTTGAGACAGCAATTTTTAACTGAGTGGAAGGTGCGGGTGGGGCCGGTATTATAGATTGGAAAATTTGGAGGGAGGTTTCTCGTGGTTTTACATTTTTGCCCTTTGGGTTTTGGGGAATTACTCTGATACTCTCACGGGTTGCGTTGTAGTACTACTTCTCCGCTTGTGAAGGGTTTTGTACTGCACGCCACGTAGGCCGTGTTAGGTTTGGGCGTTTCAACGAACGAAGGCATTGCTTTTGTTTTCGTCAAACGTGGCGTATTGCCGATGTGAAACCGAGATGAGAAAAAGAGAAATGGCTTCTTGTTCTTCTTCGTACAGAAGGTTCCAGCTAACCAAACAGCGTCAAATGTTTAGTTAGATAAATAAGAAAAACGAGGAGGGGTCAAAAGGAGTGTTTGGATTGGAAGGGGAATATTGGAAACGACGTTGATGTAACGAGGAAATGGGTGATGCAATTATTGGATTGTTTAATAAGTAGAATTATAGAAAGGGAAATTTTTCAGATGCGAGGGAGTGGACAATCTTTGAAGTTTATAGTTAACAAAATAAAAGCTTGTTCCGAAATGTGAGAATATCAATGAACTAATGTTAGGAACTGCAAAGAGGTTGGCGTGAAACTCTGGCACCTGACCCACGTGCTTTTCTGCCCTCTTGATTAATTTTTTTAGAGATACTACATATCATAAAAATTACGCGATCCATATTTGGATTTGTTGGTATAATAATTAACGTGTTCATTAATTGTAGACCTCGAGTTGGATGTTTTACCCTCCAAGGAAAGTTAAAGAGTGCGTGGGTTAGGAGTTAGGACTTGGATGGTAGAATTTTTCAGCTTGAGTGAATTATTTAAAGTTTTTCAGACTCAATTTAATTTGAACTCAGGTGCTTTTTTGTTCCTATGGCTTAATCTTATAAAATTAACAAACTATCATTTTTAACCTAATTCACTCATATATATAGTTGCATTTCTTTTTATATGTATATTTACTGAGTGATTGTTATTGAATGCAACAGCCATTAATGGATTAATAAACTTTCAATCTTTTGTTCGGTTGGAAAGCTAGCTTAATGTGAAAATGAAGAGCAAAAAGCAAAACCTTTATTTTTTATTTTTTGTATAGAGACAAATATTGTTGGAAATATGACATTTTTCTCCACTCACGATTATGGTAGTATATGAAGGATGATTTAGTTTCCACTGACCTTAACGAAAACAACTATTGCGTAAAAAGATAAGTAAATGTTATTTTAATCCTTAAAAATAGTATTCAATTGGGACACTAACTTTATTATTATTAGATATAATAAAGTGAGGGTTATCTTTATATTTAATGATAAAAAAATTAATATCTCAATTAGAGATCTATCTTACATGTTAAAATAGCAATACTAACTAAAAGATGTTTTAAAACGAAACAGTGGGTGCAACATATCCTAGCTTCCACCAAAACCATGGGCAACGTTTGTATCATTGCTCTGTGGCACATTGTCATATGTGGTGTCCACAAAAGCTGCTTTTTCCCACGCTCACACTTGGATGCCAAAACTTATATGATTCAGGATTGCTTAGATATTATATAACAAAAAAACAAAATTAGGGGTGCCAAAATGGATTACCCCGTCACGTTTACGTATGTTATGTCAAAAATAAAATAGATTGAATCAGCTGTCAAAATAAAATGATCTGAAATAGTAAACCTAATCTCTTTTAAGTTAATTGACCCGTAAAGGATCAAAAATAAAAAAAATTTTAAAATATTTTTTAATATTTTCCTGAGTTTTTTTAAAAAATTTTTAAAAATATTTTTATTTATATATATCCAATTTTTTAAAGTTCATAACAACTATATATCAACTTTGATTAAAAACTATTATTATTATTAGTGTTATTTGTGAATTATGACACTATTTTACTTTTAAGTTTTAATTTTGAGTGAATATTAATTTATTAGTATTACCTATTTACATATTTCTTTTTTTTTTCTTTTTTTATCAATAAATTATAAAATTTTTCTAAGAAAAAAAACTTAACCTGTAGGCCAAGACCGCCCAATCTTGGTTAAGTGGTGGGCAAGACTAAAATGTTTTGATAAGTTCAAACTTAACTTAACCCTAAAAATAATAAATTTGATGAAACACCGATGAGTTCACCATTTAATATCTCTAACCAAAACCCGGAATTATATGGAATAAAGAAAATAATGAGATCCTGTTCCATTGACCGAAAACAAATTAGACTTTGATTTGAGATTTGAAATTTCTCAAAGGAAAAGTCAGAACGTTGACAAATATGTGCCAAAACCCTCTGGCAATGTGTTGCATTTCAAAATGACTCGCTTTTCCTTTTTTTTCTTTTTCCGTTGTTCTCTTTGTTATTTATTCAAAGCAGCGAGTAAAATTTTTGTTGTTTGTTTTTTTCTTGTAATTTATTAATTAAATGATGACTCCCACGAGGACAGAATTTTTCACTTCAAATATAAGAAACTTAGAAAAAAAAAGGTTAGAGTTGAGTTTAGAATTAGTAACTTAGATGCCTATTCAACACGGCAAAATTGTGACGATGAGTTCTCAGTTTACCATGCATGTCAAAGTGTACTACACAACTCTACAGTTTCGACCCAAAAAAAAAAAACCCAACTCAAGTTGTACAAGGGTGAAAGAGTAATTTCAGTCCAGGCTTAGGTGTAAGATTCTTTTTTTTTTTAATGTGAAAAATAATATGTTAGAATATAGTATAAATTGCCTTCTTTGGCAAGGTAACATTAACATATTAATATATTTGATTGATACGTTTCTATATGGGATTTGTTGGAACTGCTATATGTTAGGAATACTGTCCTCATCAGTACAATAAAGCTAAGGCTGAATTGTCTTCTAAAATAACCATGCTTGAGCTTTCTACAAGTTAGTTGAAAGCATTAATAGTTAGTTAACCGAAACCAGATGAACGCTAACCACTCATTTGGAAATAATGTTAGATTTCTGGCTTTTTTTAAAAAGTTTATGTTATTGATGTTGTAAAAAAGGAAGAGTTAAAGACACTGTCCAATCCTTGTAATAGAAAAGTGATTACAAATAAGAATGAGAATTATTGCATGAGGTTAATTTTTATATATTATCATTGTGAAAAAGATTATACTATCATTTAATTATATTGACACTACTATAAATTGTATAGAATGATTGAGTTAAATACTTTTGCTTATTTGATATTTGTGTAAAAGTTTTTATATTGACAATGTATTATCAAAATTAAATGAAAATTATTTTGTTCACAATAAAATCCTATAACAAATTTACGTATACATTTTATCATCATTAGATGTGACTTATTCCACTCACTTATTACATCTAATGGTGATAAGTGTTTAATATAGATTTATTGTAAGATTTTGTTGTAAACCTAACTTTTCTCAAATTAAATTCTTATCATACAAATACCTCGGAAGGAATTGTAGTTTTGTATTGATGTTGCGTTGTTTGAAAAAAAAATTATTGTTGAAATAATTATTTTTTAAGGTTTAATTTATCTGTAAAACCTATAATATTATCAATTTTTAATTAGATTTTCATAATTTAGTTTTTTTTAGTAAACCTCTATTTAGGTCCTTTTACTTTTCATTTAGATTTCGATTTAGTTTCAAAAGTTATTTTTGTCCTTTTTTCGTCCCTAACATTGTTAAAACATAAATGACATTCAAATTATAAACACAAACTTGATATTTTATGTTTTATTTTGATTCTATTATTGTAATATGACATTTTACATGTTATTATAATTTCACATTTATATTGTGATTTATTTTTAATCAACTCCCTAAAATAACATAATATTACAAAATTTAAAAATAATAAACACCTAAAAGTCAAATTGATTACTACTAGAACTTGTCTTCTTCCTACCCAAAACGTTTTAAAGTTTTAATTTTTGTCATGGTAGGTTAGCAAGGACTGTTTGGTTTTAATTTTAGGATTTTATGATGGAAATATTGAAAATTAAAAATGAAAATGAAAACTTAAATTAATAATTTTTAATTTTCAATATTTCTTTCATAGAATCTAAAAGATTGAAAACTAAAATAAATTTGAAACTCAACCAAATATTTACATTTTCAACAAGTGATAGGTTAGACTGGACTACAAAATTAATAATCTACATTGCTTTTCTTTTTTCCTTTTTTTTTTTTGGTCCACAAAAGAAGCCCATTATAATGAACCATATACACCATAGTACATTTCCAGATAAACCATTCACCAAAAACAAAAGCAGATTTTTTAATGGGCCGAGACACTATACCGGGCTTAAAGTTGCTGCACCGGCCCATCATCTCACCCTATCTTATACCGTATCTAGGGTTTCATTTGCCATTTGCGACAGAGCCAGAACCCCAGAACCCTAGCGTAGTAGTAGGAGGAGGCGAAAATGGTGAAGTTTCTGAAGCCAAACAAGGCGGTGATCGTGCTGCAAGGGCGGTACGCAGGGCGGAAGGCGGTGATCGTGCGGAACTTCGACGACGGGACCCGCGACCGCGCCTACGGGCACTGCCTTGTGGCGGGGATCAAGAAGTACCCATCGAAGGTGATAAAGAAGGACTCGGCGAAGAAGACGGCGAAGAAGTCTCGAGTGAAGGCGTTCGTGAAGCTGGTGAACTACCAGCACCTGATGCCGACGCGGTACACTCTGGACGTGGATCTGAAGGACGCCGTGACCGTGGACTGCCTCCAGGCGAAGGACAAGAAGGTGACGGCGCTCAAGGAGACAAAGAAGAGGTTCGAGGAGAGGTTCAAGACCGGCAAGAACAGGTGGTTCTTCACCAAGCTTAGATTCTGACCCCTCTTTTTCAAATCCTTTAATTTGATGAAACGGTGTCGTATTGCGATCTGTGTTCTGTCGTTGATCTAGATTTCTATTTGAGGAAGGAAGTTTTGGTTTTATTATTGTTGTGAAACTCGTAATGATCTGTTTGGATTATAACGCTACATTTTGGAAAATATTTTTGGTAATCGGTGCAATTTGCTTTTAGATTCGTCGTCGTAAGCGTTTGTTGTTTGTGGATTGGGATTTAGAAGATCGATTCGAAATGGAAGGATTTTGAATCTAATTACGTTTAGCCGAATGAGAAAGCGAGTCATTGTTGCAAAATTACTTTCAGTGAGAGACAGGATTATGTTTTTTTCTCTTGAATTATTTTTTGTCTGAAAGTGCAAGCGATTTTACCTTAGCATATGTTTGCTTTGACGATTGAAGATTGACAAAAGGCAACGTTAATTCTCCCATGGTCGATGGTGATTTCTATATCATCCGTTTTGTTATTTGATTTTCCTTCAAACTTTCAAAGTGCTATAGCTTATTTACCACAAGGGCAATGAAAGGTTGGTATCATAAGGCGAAATAAGCATTTTTTTTCATTGATTGAAAATTGAATTCATTAAAGCTGTAAATGGAAATGCAAGTCACAAGTTTGTTTCTTCTTTGTGTAAATTGTTATTGTTGAGCGACTGAATAATGGCAGCAAAACTGGAATAACTACTAGAACAAGTAGATCCAGATTCAGCGAAGAAAGTGACCAACAATGATACACCTTACTTGGCTAAAGCATACTAACACCACCGAGTATCGCACTTCAGTCCGCTCCACAAACAGATAAAAACTAGTTCATTTATATGTGAAGATTTCTTTGTAAGTTTCAGAAACAACTTAGAACGGAAGTTAAGCTTCAGCGGATAGAACACATGAAGATAAATGAGCCAAAAAATGGCACTCTTCATTGTTGAGAAAGAAAGACACCGAACGCAACTTCCACTCATTGTAACGATTGAATAGGTCACATTTGGCATCCAATATTGGGAATGATAATTGCAAGACTAGAATAAAGTGACATCCCTTGAGATTGAGAAGCTGTCAGTACTCAGTAGGGAGGTTACACTTCATCCAGCCTAGGTGTCCCATGTATTCTGTCATTTCACTACCTTTTTTTAAAAACAAATAAATTAATTACCTTGTTCTTTATGCACTAATCTAATCAACGAGTTCAATCATATGCTATGATGTTAAACTATATTCTTGTTCATAATACATGTACTTAATATTTGCCAACAACTCTTCTAAAATAGTGTAGATTTGATCTTTCTGTGGGTGCTGTTGATCTCCAGCATAAAACTTGTGAACCTCACCTCTCACAGAAATCCAACTATATCCCGGTTCTTTTCTAATGCCTCGTTCTTTCATCACATCTCTCAAACTAACCCCATCTTCATGTAGTCCAGATGCTATGTAAGTGTTGGACAAAAGAACATATACAGACGAATGTTCTGGTTGAATGGATAGAATCTTTTGAGCTGCAGTCTCCCCAACACAGCATTTCCATGGATCCTACATGCTCCTAACAAGGTATGCCAGATCATTTCATTTGGCTCAACCGGCATCCTGTCTATGAATTCCACTGCTTCATCCAGGCGGCCGACACGTCCCAGAGATCGACAGCACAGGCATAATGTTCCATTTCTGGCACCACCCCATAGGTGTGTTCCATCTGATGGAAAATTTTCAGGCCATCCTCCACCATTCCTCCATGGCTACAGGCAAAAAGGACACATAATAGTGTGACAGCATTGACCTTTGCACCCGACTGTTCCATCTTTCTAAATAACTGGAGGGCATCCTCAACAAGACCATGCTGAGCATAAGTGGATATTATGGCAGTCCAAGTAACAGTGTCTGGGTTAGATATCCTTTTGAAAATATTCTTTGCTTCCATCAGATTACCACATTTAGCATACATGTCAATTAGAGCACTTTCTATGCATGTTTCAGCATCATAGCTGGTCTTGCATATCAGACCATGGATTTGCTGACCATATTCCAGTAAACAAAGGCCACCACATGCGGTAATCACACTAGAAAAGGTAAAATGATTTGGCCCAAAACCTTCATTGCGCATCTGTGAGAAGACGGCCAAGGCTTTCCTCCACTCAGAATACTGACAATATGCAGTCACCATGGTTGTCCAAGACACTGTATCCTTCTCTTCCATTATATTAAATACCTTCTCTGCAGCTTCAACAGACTCACATTTGGCATATGCATCAGCAAGGGCATTCAACGCACTAATCCCCATCACATCAAATCCATATTTCAAAGCCATCCCGTGGGTCTCTCTTAAGGGTTTCAGACACTTCAAAGCAGAAATTGAGTTGAACACACAACAGAACGTGTAAACATCTGGTTTAACATAATTCCAGCACATTCTTGTGAACAGTTCCAAAGCTTCTGAGTGAGAACCAGCTTGTGAATGACCTGTTATCATTGCATTCCAGGGCGTGTTAACAAGACAACTTGTGAACTTCGAGTCTAAAAGGACTTGTGCATCAGACAGAGACCCGCATTTAGAGTACATGTCAATAAGAGCCGTCCCAACTACAGTATTGGAGTCCAATCCCCATTGGGAAGCATACCTGTGAACTACATGACACTTGTTAATGTCACCTAGCTGCCCAACAGCTTTGGAAACACTTATAAAGGTGAAACTATTAGGCACAATGCCATCTTCGATCATGTTGATAAACCAATCGAATGCTTGTAGGTGTAGACCATTAGAGGTAAACCCTGAAATCATTGCATTCCAAGAGACATTATTAAGCTCTGTCATGCTGTTGAACACCTTAACCGAACTCTCACACATCCCTACCTTTGCATATAAGTTAAGAAGAGATGTACCGACAACAGCATGCATCAGAAACCCCCTAACAACAACTTGTGCATGCACCATCTCACCAAGCTCAATCAAATCCAACCCGACACACGACTGCAGAACAGCAGAGAAGGCAAATCCATCAGGCAACACTCCCTGGCCCAACATCAAGCAAAACATCTCCATGCCATCGTGGTAATACCCATGTTCATTGGATGCAACAATCATGACAGTCCAAGAAAACACATTCCTCTGGGACATACCATCGAACACCTTGCGAGCAGCATCATAGCCCATGCACTTGGAGTACACGTGCGCTGCATGGTTCAGAAACACCACCAAGTCCCTGTCATCAAAACCCAATTTCAAGACATGCCCATGAATGCAATTTGCCTGCTTCACAGACCCAGTTTCCTCGCAGGCCTTTAGGAGATGAATGAGTGGTCGAATCTGGGGTTGTTCACCAGCTTCAGGAGGTGAAAAATGCTTTGTTAATCTGCTTCCACGGTGGGCCTTCGAAAGGGTAAGGGATGCGGAGCAGCAGCTTGGAGCCTGCGGAAGAAACAAACATGAAGCAAAGTGGAAGAGAACAAGAGTTAGAAGTTCTGAAAGTGAAATGAATACGTACTTTGGTTGTGGGAGGGCGAAGATGAGGTGGGGAGAGAGAAGTGCTGAATGCCGTCGCCACCATGTGGCCACCGGAAAGGAAAGGAAAGCGGTGAATGCCTCTCAGGATAGTTTGCAATTCCCTTCCCTCTGAGTTTCTTATCTTTGCAGGTGAGATCTATATATTTTCTTTTCTTTTTTCTTTGATGAAACTCTTTGCAGCGAGGTTAAATATTTATCCTCACTTTCGCATGCATAGATAAGGTGCTCTCGTGAGAAAGGCTCATTGTGTTTGGTACCAAACTTCACCACAGAGCAGTGGCAGTGGCATGCGGATGTTAATGGGTGCGGGTCATCGCCGGAGGGAGGTTAAGGTTAGCTACTTAGGCTCGTGGTTCTTCCAGAGAGAATGCAATAAATTATCCTATCCCATTGATCTCTGGAAAATTTTATTACCGTCATATTAGTTTTGGTTTTCCTTTTTTCAATAAAGTTTAGGTTGAGGAATAATTTGTCCTGGTTTATGGGCATGGGTACGTGACATGCCTTCAACTCATCTGTTTTCTGAAAATCATTCACCAACGGATAAACCTGATAACTCTTGTTTTTGTTTGAGGGGTTATGTTAAATAGAGGGTACGACTCCTCCAGGTCGGAACAGGATTGGCTTAAGCTTAAAGCATAACCCGCATTTTTCTTTTGTCATATTATATTTTTCCAAGTGCATTTCTGTGTAATGTTTTGATGAAAATTGTAATATAATATCATTATATAATCGCGACATCAGTACTCCTCAGTTTGAAATATTTATTTGTACAGTGTTTGTTTATGAGGTGGCCACTTTTGTTCAAAAGAGAGGTGAATTCAGTATAAAGAAAATTATTAACAAAATTTTTTCAAAAGACTTTTCTTGCGGCTTTTATAAGAGAAAAAAGAAGAAAGGAATGATCAAATTAGAGGGCGCACATATTGATTTGAGGAAAGGAACACAAACTGTTTTATTTTGGCTTTTGGCATTGTTCAGTGGCCTACGTCTAACCTTCAGGGTGCTGGTTTTTCCAATTTGCATTGTCAATAATTTTCTTACAGGAGTACTCGCTCTCTTCGATAATTCAAGGTGTCCTAAAAGCTCGTTTTGTGCACTAATACTTTTTATTAAAAAAATTAAGATAGATAAAATATTTTTAAACAAGCCTAATTGTTTTCCAGAAGTTATAATTTTTATCATTTTTTTAAAAAAATTACAACATAAAAAGTCAAAATACAAGAAAATTTTGACATTGCATCTAAACATAAATTAACTTTCATTTTTTAAAAAAAGATTTTCTTTGAAAAAAATATCATTTTAAAAAACTTTTTTGAAAAGCTCATTCAAATAAGTCTTTAATCTCACAGGATAAGGAATGCTTATCTACTTTTACCAAAAAAAAAAGGAATGCTTATCTATGCCATGATTGACGAAGATGCCTCATTGTCTTACAATAGTTTGGAAAGGTTCAATATCAAGCCAAAAAAAAAGGAAAAAATCAAATAAATAAACAATCCGAGAGATCTCAGGTGATACGCACGAGTCTCAATTCAAAACCACTAGACCAAGATCGAGACTGGCGTTCAGGTTGATTTGGTAGTATTATTGTAACACCCAAAAGTGAATGAGATACCCACTTTATTTTCATTTGATGTGATGAATGTTAGGGATAAATGAAAACCAACATTACATTCAATGATAATAAAATGAGTATTCCAATAAACACATTTTTTTAATGTTAAAATAACCATTTTGATTAGGAAACTCACACATTGCACTTCACAAAAATCATACCACGTCGACCTGGAATGAACAAAGCATGGCCTCAAACGGCCCACCTCTGAAAATAACGCTCAAAAACCCGGGAATAAAAAAAAAACAAAAAAAAACAGAGCATGTAAACAAAGACACCGACAAGAACAGAGTATGTAAATGAAAGTTCTACAACTTTTGACGATATTTGCTCCAAATATAAATGCATTTCTTATATATCCCATGTCCTAAACAAGTATGCAAATTCTTTCTCCTCACATGGAAATTTGAAAATAGAATAAAATGATGACTGAATAATATTTCAATATCAAACAACGGCATTGAAACCAGACTGTATTGGAAAGGAGTGACACCTAAAGAATCTGTAAGCAGTTGCGGTTTTATCATTTTGTACTTCATTAGCCATCAGTCATTCCCACATCAAAATCAAAGTCAGTCCTTCCTGAAACAGAGAACACTTAATTAGCCAAAATTCCACAGTCCACGTTTGACATACACATTTTCTGCTACCCAAAACTCCAATTAAAAATCAGAAATATCTCAATTGATTATTTCTTTTTCTTAAAAATGGGACAAACCTACCTAGGCCAAATGCAAGTGGGTGGAAATTCAGGAAGAAGTACTAGGTTCAGTTTGTGGTGACACCTCCCAAAGTACCTCCCAAAACAAGTGACTATTGAACTCAAATCCAGGAATCTAAATGTGCATAGCTCCGTTTTTGATAAAAATTCTCTTGTAAGCTTGGCTGTAGTGTGACTAAGAGTCTATCCACCCTTAATTTAATCTAAAGTACATCACAATATGTTACTCATTAAATGATCTAAAGTACATCCTTATTGGTTCACTTTACAAACAAGCTCCCTTTAGCCTTGTCTCCATTTTATTAGATATGTAACATTCTCAAAGTTGAACCAATAAATTTCAATACTCAAGAACAACAACAACTAAGCCTTGTCCCACTAAGTGAGGAAACTCCAATACTCAATGCTAAAGCAAAATACAATTCATGATACAAAGCAAAATTCTTTTTCATATGCATATATGTAAATAAGTATGCTTGAATGTGGGGTGTCCCCTGTCCAGGTATGTGTGCAGCCTGTCTATTAATCAATCTATTATTGGAAAACAAATCTAAGCAGCAATATACAACTGACAAGTAATAACATGCATAATAGAACAGAATATTGTGACTTGAAATGCCAGCACTGCAAAACTTAAAGAACAGCGCACAGTGCATGTATCACAATGACAAAGCATAACATAAAGTAAAATCTGAAGGATTACTTGAAGAGTTTCTCCGTAATATGGTTCAATCGCGCAACATCGGCACCTATAAGTTCATCAGCCTTTTTCCCATTCTGAAAGAAATGAAGTGTTGGCTGCAACAAGGTAAATTGATGTTATGTTCTCTCACTTTCAGAAGAAGATATATCAGTGTGAAGAAATATCTATACTAAGCCAGATGACGACAGCTGGTCTAAGTTTGCAATAGCAAGTAACGCAAAGCAAAATTTAGTATGCAAAATTGATGATAAATATGATTCATGGGCACAACCAGATTATATTATATTGGACATACATATGTAAAAGATTTTATCTACACAAAGAATACCAGAACATACAAAATTCTAACAAAAAGCTTAAATAAATTACCACAGCTGTAATCTGTAACTTGCCCAATGTGCCTTTAATTGCTTCCTGCATAGATGGGAGAAAAGGTAAAATTTCAGCCACGCAGCATAGCAACTTCTTGATGCTATAAAGCCACAAAAAAAAAAAATCAATCCATCACAAGAAGATGTACTCTTCAAATGGAAGAAACTGAGGAAAAACCAAAAACAATGGACTATATGGAAGAAATCACTGGATCACCAAAAGGGAATAGCCCAACAGTTGCCACCCAAATACGTGACAGGCAAGTGTTTAAGTATTTTATATAATATTATTAATTAATTATTAAATATAAATGTTATCAAGCATGTCTCGTGTTATTGTTTTGGCTTAAACTTTTATTATCGAGAAGAACATGAATTGACATGTTGTATCATTCATAATACTCGGAAAAAATAGTTGGACTACAGTTTATTAGGTAGAAATTAAATATTTAGCCATTTTCAGTTATGCATTGTAAATCTTAAAATTGACAATAGAATCCAAATTTTTGCAATCAAGGAAAAGATGTCCTTCCAAATTCCAATACATAAACCGTAACTCTGTTCAAGATCCAAAACCATGTATTAGATGATTGGGTACCTGATCAATGTCAATCTTGTATGTTGTTACATGAGGGTACTTCTTACTGAGCTCTCCAACAATAGGAGCAATAAACCTGCCTACACAGAAATAAACACTAGGGAAACAGTGAGAATTTCTCAATGGAGCAGCCACGAACACTGCCTCTCAGCATAAAAAGCGAATAAACATAACAAGTGTCTTCCACATAACTCTGAAACATGCATAATCAAACATAAAAAAAATTATAATAATACATGGAACTTACAAGGTCCACACCAAACTGCAGTGAAATAGAAGACGGCATGCAAGGAGTTATCTGTTCAGGAGATTTTTCAGCAGAAAAAAATAATAATAAGCAAGGGAATAATCTGTATTTACATAAACAAAAGCAACTGAAGAAAGGCGCACAAAAACAAATGAATATTTGCACAGAGAGAGAGAGAGAGAGAGAGCTGACCTTGAACTTTGGTAAGGATGTCATTGAACTCTTGCTCTGAATTAACCAGGACGACGTCGGAAGGGCTGCAAAACAATTCAATCAAAACAAACATTGACCTGATTATTATTAGTATACATAACATACAGTAGTAAGTTTGATTTTTGTACAAATAGGCATAAATAATAGCTGAAATCACTGCTTAAGGGAAAATAATATAATTGTATAGAAATTACAGATACAGCAGCAGCACGTAAATCCACATGAAGATGAATGAATAAAAAAAAGAAGCACGATGGGAAGGGGGGAGGTGGTGACCTGAGCCTGAGGCGGAGGAGAAGGAGCGGGAATGGTGGAAGGAGGCGACGGCGGCGGTGGCGGCGGAGGCGGAGGCGAAGAGGGAGGATGATTTGGAGGAAGGGAGTGGGGTGGTGGTGAGAGCGGCGGAGAAGGAGGAGGAGGGAAGGTGGTTGTGGTGGATTAGGGTTCTGGTGGGCCTATTCATATTCAGCATTGCACGCCCTAGCACCAACGATCGAAGGATGGAGCTTCTTCTCGCCATCTCGCTTTCGTCTTCGATTCATCCACCCTGTGTAAGGTTTGCCCAGGGCTCTTATTCTTTTCTTTCCCTGTCAGACACTCCTTTGTTATGTCTTTTTCTTAAAAACAAAATAAATAAATTTCCTTTATTTTTATTTATTTTTTACTTCAGAATTTAAATTGATAGCAATAAAGTTTATATTGTCTAAATCCCTCATCATTACATCAATTTTAATGACTTTGTCTGTTTTTGTTTTATATATATGTTCATTTTTTCATAATTGTATAAAAAAATGAAAATAGAAAATAAAATTTTTATTTTTATTGTTTTTCATTATTTTTCTCATAAATTCCTGAATTACTATACTCGTATTTCATTTCTGTATTTTCTATTTCAATAATTTTTTATAAAGAAAATACTATAAATACTAAAAATAATAAAATCATATTTTTAGTTTTTAGTTTTATTTTCAATATTTTATTGATAGAATTTTGAAAATAGAAAACAAATGAAATGAGAACTTCTACCACACAAAACCAATTTGTTTGGTGTGTTGAAGTTTACTTTTTTTTTTATCTTTTAGGTGCATATTAATATATTTGTTTGATTTAGTTTAAAAGAACATTAATATTAGAAATTGTAGAATGAACATAATATAGTTAGAAATTCTAAAAGAATATAATATACTTCATGCAATAAATTGTCATTCCATTCAACATCCATAAGTATATTCAATTGTTTTGAAAAACAAATTGTCAACAGCATCAAATCTATATGATAAACCTATCCATATATGCTTAACAAAAAAATAAAATAATGCATCCTTTAAAAGTGTCTACTATCACCATTTAAAAACCACAAAACCCTCTACGCTTTTACAAACATGTATTTTAGCCCTCTAAACTTAACAATAGGAAAAATTCTTACTCAAATGTATTTAAGATCAATAAATTTATCAAATTATCCCTTTAAACTTTTACAATGTGCATTTCAACAAAAGTAGATGTATTATATCCCTATGAACTTTATAATATATAAAAGTTCCCCCCACCCAAAAAAAAAAATCCTACATGTGCAACTCAATATCTTAACTTTCCTTAAAGTTGTGATATTTTTGTTAACAACTAATAGAATAATCAATTTACACATTTAAGAAAAGTTCATAAGTCAATATGCACTTTTTAAAAATTTATGATTTAAAACTCATGACTTGTAACTCATGGGATAAAGTGCAATTTTTCTATATTTGTTTTAAAGGAAATTCGATCATCAGTATAGTTTGCAATTTTTTTCTGTCAGGAATATATATATATTGTCAAAGGAATATAGTTTACAAGATGGACGTGCCAGAAAACCAAACAGGCCTAAAGGTTTCATATCATGATGGGTCATCATAAATAAACAAAGCCCAATAATACCTCTTGGGCCTAAACAAGGATTGATTGATTGATCAAAAC